>OZ021725.1:83110804-83803304 GCA_963978545.1 Linyphia triangularis
TTTTTTAAATTCTTCAAGTTTGACAATATTCTTATGCATATTTTTTTTTTATTTTTTTTTAGAAAATTAAGTGGAAGTTGGAACCTCCGATATAGATAAACAACTGGATAAACTGCTCCATTGTCAATGAAAAGAGAAAAACGCGCCGGGGATTGCGAAGCTGGTGGGAAGATTAACCAATCACAGTTCACATTTATAGTTGGATGGGAATGCGAAAAACCTTGTAAAGTGTTAGAGTGTATATATTTTTTGCACATTACTACTAATTAAGGTCTACTATTGACATTTCTGCTGTGTACAACCCAAAATTTTATTTTCAATCCTCTGCAATCCGTAATTTTTATCCCACCAATTGCATCTGGCAACGGCTTCATTTTCCCAGCGTTAAGCAGTCTATCCAGTTGTTTATCTTTATCGATGGTTGGAACTAGATACTTTACTAGTAATTATATTCTCTGCTTTGAGCACTTCAGACAGCGTTCGCCACGAACTTTTACAGACAGGCCGTATCAAGCCAGTAGCCAGGATTTTTTTTTCTGGGAGGGGGGGGGGTTATGATTGAAGATTTGATTAAATATATATAAGAAGTTGCACAAAAAAAAAAGAGGGGAAGTAATGAAACAAAATTTCACACAATTTCGGGGGGGGGGGGCTGATTGTCCCGTCTGTAGCTCCCTCCCTCCCTGTCTATGGCCCTGGACCATATGACTTATGTTGGAGCTTTTCGTGGACCACAGATTTATACTGAATACGCCAACATATGTATCTTTAATTATTATTGATTTAACAAAATAAAGCATTTCTGAATACTGAAGGAAAAAAAAAAAATTCAATATTTTTTTGTCTTTATAAAATTGCAATTGATATCTGATTCTTTTATTTTTTAAATAATTAAGAAAATATAACTTTAATTATTCCGTAATGATCGAAGTTTAAAAAAGAAGTTAGTTTTTTGTTCCGAAGTGAAAGAGCGACTTTACCTAAATTTTAATAATTATATTTAAAACATACCACATTTTTAGTTGATTTCAATTGTGAGACGATAACGGTCGAAGTCGTTCAGTTACTTTTAATAAAGAGTCGATGTCAGTCGTAGTTTTTGTTGCAGCCAATCTTAATAAATCGCTCAAATTAGGATTGAGTTAAGTTATTCCTGTATTCTTGATGAAAACCATCTTCCTGAGAGTTTCTCCATGTAGTTTTTACGGGCCACGTAGTACAGAACTGTGTTCTACATAGTAAAAACATACTATTTTGGACAAATTAAAATTATGTAAATATGTCCAAAGATGGATTTTTGTTCTCCTGTCTTGTTGGTGGGCCTCAGAAAAATCGGTCGCAGGCAGGATACGGCACGCGGGCCGCGCAGTGACTAACGCTGGCTTAAGAGGAACTCCTTGTAAGGATCATTCCCTAAACTCGCTAAGTTACAATTTTCTGACCCAGTTAATTTAGACACTATTTTATGTAAAACACTGCTATTCAGTGAGTAGGTGCGAAAATGATCACTCAATGAAATGACATAGGCTAAAAACTCAAAAAGTGCTTCTAATATAATTTAATTTAAAAAGCAAAACACTATTGCAGGGAGTGCGGCTGCATAAGCATTGACGTAAAGATTTCAAATATCAAAAACATTAGACGCTATTTTCGAGTTTTCAATTTATGTCATTTCATTGAGTGATCATTTTCGTACCTACTCGCCAAACTTCAAGGTGTGTGTGGGGGGGGGGGGTTCAAGGTAGTTTTTAAATCAAATTGGTAGTATTTTGTAACATCCTCCTGAAACCCACAACTGTTTGAAACATGATTTAAAGCTAATTTTTATGTATATTATTCTTTTGGGTCTATGTAACGTTCTAAAAAAAGTTCAGAACTTATCCATGCACTTTAAGTACAATTAGACAAAAAATGACTGTCTCCTTAAGCTTGCAAAATTTCTGAAATTTAATTGCTCAAATGTGAAATTTAATCATGAAAGGCTGCAAAACAATTTCGTGAGGACATAATACATAAAAATACTTTTCAGTTAGTGCAAAAAAAATTTGTTTGCGCTGAACATCCAGACATCTGACAACATGAGGAAAAAGTCTTAGTGTCCATTGCTGGTTTGTGCTTCACACCAACTTTTCATGACGCTTCTACTGGCAGAGGAACTGTTTTTTGCCGTTTCTTTACAGTCTCTACTTCGTCTCAATCGGTGGAATTATCATCAGCTGTAGGATTGAATTCGGCTATTTCATGCAAAGAAAAATTATACGCCCAAAATCCGATGTGCATTTAAAAGCCCTTGGGGTCTCAGGAAGACATAGCGAGTATAGGGTATGATCCTTACTTAGTGGTTCAAGTCTGTCCGTCCAGAAAACCTTCCACGGTCGTTGAAAAACGGAATAATCCTTTTTTTTCTTCTTTTTTTTTTCAAACTAGAAGCAACATTGTTATCTCCATTCCATCACCCGTCATTCTGACCACTCAAAACTGCTCGAATCAATCCAATCAAAGATTCCATCCAAACACACACACACACATTCTACAAAAGAAAAAAAGAAGGGGAATACCAAAGAAATCTCATTATCGACCCCTTGGATCTTCAGTTTTAAGGTAGCCCCAGAATTGTATATATATATATTTTTTAGGCGTATGCCATTTTACGCGCATAATAAGCACATTAGTCACAGCCAAGGATAACCGGATGCTTTCAGCGAGAGTGATAAATGACACTAACCGAACCAGGGCCATCAAATAGCAGACAGGTCCATCGTTTCTCGTCCGTTTTTTGGTGTGTTTTTTGTTACCATCCTATCACTTGTGTGTGCACGTCTCATAATTATAAACAGCAGAGATGAATTGCCGGGCAATTATTTCTGCGAATAATCTGCTCCTGGGACGTGAATTATATTTCTGGATCCATCAATACCGTAGCAGATGGCTGGGCCACTGAGTGACAATGAGCAATGGTACTTAAATTGCGCCGCAGATGTTTTACCTGGAGCTGGGTTGTTCGATTATTATTTTTTTTTCCTTTCTTGGTGATGCCTGGTTTGAGGATTCCATAGGGTGAGGGTTGGGGTGTATAATAAGATGTATAAGCAAATTTATCAATGTCGACGGGGGAAGCGTATCAGGAATGATGACGCCAGTTTTTGGACTGTGCCGATGAATGAACGGTTGGTGCGTATGTGTGCATTGGGTTTTTTTTAGCTGCTGGGAAGTTCCAAAATTGTCCACATTTTTGGTCGTGTATCCTGTGAAAAAAAAATAAACTTAAAAGTATTTTATGAATTTTAGGTACGTCCGTACTTAGCATACGATGAAATATGCGACACAGTGATAATTAATTTTTTTTACCCTAAAAAATAATATATATTTCCCAAATTAATAAAATACAAAGAAAAAAAAAACTTTTTATTATAACGTGCAAAAAATTAAACTTTATTTAATCTTTTTTTTTAATCATAAATAGTGGTGAAAGCACTTTTCCGCGAGGAGTGCACTAGTGTGAAAAAGTATTTTCTTACCTGCCTCGCACTCAAACTTTATACAGTTTTGGCATAGAAATGGCATTTTTAGAAAAGATTCATAGACTTCAGTTGCCAACTATAGTTCATACATATATTAAAGATACTTTTTGCTCGTGATTATAAAAATATTGTATGCAATACGTGGGAAAATACTTTTTCAAATTCGGTAAATAAACATTTTACCTCGTTTGAAAAAGTATTACTTTCTCAACTAGTTGCATAAATAACTATTTAAATCATTTATATTAACTTCAATTTCCTTTGTGTCTGGCTGCTGGGCCAATCTGCGGAAGCTTAACTAACCCACTTGTCGTAATTTGATCGGGTTGAAACTTCGCAGATAGATTCGATGTCGTTGACAATGCAATCGATCCAATTTTGGGTGATGTCACTATCACTAAAAGGTCGCCTTTACACATGTTTCTAAAATCGTGTTGGAATATTGATTGGCCTGAAACTTCGAAACTTGTCAGGCTCACACGTTGTCGATGACAATGCTTTCTATCAAGTTTTGGGACTGTCAGGCGAAGGCCGCTTTTTCATACGTTTAGGTAAAACTTTCAAGTAAGGTACGGATTCTGCACCAATAACTGTTTTTTAATTGAAAAATATAATATATTATATATATATATATATTATTATAAAATATTTAATAACTGAAAACTTCCCCTATTAAGATTGACGAATTATAATCTTTAGATGGCTAATTAACCCATTTGTCATTATCTAATCAAGTTCAAACTTGGCAGATAGGATACATTATCATCTATAAAGATTCTATCAAGCTGGGGAGGAGGGGGTCAAAAAAGTTAGTAAATAGTTCGGAATGGGTGTTTTCTTCGTAGTGGTTAAACACTTTGAAAACTCGATCCGAGTTCAATGAGTTGCAATTGCAAATAAAAATTGGCGAATCCATTTACGGATATACAGTCTCCAATGGCATGTATAGTTTTCTTTCTTACCTTTAACAGAAAAAACGAAGAGCATTCCATCTTGGTCCTTGTCAATGTTTACAGTACAAAAGACTATTTACGGGCAGTAACATATATAGTTGACCTTCTCATTGGTTCGTCATCATCTTGTCAATGTCTGTTACTTCTAATAATTAATATGCAAAACGTGGTCTTCATACCAATGACAAATTTTCTTGTATGATTGGGTCTTGTGGCATAGCAGTAGTTATTAGTTTCTAATAATACAGCTGTAGCTCATCTCTAATTTTATCTTTTGTTTGATCGCCTTAACCAGCAGGCATTAGTTCCTGTATACCAATCTCGGAGAACGGCGCAGAAATAGAGAAAACTAATGAGGTGAAAATTTCAAATAGGGTACGGATTCCTAAAAGGGATTTTCGCCAACAAATGGTAGCTGCCACCATTTTTTTCATAACAAGTGAATTGCCTATAGTTGTTATAATTTGGATCGGTTTTATGTAAAAAATTTGTGGAGCAGAATAAGTACCGTACTTGGAAGTTTTACCAATACTGGTATACATGGAATACAGTGACATCTCCTGAATGACCTACAGACTGAGAAACAATCGAAAGTAGAAACCAACACGCCAATCCAAAAAAGAGCTTTTGTTAAACATCTTTTCTATCCCAAGCTATCGATTTCCTTGGCGTATGGAAGAAGGTGGCAACCTTTTTCCTATTGGAAGTATATTTCCGAAAAGAGTAGTTAGTACCAGTCATGAGATGGTGCTGAGAATGTAGAAATTAAACACTGTTATACAGACTTTTAAAACCGAATTTGATAGTCCTTTTTATCCCGCCCACATGATGTTTTTCATACTAACTTCTCCCTCACCGTGAGAGACCTTATCAGAGGATCTCACGTTCTGGTTGACCACTCAAAATCATAAAATATTTATGCAGAATACAGAAGTCCAAAGTTTCAGAAGTCCATCCTATGTTCAACTTCTTGATGTTTAGACTTCTTCTTCAGATTCAGATTATCTGGTGCCGTCAGCAACACGAGGGCTATAATGCGGGACTTTTTCTTCATCTTCCTGCATGTGAACTTGGGTTAGTCTCCAGATCCATGGGGTCCTCTAGTTTGAAGACTACCTCAACTTCCCAAAAAGAAGAACTGTCCAACCACTTTATCAACTCCTTTCAATTCGTAGATCACTTTGAATCGGCAATCAAATATGCAAACAAGTTAAATCAGCGCAATCAAAAACTCGCTTGTGCAAACATTACTGCACCATAAAATAATTTATTTTACTACAAAGAAATTAAACTTCATTGCTTACAACAAAGAAATTATACATTGTTAAAGTTTACTATTAAGATACCGGATTGATTGTTGAGTGTTACATGTGGGACGGATATTTGATTATTATTAGTAACAATAATGGTGATAACAATTGATATTTGACAGTGAAGCAGTGTTTAAAAATGGAATAATTTTAAACAGATAATCTTGTAAATCAGTATAACAATATTTATCATGGCATCATTCAAGATAAGAAACAAGTTTCGAACTCGCTTCCGATAATTAAAAAAGCTAAATACTTCTTTTGCGACCCTTTTTTTTCTAAATGTGACAAATTAGTTTTAGCCACATCATCTCTTTCTCCCAGTACTCATAGCTTGTTAACTAGCGTCAAACTACTATTTTACACATAGGTATTTCGATGAAATTTCGTATACTGTGGTTTATAACTTCAGGTTAGATTTGGCTATAGACATTCATTTCTTCAAGACTGATTTACACTTTACCAGTCGGTGTACCAGTAGAGATCGTCAGTTACTAGATGCCAGCGATTAGTCTCCGAGTTGTTGGCCTATCATCTATCGTCGCCAGTGCTCTTCCGTGAACACCAACTGGTGGCGTAATACTCACTCAGTTACTGGATTGATCCAGTTACTGGCACTGTGTAAGCAAAAACATAGCATTCTAACCAAAGCATTGACATTTACCTTCCAATCAACTTACTAGATGGCATGCCAGCCAATGGCAATTTGTAAATCTACCATTAAATAAGTGTCTTTGATGTTTTTTTAAGTTTTAATTAGGAATGTTGCCCTCTGATGGAAGACGACTAAAGTGCATATACTTTTATATGTTATCTGGAAAGGAATTTAAAACTTTTATGCACATCTTATATGAAGCTAGGACTCAACTAGAATGCTATGATTAAGTTGTAATAGATCAGAATGTTGTGAAACATTAGTGGCATTCCATATCTTAGAAGATGTGTTAAGTGACCAATTTCTGAGTTTTAATGGAATACGCAAAAAATAGTGAAAAACCAAATTTATTGGAGCTACTTTAAAATTTGAACAATTTTGTGGCATTAAAGTTTTTTTAAACCTTTTTCTTTTAAAGTTGAAGACCAAGGTTGAACAAGATTTTTCCGTACAGTAAACAACACATCGTTAACCTTCAAACTTGGATGTCCAAGGTCAAAAAGGAAACAGCTGAAGAGATCATGTTAAAATTCTTATTCGATCATTATACAGAAACGCTGAAATGAACACGGAAGGCAGCTGGTAATGAATGGGAAAAGGGTGCCACATTATAGAGTCGAACAGTATATTGGAAAAGGCTATCGGTTACCGTATGTTGGTTTGGCGAAGTTTTCTGTTTTTTATTTGAATTGTCTATTTGAGGAACCTATAAGTCTGTTAATTTTTTTTTCCCAAAATTCATTTTTTTTTAATTCATTTTTTCTCTACTTTTTTAATAGACTTGATAAATGATGACTTGATGACTTTTTAATAGATCCCTTTAAGTTAACTAGGTTTTTTTTTTTTTATGATCAAGCTTCTTTTTAAAAAAAAAACACCCGGAAATCATAACTGATAATTATAATTGTATATTTAAGATACCCCATGTCTGCTAGTGTTTTAAAGATTAAATATTTTTGTGAAATCAACAGAAAATGATGATCACATCATTTCAATATTTTAATTGATTTGATTTGCCAATTTGAGAAACTTCTTCACTTCAATATTTTTGTCTCAAGAAAATATATACTACAACATAAGTTTTTAAACATTTTGAATAACATGGCATTTTTTTTTTTTTTTAACAATGTTTGCATAAATAATATTGCAGAATACATCCGAAAATTCTCTATCAGCAGGTATATTAATACAAGAAATTTGAATAAATTATTTTTCGAAGGTGCATAAAAATATTAATTGGTATAATTTCAAATGGCGATATTTTCCGTTTCCAAGTTTCTAAACCGCTTCTTAAATTATTCAGAAAAAAGTAATGGTACTATTTTATCAGTTATTTATCTTTAAAAAAAAAAATTTCTTCGAAGTCCAGTTTTTTAAATATCAAAAGACAAATAAAAAATAACGATATCCTAAATTTATCACTTCGATTCCACGCAAACATGAAGTACTCGACTTGTACCCTTTTAAAAACAGCCATCACTTGAACAAAAACTTAATTTAAAAAATTAAAAAAAAAAAAAAACTGGAAAAGGAATTACCAATGAGTGTTTGTCTCTTAATTTTTCATCGTATAAATTCCCAAGCATTCTAAAAAGCGCCCCCTGGTGAGCAATTACTTTTTTCTCACGCAACCGTTATTGCTCTCGCCTCCCGCAATCCACCGCGTTTATTATAGGATAATTTCAAAAGATGATTAAAACAACTAAATTGAGGATATATTTATTTTTTTATCTTCCTTCACTCGGTTTTTCGGTTTTTACTGATTGAATTTATTAATCCCAAGCGAAATTTCGCGCAAATTCATGGGCTTTTTAACGTGATGCCCTATCTTGAGTAGGTGTCAGATTCGAGCTCGTATTTTATTGAGGACTGGGTTTTTGTAGGAGAGGGCTCAATTTCGGATGAAAATACTCCGAGATTTATATAGCGGCATCTTCGTTTTTTTGCATTAATTGCCAGAGTTTTTATTATTATTGTCATTGAGATGGGTTGGAAAAAATGATTTAAGGCTTTATCCTGGGAGGTACTTGTGTGACAATGCGAAATTACAGTGTTCTATTATGCAAAAACATGATTGGCAATGCATTCAATGTTTTATCATAAAGAGTGATTTAAATGGTCTGTATTAACTGCGACTTTGGGATAGTACACGCTTTCTATTGACTTGAATTCGAAGTAGGCTTAACAGGAAGTTCTATTAAGGAGGATTCCCTATACTCGCTATGTTACAATCTTCTAGTCCAGTGCATTTAGAAACTACTTTCTATAAAACCTTGACATTTGATGAGTAGGTACAAAAAATGATCACTTAATGAAATGACATAAATTAATAACTCGAAAATAGCGTCTAATATATTTTATTTTATATTTGAAATCCTTGCGTCAATGAATATACAGTGTCGCCACCTGGTGTTGTTCATTGGTGTTTTAATTTTCATTTATGATAGACATTAAATGAAAACAATTTATGTCATTTCATTAAGTGATCGTTTTTCGTACCTACTTTCCAAATGTCAGGGCTTTTTTTTAAATAGTTTCTAAATGCACTGGGCTAGAAGATTGTAACATAACGATTACTAAACTTCCTCTTAAGGTCGAAGGAATGTATACAACACAGACAAATGGAATATTTTTCTTTTTTAATTTTCATTAATAATAGATGGTATTTTCGAGGTCTTAAATTTCTCATTTCATTAAGTGATCATTTTCGTACCTACTCACCAAATTTCAAGATTTTATTACGAAGTAGTTTCCAAATGCACTGGGCTAGAAGATTGTCACAAAGCGAGTATAGAGAAAGATCCATACTAGGGCTTCCTCTTAACAACCATCACCATCATATAGTGTGAGTCGAGTCGCGTATATCAATAGGTAAATCAGGGGGGTTTCGTGATTGGGGGGGGGGGTAATAAGAAAAAGGGAAATTTTAGGATTTATCGTAAAAAAAAACAAGTTAAATGAAAATATATATATATTGTATATTGGGGGGGACTACCATTTAGTATGTGACACTATCTTTAAAACCTGGAAGGAGAAGGGGGGGGGGGGGCAATCCTATCATTATTCCATAATTATGTAATAGTATCTTTAAACATAAGAGGGGGAGGCAAGTTAGTATGTAACAGTATCTTTAAGGTTCCCTCTTTTTTTGGAGGGGGAGGGGGGTCTACCGATTGTTATACAATAACGTCATTAAGGTCTGGAGTGGGAATGCTTTTGCTATATAACAGTGTCTTTTAAAACTGGGGAGGGTGTGCGCCATGGACCTTAGGGGCGGGGGGATAGGCACCCCTGGTTAAATGGGGCGTATTTCAACGAAAACGAATTGAGTTTGGATTTCCTCCTGGGAGATTGGCAGTGCGTATTGTTTCGAATGTATTTCAGTCGGTGCCAGTGATCTTCTGCTCAGAAACTTCATGTGTGAAGCGTTTGTTGTTCAAGGAGGAGACTTGGTTTTTAGCCAGGAACAGGGCATATTCACGTTGGAGTGTTATCTTACTTGAAAGTCATATTCTCAATTCATTGAAGAGTTTCGCTAGACGAATTGTCCTGATGCATCTGTACTCAATAATTCAACGGTGACATGATTAGCTCACCGTTTCAGGACAACTGGATCAGTGGCTGACGATAAAGAAGCCGGTAGGCCTTTCATTTTGGACGATCAGAAAATGACAGAAGTCGGAACGAAGTATCTGCGTTCGCCGAATGGTCCACATACGATTGCTGAGCCAAAAATGAACATCATAACAAACATACACTCAAGAGCCAAAACATTATGACCACCCTTACATTTTGCAATGAACTCGCCTGGATGACGTGGAAGGCACGTGATCAGGTGGAAGTGGTATTTAACTGCTGCTGGAAAGTCTGAAGAATCATTCTTTCACTTACTTCTGTGTGTGATGAGAAAGGCTGTGGATTTAAGCGACTTTGATAGAGGGCAGATTGTAATGGCTCGGAACAAGTATTTCCGAAACTGCACGACTCGTGGGTTTTTCGCGATCTACAGTTGTTAGTATTTATGCAAAGTGGATGAATGACGGTGAAAGCAGTAGTAGACGACATGGTGTTGGACGTCCACACGCTATCAAAGAAAAAGGTCGTCGGAGACTGTCTCGCATGGTGAAGCAAAACCGGAGCCAGACAGTGGCTCAGCTGACAGACCAATACAATGCAGGGCCAAGTAGAATAGTAACGGAGTACACTGTTGAGCGGACACTGTTGGATATGGGGCTACGCATCAAACGTCCCACTCGTGTGCCTTTGCTGACCAAGCGTCATCACCAACTGCGCCTGCGCTGGGCCCGGGAACATCGCGACTGGTCCATGGATCAGTAGGAGAGAGTTGTCTGGTCAGATGAATCATGGTTTGTCATTCATCACGGCGATGGCCGTGTCAGGATACGCCGTCTTCCAGGCGAACAGTTGCTCCCTCAATGTACAGTAGGTCATATACAAGCCGGTGGGGGCGGTATTATGCTTTGGGGGACGTTCTCTTGGGCGTCTCTGGGACCCGTAGTTGTGGTAGAGCAGATCATGAATGCTACAGGGTATCTAAACATCATTGCGGACCAGTTGCACCCTTACATGGCCTCTGTTTTTCCAACTGGAAATGGAATGTTTCAACAGGACAACGCACCGTGTCACAAGGCTAAAATTGTGTTGGAGTGGTTCCAGGAACATGATGCTGAATTCCAGTTAATGTCCTGGCGGCCTAACTCACCGGATCTCAATCCGATAGAATACATTTGGGATGTCATGGGACGGCAGCTCAGAGTTCAAAGACCACTAATTCGCAATATCTCGGATTTGCGTGACCGTTGCTTAAACATTTGGTACAATCTGTCTCCTGCCATCTACCAAGGACTTGTGGCATCCATGCTAAGATGGGTTGAAGCTGTGTTGCGTGCCAAAGGTGGGCCAACTCGTTATTGACAGGTGGTCATAATGTTTTGGCTCTTGAGTGTATATAACATCATTAACTGCCATCTCAAAAAAGAGAAAGAAGAAAGAAAAAAAAAAAAAAAAAAAAAAAAAAAAAAAAAAAAAAAACGAACCTTTTTTGTAATCGCGGAAGAGGTCGTTCTTTCGAACATTTATTGTAACACATAAAATTTGTTTGCTAGAAATAAAAGTCAACATTTAATTTAATTTCGGTGATAATTTACTTTAATTTAAATTCTCAAACCTGTACTTTTAATGGCAGGTAAACTTTAATCTCCCCCAGCATTATAACAACTCTTCTCTGAGCTAGTTACCGTCAGTTGGAAACCAAGAGAAATTTATTATATAGCATTAGAGGGAGGGCAATATGTCGACAGGTCAATTGGCTTCACCTGCAAGCAAAGGAAAAACTAATTATGAGCTATACAGAAACTCAATTCTGTCATTATTTTTTTAAATACGATTTGATGCACTAAATACAATTAAAAATACTAAATACAAAATAGAAAACAAATTGTGGTTCTGTTTGTTTGTGTGTGAAGATATCACCACACATTCCCACATTTATAGCTCCGGAGCTATGAAATTTTCACAGGGTATTCTACTTGAAATGTGTTTGTGTATAGCAGTGCTTCTATTTTCAAAACGATAAATGGTTTTTTTGTTTGTTTCATACTTATGAGTATGTCAACACCCCAGTAACTCAATATCAATGGTTTAAAACAGCATCTTCTGAATAGCGCATGTTTTTATATTGACTTGAAGTCAAAGAAAACTTAACACCATAGATATCTATGCTAACAACTCTCCCCAGACTAACTAGTGTCGGTTGGTTACCAAGGGCTACCTATGGGGAACAGTATGGCACCTATTCAATTAGCATCATCTGCTTGTACGGTATAAATTGCTTATGAACTATCCAGAAATTATAGTTCCAGTTACAGGTCAGTGATTATTTTAGAGAGGCTGTCATATGTTTCTTGGGTTAAACAGCAGATTATACAGCAGGTTTCATAATACAACGCAGGGAGTGATGTAAGAGGTAAAATCAGTAATTGCTGAATTTGTTATTGCTGGTAAACGGTATTAGACAGGTATTCAAATAAAGCTTATGAAAATGCCGCTGTACTGCACTGTAGTAGACTTACCTTGGTTACCAGCTGACTCTAACTAGTTTTTGAGAGACTATGAAATAGCATTCACCGTGGTGATCTATAAGTCTCCTCCAGCTTCATTTACTCAAAGCTCCTTTAGCGGGTGATATACTGAAGGTGAAGAACTATGCAAGATTTATCCGTCTTTTTTTTTTTTAGGAATCTCATACTGGCACAACTATTTTGTAAAGTGACTCTCATATGTAATAACTAATTAAACAATTTTAAATTTTGTGAACGTATTTTTTAAAATTTCGTAGGCATATTTTTTGAATTTTGTAAACGTCTTTTTTAATCTTGTAAACACAATTTTTGTATTTAGTAAACATACTTCTTACAGTTTGTTAACACATTTATTTAAGTTTTGCAAACACATCTCAAATTTTGTAAACGCAATTATTTAAATTTTGTAAGAGAATTTTTTTTTTTTAAATTTGTAGGCACATTTTTAAAAAATTTGTAGGCACATTTTTAAGAAATTTGTAAGCACATTTTTTTTTTAAATTGCATTTACATTTTTAAAAAAATTTGTTAATATATTTTTTAATTATTTGTAGGCACATAAAAAAAAAATTGTCGACACGTTTTAAAAAAAAAAATTGTAAGCACATTAAAAAAAATAGACATTAAAAAAAAAAAAAAAATGTAGATACAATTTTTAAAAATGTACATGCGCATTTTTTAAAAATTTGGTGACAAATTTTTTTGGAAATTTGCAATTTCGATAGATAAAAAAACAAGTGGCCCTAAATATCTAAAAGATATATTTGAAATAGTTTAAAAGATGACTATGAAACGTATATGTATTCATATTAATTGCCACACAACATTTAGTGCAAAATGTTTGTCAAAAACTGACAGTAGTGAGAATCTTTGATATTTTCATAATTGACTTTGCCTTAATTATTTTATCTCCGAAATACCTTGAGCTTAAATCGTTTTCCTTCCATGCTTTTTTTCAACATCTTGCTTCAAATTTGCTGCTTAAAAATTACACCTGGGAATGGAAGCTAAAAATGAGCATATGTAGATGGCAGCACAGTAGAGAAGAGAAAACAAAAATTTAAGCACGTTGAGGGAGCCTAAGATATCTTACATCTCTCGGCAATAAAATATAATATCTCATTCTGATGAACTTACAAAAAAGTAATTCCCCTAAGTAATCTAATGCGCACAGACCTCATAGTTTTTTTTTTAAGTTCAAAACTATTAGGTGTAATTCTAGATATTGTTGACCAACATGTCTTGCAAACCTAAACTGATAAATGATATAACAATTTATAGGCTGTGGCCTCCACTTATGACGAATCGTTTATGTATGATTACACATTGTGTTATTTGTTTGAAAGTCATGGGTAAAACTAGGGGTGTGAAACATCGCACAACTTTCAATTTCCCTATAATACTATTCACTGCATTTAAATGTGATGTGGATTGATGCTATCTATGGTTTTCATATTTTTATTTATTTAACAAAGTAGCTAGTTTGCCCCCCCCCCCCCCCAAAAAAAAATGTCATATTGGCAAATTTGGCGATATACATTTCGATAATCTTTACATTATCCTTTCTAGTAAATGAAACAGATGAAGAGAGACAGCCATTGATAGGCGATGCTCAAGGAATTTAGAATACCTTAAGAGGCATTATCATAAATCGATTTTGATCAAAGTTCTTAAAGCCGTTTTTTAGCAATTGCTGAAAAACATGATTTTTTTTTTCAATGGCAGCTACCTTATGCTCATGCTCAATTTTAACGATAATCTTAATGACAGGTACCATGACCAACCACTCACCCAATACAAAAGTTTTTTAGCAATTGCTGAAAAACATGATTTTTTTTTTCAATGGCAGCTACCTTACGCTCATGCTCAATTTTAACGATAATCTTAATGACAGGTACCATGACCAACCACTCACCCAATACAAAAGTTTTTTAGCAATTGCTGAAAAACATGATTTTTTTTTTCAATGGCAGCTACCTTATGCTCATGCTCAATTTTAACGATAATCTTAATGACAGGTACCATGACCAACCACTCACCCAATACAAAAGTTTTTTAGCAATTGCTGAAAAACATGATTTTTTTTTTCAATGGCAGCTACCTTACGCTCATGCTCAATTTTAACGATAATCTTAATGACAGGTACCATGACCAACCACTCACCCAATACAAAAGTTTTTTAGCAATTGCTGAAAAACATGATTTTTTTTTTCAATGGCAGCTACCTTATGCTCATGCTCAATTTTAACGATAATCTTAATGACAGGTACCATGACCAACCACTCACCCAATACAAAAGTTTTTTAGCAATTGCTGAAAAACATGATTTTTTTTTTCAATGGCAGCTACCTTACGCTCATGCTCAATTTTAACGATAATCTTAATGACAGGTACCATGACCAACCACTCACCCAATACAAAAGTTTTTTAGCAATTGCTGAAAAACATGATTTTTTTTTTTTTTTTTTTCAATGGCAGCTACCTTATGCTCATGCTCAATTTTAACGATAATCTTGATGACAGGTACCATGACCAACCACTCACCCAATACAAAAGATTTTTAGCAATTGCTGAAGAACATGATTTTTTTTTTCAATGGCAGCTACCTTATGCTCATGCTCAATTTTAACGATAATCTTAATGACAGGTACCATGACCAACCACTCACCCAATACAAAAGTTTTTTAGCAATTGCTGAAAAACATGATTTTTTTTATTTTTTTTTTCAATGGCAGCTACCTTATGCTCATGCTCAATTTTAACGATAATCTTAATGACAGGTACCATGACCAACCACTCACCCAATACAAAAGATTTTTAGCAATTGCTGAAAAACATGATTTTTTTTTTTCCAATGGCAGCTACCTTATGCTCATGCTCAATTTTAACGATAATCTTAATGACAGGTACCACGACTACCACTCACCCAATACAAAAGTTGAACAATTTGACAATTAGGGAGTTATGCTGACCACGGAAACACATAGATATTTTTTCTAGACCACTTTTTTGAAGTCGGGAGGTTCCAAAACGTGGAGTAATGCAAATAAAATCGAAATATTTTTTTTGACCGAATCCTTTACTTTTATTACCCTATGTTAACATATGGGTAATTGAAAGTAAAAAATCATTAATACAAACAACTTAGAGAAATTATAATAGTTTGCCGTACATGGCAAAAGAAAAGATAGAAAAGATAGAAAAGAGACAAACATAATTTAGCACGTCGATGAAGCTTAAGGTTGTTTACTTTCCTAGGACGCCTACTACGAGTTATCTCGTGCCTTTACTTGCCATTAGAGGTCGGTGATATATCAATACGACGATATTTTTATCGATATTTCTAAAATAATATCGATCTTAAAAATATCGATAAAAGTCACCGATATATCGATATTTTCAACATTTTTAGTTTTTTGATGAATGTTTTGTAGTTCCATGTGTTTTTTCGATTTTCTTTATTCCCTTTTCGAAAACGTCAAAACTAAAGTTTGAAATTGGCTGAGAGACAGTTAAAATGGCACCAATATTCAATATTTTGTCATACACTTATAAGCTATTGAAAATTATCTAAATGTTTCTTAAAATCACTGCACCAATGAAGTGAAAATATAACTTCCTTTTTTTTGTAATAGATCTCTTTCAGTTGAAAAAGTAGTTACCTTACAAAAAAGCAATCATGAAAAGTAGAAATTTACCCCAAAAATTTCGTTTCTGGTAAAATTGAAAATCAAACTAAAAAAAATCATGTATCGATATATCGATATTTATCGATATTTTTTTCTATGCAATGATATAGTATCGATATTTATTTTGATCGATATTTCCGACCTCTACTTGCCATATTTGTACAGCAACTATGAAACTCGTAGCATAACAGTGTAAATATGAATAGATAGCCTCGGGAAAAAGAATAAAAAATCAGGTTGGGCGCTTAAATGAACAGAAAATACATTTATACAAAGTTTATTAAAAAAGAAAAAAGTTTATACAAGGAAATAAATTTTTTATGTTTTGTGATTTATTTGAGTTTTTAATAATATAACATGATTGATCCTTAACTGCTGTAAGGGCAAAAGCAACAAGTGGTCTACACTGCGCCAAACAAATTAGTGAACATCAATTTAAAATTTAAGAAACAAGGTATCGGAAAAATGAATATAAAAGTCACAGATGAAATATTTAGGGGTGGAAGCATTCCACACAAAAATGACTGAGTAACACATAGAAAATGACTCTGACCGCATATAGCAGTTAAAGATTAAATCAAATTGGATCGGAATCGTGAAAAATTCCGTGGCACTCAACGTGTTAAGGAATCTTATTTTTCTCATCAAAAATATACTGTTACGAATGTTTGTATATTTGTAAATATTTCGTAGTGTTAATTTTGTAAATAGGAAAATTTATGTACATTTTGCATAAGGCAGTGCAATAGTTCGTCTTTACTTTGCTTCCCCGCAATGTGTGTCTTAATGCTTGATAACGAGTTTTACAGAGATAACGCTGGGAAGCGAGTTTTACAAGGAGCAGGGCATTTAACATTATGGTAATGGTAGAGCCAAGTTGGCGAGATAGAGCCAAGTTGGCGACTAATTTTGGTGCCAAATCTGGCATTTTTGTCGTCGCCAAACTTGGCGACTATTTGGCCACATTTTCGGTCCCCATGTACATGTATAGGACTTTTCGACTACAATCTGGAAAGTTCTCCAAATATCTACCTCTAGAAGTTTCAAGAATGTTCGCCACCCCTATATAAGCCCGAGAGGGAGTGTGATCGAGTTAAGGGAATGAGTTAGTTGAGTCACTGAGTTAGTCAGTGGAGTTACTGACTGAGTTGAGTCCGTTAGTTGACTGAAATTACTGACTGAGTTGAGTCAGTTAGTTGATTGAAATTACTGTGTTAGTTGAGATACTGAATGAGTGGAGTTACTGACTTGGTTGTCTGTCAGCGAGCATTCTGAGAATTCCGAAAGCGAACTATATTGCATTGTCTTTTGCGGCGATTTAGCAGTTGTGTGTCAAGTTTAACTGCTGTTTGTGCTCTATTGTTGTGTATAGAGTTGCATTGAGTCTACTAGAACGAGAAGTTCTGGAGTTGTAAAGGAATCTGTGAAGAGTTATATTGGAATAAATTTCTGCAAGTTTTTATCTGCTTTGGCTTCAAATCTTTCGAACCCATTCACGCAACAATACAATAGCTAACTCTGATGAGTTTTCACAGAAGAAGTTCCTCTAAGCCAGCGTTAGCCACAACGCGGCCCGCGACTGATTTTTCTGCGGCCCGCCAGCAGCACAGAAGATTATAAAAAAAAAAAAAAATCAAATTTCACGATATGAATTTCTTTTACATAACTGTAATGTGTCTGAAATAGTATGTGCTAACTATGTAGAACAGAGTTCTCCACTGAATGTCCGAAGAAACTATATGAAGAAGCTTTCAGCAAGATGGTTTTTATCAGGACAAAATACAGAAATAACTGAATCTCATTTGGACAATTTATTAAGATTGACTGCAACAAATAATGCGACAGTCCATCGACTCTATCATAAAATAAACTGAACGATTTCAATCGCCATCGTCTCACAATTGATATTGACCAAAACAGTTATCTGTAAGTACAGTTTAAATACTTTTGCTAAAAGTTTGATCACGTTCCATTGTCCGTTAGGAACAAAAGATTCACTTCTTTTTTTAGATTTTAATTTATTATTTGAGTTTTTAATTATTTGAAGGAAGAAAAAATAATCGATATCACTTGAAATTTTACTAAGATAAATGACTTTTTTTCAGTTTTTAGAAATGCTATATATTGCTAAATCAATAATAATTTTAAAAAAATACATATTTTGGTGTATCCGGCCCGCGAAAAGCTCCAACACTAGTCATACGGCCCGCCTCTAAAAGTTAGTGGCGAACGCTGCTCTAGGCATTCCTAAATGAGCAGTTTACGCACAGGCCAACTATACTAAATTTCAACTTAACTAGACATCACTTAGACGGTAGATCGTCACAGTGCTCCTAGGTATTTAATCCATTTTGGCGGCGTGAAAGCATAATGTTCGCCAAACCACAACCCTGTAGAGAACAAAAGGCTCTAAGGTTTGGCGAGAATTATGTCTTCACTCCGCCAAAATGGATTAAATACCTATGAGCACTGTGACGATCTACCGTCTAAGTGATGTCTAGTTAAGTTGAAGTTTAGTATAGTTACTAAAATTACAATTAATCTATAGCTCTAAAGAAACGGACTATGTCTCACTTACCCCAGCTCTCCCCTATCTTATAAGGGTTGATTAGTCACATTTCGTTTCCATGGTAACCCTATCAATTTTATGTGCTTCAAAAACACTAGTCCAGATTAATAACTCTATTCCGTTCTAGAAGGCGGCTGAAGAGCACCTCGAATTTCGTTTTAATCATGTTTTCATTAATTTTTAATTACTGCCTCGTTTTAATTAGGCAGCATGTGTCGGAAATATCTGAGCAAAGACGAGACTTCGAACAGTTCTGTTACCAAAGGAAAACATTGGAATGACTAATTATCACCCGAAAAACAAACCCTGATGGGATTTTCATATTTTATTAATACCATAAGAAAAAAAAAACTCGTCG
Organism: Linyphia triangularis; assembly: GCA_963978545.1. Lineage (NCBI taxonomy): Eukaryota > Metazoa > Arthropoda > Arachnida > Araneae > Linyphiidae > Linyphia > Linyphia triangularis. Next base: position 83,129,961 of record OZ021725.1, read on the forward strand.
TACTAAAGTTTAAAAAAAAATGAAATTTCGTATCAAAGCGTTAAAAAATATGAACTGTCAGAGATGGTTAGTTTTAAGTTTAAAGCGGACGGTAATTTCAAAGTTAAAAAATAATGTTTTTAATTAATGCTCTCTCGCAGCTAATGGCTGATCGAAGATATAATTTCATTCGAAAAATGAGTTTAATTTTATTTTATAAAAAAAATTGACGTGAGAAGGTATTGCTTTGTAATTATAACTTATTCAAAGTTATTCCTTTGCATATTTAAAAGTGAATATTGTTTCTATGTTCACGGTATAAGTATTATTCATTACATTTCGTATTCAAATGTTGTTGGGTTTTTTTCGGATTTATTTTTTTAGTTCTGTAAGCTTAATGATTTGTTTTATTTTCCTTAAAAATCATTAAGTTTTTATCCGTCTAGTACTACTCATCGCATACCGTTCTGATTTTTTTTTTTTTTTTTTTTTTTTTTTTTATACAATGTAGAGAAATAAGTCTGTTGGTCTGCCGGAACAAAAATGGACTAACTAATCAAAAATCGACTTCGAATGAGTTGAACTAAATGAAGGGCAACAGCAAAGAATGATCAGAGTCCGTTTTTTTCATTTCTCCTGAAAAGCTGGTTTAAGTTTCAAGTCTCAGGGCTGGTATCAGTGTCGAGGTAAATGGTTGCTCAAAATCTCACGCACAATGATAATTATTTGCCAGAGGACTCCGCGTGGTTGTACTATCTGCTATAACCTTGCAAATGGCTGGAAAACATCAATTTCCAAAAAGAAGAAAGAAGAGAGAGAAAAAAAAAGGGGGGGGGGGGGGACTTTGATCATTCTTAGCCGTGGCTCTTTAAATCTGATTGCCAAATATGTCTTACGAAAGAACTTTTTAATTTTCTTATTTGACTTTAGGTTTTATGTGTTAAATAAAGAAAAAATATATAAATTCAAAAACTTTGTAGGAGATAGAACGCCGTTCCCGTTTCTAAAGAGATAATGGGGTGCCGCTCCCAAGCGTTCCTCCGCATATGAACCGGGCTGTACCAAACAAGTTATCTAGCTGTAAACAAAATCTCGACACGTTTCTCCCCAAATTTTGAGTAAAACGCCCCTTTGACCGTTTATTTAGAGGAAGTCCTAGTAAGGATCATTCCCTATACATGCTATGCTACAATCTTCTAGTCCAGTGCATTTACAAACTACTTTCCATAAAACCTTGACATTTAGTGAGTAGGTACGAAAATGATCACTTAAAGAAATGATATATATTAAAAACTCAAAAATAGCGTATAATGTATTTTATTTTATATTTGAAATGCGTCCATGCCTATACAGTGGCGCCATCTGCATTAATCTTTTGCTTCTTTTTTTTTTTTTAATTTCATTAATAATAGACGGTATTTTCGAATTTTTAATTTTTTATTTTTATTTTTATTTTATTAAGTGATCATTTTTGTACCTACTCACGCAATTTCAAGGTTTTATAGAAAGTAGTTTCTAAAGGAACTGGACTAGAAGATTACAACGTAACGAATATAGGGAATGATCTTTACTAAGACTTCTGCTTAAATAGGTTGAAGATTGGCCCAAATAAGACAAGATTCAAACTTGTTGATGTAGTAACAAAATAAGTTTGGTCAAACAAAAATAACAACAAAAAAATCCCAAGAATCAAAATGATCGTCACAAATTAAGTAAAACCTCTTTTAGTATCATTTTAACCCAATAAAAGATTCGTGTATAACCTACCTTCCCAGTAAACTCCTAAATAACCCCTTCTCCCCCTACATACTCCGGTGGAATATTCTTCATTCTGCCGTCATTCCAAAACGACAGATCGAGTGGAGGTGAGTGGCACGGCTGCTGCTGCTCATTTTCAATTTTCTTGAAAAGACGATTCTCTTCCCCCCCTACCCCCCCCCTTTTATTGATCGCGCCCGCATGCGACCACATTCTTGTCAGTTGATTAGTATGCGGCTGTCACCCATCAACTGACAACACCCCCTTCTCATCGCTTCTAAATGCTAATAATTAAGTCCCACCTCAATATATTTCGTGCAGACGATTTTGCGGAAGTCACAGCTCTGACGATTTTTAAAAGACCCCGTCGTTGTCGTGTAATTGCTGGGTTTTGGATTGTTGGTAGTCCTTTGTGTTTCGATTTGCGGAATTGTCTTCTAAGTAGTCATTAAATGAGGGTTCTGCTCGGAGTGGAGTGTCCCACCTCTTTTATAAATTTCTGTTGACCACATCGGCTTTAAGATGCAAAATGTTAGTGATCTTTGTAAGGGGGTGGATGCCTTGTCTCATGGCTCAGAAGTAAAGTGTGTGTTTTGGACGCAGTCATCTGCACTTCATCTCAACGGTAGCCTTTAAAGAGTTCTGTTATGTTGAGATGGAATTTCCAACGGAATTCATGATTGATGGCAGGGATTGATTTTAAGTGCTTAAAATAAATTAAAGGATGGATATGCCATCCAATTTGAAATCTATCTGTTTCACCAAACTGATTGAAGGAGTTCGTGACAAAGCATAGCAGGTAAAATAAAAATAAAAAATAACAAAGTCGTATTTTTATTGATTTGTTGGAACAACAACAACGCTATCGAGTCGCAAATTAGTTCAAACTTTAAAATAATTTGTAATCATTGTTTTATAGTCCTTATCACTAAACAAACACCACACTGCTTTGCGATTCGTCTTAGTTGTTTCGAAAGCACCACAGCAAAATATAGAAGTTGCAAATGTTCAATTTGCTTTTTACAAACTATTTATGCTAACTTCTCCCGGAGTTGTAGCTACGGGACCAGACGTTCATACACTCTACAGATCTTAGCGCCATCTGCTGCGATCAATACTACAAACTAAACTCTAAATAAACCATATACTCAAACAGATACATAATGATTTTTCACTATTCCACAACAAAATATATTTAGTAGAAATGTTCAATGCACTTTTTTGACAAGCTATTTATTTTTATTCCTATCCTGTTACATATCATTTCTGAGTTTCGTCATCAGACGATCCTGCACTCTCTGCAAATTTAAGCGTCATCTACTTTTATTATAACTATAAACTGAGCTACTTATTTGTTTAAATTTTGTGGCAATGGTCCCCATTGGTTAAGAACTGCTATGGAGTTGCTATACGGAACTAAAGAGCAACAGTGGTCGCGCTTTAAAACCACTATCTCTCAAAATTGAGTATCTATCAATTGAATATCCATCCCTAGTTTTCTTGCTAAGAATAAAATTACAACGTTAAACTTTATGATTATGAAGACTATTTCAATGCATTAAGAAAGATATTTGCATGAAGACTGTAAAAAAAAAAATATTCTTCGTGAATTTCCAAATAAAATAGTTTATTCAAAAACAATTTTATTAAACAAATTGTTGATGTACGGAACACTAGGCGTAAGAGTATTCGCACTTTATTATCTTTTTTATTTAATTATTTCTGACATTAATATTGCTTTATCGAACTACCACTCGCAATTTCCATACATGTAATAATTATTAGTCTTAATTTCACACCAAATACTTAACAATTGGCATTCTATATCAAGATTATTAATCAATTGCTTTTGAACTAATATATTTCAGATAACGTTTCGATAATTGTCAATATTTCATTTGGCTCCCTTTCCAATGAACAAAAGTGTCGTAAGATTTCGATGAAAGTAATTAACCTTCCTTCCGAAAAATATTTAGATAACTATATGATAAATTTAACCAGTTTTATTTCTTGTATAAAATAATGTATATTTCCATTTTGAGTTTCCTTGTGAAGCGAAAAAGTGTATAAATTCTAAATGAACGGCTATTTTTAAATAACAGACAGGTGTCGAAATTTTCGAATTGGAATTTTTGTTTTCGTTTGGTTCAGTACATAAGCATCTAATTATCCGAAGTAACTTGAAATTCCATATATAATTAATTTCACTGTATGGCAAAAAAATAGTAGCTACAGAGCCCACTAGATGTCACTACTGCCTCTTTAAAGGAAAGTTAAAGCGGTTTAGTTCAAAAATGTTATACTTGGATGCGATTCTTTCAATCTTTCATTCAACAGAAGGAGACTAGAACAATCAACTATCAAAATACAAGCAATAAAAAAAATAAAAAAAAAATAGCAAAGAAAAGGCTTTCAATTTTAACAAATTGCCTTACTCAAAATTAGTAATGAGGTTTTAAATTTTCTTTTTGTACCACAGTTATTACAATTTATAACTTTTGATTATAATAGATTGACATGACAGCCAGATATTTAACTATACAATGCTTAGATTTTACTCTAATTCTGAGCAAAATAGTGTATATAATTTTTAATGAAATGTTGATTTTTATACAATTATCGTTATTTATATGAAACACACATATTTAACAGATTTGTAATGGTAATAATCATTTTGAACTTTCAAGATTTTAAATTACAGATTTATTTTTAAGTAGTATTGTATATTTGTCAAATATACTAACAAAAATGCATAGCTCAAGGTATCTAAATATGTTCTCCGTTGATTGGGAAGGTCTACATTTTTTTTTTTTTTTTTTTTTTTCTTTTTTAAATACACCAATGAGAATGTTTCAAAACTTTTTAAAATTTTTAATGGTATAAAATATTCGAATAGTATTAGAATGGAACTATACATCAATGAAGAAGAAAAAGTCTTATAGTTAATTTTTAATAGTTAATAAAGTCATTAGCTGAACAGAAAAAAGAATTAGAATGAAAATTTTAATAGAAAAAAAACTATTTAAATTAGATAATTTAATGCAAAGCGTCCACAAACAGCAACAGGGCAATTCTATGTTGCACGTACAGTCAAAATTATTTCGGGCAATATATCCTATCAGTTAATCAAATTACTATAACATTATTAGGTACTCTTCCGTTAAAGGGGGCCGTTGCCAATGTAAAAAATATTGGTAAAACTTCCAAGTACGGTACATATTCTGTGCCAAGAGGATTTTCGCCAATAAATGGCAGCAGCCGCTATTTTTTAATAACAAATGAACTGCTAATGGTTGCCATAATTTGACGTTGTTTTATGTAAACAATACTTGCCTCAGAATCCGTACCGTAAATGGAAGTATCAATGGCCCCTTTAACGAAAAAGTACAGTATCCCTTATTATATTATATGTGTATTTAAGAAAAAATGTGGTTATTATTATTATTATATCCCAAACGATTGGGAAAAATAGTTTGTGTCGACTATACGATTGGGAAATTTGTTCCAGGAGTTATCCAGGAAATGGGAAAAGCGCGGAAACATTTAAACTTATAGTATATTTGTTATAGTATATCCACACTAAACTAAGTTATTTAAGTTAAATTTTAATCATTCGAAAGTTTAATCGAAATGGTTAGAGTGCTGTATTTTTATCTGCTGGCTAATACTTGGACTCGTGCTTATTTTTCTTCTTCATATATCATTTTATCAGGTTCTAAATGATACGTATATAAAATTTTAGGAAGATATATTTATAGAAACAAACTCTACACAGAAAAACTTTAATCGTAGACAACCTGTTCCATGTCCAAGCATCGATATAGATAAACAACTGGATAGACTGCACCATTGTCAATGAAAAGAGAAAAACGAGCCGGGGATTGCGAAGCTGGTGGGAAGATTAACCAATCACAGTTCACTTTAATATTTGGATGGGAATGCGAAAAACCTTGTAAAGTGTTAGAGTATACATTTTTTTACTCATTATTACTAATTAAGGTCTATTATTGACATTTCTGCTGTGAACAACCCGAAATTTTAATTTCAATCCTCGGCAATCCGTATTTTTTATCCCACCAATGGCATCTGGCAACGGCTTCATTTTCCCAGCGTTAAGCAATCTATCCAGTTGTTTATCTATATCGATGTGTCCAAAAGTGAATTTAGTGTACATAATGCATCGACGGCTAGATATCCCAGTATCACTGTATCTCGGTCCCACAACCAGACTGGTCAACAGCGACAGGATATATATCTTTAAAAAAAAAAAAGAGCCACCTGCACGCCGATCCATCGATTCAGACAAAAGACCGTCACAAACCCACCTGCTTATGCATGCAGCAATGTTTAAATTATAGCTTTGGAGAACACAAAACTCCTTGATCTCTGGTTATACTCTTCTTGGCCTTGGACATCTATCATCCAGGAGTCTGGCTTGGCGGAACAGAAATATGCCCGATGATATGCAATCAAAAGAGATCCATCATACTTGCCGGCCAATCTTCTCATTATCTAACTTAAGTCCGTCCTGTTTCGGTAAGCAATCAAAGGATACATTGTTGCAACTCTTGCAAGAAGACCATTCCGAGAATGGTCATAGGCGGCTGGATTCGCCTTCTTCCAAATCACACAGTTGGAGACACTGGAGGGGTGTTATTGTCGGGTACACTTTTTCTTGTGGGCTTATCGATCATTTATGATTAAATACTATGTTATACATTGTGAAGGTAAACGCAGGAAATGTGATCGGAGATCTCTGAGCAGTGGTCTGCAATTAAGTTTGCATGCGGTGATCAAGGTCCTTTTGGATCGAAGGTTGCGCTGGCTGTGTGTGTACGTCATCCTTTGATGCTTTTTCTGGTGTGTTTTGTGGCGCAGTTTGGCTCTAGTGTTGCCCTTGAGCCAGAAAAATCAAAATCAACCAACTGGTGTCTTTTGTAATGAAAAGAAATCATTAAGCGCTGTTGGTTATATAATGGAAAGTTGATATATTTTTTGAAGCATGTTATCTGAAGTTGAAATTTCGAGTCCAATAAAAATGGCAATCGTAGAGTCCATGTCGTACTGTTAAGTTTATAGTTCGTTTGGTAAACTGCTGTGTTGTAGAGGCTGTATCTGCATATTTCGGACCAGCTGTTATTGTTACCAAGTGGTTCTCTGTAATTTGTTCTGCATTATGGTGAAGTTTAATTGTCATATCTGTACGGGAAATATAAAACGAAGTCAATGATTTAGTTATTGTTACCCCTGATGTGTGATATATGTGACTGTATGGGAAGTGGAAAATTTGATTCTCTCTCGTTTGGAACGTTCGGCCTCTTTTCGACCACTTGAAGTTAGTTAATCGAGATCGAAATAGCTTACTTTTTCTACGTTTGGTACTAAATTTCAAAGTGTAGCTGTATGGGAAGTGGAGGAATTAGTGAGAGCTTTTATAAATCGAGGTAATCTAGTACATGAATCAAAAGAATATAAAACTAAAAGGTGAAAAAATGGTTTCACTTCTTTTTCGATTGTGTTAATCTTTGCACCATTTCACTTTCATACCGAATCGCAATGTTGGAATTAGCAGAATGCAACCTAATAGACTTATGTGTTAATTAAACTGTGCGACGCCAAAATGCGCATCATTTTACTTAAAATTAATCAATTTATCAAAGCAAACATAGCAAATTAATCACTCAGTTTATTTTCAACGAGATTGTTAGTAAAAAAAAAAAGGGTTAAGAAAGAAGAATCGTTCCAAGGCGCCTTCACACTGACAATAACCAACCTTATTGTCGCCGGCGAAGGGGCGTCAGAACAAAAGGTAAATCACCTGTCGCATTTTCCACGCTCGTATCATTAATTTTTGTTGCGGAGCCCTCATTGAAAACAATCCAATAATTAATCCCTTCTAAAACCAGGACCGAAAAAAAAAAAGAAAAAAAAAAAAAACATTCCTCAATCTTAAAATAAACAAAGGAAATGAATAACTCGGCGATGAGTTCTGGATGTCATTTTTCAATGAAAAATGAATTTTTTTTCTGTGTGTGAGTGTGTGTAAATAAACACTGGGATAAAATAAGATGACGCGTGCATGAGAATGTCTCATCAATTCTTTGATCAATTTTTGGAGAAGGGAAAGAAAATAGGATGTCGCAGGCGTTTTTTTTGTTTTGTTTGTGTTGATATTTAATCAGTTTGTCATTATTATTCACCGAAGTTTTTGTTTGTTTTTCGTTTTGTTTGTTCTCGTCTTGAATTAAGAACTGAGGAACAAAAAAAAAATATATATATATATATTGAGATTTCGGTGTACATAAACAGATGAAAAAAAGTAGTTTCGTAATTAATCTTCGAGGACAAATTAATCACGCTGCATTCGCCTATTCTTTGTCTAACATTCGGGTGACCAAATATTAATTTGAGAAAGAGGTGGTGCTTTGTTTCGTTGGTTTTCGTGCACATTAACGAATTTTCTTTGTTACAAAATAGATTTTTTTTTTTTTTTTTTAAAGAACTGTTTGAAAAATTTCGTTGTTGATCAGGTTTTGGAACATGGGCAAGGTTTCTCATTAAAATAATATAGAAACTGCATAGAATGAAAATGTTTTATTTCATACTAGATCCATGGTCCCGCGATGCGGAGACCCGTCATAAGTGTATAGGCCCCAGCTTTTGGCGCTTCGCTCGCAGCTAGGTTCATTGTTAACAAACACAGATCGATTTGCTAGTTGAAAAGTTTCATTGTTACGTAAACATAGCTCCCTACACTTGCTGAAAAGTTTATTGACACATAAACACAGACTCACTTCACTAGTTGAAGGGTTCATTGCAATGCAAGTGCAAGCTCGCTGGAAGGTTCATTCCTGCGAAGGAATGGACTCGTTTCGCTCACTGAAAGGTTCATTGCTGATAAGCATAAGCTTTCTTCACTCACTAAAAATCAATTTCTACTTAAATCTTTATTATTAGAACCTCCTCCCCTGTCGATACACAAAATTTTCCCCCTTTAATACAATAATACAACACCACACACCCCTCTGAGAATATTTTAACATCTATTTGTGAAAAGCAAAATTAAAAGGCCAAAACTACTATTGTTGAAAATTTCAGAGTTCTAAGCCTATTTTAAGTAGCTCTATAGCCTCTTTGTTTTATTGGTATAGATATGCTTATCTGTATACAGATAAGCATATGGAGGTCAAATATGGATAAGCATATGGACCTATTCTAATATATATCTATTAATTATAAAGATCCTGTAGTAGTATACTACTACAGGATCTTTATAATTAAGTTCAACTATCAAAAAGCTTTTAAACAAACATACTAATCAGAATGACCTTAAATGTGACCTGGCCTAATATTTTTGAAGAAGGGAGAAATGGTGTTTCATAAGAAGAAAAAAAAAAACTATTTCAAACCATTTTTTCTAATGTAATACCGTCGCCTTTCGAAGAACATGCTTTGGCATGAGGAAAAATTCCATGCTTTTTTTAAATTTGAACTTAAATTCTAATCATCTCGAGGTGAATTACAATTAGTTCGACTTTCAAAATATGTGTAAAAAGAAAAATGTTCGTCAGAGTAACATGAAGTTTGATCTGAATATACTCGGAGAAGGAGTGTATGGTGTGACTTAAGGGAAAAAAAACTATTTCGTACTTTTATTTTTTTCTTTCTTCTTATGCAGCACCATTTATCCTTTCTTCGAGTATATTCAAGTCAATTTTCAGGTCCTAACGAGAGGAAATAGACAGAGTCCTCAAAAAGTTAACCCATAAAAACCAATTTTTTTGCTAGAAATCTTTTTTATGAATTGCCAACTTTTACGTGCAAGTGCAGCTTGTTCAAAGATGTTGAGCTTAGATCGAGTTTTCATACCATGCATTACTAGAAAGAAAGCCATCAATTCCAAGACATGAACCAAACTTAATTGAATCGTTGTCGATGGGAATGCGTTCTATTTATCGAGTTTCAGCTTAACTGGATGACGGCAAGTGGGTAAATTAGTTTTCAGAATTGTTAATAGAAGCGTGTGTAAAATCAGTCTTTTAGTGACAGTCCCCAAAACTTGATAGAATGCAAATGAAATTATCTGTTAAGTTTCAGCTCCATTAAATGACAGTAAGTACATTAGTTAACCGTGTGCCTGCATTAAACAAGCAAATTTGAAGTTAATGCAAGGAATTTCAAAATTAGAAGTCACTTTTTTGGTATCCACTTTATCTACAGAGTATTGACATAAAGCCATTTTTAAATTAACGGTAAATCATTAATATTTAGACTTTAGTTTACATAAGAATTCAAATTTAAAGACAAAATAGGGAAAATAGTTTACATTTACATTAAAACTAGGGGTGTGGAACATCGCATAACTTTCAATTACACTATAATACTGACGTGGATTTGTGTCATTGCCCGTTTGTATATTTACATCCTTCATTTAGAATAAATGGCCAGTTTGGAGAACATTTTTTGCGAGAATTCTTGTATGGGGCTAAAAAAAAAAAAAAAAAAAAAATCGCCAAAATGGTGATTTTGGCTATATATTTTTCGATAATCCTTATATTATTCTTTATTATAAGCGAAACTGAGAGGAGAAGAAAAAACGATCGTTGATGAGGTATGCTCAAGGAAAGATAACTCTGTGTTAAAGGCATTCGTTTTTCATCTTTTTAAGCCATTAGAACATTTTTAGGGGAATTTCGGAGGTGGGGATGTGTAGAACACCTTAAGAGGCATTACCACAGAGATTTTTAGCAAAATCGTTAAAGCCGTTTTTTAGCAATCATTGAAAAACACGATTTTTTCAATGGCAGCTACCTTATGCGCATGCGCGATTTTGACGAAAACCATAATAGTAGGTCCCATGGCCGTCACTAACCCTCACACCAAATTTGAACATCGTAGGTTAATTTGTTCGGGAGTTATGCTGAACACGTATACACACTCAGACAGACATTTTTTCTAGATCACTTTTTTGAAATCAGGATGTTCCAAAACGTAGAAAAATGCAAAAAAAAAAAAAAAAAAAAAATTTGACCGAATGCTATACTTTTATTACCCTGTGTGTATATACATATGGGTAATTGAAAGAAAAAATGCTATTGCTAGGCACATTAGCAGTACTTACCGATGATAGGTCGTCAAAGAGGAAATAATGGTACAGTTTGAGGGATAAAGCCTCAGAAAAGATTAAAATTTTAAACGTGATTTTATGAGTTTTTAAACGTATAATTTGATTTTTATTGGAATCTCTTTCAAGTGAGTTAAGAAGTTTTTTCCCTTTGATCATCGTTTGGGTAATTAGTTATCTCTCTGTATATAAGGCAAAGCCCTCACTCATCACTAATTCTCCCACTTCCCACATGTTCACAACTCTAAAAATTTGTACAAATATCAACAATGGTAAACATAGAAAAAGTATTCCGATCTCGATTAACCCACTTTAAGGGGTTGAAAAGGGGTTAAACGTTCTAGACGAGGGCTGTTCGAATGTCCCACTTCCCATTTGGTCACAACTCCGAAAATTGGTGCAAATGACAACAAAGACAAACATAGAAGAAATAAGCTATTACGATCTCGATTAACCCATTTTAAGGGGTGGAAAAATGGTTAAACTTTCCAAACGAGGGATATTCGAATGTCCCACTTCCGATGTGGTCACAATTTTGAATATTGGTACAAATACCAACAATGGTAAACATAAAAAGTAAGCAATACCTATCTCGATTAACCCACTTTAAGGGGTCGAAAAAGGGTTAAACCTTCCAAATGAGGGATATTCGAATGTCCTTCTTCCCATTTGGTCACAACTCTGAAAATTGGTGTAAATATCGACAAACGTAGAAAATTTAAGCTATTTCGATCTCTTAACCCACTTTAAAGGTTATAAAAGGGAATAAACGTTCCAAATGAGGGATAATCGAATGTCTCACTTCCCATGTGGTCACAACTCTGAAAATTGATATAAATATTGATAAAGACAAACAAAGAAAAAGTAAGATATTCCGATCTCGATTAACCCTCTTTAAGGGGTGGAAAAGGGGTTAAACGTACCAATGAGGGGTATCCGAATGACCCACTTCCAATGATGTCGCAATTATTTTATTTGGTGCATATTTTAAGAAGGGCAAATATACAAAAAATTAGTTATTAGTTAAAATTACTTATAAGAACCAAAGGGGGTTAAACGTTCAAAACGAGGGATATTCAAATGTCTCATTTCCGATATATTCTCAATTATAAATTTCGGCAAAAAATTTCAACAAAGGAAATTTCCTATTTTGATAATTCAAACTGTCGGGAACGAAATGGAAGCAAACATCTGAAGTGTAGAATACATGAATGTCATTTGATTGCTAAAATGCACATGGTAAAATTTCGTAGCGCAGCACGGGTATTCAGCAAGTATGCACAAATATAGAGACAAAAATACTCCTGAAATTTGAATCCTAATGTGACTGAAAAAGTTGCGTAAAATAATGTTGCATGGGTGGGTTCGAAAGACTTGAAGCCAAAGCAGATCAAAACTTGCAGAAATTTATTCCCATATAACTCCAGAACTTCTCGTTCTAGTAGAGTCAATACAGCTCTTTACACAACAATAGAGCAGAAAACAGCAGTTAAAAACTTGACAAAGCAACTGCTAAAATAGCCTCAAAAGACAATGCAAGACAGTTCACTTTCGGAACTCTTGAATGCTCGCTGAGAGACAGCTTACTCAGTAACTCCAGTCAACTAACTAACTCCACTCAAGGCCAGCCTTATATAGGAGTCAATACTTCGTGAATCTTCTAGAGATAGAAATTTGGAGGACTTTCCAGATCGTAGTCGAAAAGCATTATACAGGTACATGGGAACCGAAAATGTCACCAAATGGTCACCAAGTTTGGCGACATTTGGCGATTTCTCGCCAAATTTGGCACCAAAATTAGTCGCCAACTTGGCTCTATCTCGCCAATTTGGCGAGATTTCCATTACCATAATGTTAAATGGCCTGCTCCTTGTAAAACTCGTTTCCCAGCAGGATCTCTGTAAAACTCGTTTTCGAGCATTAAGGGTCACATTGCAAGGAAGCAAAGTAAGACAAACTATTGCACTGCCTTATGCGAAATGTACATAAATTTATCTTTTCACATAATTAATTCTACGAAATATTTACAAATATACAGAAATTCGTAACAATAATAATTTCTTGTACTCAACTTTTGTTTTGTATTTATCTTGTTTATGTTACTGGATCAGACATATCAAATAAATTTATATATTTATTTACTTAAAAATTCGAATGCTTTATAATTGATAAAAATATTTTTGAAACTTTTACTGTAAAATGTAGGAGGGAAAAAAAACTTGAAATAGTGGAAATCATTGTACTCATCTTTCATTAATAAACAATTTTATATTCAAGTTAAACACGTCGCTTTAAGAAGTCCATTTACTCAAAAACCTAATACGAATTGTATATGATGCATAGATATTGCTAAACAGCGCCACCAGCGAAGATTACAGCGCCGCCAATTGATATATAAACGACAGCACACACATCAACTGAGAAAGATTTCATTTAGCGAATGTCCTAATGCACTCGAGACCATAATCAAGGCCAATATTAAGTAAAAAATATTGTTGAATTGCATACTTAAGAATAAAACCTATGTTTAATATCATATTTTATACCTAACTTAGTTTACTTTGAATTCGATTGTTTGCTTGAATTTACTAAGCATTCCGTCAAAGCTAATGAAACAAGTTTCTTTTTTTTTTTTTTTTTTTTGTAAAAATAATCTCCCCGATGTGGCAATACAAAACTAAAACTTCCCATTGCCATAAAAGCAAGAGCTACGTCACATCTTTTCCCGCGTTCACGTTTTATCGCCAATTACCGAACAAGTGAAATTCACTGGTGGATTGAGGAGAAAATGCGCCTTAAAAAAAAGGGGGAGAGAGAGATTTTGAATTGAAAAGGAGTAACCGAAAACAAGCTGCTAAAAAAATACCTATGAACTTTTAAAGGGGTTTCTTTTATTCTATCTTATCTTTTTTCTTTCTTTTTTATTTAATTGCTCCAAACCAGAAGCGAATGGTTGCGGCAGGGGCCACAGGAAATAAAAGAGGTTGAGGAAGAAGAAAAAAAAAAAAAAACCTTTCCTCAAAGGTAAGCAATTTGAAATGGCTTATTTAGGAGACAGCACTTGACAAAGGACCTTATACAAGAAGACTGTCCTTCTGTCCTTTTTTTTTTTTTTTTTTAAGAAGAAGAAGAAAAGAAAAGGGCCAAAGACACAAGAACAATTACTCAGTTAAACATTTTCTTTTATACCGTTCAATTGAAAAAACTAATTGAGCCACTGTTAAAGGGATATAAAAAGAAGAGAAAGAGTTATACAGGAGTAAAAAAAAAAAAAAAATACTGGAGGGGAAAAAATAATGAAATTTCGGTTGACAGCGGTAAAGGGCCATTTTCGACTAATTTGTCAAGTTCCCCGTTGCTAAAAGGACCTGCCCGAAAAAAGAAGAGAAACGCAAAGTGTTCGCTTCGGTGAATAAGAAGCGAAAAAATTCACCAGGTAGCCATTGGATAAAGACTAAGTGTGAGGTATTAAAAGGAATTTGGATGAGAGCCATTGCACGCGCACCTTGCTTTTTTGAATACTTGACCAGGTATGCGAGTTACATTTGAACGTTTAGAAACGCGAAATTTTGTTTTGAATGTAACGTACTCTGTGATTTTTTTTTTTTTTAAACTCTGAAAGAAAATTTAATTTATTGATATTTAATGTAAATGTTTATTTTTATTGATATGAATGGATTAGTAATTGTCATTTGATACTTTGAAGTCTACTATCATAATCCACAAATCATTCTTTTTGTTTTAACCCTCTAGTGCAGCGTTTGCCACAACTTATACAGGCGGACCTAATGATATACGCTGGAGCATTTCACGAGCGGATACACCAATAAATGTATCTTTAATTATTATCAATTTAACAATATATAGCATTACTGAAAACTGAAGGAAAAAAATATTGACATTTTTCTTATCTTAATAAATTACAATTGATATTTGATTATTTTTTTTAAATAATTAAAAAATAACAATTTTTATTATTAATAAATTTAAGTCTAAAAAAGAAGTAAATCGTTCTTTCCAACGAGATAATACGAGTTGACCTAACTTTTCATAAAATTATTTAAACTGTACTCTTCAGATTACCCTGCTTTATCGATATCAACTGTGAGACAATGACGGTCGAAATCGTTTATTTTATGAAAGAGTTGCTATTTGTCGCAGTATTTGTCACAGCCAATCTTTATAAATTGCCCAAATGAGATTCAGTTGAGTTTTTCCTATTTTTATTCTTGATGGAAACTATCTTGCTGAAAGCTTCTTCCCATAGGTTCTTCGTGCACATATAGTGATGAACTCTGATCTGCATAGTTAACACATACTATTTCGGACGATTGTAAAAAAAAAAGTCCATACCATGAAGCTTGATATTTGTTTTTCTTCTGTGCGGCTGGCGGGCCGCCGGGCCGGATAAGGCCGCGGGCCGCGCAGTGGCTAACACTGCTAGTGTGTGATTTTTTTCTTCTTTTTAATGAAATATATTTTTTCCGTTTTCTTTTTGCTCCTTGACTCTGAATTTTATTTTTATTTTTTTAAATCCTTTTTAACTAAATAATTCAAACTATTGGGTAGCATATATGCAACACTTTATGCTAACGAATTTTTTTTTTTCTTTCTGAGATTTCTCCCTGATAAGTTATGTAGCATAAATGCTATTGGCGCAGCTTAGTCAATATTAGATCTAGTGTCATTAAAATCCATCCATCCAACTATATTGCCATGCACAAGACACTTAAACAATTTAGTCATTTCTTTTGTTTTAAGACACCTAAACAATTCAGATCATTCCTTTTCCCTTTTGTTTTAAGATTCTAAAGCAATAAGATCATGATAAAGCAAATTAGATTCAAGCAAATTAGATCATGATAGTAACTTTTGTTTCAAGACACTTAAACAACTTAGATAATTCTTTTTTTTTTAAGACACTAAAACAATTTGAATCATTCCTTTCGCTTTAAGGCACTTAAATAATTTAGATCATTCTTTTTATTTTAAGACACTTAAAAATACTATACATTTTTTAATTAATGCTAGTTTTTTTAGACTAGTTTTTCTTGTCTATTGATAAATGATAAACGCATTTTAAGACCTCCACTACAGACGAAGAGCTAATTTACAATTGCACATTGTGTTATTTCTTTAAAAATCGAAAATAGGTTTTTTGTTTGTTTTTTAACTCTACAAGATTGGACTCTTTGTAGATATTTCGATACTCAAAAATGTCTTAATGTAGAGGGTTTTTTTATGAAGGGGTTGCGTCGACTCGGCCTGGCAAGGATCCCCTCTTCTTAACTTGTACTTTAAACTGCAATAAATGTATTACGGTTTTAAAAATCTAGTTTTCCGCTTTAAACAATTCCCTTTACTATTTATTGCGAAACCGAACATTAATGTTAAATATGTTCTATTAGATACTTTATGAGGGATACAAAGGATACGATTTATCACCAAAACGACCAGCTGTACGAGCTGTGTCGTGCCAAGTTATGCTTTCCAAACCAAATTTCAATGTATCTTTCCACAATAAAATACAATATCTATCTCTTATAAACATTCACTTCCTCTAAGCAATAATAATTTTCCAGACTGCGCAAGGGTCCATTAGTCATTAATTATTAGTTTTGGTTTCATATTGTACTATCATTCTGCCTTATGCCACTTTCAATTTGACATGACTTGATAGCGGTTTCTTTTTTACTCTTTTTGCTTGCTGATTTTCCGTAGATTTTAAGTATTATGGTTCTCTGAAACCAACAGAAAAGACCTACTCGAAATATTGTTTCTCAATCTACTGCCATTACTCTTAAGATTCACCAGCACTCTAAATTTGCCAAGATTTACGTTGTTTTCGCTGATTGTTACGCTAGTGTAACGGTCGCCATTGTTTCTCGTAATTGGCCGTGTGTAAACCATAAAAAAAAAGTAAAAAATCCATTAAAACAAAGGAAAAATACCGTGGAAAAGTTGGCATCTGAACGACAACCGGGTACCTCAAGTGCGGGAACGCAACATCAACAAAAAAAAAAAAAGGGTTTAACTTGCAACAGACTTGGAAGAAAACGGGCCAGTACCTGTCTTGCTGCAATGGGACTTTATGAGTGTCTGGCTTTCTGACAGATCAGATCTCGTGCACATCAAACTTGGACGCATGATGTTGCATACAAAGTGACATCCGTTACGGAAGTGCATGATGCCGTTTCTTTACGATGTCATGGGATGGTTTTTTTTTTTTTTCCTCCCCTGGTCTGAAGGTGTTGCTTCCAGGTTCATACATGACCTCTTGGAGTTTGTTATTTACTGGTGTGTTGTTGCCGAGTGGATTTGTTGGATAAATCACGATGTTTGCGGATCACAGGCATGAGTGTTAGGATGTAAAGTTCAATGCGGCTGTTTGTGATGGCACATGGATGTAAAGGGTTGATTTTTGGATTGATAGGCGCAGCAAGCATGTTAAATGGAAGTTGTATGATATTTGAATAGCTTGAAATAAATTTCAACTTAAAAGTGAAATTTTGTGGATTTTTTTTTAATGTGGCATTTTAAGAGCACTCGTCAGCAAGACCCTACCTGATAAACCTAATGATTTTTTTTTGCCGCAATATTTCCGGAGCATTGCTTTAAAGTGTGATTTTTTTTTATCGGGTATGACAACAGGGTATGTACACCTTAATAAAATCTTTATTAAGGTGTACATACATACACAAATTTCCATACAAAAATTTCTGTCTGTGTATTTGTAGTCAGCATAACTCCCGAATGGATAGACCAACGATGTTCAACTTTTGCATATGAGTTAGTGGTGGCCATGAGTTCTACCATTAAGGTTTTCGTTAAAATTGCGCATGAGCATAAGGTAGCTGCCATTGCAAAAATGCTGTTTTTCAATAATTGTAATACAAACGACTCAAACGATTTTTATTAAAATCGCTGTTATAATGCCTCTTAAGGTCTTCCAAACATCTCTTCCAAAGAAATTTTCATGGAAATGCAATAAAGGCGTAAAAAGTTGAAAAACGAAAGTCCTCAACACAGAGTTCTTTTCCCTTGAGCATCGTCCATCAGCGACTTTTTCTTCTCTGCTACTTGTTTCACTTAAAAGGAATAATAATGTAATAATTATCGAAACGTATATAGTTAAATTCGCCATTTAAGAGCGCTTTTTTTTTTACATTTGTTTTATGAATTATCGCCAGAAATATCGCCAAATTTTATTGCAAAGGCCAAAATTATAGTGTAATTAAAAATTGTGAGATGCTCTACACTCCTGGTTTTATTTTACACATTGTTTAAAAAATTACATTGGGAACGTAATGCTGAAGTCTGAACACTAAGGTAGAGACACACTAAGGTAGTGACGTAAGGGACATATCTTTCTGTCCCTCACGTCATAGACGGTCTATGTATTTGAACTAGTAATGTTGTGTTGCTTGAAAGTGGGGATATTTATACTTTATCTAAATACTTTAAAATCATGAGGAGACGCAGAGGAAATAGAAGAATTTAACCCTTTGCACTCCAGAGGTAACTCTCGCTCACCAATGATGCCGCAACTCGAGAGGACCACTAGGTTTGATGTGGAAATTCGATGCAAGGCCAATGACTGTGATTAGTTTCTTTGAAACGGATCTGTAACCGCGAACCCAACCAAAAATGACTGGAAACTTCTAGTGTTGCTGGTCCCTCCAAGCGAAAAAGGCCTGGAATGGAAAGGGTTGATTCTCTCTGGATAGAAAATGCTTTTCCAGCAATTTTTTCAATCAGAATCAGCAATACTATAATTAAATCTAAAATATCGAAATTACTTAAGATGATCAAATAAAGTACGATCATTGAATTTAATGGTAGAGAAAAAAAATTATTTTATCAAAAAGTAATTTATTTCACTAATAATTAATAAATGCATTTAATTGATTTTAATAGATATAATTACTCAATAATTTTGCATATTCCTTTAATTAAACTAATATGGGAACGTATTTCAATGATTCAAAACAATTCAATGAAATAAAACTTATCATTATTTCAATGAAATTGGTGAATGTTCCAAAAATATGGCATTTTACTAAGTGGAAATGGGGAATGTATTTCTTATCATTTTATTTTTTGATGACTGTGAGAAAATGTAAAGAATGTTAGAAAACTGGCTTGAAACTTGAATGCAAGACCTACTTGTATTTCATTAATTCTAGGAAAGAGGTGAAATCTTACATTTTCATGTATCTGAACAATAAAGACATTCCAGTACTTCTGTAAATAGGAAATACATTTCGAATCTCAGAGGTTAATTTTTGATGAAACACCAATTGAAATGAATGTGAGGAAACTGTAACTTGAAAACTGAACGTAGAAAACATTTACTTTTCATAAATTCTAGAAAATCGGTGAATGTTCCAAAAATATGGTTTTTTACTAAGTCTTTGAACATAAATGGTATTTCAATAATTTTGGAAATGGGGAATGTATTTCTTATCATTTTATTTTTTGATGACTGGGAGAAAATGTAAAGAATGTTAGAAAACTGGCTTGAAACTTGAAAACTGAATGTAGGACCTACTTGTATTTCATTAATTCTAGGAAAGTGGTGAAATCTTACATTTTCATGTATCTGAACAATAAAGACATTCCAGTACAAATAGGAAATACATTTCGAATCTCAGAGGTTAATTTTTGATGAAACGCCAATTGGAATGAATGTGAGGAAACTGTAACTTGAAAACTGAATGTAGAAAACATTTGCTTTTTATAAATTCTAGAAAATCGGTGAATATTCCAGAAATATGGTCTTTTTACTAAGTCTTCTAACAACAAAGGCATTCCAGTAATTCAGTGAAAAAAGAATGCATTTCATTAAACCGAAGATTAAATTTTAATGAAACGCCAAAAATAATGAATGTGTAGAAACTGAACTGAAACTTGAAAACTGAATGTAGAGCGAGCATTTTTTTAATTCATAGAACCAATAATTTTTTGTGTGCAAACTGATTTTATGAAAAGGAAATCAATGCTACTAATTCTATAACTATGACACAAATTTAGTCTTTTGACAAATAAGTAATCCAAACGAAGCGAACAATTTATCAAAGTGTAGAAACCAATAAAACATAAAAGAACTGATAGAATTTTATAAAAAGATAATTTTTTACCTGATTTCTATGAATTGCGATACTTGTTCATTAAATATTTAAATGCACAAAATGAAAAAAAAAAAAAAAAAAAAAAAAAAAATTTGAAAAAACTTAACTAAATCGTGATCTATTTTACCATTACTGTTATTCTTGAACTATGGAGCAGGCATATGGTTGAAAAAGATAGAACAGTTCAAGAAATTTACTTTTAAAAAATTAAATTTTCCCGGTCTTTCCTTTAAAATTACTCTGAATATAAAAAGGGTCAGGCAGAGGTGAAGACAGCTATTAAGTTTGTCACTTATTTAATCCCAGTACACTCATTGGCTCTGAAATGCACCCCAGCTAACTTCATTTGCATTTGCAACGCCGTTTTATCCATAAGGCGTAGAAATTTTATTCAGGTGAGATATGCTCACTTTCAAAGTCGACCTAAGAGCAAAATGTGGCTCGTGCAAGAATGAGTTTTGTTGCCCTTTACAATGAAACTGGGTATAAAAAAAAAACTCCAAAAATGGTATGGGTGTTCTATAACTGAAATTTTCTGCAACTTATATTTGAAGTTGGCATTTTAAAGGGATTAAATACCAAAAACTAGAACTAATAAATAATAATAAATAGTAAATAATAAAGTAATGTATTTAGTACATTTTTTAAAAATGACTTCTTCTACTACTAATTAAATAGTAAATATTAAAGTAAAGTGTTTAGTACATTTTTTTTTAAATTACTTCTTCTACTACTAATTCTTTTAACTGACTTTTTCAAACTTCAATAGGCGTTCTGTTACTGTACACTTGTGTATAGAACAAATTCCTAAATTCTTTCACTCGGTTTATAGTTTTGTCAGGTAGAAAATAATTAACACATTTTTTAATTACAAAAAAAGGTTTGATTTAATATTTATGAAAAAGTATTAATCTAGAAAAAATATTACAGAAAATTGATTAAAATAATCTGTATTAACACAGCAGTGGACCTTCTTAGCTTTAGCAGCCGGAAATGTTTTTGTTAGTGCGCATCATGTTCTAACGACGATGAAACATCATTTTCAATGGACAAAATTCAATTAAAAATTCCATAAAATTTTTAATTTTTACCTTATTATTTTTTATAATTTTCTCTCTTTCGGGGCAACCCTCTCAAAACGTGCGCATATGCGATCGTACGCGCCTTTGACCGGCCCTGGTGATAACGTCAGGTACGCAGTGCTAGAAGTGTGGGAAGACGTGTGTCCCCCCCCCCCTCCTTCTCCACTTTTCAAGAAAATACCCATGCGTCCCCCTACTTCAAAAACCATCCTCCCACTTTTAAAAACACACAATCCTTTTAAAAACTATTAATAAAAAATAACATAAACCTTTAAATGTAGTGACGCCGAGAAAAAATTATTTATTTTTACATTTGAAAACTTTAATACTATTTATGGTATATATATATATATCATATTATTATAAAAATGTTTTGGTACTACTTTTTATAAAAATATAAGCATTTTTACTAACAAATACAGTTACACCTGGTCAATTTTTAACTTTGGAGAACTTTCTTTTTTAAGTTAAATTCCTATTATTTTTTAAAAAATAGTTTTTAAAAATCTCTATGAATTTAATTTCATGAGAGTATGTACATTTATAAGTGTTATTTAAATTTAAATAAACAGTTATGTATTTAACATTGAATTATTACTAACTTTATCTCTTACTTTAAAGTAAAAAAAACTAAGCCGCCGAATATTCATTAAAATAACAATAAATGTTGGACCCTCGTTTAACGTTTGGAAGTATGAACTATTTCTTTACTGATTGATATTTTTATTCAAAGTTACGAAATTATAAAATTTATTGTTGAAGATGGGAGAAGGCTGGGGTGGGGGTGAGGTGTAATATCACCAAATTTTGGGCGTCTTCCCCCCCTCCCACTTTTTTTCGTCACTTCTGCCACTGCAGGTAAGGCGCACCTAGAATGCGATTCATCATATCTTGGCCCTGCCATACAAGTTTTTGGCCCTTGCTAGAAAAATCACGCAACTCAAAATTCTTTATTTTCAGCTAAAGTGTGTTCAAAATCGCAGACTGCATGAACTTGAAGCTGGAAGAACGGCTTAAGTCAGTTAAACTTGCAAGCAATATTGTGACGTTTACACAACTCTTCAAGTTGATTTAGTGTGTGATTTTGTAAACACTTCAACTCGAAATTTGTGAGTTGTATCACTTTTGTAGTAAGGGTGCGATTTGATGATACAAAGTTTTTTGAGTTCCGTACCCTTTAAAAACTTGACACTTTTAGAAATTATATCTTTTTGATCGAATGCAACTCTAATAGTTAAATCACACGAAAAAATTTCAACAAAATGATTTCATAGTTATTATATAATTAGAGAAAAGTAAAAAAATATGATTTTTTATAATTTTTTTTTTTCAAGTTTCAGATTTTTTAAATTTTTTTTTTTAATCACACTGTTTTCGGTAAGTAATTGAAGCTTGCAAATTGGAGGTATACAGATGTATGTCACAAGTATGGATTGTTATAAAATTGATCAACAAAATATATAATTAGTTATTGGAAATCACAAGCCTCCAATTTATACACAGAAGTTTTATTTTAATTTAAGAAGATTGAATACGTATAAATATTATTTTATAGGTTATATATATATATATATATATATATATATATATATATATATATATATATATATATATATATATATATATATATATATATATATATATATATATATAAACGTATTTAAATGATTACCGTCTAAAAAATTAACTATATTTTGTGTTCAAGTGGTTGTACATATTGTACATAAACTTAAAGTTGAGTTGCAATTCAGTCGAAGCTATTTCGAATACAAACACAGCCGTTAAACATTGAACATGCCTTTTTATGAACTCTACCTGCCAATTAATGGTTACACGCTCAACAAAAATAACATGCGATTATACGATTTTTTTTACGGAACATTTGGCTAGTTGGTTTTCATACTGGACTTATTTTTTGGCCTAACCAAATGACAGTGATACCGCCTTATTTTGGACTTTGAAAGTAACAAACCTTATCCAAATAAAATGTATGCGCCTTAGCATTACGCGACTGCTGACTTCCCCATCCAACATTCATGCAATTAAAGTGTTTTCTCTACTTCTCCTTTGCTGCCAGATTTTACACTTTATCTATTCTTTCTCACCAAACGATAGAGGATGTTATAGAACGGAAGAGACAAGACACGCGAGAAAAAGCGGGAATTTTTGATAATGTCCATGGAGGAAAAAAACAAAAACAAAAAAACACATTTCTTAACTTTAAGGAATCTCAGTAGATATCTCCGAATGAAAAAAAAAAAAAAAAAATGCGGACTGTTATGAACACTTCGGTTCTATCAACTTTGAAACAAGCCGACAGTAGATTAGAAATTTTCTTAACAGATTCACTTTCTTATGCGTCTTAAAAAAAAATGTCAACGCGATTTTTATTTATATATCTACTCGCAGGGAAAGGCAAATAAAAAAAAAAAAATGTCGCCTTTTCCCATCAAATATTCAAATGCTTGGAAGAAAAAAATATATTTACACCTCTCCAAAGCTTTTTATATTTCTCACTACATTATTATTCTCGTGTTATCAGTAGTAATTCAATTCTAAACTTAATTTACGTTTTCACTGGGAATTTTTTTTTTATCTCTAGCTCGGGGTTATTTTTTTATTTAAAATTGTTTGTTTTTAACGCTTTTGTGTATATTTTCGTTAGCCCCCCCCCCCCCTTCCCCTTCAATCCCTTTTCACCACTCTCGGCGAATTAGAGAAATAATATGGTAGGGACATCTGCCTTGAGAGCAAGAGTGTTATCTTTTTCATTTAGCACATCCTCCCGCCTTTTTTCCCCTGTTTTCCCTAATCATATCTGAAACACGTCCTTGGGTTTC
Organism: Linyphia triangularis; assembly: GCA_963978545.1. Taxonomy (NCBI): domain Eukaryota; kingdom Metazoa; phylum Arthropoda; class Arachnida; order Araneae; family Linyphiidae; genus Linyphia; species Linyphia triangularis. The sequence goes on from OZ021725.1 coordinate 83,153,875, forward strand.
TCTCCCCCATATACTCTAATTGTTTTATAATCACACGCAGCCGATGACGTGTGTAAGCGACAAAAACAAACGATAAAATGAAAAACATTCTAAAAAAAAAAAAAAACTTAGAATAAAAAATGAGTGCAAAAAATCGCGATCATAAGTCAAAGCATTAATAACCACTGCTGACAAGATATATTCGGTTTTTTGACATTCCCTCAAATAAACTGTTCAGTTCTCTTTATTTAATTAAGTTTCCATTTACTAGAAGACTTCGTGTGTATTTTTTTGTTCGAATTACCTTCCCCCGCCCCCTTTACCACTCTGCTAAATCTTTGAAAATGTATAAAAATCGATTTAATTTTTTTTTGCGTTCTGATTTATTTTTTGAACTAGTGTTATTTTTATGCCGTTCCTCCTTAAAGGAAACATGTAATAAAAAACAAAAACGTTCGAAAAATATTTGGTTTTTAGCTCTCCGGCATTTTTTATTTGGAAAATTTATTTTTGTGTTCTTTGTTTTTTAGTGTTTGAATTTTTATTCTCTTGACGGGTTTCTTTCAACATTAAGAACACGCGGCACTTTTCCCCCTCCCTCCCCCTTTATCAACCGCCAAACGATATCCATTATCCGTTTTCTGTCTCACTTGCAAAATGACGATGGTTATCGTCTGATAAAAACATTCTCTTCCTACCTTTCTTGCAACCGACAATTTTTAGAGAAATCTTTATTCTATTTTTTTTTTTTTTTTACTAGTTGGAAGATTTGAATTAATATAAAAGTAAAACTGTTTAGCGCAATGGGTCGAAAGAATTTTCCAATAATCTTGATATCTTTTGGTGGAAAAAAAAAAAAGATGTGAAGGAGTAAGCTAAAGAAACTTTAGTTTTGATGTTGCCAAATTTTTCTTGACGGTGAGATTTGATTCATTTGTAATTTAGAAAAACTACTTTTTTTTTTACGTTGCCTTTCGTGTGATCTTGATGTTTTTATATTGATCCAACAAACGAATTAAATTACTACCTAAAAAAAACATTGTCTTATTATATATTTAATTGGCAGAAATGAATGCAAATAAAGCATTTGAATTCTATTCTTAAATACAATGTAATTATAAATTATCAGAATTATACGTACGTAAAATATTTTTCGCTAAATTCCTCTAACTTTACGGAAAACATCACAAATCGCAGTCAGGAAAAGTGAATAAGAGCATAATTTTTACTCTCTTAATATTGTTACGAATTTTTGTATATTTGTAAATATTTCGTAGTGTTAATTTCGTAAATAGCAAAATTTATGTACATTTCGCTTAAGGCAGTGCAATAGTTTGTCGTTAGTTTGGCTTCCCTGCAGTGAGCCTCTTGATGCTTGATAACGAATTTTACAGAGGTAACTCTGGGAAGCGAGTTTTAAGGAGCAGGGTATTTAACATTATGGTAATGGGAATCTCGCCAAATTGGCGAGATAGAGCCAGGTTGGCGACGGTTTTGGCGACTAATTTTTTTCGCCAAATGTCGCCAAACTTGGCGACCATTTGGCGACATTTTTGGTACATGTATAGGTACATGTATCCCATGTACATGTATAGGACTTTTCGACTACGATCTGGAAACTTCTCTAAATTTCTCTCTCTGGAAGTTTCGTGAAGATTCACCACTCCTATATAAGGACGGCCGTGAGTAGGGTTAGTTAGTTCTTGGATTTTGAGTCACTGAATTAGTTGACTGGAGATACTGAGCGAACTGTATTGCATTATCTTTTGCGGCGATTTAGCAGTTGTTGTCAAGTTTTTAACTGCTGTTTTGTGCTCTATTGAGGTGAAAAGAGCTGTATTGTGTATACTAGAACGAGAAGTTCTGGAGCTGTAAGAGAACTGTGAAGAGTTATTTTGGAATAAATTTCTTCAGGTTTTGATCTGCTTTGGCTTCAAATCTTTCGAACCCGTCCACGCAACAATATTTATAAGGTTTCTAATTATTCTGTTACATTCGAAAAGGCGAATCAAAGTCATTTAATTCCTCTCCCGTTTTATAAAAATCATGCTAATGATCATGAGAGGCCACCATTCTATAACGTCGCAGAGTATAACATAGTTAAAACCTACGAAATACTTTAAGGTCAATAACTGGCCAAGTGAATTTCGTTGTTTTAAGGGAGATCCCTACCCCAAATATAGAAAAAATTGGAAAAAAACATTATTATTTTATTTATTTTTAATTTTTATTGCATAAAATTAAGTTTTAAATATTCAAGAAGACATGGGAGAAATTTCAAACTTCTAAAGAACTGCAAGCATTTAATTTTTAAACTTTTACATACCGATCTACTATGTAGTTGTATACAAGGTTTTATTTTTAAGTTCGTTTTTCTCGAAATCTAGAATTGGCAATTTTGATTGTGTTTAAAATGCTTTGAGAAAAACTTACTTAGATTTAAACTGTTTATATTTTTGAAATCTTGAATATCTGTTTTATAAATGTAGGGAGAGGTTTTTTTAGCAAATAGTATTATTATTTTTTTATTTTATTTTTAAATTAAAAAAAAAAAAATTGGAATTTTCTGTGAAAATTTTGAAATTTCTTGCTAAAAACACAAAACATCTTTTTAAAATCACCTCTCAAACTAATTAAAAAAAATCTCTCCCTACATCTTTAGAGTATACTTTAAAATAATTAATTACTTTATAAATTAATAAAAATTTAAAAATTGAAGGAGGGGTAGACTTTTTAAAAAGGCGTATATTTCGGCCTAAAAACACTAAAAATCAAAAATATCCAAAAAAAATATTAAATTTAAAAAACAAAAAATTGAATCAATAATTGTTTAAAAATGGATGTTTTATAAATATAAAAAAAAAATTTGGTGCTACTAAATTCATTAATAAAAATTTTAGGTTTTTGCTTACGAGTCTCCCTTAAAGTTTTCTGGCACAAAGGCTACACTAGGGCCATATTGGATCTTATTGTAACACAAGCAACATCTACAATTACGCATCGTTATTCTAAACTTGGTTAGACGAGTCACCAACACGCCACACCAATGAGAGGACATTGAATCTCTTCGACAAATTTAACGTGTAGCAGCCGCCATTAATTCTACGAACCAGAGAAAAAATAACATGCTGGTTTGAAACCACGATATTCCGATCTTAAAACCGCCGCATTGGCTAAGCCGAAATCAAATCAAATATTTCATTTCATAGTTATAGTTACCTTAAATTTGTCGAGCACATGATTACTTATTGTCCATAGTTACTATAAGGAGCACTTAAAGTCAACTCAAATGTGTCGGCTACACCATTACCCAGTTTCCATTGTTATTCAAACAATATATAATAAGGAATATTAAATATTTTTCATGATTAAAATCTCCTGAAATTTGTCGAATACGTCCTTATCTCATTGTTCATAGTGTTTCTCAAAGGTATTTTATATGGAATATTTAAGATTTTTCATTAATAAAGTCAAATCAAATCTGTCGAAATCATCATTACCCGTTGTACACAGTTGTTCAAGTACTAGAGTATAAAGAGTATTTTATCTTTTTAATTTTAAAGTCATCTCAAATTTGTGGTATACCTCATTACTCCATTGTAGAGTAAATATGGACAAGAGTTAATGAGGTATACTATACATTTGAGTTATTTATCTATAATAATAAAACAAGCTGTGTGTCTGTCTGTCTACCTGTCTGTGGCTCTGTGGATCTATAGAAACCTAATTAAAATTGGAGTAGAGCTCTGAAATTTTCAGCATAAGTAGTTTCGACCTTCTAATTTTATGCATCATAAAAAATTTGTTAAAATTTTAATTAGTTCTTTTTTAATTAATAAATATGCTACAAAACGATATCTAATAGGGCTACAGATCTGAAATTTTCAACATAAGTAGTTTTGGCCTTTTAATCGGACTTTTAAAAAAACGAATTTTAAATTTTTATTTTGTTCTTTTTTAATTAATTTTTTTAATTAATTAATTAATAAAAATTTTACAAAACGACTACTAATAGGGCTACAGCTCTGAAATTTTCAATTTAAGTAGTTTTGGCCTTCTAATTGTATACATCACAAACAGAATGCCAAAATTTTAATTGGTTCTTTTTTAATTAATTCTTTTAATTAATTAATAAATATGTTACAAAACAACTACTAATAGGGCTACAGCTCTGAAATTTTCAACATAAGTAGTTTTGGCTTTCTAATTGGACTTTAGAGAAACATAATTTTAAATGTTTTTTCAGTTCGTTATTAATTATTTTTTTAATTAATATATATATATTTATATCAAAACGATTTCAATTAGGGCTACAGCTTTGAAATTTTCAACAGAAATAGTTGTGGCCTTCTAATTGGATTTTTGAAAAACAGAATTTAACATTTTTTTTAAATTTTTTTTTTTAATTAATTAATAAATATTTTATAAAACGATTTGTAACTGGGCTACATTTTTGAAATTTTCAACACAATTAGTTTTGGCCTTCTAATTGGACTGACAAATAGAATGGTAAAATTTTAATTTGTTTTTCAATTAATTTTTTCACAAAAAGCGACTTCAAATTGGCCTATATCTCTGAAAGTTTCAACATAAGTAATTTTAGCCTCTAATTTTGCTTTCCACAAACACGTGTTAAAATAATTTTAAAGGGGTGTTGTATTATTGTATTAAAGGTTTGTTTGTTTTTTCTTGACAAGGGAGAGGCTTCCAATATTAAGTCTTTATGTAGCAATTATATTTTAGTGAGTTAAGCTAGCTTATGCTTACCCAGCAATGAACCTTTCAGCGAGCGAAGCGAGTCTATGCTTGCATAGCTATGAACCTTTTAACGAGTGAAATAAGCCTGTGTTTATGTGTCCATGAACTTTTCAGCGAACGAAGTGAGCTCGATTTTATGTAGCGATGAACCTTCCTGCGAGCGAAGTGCCAAAAACTGGGTCCTATACACGAATAACAGATTTCCACAACGCGAGGTCTTACAGCTAGCTACAATATTGCACATGTTAAAATTTCGTAGTGAAGCACGGGTATTTAGCTAGTAATATAATATTTTAGTTATTTATAATATAATATTGGAATTATTTATAATATAATATTTGAGTAAATATTGTAATATAAGAAATATCTGTTTCTCATTATTATTAAAGTGGTCTCAAATTTGTCGAATATATCAGTGCTCATTGCTCATGTTTACATAAATATTGTATAGTAAGATTTATTTAACGTTTTCATTATTAAAGTCGCGTCTACATCATTACCCATAGTAACTCAAATATTGTATCATATTACAAGAAATGTTTAAATTTTGTCATTATTATTAAAGTCACCTCACGTTTGTAAAATACACCACTGCTCCCACTTTCCATAGTTACTCAAATAGTAAATTATATGGAGTATTTAATTTTTTTCATTATTAAAGTTGCCTCAAATTTTTCAAATTATCCAACGTCCATACTTATATTTATTATAAGGAGTATTTAATTTTTTTTTCCATTATTAACGTCTCCTCAAATTTATAGAATACCGCATTATCCCATTGCCTGTCGTTACTCAAATCGTATATTATGAGGAATATTAAAAATACTTTTCATTATTATTTCAATCATCTCAAACTGTGTAAATACTCATTATCCATTTACCATTGTCCATAGTTACCCAAATACTGTAAGAAGTTGATATTTTCCATTATTAACGTCTCCTCAAATTTGTTGAATACCGCATTATCCCATTGCCTGTCGTTACTCAAATCGTATATTATGAGGAATATTAAAAATACTTTTCATTATTATTTCAATCATCTCAAACTGTGTAAATACTCATTATCCATTAACCATTGTCCATAGTTACCCAAATACTGTAATAAGTTGATATTTTCCATTATTAAAGTTACCTCCAATTCGTCAAATACATCTTCACCAATTTTCCATAGTCACTCAAATACTATAAGGAGTACTTAATATTTCTCATTATTAAAGTCACCTCAAATTCGTCAAGTACGTCATAATCCCATCGTCCATACTTTCTCTAAAAGGAGAATGAACTATTTTTCATACGAATTCAACTTTTTGGCGAGAAGTAACGTCCCGCTCCATCGTTAAAATATTCCCGAACTCAACCCAATCCATCTCTCAACATTCACCATCATTTCTCCCGAACCTCCATCATTAGTGCAAACAAAAAAAACAATCCAGGTAATGAACACAACAATCAGTAAAAGTGAACAAGGGCGCCCTTTCTTTTTGCTCCAACGCTTAATATGCCTAATAACCTGGTAGTTGCATTTTTGCACCAGCAGAGATGGAAAGGATAGATGCCTGAGTGTTGCTCAGGCAGAGATGTGTGTGGGGGGGGGGGGGCTAAATATAATGCACCCCCCCCCCCCCCACCTCCTGATGGATAGGTGTCTGGCCGTCATTACTGGGAGTGAGGGGCGCGAGGAGAACATATCGGTCCACATCTGTCAGCGTCAACAGTGTCTGCTTTGTGTCAGGGGCGGAGGTTTAAAGGGGGGGCAGGGGTGGAGGTGAAATTGCGCCACTGATGGAAGTGGAGAGATCGAGGTTCTTGTATTGGAAGGGATAAAAGTTTCATTTTGTTTCGCCAAATAAACTACAGATTATGAACTTGGTCAGATGAAGAGGTCAAACCTCACTCAGATCGACTATGCCTAAGTGAGGCCATTTGAGGCCTACACTTTTTTGTAGTGCAGCTGCTGCCATTGTCCTACATGAAATCTGTTTCAAACCTATTGTCTTACGGTCATGAGACCATAGAATTAGTGTGACATTTACAACAGAAAAATGCTTGTCGTTGGTATTAGGACAATTGTCCTTAAAAAAAATAAAGGGAAACAGTTCTAGCTTCGTGTCATAGATGGCGCTGTGTTCTGTAAAAACACGTAAGCGCAAACAGAAACTGCTGATTCCATTTCAAACATTGAAAAGTGTATCATTGTCACTGCAGTGACGCAGTGAGCATGCTTAATAAATCGCATGAGTTCAAATAAACACGAAATAGTATTTAGTTAATAAATTGGTACCAAATAGTGTTCTTAAATTTTAATAGTAATATTGACAAACTCATTATGGAGTTTTCAAAATAACTACATAATTTTTTAATTCTAAATGAAATAATTTGGGAAGGGAGGTCATATGGTCATTGTCCTTCCCCTCCGTACGCCACTAAGCTGCTGACGTTTCCATTTGCTGTAAACTTCAGCCTTACTTCACTGACACAACTCTACGACGAATCGAGATCCATAACTTCTCTTCTTTTTTGCCAGATGAAGAAAGATATCATCAAACCTGTTCTTTCCATCTGATAGTAGGGTAATTCACCTGCTCGTGATAGAGATTAAATTTTTAACATCTGCGTGAGGAAATGATAGGTATAAGATTAATAGCTCAAAACCCACCAGTTTCCGAACTCCTGCGTTTGTGTTTGCTCTTGTACATCTTCAACCGAACGAGCTCTTTCATATTTAATCTGAACAGCATTTAAAGTGTTGATGACGAGAAAAACGCGAAAGCAAAGAAAGTCGCAATGCTCAAAAAATTATCCCACCTATTTTTTTTCTTCTATGAGATTACTGTAAAATGAAAGTTGAGGCAAGTACTTCACAAAGAAATCTCTTTGGGATTTATTTTTTATTTATTATAATTAATTCGGTTATATAACTTGAATGATAAAAAAATTAGACGAATGGTGTATATATATGGCAAAGCTGGGAAAATGTAAAAAAAAATTCAAATTTAGTTAAGACTTTTTCCAGCAGATGGCACTGTATACTATAGTTGGAGTTTGGATCCCTACATGGAGTGCTCTGAAGCACGGCTCAGCTGTTAAAACATGAAAATTAAGTTAAAAACTGCGTACTCTGTACTTAAAACCGCATTTTACATTTTAATTCCGGAACCGTCCTTCAGATACAGAGTAATAGGAACACGTACTACAACTATACAGAATAGAGCCACCTGGTGACAAAAATCTTAACTATATTTGAATCTTGTACATCTGATTTTTATAGTTTTATCAAGGGTGTAAATTTTGAGATAACCGGGTTGTCCCCTATTTGAAACTCAAATGCGCAATCGTTTCCTTTGAAAGACCTCCCAGATGGTTTTCCACTCTTCCCAGAGATCTTGATCTAACATTCTTCTGGTAAAGTCTTGCACTAAAAAATCTCCAATAACTTCCCTTGTCACTTTTTCTAATCATATTTCTAAGGGCTTATCACTCCCCCTGTCAATTGCATAAAACCGTGGTATTTCAAGACTTGTCTCCCATGTCTACTATTGTGTACCGCAACCAGAAAGATACTGAAAATTAATGTTATTCTGCCATGTTAAGCACATCAAATCCACTAAAAAATGTGAAGGCAAAATAACCAGCGGTGTTTTTTATTACAAATATGCTGAAGTAATTACAAGATTTTTGTTCCCTCTGGCATCAAAAATGGGTTCTGGCATCATTTAGCTGCAACCAACATTTGATGTACAATTTCACGACTTAATGGTGCTTAAGGTGCGAGGTAGCACCATTAAGTCGCGACACTAAGCACCAAATGTTGGTTGCAGCTATATTTTGCAACCAATTTTTGGTGCAAGGTGGATCCAAATTTTTAATAACAATTATATTGGCTTCACATTTTTTTCTAATGGCCTTTTATTATTTATGTTACATCTGTTAAAAAAATTCATACGCTTCAAAGTAATACTCCAGCAGAAATTGTGGGTGAAAAAAATAAAGCATTTGGCCTATGGGACAGGGGCAGCATATGAAGCGCAAGGACAGTATATCCTTCTTTAAGCAAGTCAAGAATAGAGCATAGCATTTTCATACTTAATATGATGCCAGCCCCCATTCAATTCTCCACGCTTCCTTTCCTTCCAGAACAAATAAAATAGAAGGTAAGCATTTCTTTCTCCCCTGGCTTTCTGAAGCAAAATACTTGCGTGAAAGGTCCACATAATTCCACGGGACAACCATTCCATCAAAAGACAGTCTAACCACACGTTAACCCTCCCCCCCCCCCAGTAGACTCGCTCGAACACGAGGTCGCCCCCCCCCCCTCCCCACAAAAACATTCTCAAAAATAATGTCCGCAGAACCGGCCTTTCACATTTGATGGATGGATGTCCCAAAAGTGAAAAGGGAAGGTTATACACACCACACATCTGTGTTCTCCCCACAAAAATAATAAAAAAATGGCGAAAAAAGAATTCGGAATGGAATATTTCTGGAGACAAAGAGGAATTACTCTTCAGAGCTATCCTTGTTGTGGTGTTGCGTTTGGATCAAAGGCATGTCCCAACCTTCCATCAATGTCGCCTGCATACATTTTTATCCGTCACCAGAAGAAAACAAAAAGCGTTCCTTGGAGGGTTTTTCTTTATTTTTCACTAGTGCTTCAACTCTGGTGTTGGTGAATGATGAGAACGGTTTTGTTCAGGAAAGGGAAAGATAGAAAAACGTTCTTAGGGCACAGTTTGCAAAATTATTTTTTGGTGGTTCTTCTTTTATAGAAACCTCCTCCATGTGTACTCTTTCTGTCCCACCCTCCCGTTACTCTTGCACTTTAGTTTTTATAGCTGCTGGAGTTTTTACACGTTTATATGTGTGTGTTTTTCCGATGTGGACAGGAATTTTTAGTTTAGTTTCGAAAAGTTCAGAAGCTATGCTGTATGTCAGTCTGTGGGGAAGCGAGGATATAGTGAATATAATTTAGTTAGGGTCATTTGGCGTATCGTGTTGACTTGAGTTTGGTTGAGTTGTCAAATATATTGCTTGTGTAACACTTAAACTAAGAGTGCATAAAATGAAGTCGTTACTATTTTGATTTCCATTTTAAACTAGGCGTGTGGAACTTCGCACAACTTTCAATTACACTATAATTCTGAAGTGGATTTGTCCTCTACCGTAAATATGTTTTCATCCTTCATTTAGTAAAAATGGACTGTTAGGCGATATTTTTTGCGATAATTCTTGTATGGGTCTCTAAGAAAGAAAGAAAGAAAGAAAGAAGAAAAAAAAACTCTGCCAAAATGCTGATTTTGGCGAAATACTTTCGATAATTCTTATATTATCCTTTCTTTTAAGTGAAACTGAGGAGAGATGAAAAAACGATCGTTGATAAGGTATGCTCAAGGAAAGAGAATTCTGAGTTAAAGGCATTCATTTTTCCACTTGTTAAGCCTTTAAAGCATTTTTACGAGAATTTCGGAGGTGGGTTTTTAGACTGTTTAGAACACCTTAACAGGCATTACCACAGTGATTTTGAACAACATCGTTAGAGCCATTTTTTAGCAATCATTGAAAATCATGATTTTTTCAATGGCAGCTACCTTATGCGCAAGAGTGATTTTGACGAAAACCTTAATGGGATGGTTTGCTTAATGGTTTCAACAATCCCATGGTTACCACTAATCCTCATACTAAATTTGAACATCGTAGGTCAATTTGTTCGGGAGTTATGCTGATCACAGACACACATACACACAGACAGACATTTTTTCTAGATCACTTTTTTGAAATCAAGATATTCCAAAACGTGGAGAAGTGTAAAAAAAAATCGAAATTTTTTTAATCAAATCCTATACTTTTACTACCTGCGTAATTGAAAGTAAAAAGAGAAACTTATTACATTTATATACTTATTGAGGTGTATGACTGTAGGTCAGAGTTTTATAATTTATTTTCATTTAACATTTTAAATACACTTTGATCATTGCTCCTTAATCAGAAATGAGGATACTAAATTATTCATAATTTCTCTTTTTCCTAATTTTCTATTTTAAATTTTGATATAGGATTTGTCCCAGTAAAAACACTAATGCTGGCCGCTTTATGGTTGGATGCTAGTAATGTAGGATAAGAGTAGGCAGCGTTTTGCTAACATTGGCAAAATGTCGGCCCATTTCTGGTTTACCAGCATTCTGTTTACTTGCTGTCATACGTCAACAAACCAGCAGTGAGTTACCAGCAATAACCCATTAATATGCTCGCCCGCAACAGATTGGCAGATATGCCATTTGCGCATGCGCGAACTTCGCTTGTTTATGGACGCCATGTTGAACCGCTGAAGGCGAACGTATCGAAGACCCGAGTGAAATTCATTTATAATGGAAGAGACAAGGTAAATAATAATATCTTTGTTTCTATTTTCGAAGCCCAGTAGCGAAGTGGTAACGTATTGAACTGACACGCTACAGGTTCGAGGTTCGATCCCCGGACTCGGCAGGGTTGACTCAGCCTTTTCATCCTCTAAGTGGGTCGATTATATGAGAACCAAGCACGCACGAGAATGTTTCGCCTTTGAATTTAATTTTTGTTTCTGTTTTTAATTGATTTTTACGAAGTGTTAATTTTTAAGTGAGAACATATTCTCTTCGCTGTTAGTTTTGTTTTTATTTTATCTAATGCACTATAGTTCGCATCGCCATATGAATAAGGCTAGCTTCAATTAAACTAGTGCTGGCTCGCTAGAGTGGCAATGCCAATCTTTTAGTGAAGCCGGTTCTGGGACACTGTTTAAACGATGCTGCCAACTGCTGTTAAAGGACTGATGGCCCTAGTGTAGGCCAGACGTCACTTTTATGCACTGAGAAGCAAAGGCCATCCACCGATGGCTCAGTAGTTCTGGTGATGGCCACAGTCAGTCACCCAGTGCTGGCCCAGCTGATTTGTTTTTACTAGAGTAGGTCGGAATTTTACAATTCCCTTTCGTTTAACTTTTGTGAGACATGATGATACAAATGATAAATAATCCATAACACTTCGTAGGTTGAGTACGCATATATGTAGAATTGTTATTGATTCTCATTTAATTTACTATTTTGAATACCTAATATAGTTTCTTACTTATCTTTAGATTCGTATTATCACAACAAACACAATCTTCAAGGATTTAAATAAAATAATAATAATAAAAACGAATCTCCGAGAATACCGCAGTTGTACTTGTCATCTAAACGTTTGAGGAGGCGACAGGAAATTCGCCCTTAAATCTCTCACTTCAAGTTTACTCCGGTTAGTTGTTAAAAATCCAAAAAAGACCCAAAGCAAACAAGATAATTTTTCCCCATTCTCTCAAGACATTGTCAGTTGGAAAAACACGTCCGTGGGACTTGAAAGATACCGTGTCACCAAGACCGAGCTGTCATAAATCCGTCGGTGATATTCTCTGTAACTGCAACCTTCCTTGGATTCGTTGTCAGTTTTTTAAGAAGGTGGGACTATCAGGAGCATTTGGCAGATTGAATGCTTGTGTGTGTAAACCAGCAGCGTCTTTTGAATTTGCTTATCTCTGTTTGGCTGAGTGAAGGATTTATCGATGTCTCTTAAATAATGTGCGCAGAGGCTCTTTGGCCTGATTGTGCCACAAATCCTGACGAGAAACTCTTCCGACTTGCGTAAGATAAGACGCTCTTGTGATTTTTGAATGCATGACGTAAGAATTGTGTGATTTGACGACTTTTTCTTAGTCATTTGGCGTAGTGTTTTGGCGAATGACATCCATATGGTATTCCATTTTAACCCACAAACAAGCTGTATATAAGGAAACTGTCACTATTTCAGACGAGTGTATAGTACATCCTAATAAACTTATCTTCATAAAATTATTTATAAAATTTCAAGGTAAAATAACGGGTTTTTTTTATTTGCATATTAACCCTAAGTTATGAGCGCGACCTGTCTTGTGAATAGTCGAGGGGGGAGACAAATCCCCCCCCCCCCCCATTCACATTTTCGTGGATACCATTATATTCGTGACCAAATATCAAAGTAAGTGGGTATTTTAATTGAAAACACATCGTTATTGAACAGAATAAAGTAAAAATTAAGAAATATTTTTTAAATAACTTGAAGAAGAAAAAAAAAACTTATAAGAAGATTTTGATCATGGGCTGCCATTTATTGAGAAATCGATTTTGCGGGACATTTGTTAACCACGCAACTAACCAAGGGTTAAAAAGTGTTTACATGATAGCATATAATTTTCTTAGATCATTTTTATTAATATCAATTTTGTTTGTTTGTGGCAGTAAAATTGGCGGAGGACTAATTAACTAGCTGGGAATCCAATCCAGCTGAAACTTAACCGATAAACACGTTGTCGATGATAATGCATTCCATCCATTCTTGGGTTTGCCTCTAAAAAGGCGCTTTTACACACGCTTCCATTTATATTTTAAAGTTCTTGTTACCGTCTTCCAATCGAGCTAAAAATTTGCAGATAGATTCGCTGTCAATAGCAATGCAATCTATTAAGTTCTGATAGCAAAATAAAAAAGTTACAACATCGCAAAAAATCGGCGGTTTACTTTGTAGTAGCCAAACACAATGAAAATTTAATCTGAGCTCAAAATTGCTTAAATAAGTTACGATTTCGCATAATAGTTGGCAAATCTATGCAGGGTGTCTTTAAAATAGTTGGACAAAGGAGCTCAAATAGATCTGTATAACTCATAATAACTAGGCATAATAAACATTTTTTTCGTTGGTTACAGAATGGCATAGTGAACATAAATTAGTTGGTGAAAATAATAGTTAATTATGCCTAGTTATTAGAGCTACACAGATCTATCTGAACTCCATTGGCCAACTAATTTATAGTCACCCTGTATAAAGGATTTGTATTAAAGGTTAATTTTCTTACAGATTAATAATAAGAAATACCACGAGTTATTTTACCATATTTTTTTTTTAAGTCAGTACTTCTATGACGAAGGAGTAGGCTAGCAGTTCCTTTTGAGCACTCTCCCTGTCTTTGAAAATGATGCGAAATATAATTATACAGCTAATTCCCAAGGTTTTACATTCTATTATGTATACAAAAGCCAAAACCCTCACTGATTGACTGACGCATTGACTCCTCGGTAATTCTCCCATTTCCTAAATAGGAATTATCGTATTTCCCATTTAGAAATTCTCCTGTTTCCCATACAAGAACTATTTGTTACAAATGTCAACATAGGAAAAGTCATTTTCATTTTGAAAGTGCGACTTTTATTTTTTGTCCCTTCAATAACTTTCTCACGTTTCGACAGTCTTGTAAGTTAAATCATATTCAAGAATCTGAAATGCGAATGGAGAGCTCACATTAATGCTCGTCATTGCGTCAGACTGATTTGTTTCTCACATCCCTAGTATTTTCTTTTCTGCTGAGCGTAGCATAAACGCACGGATTATAGCTTGTTTACAGTTTCCATGAGACAATAGAGTCCTTCTTCCACTATATGGTGTGGTATTAAGATCTCTCTCTCTCTCTCTCTCTTTTTCTCAATCTCTCTCCATCTCTAGCTCTCTTACATAAAACTAAATAGATATTTTCCACAGATGGAACCTAAACGACTTCTTCATGACTCGCCATATACTGCTAACATTTTACAAATGATACAAAGATTTCATATACATTGGTTGGTTGTATTCAGATTATCTGGCGCCGTCAGCAACACGAGGGCTATAATGCGCCGAAAACATTCGTCATTAGACAATCCAACATACATTTACAAACACCCATGCCTAACACGGGACTCGAACCCGCAACCTCGCGGTCTAGAAGCTAGCACGCTAACCACTGTACCGTTCGGTCGGGGATTTCATATACAAAAACCTAACTTAAGTAAGTGGAAGTTACCTTATTTGAAAACTTAGTAGGAGATTCGCCATTTGAAAATCACTGAAATCGAAAGGATTAATGGATTACAAAAAAAGTTTTTGTTCAATACCCTATGAGGTGTCCTTCTTTGAAATTTTTTTCTCTACGACAATCTAATATCCTCTGCCTTTTTTACACCCCTTTTTTTTAACTTCCTTTTTCACAGCCCGTTTTCGCCCTTGACCTTCCCCGAATTTCAGTCCGCCATTGTATCATATCCCACACAACAATGCGTTTTAAAGAGAAGCGATCAGTAGGAGAAGCAGTGATGGATGCGTGAAGCCGCGACTGGAACTAATTTCAATAATATTCCGACACTCCATCAAGTGCAGCCCGATAGCTGTGACGACGCCCATTTGGGTGCCACCACGCCTCTTTGGCTGTAAGGGATCGGATGGGATCGTGCATTAATATCGAAAATGATTTATTTATTTTTTTTAATAATATGCCAAATATTATACACCATCTATAATTGTCATAAATTCCGACTAATTTTCACTACTTAGTCTATTATGTCAAGATCAAGATCAGACTCAATTAAGAAAAACTATTCACGAGTTTAATAACCGACATTTCTATTAATCAAACTCTTATAAAGGCAACTAAAAATGGCTTATTCTAAACATTCTAAACAATTAAAAAAGAACAACAGAAAATGAAGCATTGTTGCCATTTAAACTAAACTAAAAACTGAAATTATACAAATTTATATTCATAGTAAAAATGACGTCACACCTTAAAGTTCTTAGGTGTAATTCAAATAAAAATAAGTTTACATGTTCGTTTATTTCCGACAATAATATTAATCGCCGTTGTGAGAATATGTGTGTATATGTGGATCGTCCGTAGAAATGTGTACGTGTATCGTTAGTGGAAATGCATGTATGTATCATTTGTAGCAATGCATATATGTATCGTTCGTATAAATGTGTATGTATATCGTTTGTAGAAATGTATGCATTTCCTTTGTAGAAATGTGCGAATTTTGTTTGTAGAAATGTACGAATTTCGTTTGTAGAAATGTACGAATTTCGTTTGTAGAAATGTGCTAATTTCGTTTGTAGAAATGTATGCACATCGTTTATGGAAATCTATGTGTAATAATAATCTATTTTGGAATCGCCGTTAATTTGATTCATCTTTTCAGAGCAGGTATTCCTATTTTTTAATCCCTTCACAGATCTTCACCTCCTGTCATACTTGCAGCAAGCTATCCATACGATATTTGTTTACGTTGGCGTCTTTTCTAAAAGTGAGTGTCATGATTAATATTCAGTTTTGCTCGTTCTTATGTCAGATGGGTTTATAGTTCACACCTTTTTTTATTTCAATTTCTGCTAAGCTCAGCAAAATTCCCACGGTTCAATGCAATGATAGTTTACAGTGTTCTCTTCGATTCGATAACACTACAATTCAGACAGTCACCATCTCCTGGTCCGACAAACTTGTTCGTCTCTCTCTCTCGCTTCCAACTTTTAACTCAATAATAAATAAGTTGACTTCATCTTAAAGAAGACTGTTTCCTGACTCGCCACACTGCCTAAATTTACAAAAATAACGTGAACATTACATATATATGTATCGTTCTTAGAAATGTGTATGTATATAGTTTGTAGAAATATATATAACGGTACATTGGGTGTTGACCGTCATAAGAAGCAAGTCGTGGTCGAGTTAAACAAAAGTTTATTGCTAGATACGGGAGTCGGGTAATGTTTGGAGTAACGTAAGGAGTTAAATGATTTCAAAAGACATGGGCTTTTATAGATTGTAAGATAACTGTTTGACCCGGTCTAGGTGAGATTCGACGAGATTCAAGGCACCTCTCACAAACTTCGGAAAATACTAGAAGATTCTAGAGCGAAAGGGAAGTTCCAATGGGAATACATTACATGTATGCTTATCGTTTGTAGAAATGTGTATGCATATCGTTTGTAGAAAGAGAGATATGAATGGAATAAATGACTCATCTCATGAACTCTCAAAAACTCGGGGAATTATTTGACTCGTGCTATCGCACTTGTCAAGCAAGCGATTTACCTCGCTTGAAAAAGTATTACCCCCCCCCCCTAGTTGCATAAATAACTATTTTACAATCGCATGGAAAAAATCATATTTAAGTTGGGAACTTCAGTCAATGGAATCTCTTCTGCAAAATGTCATTTATGTACCAAAACTATTTCAAATTTAAGCACAAGACGTGCGAGAAAGTACTTTTTCACACCAGTGCCAGAAAGTAGCACTTCTACAGTGCTTCGTAAGTGTTAATCGTGGTCACGATTTCTGATTAAAAATTATTAAATAAAGTTTAATTTTTTCGACGTTTTTATAAAAAAATATTTTTAGTCCAAGTCTTGTTATTTGTCTTGTTTTTATATTACATTGTACTGATAAAAAAAAATTCTCTTATTTTTTACAAGCCTAATTAATTCATCGCAAATATTGAAAAACTGCTGCACAGACGAATACAAGTTACCTCATTGTAAACTGTAATATGAGGTTGGATTTGATTTCATTCTTTTGACATACTTCATGACAGTGTAAAAACTTTGCATCTCCGCGAAATTTAGATTGCAGAGCTCCATTAATTAAGACACAAGACACACTTTTGCACATCAGCGTGGCTAGAAGCCCCAGGTTATAATTTCACACTTTCGTGTTTCCTTTATATATATATATATATATATATATATATATATATATATATATATATATATATATATATATATATATATATATATATATATATATATATATATATATATATATATATATATACAATCGATTGGTTGGTTGTTTTCAGGTTACCTGGCGCCGTCAGCAACACGAGGGCTATAATGCTCCGAAACATTCGTCATTTGACAAGCCAACATACATTTACAAACACCCTTGCCTTACACGGGACTCGAACTCGCAAACTCGCGGTCTAGAAGCTAGTATGCTAACCACTATACCGTTTGGTTGGCATAAATACAATCGAAATCGACCCGTACCCATCTTTCATACAATATAAATACGGCCCCCAACCTCCCATCGCGTCATTTAATAAAAACAGATATCACGCATAAAACCGATTGTTTAAGTCGCCAATAAAAAAAGTATTACATTGTAACAGTCGGTAATAAGGGGATTGAAGGGAATAAGTCTCGCCAAAAAACAATTCCACTCGAAGAAACTTTATTCCTGGCCAAACACTGGTTACCCAGTTGCCTTTTAGAATCCGAGAAGCTAAGCCCAATCAATCATCATTGCTGACAGAAGTTGAATCTGAGGACTGCTATTAGAGTTCTTAGTTCTGCCAGCAATCAGTCCTCGTCAGGACTTTTCCCTGTAAGGACTGTAATTTTGTAACCATGGCGCCTTCACGAGTGAGGAATGCAAATGTCAAGCTTGTTATGGATTGTCTCCTGCGTAAAAACCTTTGCTTTTTTTTTTGCCAACCAATGAATTGGTTGTGTTATTTTTTGCGTCTCGTTTGTCCCTTTGAGGTCAAACATACTCCCACTTCTGCCGAGGGTTTGATTTGGAATAAATAATGGCGAGGTGTCTAGCATTACAATTCCCTGTAGGAAAGGTTGGCTGGATTTGCGTGTGTTTCGTCCGGTTTTGCTGAGTTTCAGAAGGCGAAAGGAAATTTTTACAATGAATTCAGCGCTCTAGTTTGTGGAGAGTTACAATGTTTTAGATTTGTTAGTTTCCTGTGTAGGAGCCGGATTGGCCATCGTTTGGATGGATTTCGGATTGGAGTAGATTTCTAGTAAAACTACAGACAAATTACAAATTTACTTAAGTTTTTATCGGATTTCTGTTCAACTATTAACAATTTATAGTTTGAGAATTCTAGTGAATATGTGTTTAGTCCAAATTTATCACTAGCAAATTCACTTTTTAGTTGTTTTTATTATTATTATAATTTCAGGCAAATTACAAATTTACTTGAGTTTTTATCACTTTTAGTTCAAGTATTACAAATTTCTAGTTAGAGAGAAATCTAGTGAATGTGTGTTTAGTCCAATTTTATCGCTTATAAATTCAATTTTTAATTATCGTGCGTTTCAATTTTTATTTTGTCAATTTCTAGTTAGAGAATTTTAGATTTATCTATTTAAAGTTAGGGTTGTTGAGTTTCATCAATTTCTTAGCAGGAGCAGGATTGACAATTGTTTTGGTCCAATTTTGGGTTCGGTAATGGGTTTCTGGCAAAATATGTTAGAGAAAATATGATCAAAACAGATTTCAGTTAGTCTTCTCAATTTTGAGTTAGATAACTCTAATGAAGGCACTTAAGCTTGTGTTATCACTAAATATTTCAGTTTTGAATTTTACCTGGTTAAGTTTGTCGATTTTTGGTTAAAGGAATTGAAGCAATTTAATTTTGTCCATTCCTATTTAGAGAAATTTATTTTTGTCAATTTCTAGCTTGAGCAATTTAGTTTTGTTACTCTATATATAGAGAAAATTAGTTTTGTGGATTTCTAGTTACATAAATTTATTATTATCTATTTGTAGTCAGAATAATTCCATTTTGTGAATTTCTAATTGGAAATATTTTGTTCTTTCAATTTCTAGTTAGAAAAATTTAGTTTTTTCGTTTGTATGTAGAGAATTTTTTTTTTTTTTAAATTTATTTCTAGCTAGAGCAATTTAGTGTTGCTCATATATATTTAGAGTAAGTCCATTTTATATATTTCTACTTGGAACCATTTCGTGTTGCTAATTTCTAGTTAGTGCAATTTAGTTTTGTCAATTTCTAGTTACAGCAATTTAGTTATATCGATTTCTAGTCAGAGTAACTCCATTTTCTAGTTGAAGCAATTTAGTTTTGTCAATTTGTAGTAGGAGTAATTTGATTTTATTAATTTCTATTTGTTTAATTTCTAACTACACCTGTGTTTGTATGTTCTAGAAGTTGCATTGCAAACAAATTCAATATTAGTTTTGTACTTTTATAAATTATTATATATGAATTTGAAAATATTTTATCTGATTATGTGATTGTGAAGATTTTAATAAAAGAATTAATTAAAAAAAAAAAAAATTAAGGTATTTTTCTGAAATCGGCAGTTTGTAGATGTTTCGATTAAATGTTTCATTTCCTTCTGAATCTTAATAAAGATTCGGAAGGTTAAACAACGTTTTTACCATTAAAAAAATTCTATTTTTAATTGTGTTAAATATGACATTTGACTCTTTGTATGAATTTTGATCAAATATTCTGAAAATATTGAATGCCGTTCTAGAA
Organism: Linyphia triangularis; assembly: GCA_963978545.1. Classification (NCBI taxonomy): domain Eukaryota; kingdom Metazoa; phylum Arthropoda; class Arachnida; order Araneae; family Linyphiidae; genus Linyphia; species Linyphia triangularis. The sequence goes on from OZ021725.1 coordinate 83,173,755, forward strand.
TACCGTTGCATACTAAAAAAAATGAATACGACACTTTATAGCTGAATTACATAAAATTTATATTCAACGGCACATTCACACTACACCATATTATGGAAAGAACTTACTTTATAAATTAACATTTTCATATTGCACTAATGCCTATTATGATATTTAAATGAAATAATGATAGTCTAAATTGAATTTTATATTTTATTTTACGGTTAATAGTGATACATTAGAATAAAAGAGAATTACCAATAAGTACTTGTAAATTCCATATATTAAGTAATGATTTACATGATTTTTTTTCGAAAGAAAAAGTAAAAGGAATTATTTCAGAGTAAACATATTTTGTGTTCTATCAACCAAAATGTTCCCACAGAATTTTATTTAAAATATATTTATAAATGAAAGTCGGTAACCTTATATATTAAAAAAAAATAGTTTCTTTAGTGTTGATTTTTACTGTGCAAGATCCGTTTTTCCGGATATGCCCAAGTCCAACACACAATGTTCAGGTGTGAATCATTCGGTATGAATGATCGCACTCAATCAAATTTTCAGAGTACATTTTGAGTAAAACATACTTTTTAAATTATTTTATTAAATTTCATTTTCGAGTTTTAGTGAGATACCTTAAGATTGTGTTACATAAAAATAATTTCTAAAAGCATCAATATGTCTTTTATATTTATTTTAGGCAAACTAGTTTCACTTGAATGCACATCGCCTTACGAAATTAGTACCTCGAATTAAAATTAGATTACACATTCTGCCCACAAGGTAGCCTAGATGTCATTCCTCGTATTATATTTTAAATACACAAACAAGAAGAATGACGTCTTAAAACATTAATCTTTCAATACAGCTGACGCAATCAAATTTATGGCTCAAAATCGTTTGGCACACAAAATTCTATTCTTCTCGAAGTGTCTCTGGTACTTTGCTAAATATGTATTCTTCCAATGATTTACCGCCGTTCGTTTTAATTGATGGAACTTTCAAGCAATTCCAAAGCTCAATTTTTTGTAGGTTACCGCATCCTTTATCGGATTCATCCTGGTAGACGCCCTAGAAGATTAATTCGCAGTTTATTCCTGAATCCAACACACCTTTTGCTTAATTTTTGACACGTGGAAATATGACACCACCCACCAATTCGCACGCGCTAATAACAGCATAACTTCAATGGAGGATGCTTAGGAAATCACCGCAACGGGAATTAATATTCACTCCTAACTCTACGCCAACTCACAGCTATTTATCATGTAACTATTGCTGGAGTACCTGTCCCCCTCATTGTGCCACTTACCATTGTAACTGGTGACTATAGCAAAAATCAGTCTGACCTAGGGGATATTAATTCAGATGCAACAACAATCAAGAGTCAGAAAGCATATTTCGATGTATCATACCACAGCCTTGCTACAAATGCTGCTCATCTCAAAATTCATTTTTAAGGTAAAGTGTTTAAGTAATTAGTGGCTAGAGTGAGTAAAAATCAAACTGAACCTGAAGAGATTAATTCACACTCGCATCGTAAAGATCAAGAGTCAGAATACATAATCAAAGGTCAGAAAGCATATTTCGATGTATTATATCGAGTCAGAAAGCATATTTAGAGGTATTATAGAGAGTAAGAAAACATATTAGGAAGTATTATATCGCAGCCTTACCACATACGTGGTAGAGCACAATATTCTTTATTCTTAAGTTAAAGTGAGCATAGAATCAGAGACAATATGGACTTGAAGCTGAAAGTAGCCTTAGGAAATAAGTGGTACTGACTAGAGCAAAAATCAGTCTGACTTAGGGGAGATTTATTCACTCTCGCATCGCAAGAAGCAACAACAATCAAGAGTCAGAAAGCATATTTGGATGTATCATACCACAGCCTTGCTATAAATGCTGCTCATCTCAAAATTCATTTTTAAGGTAAAGTGTTTAAGTAATTAGTGGCTAGAGTAAAAATCAAACTGAACCTGAAGAGATTAATTCACACTCGCATCGTAAAGATCAAGAGTCAGAATACATAATCAAAGGTCAGAAAGCATATTTCGATGTATTATATCGAGTCAGAAAGCATATTTAGAGGTATTATAGAGAGTAAGAAAACATATTAGGAAGTATTATATCGCAGCCTTACCACATACGTGGTAGAGCACAATATTCTTTATTCTTAAGTTAAAGTGAGCATAGAATCAGAGACAATATGGACTTGAAGCTGAAAGTAGCCTTAGGAAATAAGTGGTACTGACTAGAGCAAAAATCAGTCTGACTTAGGGGAGATTTATTCACTCTCGCATCGCAAGAAGCAACAACAATCAAGAGTCAGAAAGCATATTTGGATGTATCATACCACAGCCTTGCTATAAATGCTGCTCATCTCAAAATTCATTTTTAAGGTAAAGTGTTTAAGTAATTAGTGGCTAGACCAAAGATCAAAATGAACTAGAAGAGATTAATTCACACTCGCATCGCAAAGATCAAGAGTCAGAAAGCATAATCAAGAGTCAAAACTCAAAAAGCATATTTCGATGTATTATATCGAGTCAGAAAACATATTAGGATGTATTATATCGCAGCCTTGCCACATATGTGGTAGAGCTCAAAATTCTTTATTCTTAAGTTAAAGTGAGCACATAATCAGAGACTACATTGACTTAAAGCTGAAAGTTGCCTTATTGAATAAGTTGTACTGATTAGAGCAAAAATCAGTCTGACCAAGAGGAAATTAATTCATGCTCGCATCGCAAGATGCACAACAATCAAGATTCAGAAAGCATATTTACTTGTTTCCATGACAACAGACAACACTAGAAAATATATTGTGAGCTATTATCGTGATTACCAAAAGTAAATAAAATACGTATGGTTATCGTAACTTGTCAATGTGTTTTTGTATACAGCTAATGGCACAAAATTTGCACCGTAGTTGGAATATTTTAATACTCAAATTTCAGTAACACCATGGATCCCTCTTTCAAGTACTTCATGGACCACCTATGGCCAGAGACCAGGGATAGAGTAAAGGTTATCTGTGGGAAAATACGGTATATTTTGTGGGAATATTTACACCAAGTACAAAGCATAACAACGGTTTAGATCTTTAAAATACTTTTTTAAATATTAATTTCTAAGTGATTTCTTAAGCCCTTCTTCTTCTCCCTTTGTTCCTCTGTTTTCTGAAATAAGTTAATCTTATTTCAATCTTGGTATATTATTTCTTTGCGGTATTTTTTTTTTTCTATGTGATGATCCCTTTTTACCGCTTTTTACAAAGCCAAAATTGATAAATAATATACAAATTTAAAAGATAAGATTTCCATTTCTGATAATAATTTATTTATAATTGAATATTATGTTCAATTGTCAATAAACAGTCAAAGTGAAAAATATCATAAATTGTCTAAAAATATTGAGAAGTTGCTATAGTTTACAATAGTTGGCAGCGCTACAGAAAAGAGAAAAACCCAATTTAACCCTTTCGATTCGATTTTTGCACAATTAAAATGTAACTAGTAATTTAATTTAGTTTTAACATACTAAGAGAAATATACTATGAGCTTAAAGATTTTTACTCGTAACTTTATCTGGAAATTTCCTGGGAAAATACATTCTATTCGCACTGTCGAATTGGAGCATTTGTGCCAATCGTATTCGATTACGAAAAGATTTTGTACCTAATAGGTACAAAATCTTGTTGCATGCAAGACCAGATGCAGGGTCGCATGCAAGACCAGAGCACTAACCTCATAGCCATCAAGTGGGCCAATACGTTTGGTTTTAAATACTATCATCCAATGAAAGATGACTCTGTTTCATATATGTAACCTTTTACGATCAATTTAATATGTATGTACAAAATTAACGTTGAACAACATTCCCTCTAGTTAAATTTAAATATCTATCGTTGCATTAATTATGGATCATAAACAACGTAAGTTCTTTGTATATAGGTCCATTATCTACGACATACGGAAGTAACGTCCGTGTTTATCAGTAAGGTACTTAAATTTGCATATAAAAAAAAACTGCAACTGCTGTGTTTGCGTGGGTTACAAAATGCGTCTCTAGGGAATTTTTTCAACTCGTTTCAACCGATAGGAGATTGTTCAGTTCCTCACCGCTTCTAGCAGTGAAATGTATCATCTCCTGCCTTGGTGACCTTGTCAGGTGCGTACTTCCCATGCTTGAACACCTTTTGCACGAGAATTACCGATTTAACCCTTAGCGGTCATTTTCGGTTCATGTGTGACTTGTTGATGGAAATGCATTTTTTTCTGATCGAACATCAATAAAAAAAATTAAGTAGTAAAGTTTATTATAGTTGTATTCAACCTTGAATTGTTCAACATTGTGGAATTAACCTTTTTTAAAATAGTTTTTGTAAGGAGTACAAGTATGTCAGTGAGTCTAAAGTTATTTTAAATTAGAAAGTAATAAACAACATTTATGCTTTATTACTCGTCACTAAACATTTAGCTTTCAGTATTCACAAAAAGTTAATGTCACAAAAGTGCCTCAAACCTTTGAAATTGAAACCAGCAAAAAAAAAAAAAAAAAAAAAAAAAATATTTAATGTATCAAAATGTCCATCAAAGGGTACAAAAATATTTTAAATTCAGCAACAACTTCTATTAAAAAAGTATTAAACAATACTTTTACTTTACTACTTATCATTAAACATTTAGCTTTCCATATTCACAAATGAATTATTTTGTACTTCAAACCTTTGAAACTGAAATCCACAATATATATATATATATATATATATATATATATATATATATATATATATATATATATATATATATATATATATATATATATATATATATATATATATATATATATATATATATATATATATATATGAAACCTTCATGTTCATCAACATCATGTTCAACTTTAGTCCAAACATATTTTAAATTCAGCAACAACTTTTATTAGAAATTATTAAATAATACTTTTGCTTTACTGATTTACGACATATCATTAAAAATTCAGCTTTCAGTTTTCTCAAAAAGTTTATAAATTATTTTGTACTTCAAAGCCCTTGATACTGAAACCAATTTTAAAAAAAATATTTAAAACATCAAACCGAAAGAAATTTTAAGACACTTCCTGAAAACCCAAAATTAAATTATTGCCATTTATCAGCCCAGATTCTGAATTCGATGCATTTTATAGTAATCAGTCATTTAAGTATTAATCTCTTTTTTCCCCCCCTTTTTTATACCAATCAATGATAACAGTTATTATTTGAATCTCATTGAAAATTTGTAGAGTACATATTGAATACGTACTTATTCATAACTCTCCTTCTTAAGATAAAGCAAACGATGACAAAAAACAATTTGTGAAAATTTAAATGTTGTTATTATTGTAGAAAAGCCTTTGAAACAACACCTTAAAACCATGAGAGACAAATTAATTGTACCAAGAACAAAATTTTATAATTTTTGGTATCATGTTTAGATTAGTCTATTACCTGTGGTAATTATCAAATATGATAAAAACTGAGAACTCGTAATACTAAGATAATAGGAAAATGCTCCTTTAAAATAAAAATTTTAAAAAAAAGTAAGAAGCTAATAATTTTATAAAATAGTTTAAATTTTCGTAAATAATGCTTCAGTCCTAATTGTGAGGAAATATTTTGAAAACTGTATTGGATTTGTTTCTCTTTTTGGTCTAAAACTTCATTGAAAACTTTTCCGATAAAATTCAGCCTGTGAAATTAACTTTTATAGAAGTCCTTAAAGTGTCATAAAGTGCCACCTGGTAGCGAAAATTTGAACTGACATTTTCTTTTTTCTTCAGATATCCCTTTCCTATGATTTTCAAACGATTGTATACAGAACTGAATGAAGATTTATTTATTATTACAGGCTCCAGCTGGGAGAAAAAAAAAGAAAAAAAAAAGAAGAAAAAAGAAAAAAAACTTTACTCTAACTGGCTCTAAGCAGGAAAGCTTAAATGAATACCCACTATGAAAATGCAAATGCTTTATTTATTTATTTTTCTATATTTGCGGAAACTGATTCACTAGAACATTTGAAACATAGTCAAGACTTAACGGACTCAGAATCAGGGCAAATCTTTCTTTTCTCCATTCCTTTCTTTGTGATCAGAGTTTGTCGTTCTTTTTTCTTATTTATTTCCTTCAGATACAACTTCATTTTTTTATTATTTCATTCCTTTCTTTTGTATCGAACTTCATTCTTTCAAATTTCTTTCATTTCCATCTTTTAGATCTAACTTGCTTCGTTCTTTTTGGTTAAAAACTTCATTTGCAAATTTCCTGATAAGTTTCGTAAAAATTCATTTCCATGCGCACCTTTGAAGTGTCGTATTTTCTTTTGCTGTGGTGTTTATTTCTTATCGTTATTATGGAGTTACTCGCCTGTTTGATATTCAAAGATCTTTTAATTTTGACAATTTAAACAACAAACAATGTTTAAAACTTTTAAACTTTAACTATACTTTACTTTAACTTTACTAAAATACTAGCACTGAAATGGACCAGCTTTTCAGCAGCAGTTTAAAATGCATCAACTTTAACGACAAAAATTTAGCGCAAAAACACATTAATTAAAAATGACAGAGCAATGAACATGTTCAAGTTCATTAGAGCAAACTTCTTCTTATCAAGGACTATGGGGACTAAGCCACCTCTGCTTAAGCATTTTGTACCAACCCCACATCCCGTACAGATCGGTAGTGGGCAGTACTGCACAGGATGTAAGCGCCCACTCGCGAGAGGGAGTGCGCAAGTCTACCTATAGCCACCGAAGAGTTCATTTCTACCTCGTTCCGTAGCTACCCGGTAGATGGCAGCACTACTGACCGTATGTGGAACTTCTTAATTTAGAAGCAATACCAAGCAGAAGATTCCTTCAGAAGACTTGGCTTTGCCACCCCCAGAGGTATTGATTTGTATGGGAACTTGGAGGACTTTGCGACCATGACTGATTTAACGTGCTCCAGTCACCATTAGCGAACACTGTGGTCTTTAGTCGGTCCCAAGCTCGAACTCGCAACCTCAGGACTCGCAACCTTCTAGTTGCGAGAACGATACTCTCCCGACTGGGCTACGCGGCCCTAGAACAAACTTGAAACTGGTTTTAACCAGTACCGAATAATAGTGATTGAACGGACTGCAGGAGCCTCTTGCAGTCCGTTCAGACCCTTTTAACTGACGAACGGCGCCAGCTATAGTCATAAAAGTGGTGTCGTTGTTAGTGAAGTGGCAATGCCCTAATATACTAGAGGACAGGATGAGTTGAGCTTACTGAATGAGCTGTAGGAATCGGTTCCTCTAACGTTGTAGAGTACTGAGTGAGCTTAACTCATCCTGTCCTCTAGGATAGATGAAACCACTTACAGCGCCGCCTAGTATGAAACGATGGAGTTAGCATTACTATCTCAAAAATGGTTCGAGGTAGGGGGGGAAAAAGTGAACTACAAAGTTGAAGAGCATCATCGATTTAGTACAAAAAGATACCTTCTGGACATGAATGCTAAAAACAGAAGACTGGAAATGTACAATTATTTGTTTGCAATTTTCGAAACTGTGATGTCATGAAACGACCTTGGAAAGAAAAGAACTAGTTGTCACAAGATATCGTTATTTTTGATATTCAAACTCCGATACGTTGGATAGAAAATCTTTTCCCCTTTTACTTAGTTTTGTGACGTCACAGTCTCGGAAAACTCGAACAAACAAATATGCATTTTCAGCTTTCTGTGTTAGTATTCATGTCCACAGGATGCCTTTTCGTACTATATCGATGATACTCTACATCTTTGTAATTTACTTCCCCCCCTCTTTCCTCGTACCGTTTTCAAGAAAGGAAAGCTATCTCCACCATTTTCCACTAGGTGGCGTTGTAAGTGGTCTCATCTGGTAGGGATTAGCCACTACTACACCTAGACACCACTTCTATTACTACAGCTGCAGGCCGTTCGGCAGTTAAAAGAGTGGGAACGGACTTTAGAGATCACATTGTGTAAATCTCTATAGATAAAAGCCTAAGACCTCGCTCACTGACTCATCACAAGTTCTCCCACTTCCCATCTAGCCACAATTCTGAAACAGTACAAATGTCAATAAGGACAAGCATAGAAAAAGTTTAGGTTATTCCAATATCAAGTTGGTTGGTTGTTTTCAGATTATCTGGCGCCGTCAGCAACAGGAGGGCTATAATACTCAGAAACATTCGTCATTTGACAAGCCAACATACATTTACAAACACCCATGCCTTACACGGGACTTGAACCCGCAACCTCGCGGTCTAGAAGCTAGCACGCTAACCACAATACCGTTTGGTCGGCATTCCAATATCAAATAGCTAACTTTAAAGAGTAAAAAAAGGGGGTTTAAACGTTACAAATAAGGAATATTGAAACAACCAACTTTCCAATTGAGCCACAATTCTGAAATTTGGTGCAAATTTCAACAAGCTCAATAACAAAAAACTCAGCTCTTCCGACTTTAATAAACCAATTTTCAGGGGTTGAAACGGGGTGGAACATTCCAAATGTGGATTGCTGAAAGGCCTTTTGATAGCTAAAATTATGGGTATCCAGGAAATTTGAGAAGCTTAAATCATTTTGTTCAGCGACTTTTTTCAGCAGAAATTTCACAAGGCCCATCCTTAAATTTCATCACGACCTCCAAAAACTCTTCCGCACCCTTTCCAGAAACGACAGCCCGACACAAAAGTCGAAAACAATCCGAATGAAAAAGGGGTCGACATTTTTTTTTCCCTCGACTTCAATCAAAAAAGGAGTGGGGAGGAGGGATTTACGAAAGCCGTGATCTATGATGTACGTGAATAATAAAAATAAAACTTCGTCGGCATATAAGTATTAAAAAAAAAAGACCATGACGAGCGATAAAAAATTTCTTAGTAGATATATGTATTCCTAGTCATCTTTGTCCGATAAATTATTACAGTGAAAACACTGCATCGATACAGGGCTCTACTGTCTCCTCCCCCTGTTCACAATCCATCATGCTTTGAGGTTCAACAATAGGCTTGACTGATGCGTTCCAGCGATGCTGGGACATGCCGTCTTTTCAGAACTGACTTCGAAGACCATATTTCATTAACAAATCACAGCATTTGAATGGGATATGACAAATTTACTGCGGCGACTTTTTTTTCCTGTTTAAAAGATTTTGAGAACTGGTTCGCATTAATAAAAAATATAAAAATAAAGCCGTGCCAAAAAATAAAAGATTGCAAGCTCGGTCCCAAGCTATTACAAGTTTGATGAGTCCTCGACCAAGTGTCTTCGTAGTTTGACTTCCTTTTTTGACATCTTTGGCTGTCACGTGAATATTTTTTTTTTCTTCATCTTCTTTGAGATTCTTTTCCCACCAGTTCTTTTATGCAGATCATGATAAACGACGTCTGAAGGCATAATGAAATTGCATTTGTTATGCATGTATATCCATCAACTCTTCGCCCATTATGAGTTTAAGTCGACGCTCATATGTTTCAATTCGCGGACAATAGGGGATGCGCGGTTTTCAGAGATTTGTGCCAGATACTTTTTTTTACCCGTCTTTTATCCCTCTATTTTTAGAGTCTTTTTTTTTTTTTTTTTTTTTTTTGATGACGAATGGGGAATTATTAAATAAAAATTCGCCCTCTTTTAATCTTTTGATTCGTTACAATGTATTGTATACCCCCCCCCCCCTCTTTTCCCTCTTAAGAATTCCTTACGGGAATTTGTTGAAAAGGTTAAATGAAGAAAATTCTCCAGAAAATGAGTTTGTTTCCAATGATTGGAGAGCTATACAACTAAGTTCTTTCCTTCTTGGAGCTCTTTGTTGGCATAATATTATTACATTCCAAGTAGAATGCTCTTTTATTTGAATACACATTCTATATATTTCTTTGTGTAAAGTCCCATTTCGAAGTAAGTGTGTGTAATGCAGCTATTTTATTTAGAAACACAATAGTTTTTAAAGGAACATAACTTCTGAAACGAATCAAAAAGAATATACACTTCTGTAACTCTTGATCAATCAGTTACAGTAATGGGTAGATTTATTCAATTTAACGCTATAGTAATATATGCTGAAAAGCCGTAGAATCATGAAAACTCTTTTATTATACTGCATTGTAATAAAGTTTTTCTGTAATTCTAGTCTTTGTTTTTTAAATGGATAATTAAGTGCTTGGTGCACAAGTTTTAAACTTCGCCAATACAGGGCTACTATCAAAGATTCATTCACGAACGAATTCAAGTTATCCATAATTCAATTAGTGCCTGAACAAGTATTGTGCGACCTTTTGACAGGTGTGTGGGGATGGTGGTACACACCGGTATGGAGTACCGGTACTTTTTTGAGAACTGGCACGGAGCGCTGCCACTTTTTTTTTAACTAATTAATAATAACTTATAAATCTTTATGCATATATTGCAATAAAACTTAGGGAGTAAATAAAGTAGTAAATTTAGAGTATTTAGCTTCTTTTTGTATGGTAATTTATGTAAAACATTGGGAATTTGCATTTTATAATTTAAAAAATCCCAGCTACTGTTGAGGTTACCTCCACGAACGGGAAGCTTGCATACAAGTAAACGTTTTTTAACAATACAAAACCTGCTCATGGGGAACACACAGAGCATTTGTAGAAAGTGCAGAGTACTTGATGTGTTTACGGTTATTTTGTACGTATCACTCATATTTATCAGTACTTTTAAGAAAGAACTACCCATGTTAGGGGACTCCGGTGTCCCAGCAATTAATGGCACCAAGCTCATGGGTACTGGCAAATGCAACGGGAGTTGTCCACTAACGATCTGACCATTTACGGTGAAAGGGGTAAATTACTCTTAGTTGCATAGACCAGCAGGGGGAAATAAAAAAATATATATATCTTACCCACTTTTAGACCAAGACTATGACAATTTCTTGGTACGTATGGAACAAGAACATATAGGAAAAAAGAAATCATGGTGAAGGGTCATTCTCACGAAGCATCCACTTTGCTGTACCATGTCTACAAAACTCGTAATAAAACATTTTAACGGTTCAGTTGCACCATCTCCAAGTTCCTCATGTGCAACCTGGCTTTTTCAGATTTCTGCATGGGATGCTACCTGCTCATGATTGCGGCTATGGATCTGCACCGTATCGGAATGTACTTCAATAACGACATTGATTGCAAATGACATTGGCAGCACGGTAAGTGACATATTAATCATTTACATTGCTCAGCATATACTAGGGACTTGCACAAGAATATTAACTGAGAATTTGTATTTGATCATTATGCATTATTACCATGTTTTAACCATTGAAAGAGATTCCAGTAGGTCGGCGATTAAAGACATCGAGCTCATGACAGATAGATCGTGGGCTCGGGCCTAGTTTCACCAAATACTGGAGAGTATGATAATTGGGAGCCTGTGCGCATAAAATATGTCGTGGCTTCAATGCCTTCTCGTTGGGGTGATGGAATCGGAGAAAGAGGTTGGCACGAGAAGATTTCGACCCAGCACTCTTAACGTTGTTCAAAATTACGAAAGGTATTTAGCTGTGTTAAGCACTTGATAGTTGCAGAAATACGAAGCCGGAACCGTGCTAACAAAACAAGCAAAACCATGGTAAAATAATTTACCAAAGTGAGATTTTGTGTCGGGTTGGAAAACTCTTTGAGTTATCTCATGCTGAGATAACCAAAATTTTTACTAAACGTTAGTTGTTATTTTTAGGGGTTACTTAGAATCTTTCAAATATATAGCATAAACACAAGAAATGTTCTCTGAACAGGGCGTTATACTGGGGTGGATGAAGGAACTTGTGGGGCAGCTACCTGATTCGGACATGAGATCTTCAACATTGAACGAATCCAATTAAAGACATCGAGCTCAGATCTCGTAAAAAATGACAACTACGATAACTCTCTTTCGAGGCACAGAATGATAATCTAAAGAAGAAATCACAATCAGAGCTACTCTTTAATTAGAAAGTAAAATAATTTATAAACCAGACATAGACAACAACAACAATAAAAAAGAATCCAAATGGCATTTCTTGAATTACGAAACTCCCAAACCAAAAAAAAAAGAAAACCCCATTCGTCAAACCCCACAATCATTTATAACCCACACACCATGGAAAACCCGAAGCACGTACTCACAGTCGCCATCATATCACAATCGACAGAATCACAAACCTATAAATCTCTTTGGGCTCCATTGACGAATCAGACAGGGTCGATCGAATCTAAATATACATCGGAGGGCACAGTGATAAATTATTACGACCGCAGAACCGATTTCCCGGTAGAGACCGAGACGTTGCCCAAATAAGTGATATATACAAAACGGCCAAAAGACCCTGTAATTACAGTGGCAAAGCAACCGCTCATAATGATCTGACAGATGCGATTTAATTGTCGGCTCAATTATTTTAAGAGAGAGTCCATGTTCACGAAGCGGGATGGGCCAAGAGAGATATGCTGCTGCATCTACATGCTGTAGTATATCAGTCTCTTTTGTGACATCTGGAATTCAGTCTGGGCATCGGGTCAAAACTTCGATCTGTTTGTTTTGATGAATGATGATGTAGTGGAGAGATGTTTTGGTAGGGCATTTTGGAATGCGGATTGCGACTGTGTTATTAAAGTGAATAGTATTGGTTAGTTGGTGGTTATCTCTCCGGAACTTTCTGTTGGTTAGCTGTGTCGTTTTTTTGGATATTCGTTGTTGAAAAGTATCTTTCTAAAAAAAGGATGAACTTGTAAAGTTTTTGAAATTACGGGAGTTTTACTAAAAAATGCTCATAATTACCTAGCAGTTGGGATTTTACTATCGTGCCAAGTCTAGCTACTTTTAAAGACCAGAAAGAAATTATCACTAAAGCAGAGATTTCTAAGGTTAGGACACTACTTTATTAGACGGTTTTTCTTTCGTAATATATTTAATATCCCCCCCCCCCCTCCTTCTTCTCCTTCGCTATAGTACACTAAATTTCGTACTCTGAAATTTTTGCAGGTATTTTCAATTGTAATTTGAACTAATCGCTATTGTGCAAATTACAATTTAAAATTCCTACAAAAATACTATATCTCAAATATATGTATATCTATTGCATAACTAATTAAAGGTACAATGAATTTTTGAATTGGTATTTTTCAAAAAAATAAGTATTTGGGTTTATTATAAAAAAATAAAATGTTTTTGTGCTAGGATAAACGTATTATGCAATTAAAAATGAGTGCCTGCAACTTATTGCCCTCATTAATTCAGTGCCTTCATTAACTTAGTAGCATCAATTCAGTAGACTTAGTAACATAACCCTATTCAGTACCTTCAACTCATTCACTCATTAAATTAGTACCCTCAACTTATTACACATAATAATTCAATACTCCTAATTCAGTACCTTCATTCACCGATTACCCGTAACTCATTGTCCTCTTTAACTCAGTACCATCAATTCATTACACTTAAAAACACAGTATCCGTATTCCGTTCCATTAACTCATTCACACATTAAGCCGACCAAACGGTATAGTGGTTAGCGTACTAGCTTCTAGACCGCGAGGTTGCGGGTTCGAGTCCCGTGTTGGCATGGGTGTTTGTAAATGTATGTTGGCTTGTCTAATGACGAAAGTTTCGGCGCATTATAGCCCTCGTGTTGCTGACGGCGCCAGATAATCTGAATACAACCAACCAACCATTCACACATTAACTCAGAACTCTCAACTCATTACACACAATAATTTAGTACCTTCATTACCCTCAACTCATTGTCCTCATTAACTCAGTACGATCAATTCATTACACTTAGTAACTCAGTATCCTTATTCAGTAACCTCAACACATTCACTCGTTAACTTAGTTCCCTCAACACATTCACTCGTTAACTTAGTTCCCTCAACTCACTTACTCATTAACTCAGTACCCTCAACTCACTGCCTTCATTAATTTAGTATCCTCAACTCATTCACTCATTAGCCCAGAACCTTCAACTCATTACACTCAATACTCCCAATCCCAATTCAGAACACTCAACTCATTAACTCAGTACCCTCAACTCACTGCCCTCATTAACTTAGTATCCTCAACTCATTCACTCATTAGCCACAGAACCTTCAACTCATTACACTCAATACTCCCAATCCCAATTCAGAACCCTCAACTCACTAGCTCAGTACCCTCAATTGATACAAGCAGGAAGTTGTCGTCCAACATACAACGTTGCGGGGTTGGTTTTGTACGCTCAGAGACCTATTTTTTGCTCACTAGCAACTATCAGGTCTACAGCTTTATGTGGATTCCAAACCACAACAAACATTAATACCTATATCCCAGGAATCGAACACGGCACCTTTAGCATGCTAGCAACGTGACGAGGGCGACTCGTATGATAGACAGATAGTAATTTGACAAATGAAGGCTAAACACATCCTCTATATACACGATTGCTTATACCCAATGCTGCTCAGTTGACGGCTCAATGCCTTTGTATTTAATACTGCAACTAGATAGCTTTCTATATATTAACCCAAGTTATCTCGTCGTGGTATTGATGTAACACGTACCATTGTCTCTCTCGTGTATGAGATGAGACGCTTTCGGTCAATACCTCTCGCATATCAGTCTCCTTGTTTGACCGCTTTGTTTACTTGGGCGTTGATTAATAGTATTGTATCAAGTCCATAAATTATTTGGGAATCAGTCACGTAATTAAATAAAGCCGTTAACACTAAGGTGAGTTACTCACAGATGTAGTGTAATTGGATGGTATTCGCCGACTGGGTCTTGTAGTTTAGTAAGCCGATTGGTAGTTTTTGTACGACAACGGGACTATTGTTAATTTGTAGTTTAGTAAGTGCATATTTGAGTCTTGTAGTTTAGTAAGAATATAGAAGGGTCTTGTAGTTTAGTTATCATATTGGATGTGAAGAATACTATTTTTTTTGTACGTTAACGAAACTGTTATTAACGTGTACTTTAGTAAGAAAAGAACATAGCTTGTAGTTTAATAATCATATTGATCAGTAGAATATTATTACTTTCAATTACCCATTTGTATAAATAGGGTAATTAAAGTATAGCATTCGGTCAAAAAAAAATTTCGATTTTTCGTTTTGCATTTCTCCACGTTTTGGAGCATCCAGATTTCAAAAAAATTATCTAAAAAAAATGTCTCTCTGTGGTCAGCATAACTCCCGAACAAATTGACCTACGATATTCGAATTTGGTGCGCGGGTAAGTTGTGGCCATAGGACCTACCATTAAGGTTTTCGTTAAAATCGCGCATGCGCGTAAGGTAGCTGCCATGAAAAAATCATGTTTTTCAGTAATTGCTAAAAAACGGCTCAAACGATTTTGATCAAAATCGCAGTGTTAAAGCCTCTTAAGGTATTCTAAATATCTCCACCTCCAAAATTCCTGTAAAAATGCTTTAATGACATAAAAAGTTGAAAAACGAATGCCTTCAACACAGAGTTCTCTTTTCTGGAGTATAGCTCCTCAACGATCGTTTTCTCTCCTCGGTTTCACTTATAAAAAAGGATAATATAACAATTATCGAAAAGTATGTCTCCAAAATCCCTATTTTGGCGGAGTTTCTTTTTTTAAGACCCACATAAATATTTTACCAAAAAATTCTGCCAAACTTTCCATTTTTTCTAAATGAATGATGAAAGTATAAAAATGGTAAATGTCAGAAATCCACGTCAATATTATTGTGTAATTGAAAGTTGTGCGATGTTCCACACCCCTAGTTTTTTTGTGCATTAATAACGGAACTGTTGTTAACTTGTAGTTTAGTAAAAACATAGTTGGATCTTGTAGTTTAGTAATCATATTGGACGTGTAGTTTTGTACGTCTATTTTTTGTACGTTGAAGGATTTGCTGTTAACTTGTAGTTTAGTAAGAACATTGTATGTGTAGAGCACTAATTTTTGTGCATTAACGGAACAGCTGCTAACCATCCAATTTCTTGTCAATTCATTATTTTTAAAACCGATATGAAATAACATGGGGACGTTATCACAACTCTCACAGTCAAAGTTTGTAAAATTGTGTAGGATGCACTTTCTGCCCCTATGCTTCTAGTCCGAGAGGCGACAGCAATTTTTGGACCCCATCGAAAATCATTCTGAAATTTTTATAGAAATTGGAGAAAAGTGCGTAGATTAGGAATCCACTGGTCTGCCGTGGCGAAAATGGCCGTAACTGATCAAAAATAGACTTTGAATGAGTTGAACTAAAATCCGATTGCCAAAAAGAGAACAAACTTTTTCGTATGGTAATCCTCTGCATTTGATTTTCAATGAGAAAAAGCGCAAACGATTTTGATCTCTGGCTCCGAAAACTTGTATCTTTTAAAAGTAAGCCAACTTGGCGATATTAGTTACGTCATCAGTGACGTAATGTTTATTGCCAACTTGGCTCCCTTTTAATGGATGCAAGTAGATTTTCGCCAGATATCTCAATCGTCTGCAACCTTCTTAATTGAAAATTAAAGAGTGAGGGTTACCAAATAAAAAAAAAATGCTCATTATTTGGCAAGTTATGGCACATTTGGCAATTGGATTTAGTTCAACTTATTAAAAGTCGATTTTTGACTAGTTTCGGCCATTTTTGCCACGGCAGACCAATGGATTCGTAATCTACTCACTTTTCTCCAATTTCTATAAAAAATTCAGAATGATGTTCGATGGGGTCCACGATGGGGTTTTTTCTGTCGCCTCTCAGTCTATTCAAAAGACTTAAAATGAGTGGAGAAAAAAAGTAAAAATCAAAAGGGGAAAAAAGTATAATGTGAACAGAAAATAATACAGATCTATTAATTTACCCTTTAGTAGGATACCAAATTCTTATTTTTACTTTCAATTACCCATATGTATTATATATAGGGCAATGAAAGTATAGCATTCGGTAAAAAAATCGTGTGTTTTTTTCTTCATTTCTCCACGTTTTAGAACACCCTGATTTCAAAAAAGTGATCGAGAAAAAATGTGTGTCTATGTGTCTGTGGTCAGCATAGCTTTAGAACAAATTGGCCTACTATGTTCAAATTTGGTAAGCGGGTTGCTGGTGACCATCGGACCTACCATTAAGGTTTTAATCAAAATCACGCATGCGCATAAAGTAGCTGCTTGAAAAAATCTTGTTTTTCAATGATTGCTAAAAAACGGCTCCAACGATTTTGATAAAAATCGCTGTGGTAATGCCTCTTAAGGTGTTCTAAAGATCCCCACTTCCGAAATTCACGTAAAAATGCTTTGATGGCGTACAAAGTTGAAAAACGAATGCCTTCAACAGAGAGTTCTTTCCTTGAGTATACCTCATCAACGATCGTTTTTTTTTTTTTTTTTTTTTTTTTTCGTCTTCTCCCCTCAGTTGCTCTTATAATAAAGGATAATATTAAGATGATTATCGAAAAGTACATTGCCAAAATCACACTTTTGGCAAAGTTTTTTTTTTTAAAGACCCATACAAAAATTATCCCAAAAAATAGTATCGCTATACTGGCCTCTGATTGAAAGTTGTGCGATGTTCCACACCCCTAGTTGATAAACAAAGGTTTGAGCAAAAACTGTAACTGTGTCGCATCCCCTCCTCATTTTGTAATCTGCACACCCTTGCCAAAATTCTTGCCTACACCTGTGTCTAGAACTCTAACGTTTATTCTTTAGTGTAATTTGTACTCAAATAATCAAGAAGAGACAATAGACACATTTATATAGGCAATAGCATAGGCGTAAAGTACGGGGGGGCAGGAGGGGCTGGCCTCCCCACTTTTAAATTCTGGGGGGCTACCTATTCTGATTTTTGTAACACTATCTCCTTTTTTTCCCTCCATTCTCCAAATAAATTATAATAACTGTTTATTGTTGGTATTATATGAGAAGTTGTGTCATACCTAGATTTTCGAAAAATTAATAGATTTTGTTAATTTTTTGAAAAATTTCATCTTCCGTCAAAACTCGCCCCCCCCCCCCCCCCACCCCCCATGTTTTTTGAAAAGTTGACACCTATGGTAGACACATTTATATAGGCAATAGACACATTTATATAGGCAATAAACACTTTTATATAGCCAATAGACACACGTTTTTATAAATAAAAGATACGTTTCTGGTTTTAATGAAAGTACAATTGTCCAAATAAATACAAGCTGTTGAATTTGTGAAATTAAAATGTAAGTGGCCAATATTGGCCTGTTTGAGAGAAACAATAGAAAAAGATATGGAATGAAAAAAACCTTGAAACCATGCATCTGTTCATCAATCTATAAAAAAAAATCAAATTTTATAATAAGTTAATAAAAAAAGAAATAGTTCTCATAAAAAGATTCTTAAAAAAATAAATTATTATAAAATTTTGACAGTGTGTTCGGACCGAACCATACCTTCGAGGAGGTCATATGGTTCGAATTTTTTGTCGCCAACGGTCGACGGGCTAATACTTATGTTACTTTTTCCCTCAAAATTTGTTAGAATGCATTATCACTGGATGAGAACAAGTCAATTGGATGAGAGCAGGTGGGTTAATTTACCCTCCGAAGATTTTGTATCTCCACCCCACCCCCCCTCACCCTTCACTCTCCCTCCCTAAACTTTATGATTTATAAAGTTTTCCTTTATTCTACGGTGTTTCGGGGATTAGACCTTTCGACTTAAAATCTTCATTAGTTTATCTCATATATTTGCGACTGTGTTTATTATTATTATTAATAATAATAAAAAGTTTGTGTTTTAGCGGGTTTTTTATATATATATACCGATCCCTCTTTCTTCCATTATGCGAAATCAATATTGATAGATGCAGCAATGAACCTTTCAGCGATCGAAGCTAGTTGTGTTTGCAATGAAACTTTTACAGAGCGAAGCGAGCTTGGTTTTGCGCAGCAATAAACCTTTAGTGAGTGAAGCTAATCTGTCCGCGAAGCGCCAAAACCTGGGACCTGTACACCAATGACGGGTCTCTGCAACGCGGGGCCACGCAGCTAGTACTCTGATGAACTTCTAAAAAAAAGTTAAGGGTTTAAGCCACCTTAAATGCGCAGGCTGTACACGTTTCACTAGTACTTGTAATTGTGATGTGTGTGTCTAATAAATCCATGTAATTATTCGTTGATATATTTTAATAATCACATAGTAATAATAATAAATACTAAACTAAACCAAATGAAATGCTTCAACTCAAAATTTCAGAACTGACATTAAAGAGTGGTCAATTGGTCATATTCCTTTCCTTTAACAATAAATGAAAAATTTTTATATACAAGCAATCATTTCGTTTGCTCAATAAATTTTCCGCCAAACCAAGTGAGAAGCAAAAGTTAAACCTGACTCTATTGTGCACTTCAATATTAAAAGCGACGACCTAACGGTATAGTGGTTAGGGTGCTAGATTCTAGACCTCGAGGTTGTGGGTTCGAGTCCCGTGTTAGGCATGGGTGTTTGTAAATGTATGTTGGCTTGACTAATGACGAATGTTTCGTCGCATTATAGCCCTCTTGTTGCTGACGGCGCCAGATAATCTGAAAACAACCAATCAATATTAAAAGCTATCTTCCAAAAGACCAGAAAACCGGAAGCTTCAACTAAAGTGCATAACAAAAGGCAATCTAGTGAAGTTTATGCCAATCATTATAATAATATTAATTAGCATGAATTGAATTATTGTTGGCTTTGGAAATCTATAAATACAAAAGATAAGGTCCAATGACTCAAATCAGGCATTACCCCCAAGACAAATCAAACAAAAAACATAATACCCAAACCAACTCCCATCTCAAAACCAAATAAATTCCTCCAAAATACCATTCCTCTTTAACTCATCCAAACAGCAGCAGCACCACCACCACCAAAAAAAAAGCCATAACCTCCTTCAAACAGCCACAAATAAACACCAATCCCCGCAGATGCAGGATCGACAAGCAAGAGCAACTGGACAATCCCTGGGTCCATCTTTCCACAGGATATAGGCCCTTCCCCCACTGGGTCTCCGGGGCCCACTAACTGTCAAGGCCCCTCCGTCTGCGAAGGGCCATTACTTTGATGTATGGCTGACGGGCTGTCTGTGTTGTGCGCTGTACCAACACAAGAGTGACAGAAGAGGGAAGAAATATACGCCAAGGATTGGTGCATTTTTTCCCATTTTATACCTTCAAACTGCATGAGCGTGAATTCGCATTTGGTGTGGGATAGCCCCTAATAAATCAGGGATACTGTTTGAGGGGATAGGGGGTCGTAGCTCAAGGAAGGGGGGGAGGGGATTGTCCATAAATTAAATCCAGCATGGATTATGGGTTTGGATCTCTGGAGCTGACTCTGGGACTGACCATTGCTTTTTTTCTTCTTTGTTTTTGGGTTTGGCTGTGACTTGTGTGATGACTTTTGACGTCTGGAATGAACTCTGCTGTGCCGATGAATTTCTGGGTTTTTATGGGTGTGCGAGGAGGTTGTTTTTCTTCTGGTAGTCCAGTTTAGGGAAGGTTTAAGAGAGGTTTTAAATTCTGATTTTTACCAGAGATTCGTTGAGAAAGGACATGAAATTATTTTGTTTGTTTTAAGTAATTTATTAATTTAAATTATTTAATTCTCATAAGGGTTTTCTTTCAAGAACTAAAATTACACCTGATGGCATGTTAAATCAAAATTTAAAAAGCAAATAAGTTGATTTTAAAAAAAAAAAAAAAAAAAAAAAAAAAAAGGATCATACGTGACTTTGAGAAATCAATTGCAATTTTTATTCAACAAACATATTTACAGACAATTTCTTTCATTTCAAATTTTTCGAATTTTCTACTTTATAAATTAGAATAATCTTAGAAAATTTTCATTTTAAAATTACTTACATGTTAATTGCAATTATTATCAAGAAGGCTCAAGCTTATTTTAATGCAGATTTTTTGTGTTTGTAGATTGCCTACATGAAGACTATTTATGTTTGAAAAAGATTTTTCTTATAAATTTCGTAAAAAATGCAATGTAAAATGTTTGACAAATGTTTGTTAATTTACTTTAATTTAAAATTTATTATATTGCACATTCCTGACTTCAATCATCAATTTTGGAAAAAGTCACGAGATAAAAATTTTCTTAAAGAATCCCAAAGCCGAATTTACTAAACAGACGTTCAATTAAATTCAGCATGAACAACTTGTAAATGATAAAATTGTAACTCGTCAACCCTACCTCATTTATTTGTCGAATTCCTCCTGGACAAAAGATCATCGACAGCATTTCAGAAAATGAGCGCATTTTTACGGTTAGAAGCAAACACTACACAATAGCCTTACTATTTATAACTAATTCAATTGTGAACAACAAATTCTTCAGAGTCTCTATCCTTATTTCGCATCTGGGCCCCTAAAAGTCATCAACCATTCGATATACCATCCAACTTACTACAATAAAAACCGTTGTTGCAATCCAAAAAAAAAGGGACCCAGCCTCCAGTAAACAAGGCCAAACCCAGACAAGGGTGGAGGATTAAAAAAAAAAAAAAAAAAAAAAAAAAAAAAAAAAAAAAAAAAGCCAGACAGGAAAAGAGGTCCAATCTCTGGCTCGATTTCTCTTGACAGATTTATGTCCATCCGCTGATGGAAAGGTTTTAAACAAGAGCCTTCCCCCCTTCCCCAGTGCCATGTCGCCCTGTTAACTCCATAAATATACTGGCATGGGGTCAGTCAATGTGCGCTTGTCTGAACCAGAGACTGAGCTATGGATTTGAGTGGAAACCCAGATGGGGTCTTGGAGGAAAGGAAATATGTGATTTTTCGGGTGGTGGTTATTAGTTGGACATCCTTTTTGCGTACCGGGGTTTGCGTAAGAGGGCTTTTGTCCTTCTTTGCTTTGTCTTTGGGCGATGTTGGTGGTGAGATGAAGATTTCGACTGTGGACTATAGCATTCTAATTAGAACGGAGAAGTTTTTCTCTTAAGATCTGTTGTGTGGATTTGTACTGTGTTTGTTTATGGACATTGATGGAAAGGGTGTCATTGTACTCATTGCCCATCAACAAAGAACCATCGATATAGATAAACAACTGGATAGACTGCTCCATTGTCAATGCAAAGAGAAAAACGCGCCGGGGATTGCGAAGCTGGTAGGAAGATTAACCAAACACAGTTCACTTTCATAGTTGGATGGAAGTGCGAAAAACCTTTTAAAATGCTAGAGTATATATGTTTTGCCCATTATTACTAATTAAGGTCTACTATTGACATTTCTGCTGTGTACAACCCAAAATTTTATTTTCAATCCTCGGCAATCCGTATTTTTTATCCCACCAACGGCATCTGGCAACGGCTTTATTTTCCCAGCGTTAAGCAGTCTATCCAGTTTATTTATATCGATGCAAAGAACTTGACTCACCAAATCGATTATTAGAAATGCAGAAGTCACAATCATATAGGCGTTGCAATTGCTGATAACTGAAACAGATAATTAGAGAAAGATAATAATATAAGTGTAAGAAAAACGCCACTACACCCCCTCCCCCCCCCCCAAAAAAAAAGAGAAGATGTTTACCTGACTGTTAGGATGTTTTAAAGGAAAGATTGATTCTAAGTAGTCTACAGCGCTATCAGAATTTGTCAACAAATAGTATTCTATAAAGTTCAGATTGTGGTAACTCTTGATTGTTAAATCGCGATTGCTATTTTGACCCGGTGAACCAAATGGAAAAAATTCCTCATTATTTTAGTCTTGGGAAAGTTTTCAGAAATCACGCCAAGTCATACGTAGACTAGAAATTTGCAAAAAGAATCGTGAAACACAATTATTTTTTCTTTTTTAAAACTTGAGCAAGGTTGTAGTTATTTTCAATGTTATTGTAGTTATTTTCAATGTTATTGTAGTTATTTTCAATGTTATTGTAGTTATTTTCAATGTTATTGTAGTTATTTTCATTGTAAATAGTTTTCTAG
The DNA here is from genome assembly GCA_963978545.1 of Linyphia triangularis. Lineage (NCBI taxonomy): Eukaryota > Metazoa > Arthropoda > Arachnida > Araneae > Linyphiidae > Linyphia > Linyphia triangularis. The sequence goes on from OZ021725.1 coordinate 83,196,670, forward strand.
CTGAAAACTTTAATTGTTCTAATAAGTATTAGGTATTTCAATAAGATCAAATATTTAATTTAAAAGAATAAATTAAGAAAGCCTAGAAAAATGTATACGAAAACCGTTTGGCGTTACATGCTTTTTTTCCTTATTTGACATAAGAGGCCCAAGAAGCGAAAAAAATAATTATATATATATATATATTTGTTTTTGTAATTTTGAACAAAATGGGAACCGAAGTTTCAATCGTTTATTTCTTCAACAATAATTTTTGCAACAACAATAAAAAAATAAAAAAAAAAAGGTGTAAACCTCTTTTATCTCCACAATTTTATTAAGTTTTTTGAAATTTCCATTTTATCCAACATTACCATTATCTACTACACCCCCTTGAATGTACTTCAAATTACACCACTCACCAATATATATCCAACAGTATTACATTCATAAAACCGTGTTTAATATCTCACCCTGCCCCCCTCCCCCCTCGCCCAACAAAAAAAAAAGTTTCATCCCCAACAGTTATACCTATCCGCATACTAATCGAAACGACCCATCACACTAACACCTTTAAGACAAGGGTACCCTAGGGCACTCTTGTTAGAAAGAAGGGTTACTGCCGATACAGAACATTCCAAACAAGTCGTAAGCCATATCACAAATGTGTTTACGACCAAATCGTTCCATAATGCGCGACCAAAACCATCTTGGGCAACCGCGTCTCGGCTTTTAATTGCACAAGGGGTTATACCCAGGAAAAAGAATCCGGAATCTCATGGGAGGCATTTTCCGGGGGCAAATGTTTGGTCCCTGGAATTAGTGGAAGCTAACAGCTTCTTCTTGAACCTTGCAATGGTACCTGCAGGGCGTGGGATGGTGGCTGAATATTGATGGGGAGTTGCTTGCTGAAAAGGTGCTGGAATGTAACATGGATTGGACAAGTTCTGGAGTTGGATTAGTGACTATGTATCAGTATAGCGCTTACTGAAGTAGATAATTACTTTGGTACTTTATTATTATGCATTGTAATTTTTTGGCATTGTTCAATCTAAAGAAAACCAATGCTTATGCAAATTTTGAAATTGTAGCCTACTAACGCCATTTTTTTTTTCTTCCCCTTAGCTATTGTAGCTTAATTTACAGCAACTTTAAGAAAGAACTCCCTAACTTAGAAATTACATAATTGGGGCTACCAATATTTATGTAGGTTTTGAAATTGTAGTTTCCTAATGCTAATATTTATTAATTATTCTTTAGCTATTGTAGCTTAATTTACAGTGACTTTAAGAAAGAACTCCCTAACTTAGAAATTACATAATTGGGCTACCAATATTTATGTAAGTTTTGAAATTGTAGCCCACTAAAGCAAATTTTTATTTAGTATTCGTTATCGATTGTAGATTTATATACAGGGACTTTTAGAAAGGATTTCCTAACTTAGAAATTACATAATTGGGGCTACCAGTATTTATGTTGGTTTTGATATTGTAGCCTACTAACGCAATTTTTATTTTTTTTAATTCTGTAGCTATTGTAGCTTAATTTAAAGTGACCATGATAAAGAACTCCCTAACTTAGAAATAACATTATTGGGGCTACCAATATTTATGTACGTTTTGATATTGTAGCCTAGTAACGCCAATTTTTATTCATTATTCTTCATCTATTGTAGATTTATTTACAGGAACTTTTAGAAAGGATTTCCTAACTTAGAAATTACATAATTGGGGCTACCAGTATATATGTTGGTTTTGATATTGTAGCCTACTAACGCAATTTTTTTTTCCTCCTTTTTCTTTCTCCTTAGCTATTGTAGCTTAATTTACAGCGACTTTAAGAAAGAACTCATTAACTTAGAAATTACATAATTGGGCTACCAATATTTATGTAAGTTTTGAAATTGTAGCCCATTAATGCCAATTTTTATTTTTTATTTTTTATCGATTGTAGATTTATATACAGGGACTTTTAGAAAGGATTTCCTAACTTAGAAATTACATAATTGGGGCTACCAGTATATATGTTGGTTTTGATATTGTAGCTTACTAACGCAATTTTTTTTTTCCTCCTTTTTTTTCCTCCTTAGCTATTGTAGCTTAATTTACAGCGACTTTAAGAAAGAACTCCTTAACTTAGAAATTACATAATTGGGCTACCAATATTTATGTAAGTTTTGAAATTGTAGCCCACTAATACCAATTTTTATTTATTATTCTTTATCGATTGTAGATTTATATACAGGGACTTTTAGAAAGGATTTCCTAACTTAGAAATTACATAATTGGGGCTACCAGTATATATGTTGGTTTTGATATTGTAGCTTACTAACGCAATTTTTTTTTTCCACCTCCTTTTTTTTTTTCTTTCTAAGCTATTGTAGCTTAATTTACAGCGACTTTAAGAAAGAACTCCTTAACTTAGAAATTACATAATTGGGCTACCAATATTTATGTAAGTTTTGAAATTGTAGCCCATTAATGCCAATTTTTAATTATTATTCTTTATCGATTGTAGATTTATATACAGGGACTTTTAGAAAGGATTTCCTAACTTAGAAATTACATAATTGGGGCTACCAGTATATATGTTGGTTTTGATATTGTAGCTTACTAACGCAATTTTTTTTTTCCACCTCCTTTTTTTTTTTCTTTCTAAGCTATTGTAGCTTAATTTACAGCGACTTTAAGAAAGAACTCCTTAACTTAGAAATTACATAATTGGGCTACCAATATTTATGTAAGTTTTGAAATTGTAGCCCATTAATGCCAATTTTTAATTATTATTCTTTATCGATTGTAGATTTATATACAGGGACTTTTAGAAAGGATTTCCTAACTTAGAAATTACATAATTGGGGCTACCAGTATATATGGGTTTTGATATTGTAGCCTACTAACGCAATTTTTTTTTCCCCTCCTTTTTTTTTTTTCCTAAGCTATTGTAGCTTAATTTACAGCGACTTTAAGAAAGAACTCCTTAACTTAGAAATTACATAATTGGGCTACCAATATTTATGTAAGTTTTGAAATTGTAGCCCACTAAAGCAAATTTTTATTTATTATTCCTTATCTATTGTAGATTTATATACAGGGATTTTTAGAAAGGATTTCCTAACTTAGAAATTACATAATTGGGGCTACCAGTATTTATGTTGGTTTTGATATTGTAGCCTACTAACGCAATTTATTATTATTATTATTATTATTCAGCTATTGTCGCTTTATTTACAGGGACTTTAAGAAAGGATTTCATAACTTTGAAATGACGGTTGGGTAGACCGGGAAGCAAGCGCGTATTGACCGTAGGGTTGTCCTGTGCAATCACCGGGCCGTTCAGTGTCTGTAAAAAATGGGCCGGTCCGGTACAAAAAGTATTTACGGATACCAAGTTCACTGAAAGGCGGTATAAATAGTAGCGACAAAGAAAGTTTGATTTAATTAAATTAATTATTAAAGCATTTCAATAACTAAACTTAATTATTGACACTATTTTATTATTTAAATTGATTGTAAATATAATTTAAATAACAAAATATATTAATTATTAGAAATACTTGATTTTTTAATTAACTATTTAATTATTAAGTTAGTTATTAAATTAATGGAATTATTTAATTATTAACAATAATTATTTTATTATTATTAGTATTTGATTAATGATTATCTTGGAAAATTTGGTCCGGCATAAATTTGAAATCCCCGGACCGATTTTATTTCCCAGTACGCCACTGCGTTTTATTTCACAGTGATGACGACTCAAAGTTAGGCAGTCCTTTCTGAAAGACCTGCCCATTGTGCGGTTAGCTTTCTGGCCACGGTGGTTCGAATCCCGGATTAGTTCGTTGTGGTTTGGAATACACGTTAAGTTGTAGGTCCCGGCCTGATTAGCCGTCATTGTGCATAAAAATAGGTCGTTGAGCGTAAAAAACCACCTACCCAATCTGAAAGACCCTGTGTTTCCAACAGTTTATTCAAGCAACGAAAAAAGATTTTTAGTTGGTTTATAACAATGTTTTTTCACCACGAGTTATGAAAACATAAATTCACATTCATTTTTATTAAATGTTGAAACGTGGCTCATATTTTTCTGATAGGGATATTGTTGCGTGGATGGGTTCGAAACACTTGAATCCAAAGCAGATAAAAACTTGAAGAAATTTATTCCGATATAACTCTTCACAGATTCTTTTACAACTCCAGAACTTCCCGTTCTAAATGACAATGGAGCACAAACAGCAGTTAAAAACTAGATACACAACTGCTAAAATCGACACAAAAGACAATGCAACACAGTTCACTTTCGGAACTATCTGAATGCTCGCGGAGAGACAACTAACTCAACTTACTCTCTTGGCCGGCCTTATATAGGAAAGCTTCCTTCGCGAATCTTCTAGAGATAGAAATTTGGAGAATTTTCCAGATCGCAGCCGAAAATATAGCCAAATGGTCACCAAGTTTAAAGATATTTGGCGATTTCTCACCAAATTTGGCGACCAAAATTAGTCACCAAAACCGTCGCCAACTTGGCGAGATTGCCTTTAACCATAATGTTAAATGGCCTTCTCGTAAAACTCGTTTTCCAGCATTATCTCTGTAAAACTCGTTTTCAAGCATTAAGAAAGGAAAGCGAAGTAAAGACAAACTATTGCATTGCCTTATGCGAAATGTACATAAATTTTCCTTTTTACATAATTAATTCTACGAAATATTTACAAATAAACAGAAATTCGTAACAATATTTTAATATTTAAAATTAGATGCAAACTCTTAGCACACGCTGGCAAATGAATCGGTGCTATGTTAATGAATAAAAAATTGGCAATGCATTTAAAAGATTTACATTAAAAACTTAGGTTTTCATCGATTATATTATTTTAAATGTTAATAAAAGTTGTACATTACATCAAATGTGTTTTCTAAGCATTTACCATACACAACTATACTTTGATACCCAAATTTTACATTGAGATTACTCAGCAAAGAGATTACCTCCATCCCTTTACAAAGACTCTACCAAAGAAAAGTCTTTCGACGGGACAAAAATATATTCCAGAGGGTTTCTAGTTTCACTGCAGGACGTCTGTAGGCAATATATAATCACCGGGAACCGTTTGTGACATGTACCCCCAGCGTACCTCCTTTGTCGGGATGTCTGTCAAGGGGGTACACCGTGGATGACGGATCGTCAGACAGACGTTATCGTTTTGCATTTGAAAGAAAATATGGGGATCGACTTTTTCCATTGGGACTTATGCGACAGCGGGGAGATGAAATACTACAACTTTTTAAAAAAAAAAAGGGGGGGGGGGAGAATTGACACGATTTAGTTGAGACGTTTTTATAATTCTGATGTATGTTCAATGGTTGAATGAAATGTGCAATTGTTGGAATAGTTTAAGCTGACAAATAGTTGGTGCGGAATCATCTTTGGATTTTTGTTGCATGAGGAGCGATTTGAGTTTTCTACGTGACTAGTTTGTTGTTGTCTGAAAAACTGGATTTTATATTTTAAGTTTCATGTTCAGATTTGGTATGTTATGTATGTTAGAAGGGGATTTTCAATGAATGTGTGTAATTCTTAGTTACTTGTTTTATTGTTTATTAGTTTGGTTTGTTGTTAGTTTGTTTGTTTTATTTATAATTTGAATATTTCTTTAAGGAAACTTGGTACTATTAAAACTATTTTTTTTTTTTTTTTAATTAAGTAATTGTAGTTTTTACATATTTGGAAGTATTGCTAGGCACTAAATAAATTTTATTTAAAAAAAAGTTCACATAGTACTCTAAATTTTCAAAGTTTCAAAATTTAAAAAAAATCAAAAAAAAAAAAAAATCATAAAATTGGAAATTCCATTTTTTTTTTCATTATTTTTTTAAGATTTAAAAAAAAAAAAAAATGTTTTTAGTAATATAGTTAAAACTTTTAGGCATCGGACTTTTAATGAGTAAAATAGTTTTGGAGTAAAGCAATATATACTGTACCTGCAGGTAAAAAACTCGTAAAAAAAAATATTTTTCAACATTTAAATTTGTAAAAAAAAAAATTTATATTTTATTAAAAAATTTCATGCAATTACAGTTGTAGGATCAGCTCAAAAACTTGCTATAGTAAGGAGAAGGTTTCAAAAATTATAAACACACACACACATACACACACACTAGAACATTTATATTTTTATTATAACTTTTTGTGAAAACTAGGGGTATCAAGTCCTCTTAACTAGTTAAATGCTTCGATATTTAAATGATACTGTGTTTAATTGTTTGGTTTAATTATTTGTTATGTTTAATTCCAATTCGTCTTGTTTGTTCAATTTGTTTTGTTAGTCCAATTTGTGAGTTTGATTATATTTAATTGTTTATTTGTCCAATTCGGGAGTTAGATTATGTTTAATTGTTTGTTCAATAAGTTTTATTTGTCTAATTTGTGAGTTTGATTGTATTCAATTGTTTCTTCTATTTGTTTTCTTTGTTAAATTGTTTCGATTCTTGTTTCTCTGTTCAATTTGTTTTGTTTGTTAATTTATTTCTATGCATAGTTGTTTCTTTTTTCAATTTGTTTCTATACTTATTTTTTTCTTTGTTCGATTGCTTCTTTGTTAAGTAGTCCGTTTGTGTTTTGCTCGATTGTTAGTCTCAATTTTTCTTTGTACAACTGTAAGTTTCTCAATTGTTTGTTAATTAGTTTGTTAATTTAAATGTTCTTTAGTTCAAATGTTTCTTTGTTCAATTGTTTTTACGTTTATTTGCTTCTTTATTAAGTAGTCCGTTTGTTTTTAGTTCTATTGTTAGTTTCAATTTTTCTTTGTACAACTGTAAGTTTCTCAATTGTTTGTTAATTAGTTTGTTAATTTAAATGTTCTTTTGTTCAAATGTTTCTTTGTTCAATAGTTTTTCCGTTTATTTGCTTCTTTGTTAAGTAGTCTTTTTGTTTTTAGTTCGATTGTTAGTTTCAATTTTTCTTTGTACAACTGTAAGTTTCTCAATTGTTTGTTAAATAGTTTGTTAATTTAAATGTTCTTTTGTTCAAATGTTTCTTTGTTCAATTGTTTTTACGTTTATTTGCTTCTTTATTAAGTAGTTCGTTTGTTTTTAGTTCTATTGTTAGTTTCAATTTTTCTTTGTACAACTGTAAGTTTCTCAATTGTTTGTTAATTAGTTTGTTAATTTAAATGTTCTTTTGTTCAAATGTTTCTTTGTTCAATTGTTTTTACGTTTATTTGCTTCTTTGTTAAGTAGTCCTTTTGTTTTTAGTTCGATTGTTAGTTTCAATTTTTCTTTGTACAACTGTAAGTTTCTCAATTGTTTGTTAAATAGTTTGTTAATTTAAATGTTCTTTTGTTCAAATGTTTCTTTGTTCAATTGTTTTTACGTTTATTTGCTTATTTATTAAGTAGTTCGTTTGTTTTTAGTTCTATTGTTAGTTTCAATTTTTCTTTGTACAACTGTAAGTTTCTCAATTGTTTGTTAATTAGTTTGTTAATTTAAATGTTCTTTTGTTCAAATGTTTCTTTGTTCAATTGTTTTTACGTTTATTTGCTTCTTTGTTAAGTAGTCCTTTTGTTTTTAGTTCGATTGTTAGTTTCAATTTTTCTTTGTACAACTGTAAGTTTCTCAATTGTTTGTTAAATAGTTTGTTAATTTAAATGTTCTTTTGTTCAAATGTTTCTTTGTTCAATTGTTTTTATGTTTATTTGCTTCTTTGTTAAGTAGTCCGTTTGTTTTTAGTTCGATTGTTAGTTTCAATTTTTCTTTGTACAACTGTAAGTTTCTCAATTGTTTGTTAATTTAAATGTTCTTTTGTTCAAATGTTTCTTTGTTCAATTGTTTTTATGTTTATTTGCTTCTTTGTTAAGTAGTCCTTTTGTTTTTAGTTCGATTGTTAGTTTCAATTTTTCTTTGTACAACTGTAAGTTTCTCAATTGTTTGTTAATTAGTTTGTTAATTTAAATGTTCTTTTGTTCAAATGTTTCTTTGTTCAATTGTTTTTATGTTTATTTGTTTTCATATTTAATTTTTTTTTTTTTTTTAAAAAACTTTTTCTTGTATAATTTGTTTTGTTTGAACAACTGGTGTTCTCTATACTTTTATTAATTTTTCCCCATTCATTTATTTCTTCAATTTTTTTTATCCGGTATTGGAAACATTTTATGTAATGAAAGTCAAGTGTCATTCCTCTCTTCATTTTTTGAGTATCTGTTTTGGGGGGGAAAAAAATAGTTTTAACATCCATTTTGCAGAGACTAAAAAATTATATTCAATAATAATTAGAATATTTCACTATAGCAATGTAATATGTATTCATAAAGATTTGTAAGTTGACATCTTAATTGTCATGAAGCAGAACTTAATTTATCAAGATGCAGTTGAGATTTATTATTTTTATTATGCTATATATTTTTTACTTATTAAGCCTCCCTTTTTTTTGTTTAGTAAAAAATTAAATGAAGCCATTGTCGATCTAAATTACCACGAAATAGATTTTTTCTCACTTTAAAAATAACAGTTATCTATATTTCAAAATTTATACTGTTCCAATTAGCGCGAATCGTCTAAAATGAGAGGTTTTTTATTCTATTCACTTTTTTTTTCTTCCATAAACTAACAAATTAAGGAAATCAAAAATTAAAATAAATATTGCTTTTGCTACTTTCTAAATTCATCTACAAATCAAATAGCTCACCAAAAAAAAAATCAAATTAACCCAATTACAATTCTAAACCTTTCACGGCTCATTTCAAAAGTCTGGAACTCAAAAGCAAATTTAGTTCCACGTGATGATTCTTCAAAATGCCAAAAGGAGAATAATAAAATGGCGGTAGCAAAAAAAAAATGTATTCACTTATGAATAAAAAGAATTACGCGGAAATTAAATTTCCAGTTATTCACTGACATTTAAAATTCAACATTTCAAGACTAATTATGGGAACCATTTCCATCAAAAATTCTGAGGGCTTATCGCGGCTGAAGCTCCACTTTTCACAAACAAGTTCTTAATTCCCCTTATAAAAACACTTCACTCCAATCTTTTGGGAATCTACCTTTAAAAATCAAGGCAATAACAATGAAAATAAAAAATGGTTTGCTATTATTTTATTTATCCTATTATCATCAGTATTGTGTGATACAAAATAATATTTCGTGCTTGTGTTTAATCTTGAATTTTACACGAGAAGGTTCGGGAAAAAAAAGTAATAATATTGAAGAAAATATTTTAAACAAATTGTCAATGACGTCTTTATAAATAGGTGTTTTGCTTGTCTGGAACGTTTTTGATCCATGCGTTTGTTATTTTTTTTTTCCTTCTTCTTAATTTTAATTTCAGATGTCATCCACTGTCGAAATTGCTCATCGCCTAAGGATGCAGCCAAGAAAAATAATTTGAAGAGAGGATTTGAAATCGCTTCTTTTGTTTCAAAATTAATCCGGATTTTGAAATATTGTTCGAGTCATCAACCGCTGTTGTGTTTGAACAGATGTAAAAATTTCGTCCTCAATCAAAATATTTTTGAAAACTTGTTTTCGTGAATCTGATATTATTCGTGTTTTTGACTGCTTATGAGATCACGGTCGTTTAATTATTTGTTTTTTAAATCCGCAATTTTGTTTCCCTAGTCTTAAAAAGACTTAAAATTGCGTAGTCTTGTCCTAGCTTTGTAATTATTTATTTTATAATTGGCCTTCAAGAAATTTATTTTAATTTGATTTCACGGCTTTTTCACAACTGTTCTTTATATGTATGAAACCAATTAGACAAGAGAAGTATTTGATTTTATTCTGTTTTCTCTAATATAGTCAAGATTATTGTATTACGTAAAACTCTAAGATTACCTGTCTTTTTATTAAATATTAAATTAAACCAGATCGCTCTTCGGCCAATGCCAGTGACTTCACAACATTTTATGGTTGTTCATTTTGCTAAATGATTTTTGAGAGATTTAACCACACTACTTTTTTTTTTATATACTCTGTGTAAAATGTTTGATTTCTTGGTAACACCATGCATGGATTTTACTGCACTTTATTTAGTTGATATCAAATGAGCTGTATTCTTTGGTTTCACTGCATTACCTGTAGTTATAGTTCCATGCATTGAAGAAGTCGGCGATATATCGATACGACGATATTTTTATCGATATTTCTAAAACAATATTGATAAAAGTCACCGATATATCGATATTTTCAAACATTTTTAGTTTTTTGATGATCGTTTTGTAGTTCCATGAGTTTTTTCGATTTTCTTTATTCCCTTTTCAAAAACTTCAAAACTAAAGTTTGAACTCGGCTGAGAGACAGTTACAATGTCACCAATATTTAATATTTTACCATACACTTAAAAGCTATTGAAAATTATCTAAATTTTTCTTAAAATCACTCCACCAATTGAGCGAAAATATAACTTTTTTTTTTTCGTAATAGACCATTTCAGTTGAAAAAGTAGTCACCTTACAAAAAAGCAATCATGAAAAGTAGAAATCCCCGAAAAACTTTGTTTCTGGCAAAATTGAAAATCAAATAAAAAAATATCATGTATCGATATATCGATATTTTTTTCTATGCAACGATATAGTATCGATATTTATTTTGATCGATATTTTCGACCTCTAATGCATTGCCTGTTTTCAATATCATATATTGCTTGGTTTTACCACACTGTGTTGTTTGTTTTTCTTGCATTGCATGCAATTAGTTTCATACATTTTTCATGTTGCCATTCTTCATTTTTTTGTTTCAATATATTGACTGTGTTTAATTTCAAACATTGCATGCATTTAGATTAATACATTGTTTTCCCGCACTACTTTTTTCGGTATTACTGCATTACATGTTTTTAGTTTTATACGTTTCATGCATAGAGTTTCAAACACTGCTTGTATTTAGTTAAATACATTTTTTAGTTTTTGTTGCACTACGTTCTTTAGTTTCCCCGCATTGCATGTATTTAGATTAATATATTTTTTGCTATTCTACTTTATTACGTTTCAATACATTAATTGTAATTAATTTAAAATATTACATGCTTTTTTGATAAATGGTTTGTATTTGTTGCATTACGTTAATGGTTTCACTGCATTTCATGCATTTAATTCAATATATTTCTTGCATTTAGTTTCAACTATTGCATGCATTTAAATTCATACATTGCTTGGTTTAGCCACACTACATTATTCAGTATAACTGCATTACATGTATTTAGTTTCATGCATTTAGTTTCAAACGTTGTTTGTATTCAATTTAATAATTTTTTTTTTTTTGCTTTTGTCGCACTGCATTCTTTAGTTTCACTGCCTTCACATGTATTTCGACTCATACATTGCTTACTACTTGCTATTGTGTTTCATATAAAGAAATGCATGCATTTTTAAACCCTTTATATTAACTTCGATTTTGTGTGTATGTGCGTGGGTGGTTGACTAGATGTGTATGTTGGTCAAATCTGCGGAGGTCTAGTTAACCCCCTTGCCGTCATTCAATCGGGCTGAAACTTTGCAGATAGATTCGATTTGGATGACAATGCATTCTATGAAATTTTGGGGCTGTCACTAAAAGGTCGCTTTTTCTGAATACTAATTAACCAACTTGCCGTCATCCAATCGCGCTGAAATACAATAGAATTTTACCGATCCTTGAAGAAACTCTTTCTTGTTGCCAAAACTGTTATAATAATTAAATAATAAAATTGTTTTAATCAGAATAAATAAAATATATTTGGATGTGAGTGCCTAAATTCACTTTCAATTTTAATGAATAAATTTTGAAAAGTATTCTACCACATATTTTGTCGATAGAGACGTTTTTGGTATTTAAAATTAGATGCCAACACCAAACACACGTCGCCAAACAGAAACAGTGCTATGTGAATGAATATAAAAAATTGGCAATGCATATATACGATTGATATTTAAAATTTTATTTTTATGGGTGATATTATTTACAAATGCTTTGGTTTTGTCGCAGTACGTTATTCAGTTTCACTGCATTGTATACATTCCATTGCGCACAATATGTTTCCTTCTGGTGTCGAAAATTTTAACTGCGATATTTTTTTATTATTATTATTATTATTTTTATTTATACGCAATTTTTCTCTTGGTTTCACTAGTATGTATTAGTAAGTTAAGTAAGTAAATTAAGGTTAATTTTGTAATACTTTTCTACCACATCAAACATTCATAATAGACTGAGAGGCGACTGCAATTTTTGGACCCCATCGAACATCATATATAGAAATTTTAGAAAAGTGAATAGATTACGAATCCACTGGTCTGCCGTGGCAAAAATGGCCGAAACTGGTCAAAAATCGACTTTTAATAAGTTGAAATAAATCCAATTGCCAAATGCGCCATAACTTGCCAAATAATGAGAATTTTTTTTTTTTTTTATTTGGTAACCTTCACTCTTTAATTTTCAATTAAGAAGGTTTGCAGACGATTCAAATATCTGGCGACAGTCTACTTGCATCTATTAAAAGGGAGCCAAGTTGGCAAAAAATATTACGTCACTTATGACGTAACTTATGTCGCCAGTGGCGGCTGGTGCAGGGGGCCAGGGGGGGCCTGGGCCCCCTCACTTTTTTGGACCCTGGTCCCACTTATATATAAACTTGTTAATATTGTTTTGTTGTGGGATTTTTAAAAGAAAAAAAAAAAAACTTAAAACTTATTTATTCTGTCATTAGACATTAACTATTGTGAAGGGAGCAGGGAGCTCTTGCAACAAACTCGATAAAATTTTAATCAATCACAATCATTACTGCAAAAAAGCGACCCTTCTCTTAAAGATGCTAGTTTTCCTGGGGACAAAATGACCCCTTCTTCGGACGACCTTGAATTTGAAACCGTTAGGGCATATAAGGTTTCGACTTTCACGTGACATCCTGTTTTTCCAAAGCATAAATACAAAATTTCTAAAACATCCCTGATCTTTCTGCTCTGGGGTGGACTTCTCTTCTCTGTAAAGGAATGGCCATTTTTTATAGAGACGGCGATTGCACGTTGGTCCTCTAGTATGATGGTGCGAAAAAAGTGGCTACAATAAATATCCATTGCATTCATTTTCGCTCTTCGTTTTTCAAAATGTAAGAGTAAGATTTTCTCTGCAAATTGTTTTTAATTTAGATATTTACTTTTTTCCCGAAAAATGTTTGAGTATTTAAATGTCGTCCATATGATCGGAAGAAGTGATTTGTCTCACATTAATATTTGATATCCTATTAAATTATTAATGTAACTTACAATCCGATGCCATCAACGGAAGAATTTCTATACAGAGAATAAAAAATTTTCTTCTCTAAATAAATCTCTCCACTAGAACTAAGCCATCGTATAATGCTGTGTTAAAGTTAAAAGATAAACGTCACAGTTACAGAATTTTCAACTCCCCCCTCCCCCTTCCTCTCCCAAATAATATGTAAAATGTAGATAAAGCAAACCTAGTTACTGTTACCAGAAAAAAATTTCATGAGCATTTAGTAAAGAATCTGAGTCATGAACCTAAACCCTTTAAAAAGCAAAATCGTACAAGCAATTTGAAATTGTCAAATACAATTTTTGCATTCTTAAAATTGAAGAAACAATGTTTATTCTTAACTCAGGTAGGATCCAATTCTCAAAATAAATTCTGAATTAAGTAAAATATTAAAATTTTAAGAGAGTTCCATGTTTGCTCAACTTCTTTTCAAAATATCAAGACTCATGGTAAAACACCTATTTTTAACTATCGCTATTTCAAAACTCATTGACCAGAGGCAATATATTCAATTCACATGTGAAACGTCTTCAAATCGAGCCCCATCGGATGTTTTGCAGGTTGGTTTCAATGTAAGTAGACATCTCAAATTTGAGATGCATATGCAATGCATTTTTCAAGTAATTATTCATCCTCAAATCAAGCAATCATTAATTTTTTCATGAATTTAAATTAAAACTGTTGAACAGGTCAGTATAACAATACCTTTGACTTTGGTTGCAAATTTATAAATATAGCACATTCTAAGTTAATGGCATTTTTCATTAGTTCTACTGTTAAGCCAAAATTATTTTGCATGAATTGATTCATGAAATATCATTGACTTGAATATTAGGAACAATATCGATGTCTTTAAAATAATTTATTTAAATTATTTTAAAACGTTATAAAATTATTTATTTAAGTATTTACTCTAAAGTTACGAAAAGTGAAATTGTTGCCTTCGGCATTTTATTTTCTTGTTTTTTATCCTATGATTCATGTAATATTTGATGAAAAATTTCCCCTGTGATTTCTACAGAATTTTTAACCAAGGTTTTGACTTTATTTATTTATAACTCTTCCCTAACTCTTTGTTTTCTTTTTCTTAAATACAGAATAGAAATTGAGTGACATCGGTTTTCATACTTTCACTTATTTTTTTGTGACAGTGGCAAGGGGGTGCAGAACGCATACAAAAGGGTGCAAAGAGCAAAGCGGCTAAAGCTTCAAACCAGGAATTTTCAACCCTGAATGAGTGTCGGATTTCTTAAGGAACAATTTATAAATAGATATGCCGTAATTTTACGTTCAATTGAATAATTTGAAGCCTGTACTTTACTTTTTTGCCTAGGAATTCTTCACTTCATTTTTAATTTTCAAAAGCAAAAGGTGTAAGTGCATTCATTTTACCCTTCCTGACGTCGTCCATTCTCAAACGAAACTTCGCGCCGTTTTTGTAATAATAATTCCTTTTATTGCAATATTTACGATATCAGTATGCTTAGATAATTTAACTGTTTAATAATCTTGTAGTTTTGTTTTCCCATATATATTTAAGTAACATTTACAAAATTACATGAAATTCATGTGTCTTGATATTTGCATGTTTCCCCCCCCCCCCCCTCCCCCCATGACATGCAATTGTTAATTTGGGCCCCCTCACTTTTAATACCCACGAGCCGCCACTGATTCACATGTGAAACGTCGTCGAATCGAGCCCCATCGGATGTTTTGCAGGTTGGTTTCAATGTAAGTAGACATCTCAAATTTGAGATGCATATGCAATGCATTTTTTAAGTAATTATTCATCCTCAAATCAAGTAATTATTCATTTTTTCATGAACTTAAATTAAAACTGTTGAACTGGTCAATATAACAGTACCTTTGACTTTGGTTGCAAATTTATAAATATTGCACGTTCTAAGTTAATGGCATTTTTCATTAGTTCTACTCAGGGGCGTACTGGCCATAGGGTTGTCCGGTGCAATCACCGGGCCGGTCAGTGTCTGTAAAAAATGGGCCGGTACTGTATGAAAGTTATTATTATTTTTTTCCAATATAAGTACTTATTTTCCTTAACTTTTTTTTTTTAAAAAGCCCATTGCGTTCAATTTCATATTTAGAAAATAGATGCACTAAGATTTATATATGATAGTATCATGAGTTTTTAATTATTTTATAACTTTTAAGGTAAATTGTATATTATCATTTCGGATGTAATTTTCTAATAACCTAGACATTCTTTATTTTGCAATTTAGATTTCTTTTATTTAGATTTTGCAACAAACAATAAATGGTTTATAAAAACCCAAGTTCACTCAAAGAAGTTATAAATAATCGAGACAATTTGATGTAATTAAACTAATCATTAAAACAGTTAAGTTACTAAAACTAATGAAACTTGAAAAGTATTGAAAACTATAATAAAACTAATTATTGAAAATAATTATTAAATATAAATATTTAAATAATAAAATATACTGTTAATTACAATTAATTACTTTTTTGAATTATTAACTATAATTACTAATATTTGATTACTGATTATATTGAAAATTTGGGCCGGCATAAAACTAAAATCCGATATTGCTTCCCAGTACGCCACTGGTTCTACTGTTAAGCCAAAATTATTTTGCATGAATTGATTCATGAAATATCATTGACTTGAATATTAGGAGCAATACCGATGTCTTTAAAATGATTTATTTAAATTATTTTAAAACATTATAAAATTATTTATTTAAGTATTTACTCTAAAGTTACGAAAAGTGAAATTGTTTCTGTCGGCATTTTTTTTTTTTTTTTCTATGATTCATGTAATATTTGATGAAAAATTTCAAATGTGATTTTTACAGAATTTTTAACCAAGGTTTTGACTTTATTTATTTTATAACTCTTCCCTAACTATTTGTTTTCTTTTTCTTTAATACAGAATAGAAATTGAGTGACATCGGTTTTCATACTTTCACTTATTTTTTTATGACAGTGGCAAGGGGGTGCAGATCGCATACAAAAGGGTGCAAAGCGGCTAAAGCTTCAAACCAGGAATTTTCAACCGTGAATGAGTGTAGGATTTCTTACGGAACAATTTATAAATAGATATGCCGTAATTTTACGTTCAATTGAATAATTTGAAGCCTGTACTTTACTTTTTTGCCTAGGAATTCTTCGCTTCATTTTTAATTTTCAAAAGCAAAAGGTGCAAGTGCATTCATTCATTTTACCCTTCCTGAAGTCGTCCATTCTCAAACTAAACGTCGTGTCGTTTTTGTAATAATAATTCCTTTTATTGAAATATTTACTTTATCAGATATCAGTATGCTTAGATAATTTAACTGTTTAATAATCTTGTAGTTTTGTTTTCCCATATATATTTAAGTTACATTTACAAAATTACATGAAATTCATGTGTCTTGATATTTGCATGTTTTTTTCACCCCCATGACATGCAATTGTTAATTTGGGCCCCCTCACTTTTAATACCCACGAGCCGCCACTGTATGTCGCCAATTTGGTTTACTTTTAAAAGACACAAGTTTTCCAAGCCAGAGATCAGAAATCGTTTGCGCTTTTTCTCATTGAAAATCAAAATGAAGTGGTTTGCCAGACGTAGAGGTTTGTTCTATTTTTGGCAAGTTATGACATATTTGGAGATCGGATTTTAGTTCAACTCATTTCAAGTCGATTACTGATCAGTTTCGGCCATTTTTGCCACGGCAGACCAGTGGATTCCTAATCTACTCACTTTTCTCCAATTTCTCTACAAAATTCAGAATGATGTTCGATGGGGTCCAAAAATTGCAGTCGCCTCTCGGACTATAAGGATATTTGATATCGTAATCATATATTACTATAATAGGTTAAAAAATATGAACAGTGAAATTTTGAAACGATGTCTAAGTATTCAGCTGGTTAATATAAAAATTTGAAATTTTGTTAGTTCCTGGGCCTATCTGAAACAGCTTAACGGATTTCCATGGAAATAAGTCGGTTCGTCGAAGAGCTGCACACAAGTGACTAAAGATCCACATACGGCTGGCAATCTGCGGTTTGCCAATCACTGTACTATAGTACTAACACATTATCAAGAAATATGCTTTTATAATGAGCTAGCCTTAATTATTTGGCATTAATTTCGATAAGGCATGAATCTCGAAAATATTTTAATCGTTGACATGATTTTAGAAATTATTTAGTAAATTTAGTTGGTTGATTAAGATTGATTTTGTATTAATTCTCTAACTTATTATTCAAGTTTAAGAATTTGGGACGTTTTAATTTTAAATTGGGATTATAGTTATTAAAATACATACTGAAATTGAAGAACGGAGTATTCTACTACTATGAAAATGTTTTCAACTTCATTTCGATTAAATTGTTTTGTTCCGTAAAAAATGGTTTTTCATCTTACAATTTTCATTTTTAAATCCTTTATATTAACTTCTATTTTGTGTGTTTGTCGATAGGAGCGGAACCCCCTTGCTGCCATCCAATCTTGTAGAAACTTGGCAGATAGGTTCGATGTCGATGACAATGCATTCTATAAAATTTTGGAGCTATTACTGTCACTAAAAGGTCGCTTTTAGGGAATACTAATAAACAAACATGCCGTCATCCAATCGCGTTAAAATAGCATTGAACCGATCATTGTTAAAACTCCTTCTTGTCACTTTTTTTTTTTTTTTTTTTTTTTTAATAAATAAATAATAAAATTAATTCAATCAATATAAATAAATGATATTTAAATGTGAGTGGGACGTTTATTTTTAATAAATAAATTTTGAAACTTAGTTTACCACACATTTTGCTGATAGAAATGTTTTTAATATCGGCGCTGTGTTAATGAATAGAAAAATTGACCATGTACATAAAGGATTTAAATAAACTCTGTTTTTAATGGGCTATATTATTTACATTGTAACTAATGCAGGTGAGCAATAAGATATTGCAGCAGTTCAATGAATCGTTTTTACTTCTTCGCATAAAAAAAACTTTGTACAATCAATGTATTTCAGATTTATGGTACAAATTTCAAATAACCAGACTAATCCTCATTAAAAATTCGAATATTTTAAGCAACGTACATCAAACGATGACTTCCACTTTTTTTTTTTTTTTTTTTTTTTTTTTTTTTTTGTGGTTGCTGAGAAGGAAATCCAAATTTAGTTTATTGACTTTCCCTTCTCGGATGGCATTGCCATTCGAAGATAAATCACAATTGAAGAAATCCCATAACTGCACCCGTACCCTGATCGGTCTCCGCCATTTTGAATATCATTACCTACAGCGAATTAAAGGCAAGAGACGCCGGGCGCCGATTTGTAACAAATGTCAAAGGAATAATAACTAAGCCTCCCGAACTGGAAAAAGAAAACGGGAAGATGAGGGGAGGGGAGGGGGATGGGAAAAAAGAACAAAAATTTCATAAAATATATCTCCACCATTAATTAGTCTTTGTTTCCACCAGTACCCCCTTCTTTTCTTACCATTCGATCCTCCCCCTCTCCCCTTCTCCCTCCGCTTTCCCGCGAATTTGCATTCTTTTAAATGAGTTATATCATCACCAGAACGATGATTTCTTAGACATCTGCGGTAATTAATCTGAATTTTCGTTTATCCCTCGAAAATAAGATCCACTTTTTTTTTTTTTAGTTTTATTTTATTTGTTCTTGCTCTCACATCCTTTTCTCCTTCGTTCTATCCCCCCTCTTTCTTCTTTTAATCTTAGATGAAAGTTTTTCGAGCCGTTAGGCTAAAAATCTTTCATATTCCTTAATGACAAAGACAGACAGTCCTGTAGCTGACAGCTTTAATTTATTCCCCTGTACCGACCGAGCCAATAATTTGAGCTATCTAAGAGTCTTCTACTTTTTTTTTTTTTTTTGTCGTCTCTATCTTATTGTTGTTAGGCTCAGGCGTCGGTCAATCATTCTGTATGTACTTCTCTGTCAAACGATGGTGCTTTAGCTCAAAGCAGATCTGTGACAAAGCGCCGCTGCTGAGACCAGGACGAAATGCAGACAGAGATAAAATAACGCAACACTGGAAAAAACACGAAAGAGTGCAGTAATGTATTCTTTTTGGTCCTTTTTCATTTTTTAATCTTCCTCTGCAGCATTTTTAACGTAATTAATGACTTGTATAAAGTGGAAACCTCCTTTCATACTTGCAGATGGCTGCACGATTTCGATTTTTTTTCCTTCTCTCTTCCCAGCTTTTGGCATTGTTTTGTGTTGTGTCTGAGAAGACCCGTCACGCTAAATTAAACTCATCTTGCAAAACAAAACTTTTAATAATGTAACAATGTTGTACGGCGTGGGAATTTTTTTTTTTTTTTTTTTTTTTTTTAATTTTGATGTTAATCCTGTGCTTGTGGTTAGGATTAATAAAGTCGGTAATTAGTTTAGTAATTATCGTAACTGATGATACTGTCGAGAACATTGTTCTGAACATATGACTTGTGGTATTAGATGGAAAAAGCACGAGGGCAAAGTACTTTAATTTATATGTACTAATCTTTAAAAAAAAAACATACGTGTAAGCATTGTACCATCATTTGTTTTAATTTTCAAAAACACCCCTCACTATAGTAGTGTTTAATAATAAAAAAAATTAAAAAAAGTACACGTTTCTTAAACTCTTAATATACTTTATTTTATTTCTATACCGGAACTGTGTTTCGGAAAACTTGAATATAGAAATAATTGATTAACGTTTGATTGCCTTGTAATTTATGAATTAATGTTAGTGGAATAATATTGTGTTTAAATTTATCTTAAACGCTTATATGTATTAAGTATTTGCTTCAGCATTTTAAGAAATCAGTTTCGAAGCAGTATATTCTCCCGTTCAATTCTGTTTTTATAGAATTTCATTATTTTATTACTCCTTATTATATTGTTGTTCGGCAAAACAAAAATCATTACCGCGCAATACCGTTTGGCTTCATGCGCATAGTATTATAAGTTTTACCACACATCATTTGAAATATTGCACGTGAGTGCTGATTTCACTGCACGATAATATTTGATTTCCCTACACTAACAGGTTTGGCTTCATCGAAGTGCATTATTTGTTTTCACTGCGCTGCATCTACAGTGTTCCCTTTCAGCGTGATTCATTGTGTGGTTTCACTGCACTTCAATGTGCTGTATTACAAAAAAAAAAAAAAAAAAAAAAAAAAAAAAAATCCTAAACACTCTTTTGATTAGTTTCATAAACATTACTTCTTTGGTTTCATGCCATTATTTTATTTGGTTTCATGATACTATTTTGTTGGATTTCACGACACTATTTAATTTGGTTTCATGACATTATTTAATTTGGTTTCATATCTCTATTTTATGTGGTTTCGTGACACTATTTTATGTGGTTTCATGACACTATTTTATTTGGTTTCACTACACTATTTCGTTTGATTTCTTGACACTATTTTGTTTAGTTTCAGGAATTTTTTTTTTTTTCCATGACACTATTTGGTTTGATTTCATGTCGTTAATTTGTTTAGTTTCATAACATTCTTTTACTTGGTTTCACGATCCTATTTGTTTGGTTTCATAACACTATTCTGTAGGATTCCTTTACACTATTTCGTATGGTTTCACACTATTTTATTTGGATAAATGACGTTAATTTGTTTGGTTTCAAAACACGACATTGATTCGATTAGCGGTACTTAGAGAGGTTTTACTGTATTCTTGTTTTAGTTCATTAGTAAGTGTCATAGTAGCATCACTTTGAATAAAAAAAGAAAATTCGTATCACTTGAATTTTCGTTTTATGTATTAAATTTAACAATAAATTATTGACTTTTGTTACTTTTGCCTTTTCAACCATCCGATTTTGCTTCGTTGAGTACTTGACATCTAAAACATTTGATAAATAATACAGGTCCCAAAAAATATGTTTGCACAGTTTGAACAATAACTTCTATATTTGTTCACATAAAATAAACATTTTAATTTCAGAAAAAACTACAGTCATTTTTTAACTTTTCCTTATACTACAGATGTTCAAAAAGATCCCCATTCCGATTAAAGCACAGTGCTGATAACTGCGGAAAATTGATTCTCAAACTTCACCACAACACAAAATAAAATGTTTTTTTATTCTTGCTCAATTGCGACTTTTAAATCTTCCAGTGTTGTGGGTTTCCTGACTTAGACTTTACCTACCCGTTCTCTCCACAAGAAAAAGTTCAGTGGCGTCATGTCTTTGGTACTCTATGGAACCTTTTCGTCCAAGCCAACTGTAAGATTCTCATCAAGATATGCTCTTACACATCAAGATGATAGTGTGGAGATATTCCATCGTATTATAATTATGTTAACAAATGAAATTTTCCATCTTCACCAAATCCTCCCGAATGCGGACAATGTCAAGCCGAACAGTGTCTAAATATTTTATGGAACACCAATTATTTAGAATCTTTAATACTAAATAAGCAAACGAATATCAATTTTGCTTGATGTGAACTAGAATATCTTCGGCTTTGACTGAAAAACACTAATTTTTCTAATTTTTCGCTATTTCAACATGAGCTTTTCGCTTTTGCGTATTATTAATGTACTATAAGTTTACTTCACTGATGAAGTTGCAGCTTTTACTAATCTATGGATCATCTCCAAGTTTTTTAAATACAACAAAAAGTTATTTGAGACCAAAAGTGGAATTGGAACCTTTCCAGTCTAATCCAACGACTCTTTTAAAGATAATCCTTTATCAAGAAATTCAAAATAATTCTATTGCATTTAATAGAAATTAAATGCAACTGGAATGGAAGGTATTTATTTAAAAAAATTTAGAAATTACCCAAAGTATCTCTTTGCTAAGTAGGTTCCCCAAATTAATAATTAGTACAATACTTGTTAGCATTTCTTTGTAGTCATGGAAGATCAGGGAGGAGGGGGGGAGAAGGAGGATGCATTCACGCCTCTGTTGTTTAAAAATGAAAAATTAAATAAAGAAAAGTGATAAAATTTAAAGGAAAAAAGAATATGGATTAAAAATTATTTTTTGGAAGAGAAAATTACTATGAATTGATATATCAGTAGAAAATCCTATTAATGTAATTTTATGAAAAAGTAGGCGATGAAAATTTTATGTCCATAAAATAATTATTGTATTGAAAGTACAATTTTGTAAAGCAGTTTAAAAAGCAGGAAATAATACTCATGTTTACGAATGTTGTTATTTAAGTTACAAGTTACTGTTTTAAGCACTTGTAAAATTGGAATTACTTTTTGAGTTATGCAAAATTATAATGCAATTATTTCTAGACAATTGTTCCGGACGTAAATTTATCACTGTAGTCCTATATCTTTGCTCACTTTGTGTAGCTTTTTACAGCTAACGTTTAAATATCAAATTCTTTCTGCAGAAAATTTATTGACATTTTTGCTGCATATATTTGCAACCATTATATAATTAATTATGCCAAAAAGTTACTTTGTTATTGACCGATCACAAAGATGTTTGATTAAAAATTTCTTCACTATAATGCAAAATGCAGCAATTCTGCAAGGAGAAAATATCAACAGTAGAGTCGAATGGTTTCTGGTAACAAGAAAACTTAGTGCCTAGTGTGACTTTATGCAACAGCCATTTTTAAGACACATGCCTCATATGTTGGTATTCAGCATCAACTTTAGAATACATGTACAAATCCAAATAACTGTTTCAGATTGAAACCATCTTATACCAATAGTATGTATGGTTACCATTTAAACCTTCAATGTAATATTCTGTTTTTAGTGAGTGCATGTTTTTGGAGTAGATGTTTGTTTTCCATTTTAGTATAATATTTTTCTTAGAGTATAAGACGAAATTTTGTATTCAAATGACTTAAAGATCAGCTTATAGATGAAGAATTCCAAAGGAAAATACTAGTGATAGCTTAATTTTTACTTTTTGTAGAATAACCTCTTTCTGCATTCATAAATACAATTATAAAAATAACTACCATATAAAGGAACAAGACCCATGTAAGTTGATCCGGGTTAACTCTTCCAATCAGCGATCAATGCCCAATTCCCCGATACAGATCAAGGTGCATTTCATAACTGTTTGCTCCATTGCAATTTACAGTGTGGTATGGCAGAGTATTCCTCTTATCAATTATTCGATAATTTACAGTGTAATATGGCAGTATTCCTCTTATCAGTTATTCTATTGTAAAAGGGATAATTTCTATTCTCCAAGTTCAAATAAAATAGATAATAAGGTAATATAATAAAGTGCAATTTTAATAACTTGTATGTATCCCCTCTTGTCTTCTCCCCCCCCCCCCCCCATTTTAACTCTAATCCCTTGGAACCATCCTCTTTGATAAATTTGAGCTGAATCGAATACCTTCTAGACTTTATTTCTACCAATATAGGTAAGCACCATAATCCGATCTAAATAAGCCCCCTAAAATCAAATTCCACTGAATCTTTTCCAATATCGTTCACTGAACTTTCCGAAGATAAGGTGACCAGAATTGCACTGCAAACTCGAGATGTGGCCTTACCAGTCCTCTATATAAAACAGCAAAATAATATCACTAGATTCAAATGAGGTCATCAATGCTCTGTTAGGATCAAAATGGGTAGTTTAATATATCTTAACAGGATTGCCAACTTTACAAAATATCACTATTGACTTAGGTTTGGTTAAACTTTAATTTTGAGCAGTTTGGGGGAAATTTGGCATTCTGTTCACCAGAGTTTTTTTATTCTAACTTTAACCTACTGCTATAATAAATTTAGAGAGTAGATTTCAAAGAAGAAAGACAATGTTTTGCCTACATTATTGATAGCTGGTAGTCAAATAAATTGAATATATATTTTAAATTTGGTTCTGGTGAGTTTTTTTTATCGTAAAGTTTTTCGAGGGTTTCCTCTGCTTCTCTATTTTATGCATAACACCTTTATTTTATCCAAACCCTTGACTTTATAGTTACAGTAAAAAAAAAAAAAACTCAATTGAAATGTAAATAAATAATCAAAGTCCAAGTCACACACTGACATCTGATCTCGTCGCATCGTCTAACCCATAACCACTCACTTCAAGACATACTTTCTGACAGGTCATCTTTAGTAAGAAAAGGAGTAGAGGGGTAAAAAAAAAAGCAAACTAAAGAAAAAGTTTTCAACAGACAAGTCCGTTTTCTTTTGACAAGTCCGTCTTGAAGACCTCCGAAAAGAACCACCAACTCGGACATATCCACCAAGGGTTAGAAGAGTAAAGGCTGACAAGGGGACGACATATCTCCGACGACAAATGACGTGAATGGGATGGAGGAGAGAGGAAGGGGGCACGCCGACACCCCCGGATGGAATAGAAGGGGGGAGGGGGAGGACACAGAAAATCGTCTGCGGGTCCGGGGCGGTCCGGCAGATGAGGTCGCTGTCACCCACCATCGGTCCGTAATCCTTCAGGCCAGTCTGCCGGTGACACTTTCGACGTTTCGCGACGATTAGGATGACAAGGGGCCCAGCGAATGAAAGTGACGTTCCACTACCCTCGAAAAGGAACGTTTGGAGGGAGGGGGGGAGGATGGACGAAGATCGTCTGCTGATGTGTGGGTGAGAGAGAAAGAGAGGAGAATGACAGATATGTGTGTCTTGGCGCTCGAAATGCGGTCGAATTCTGTCCGGGTGCCCCCTTTTGTAGAGGTGCTGGGCTTTTGTCTCAGTGTTCGATGGAATATTTCTGGGGACAATGGGGGGTGGGGGAGAGGGTGTATTGTCCGATTTGGAATGAGGGGATTTCTGGGAAATGGAACTGGAAAATCTGGATTATTGTTGGAGGAATGGACGAAACTTTTAATGAAGTGATTCGCGCGTTAATTCGAGGCTAGCAGCTCGTTGAATGAAGAGAGTTTGGGTTTGTATGACTGACTTCATCCTTTTCAATCATTATATTATGTTGTGTGAACGAGGCATGCTTTAATTTAACGAGAACTGGAACCTACATTGGTGCCCATGTAAAATGTAATGGCTTTAGGGCATTTCATTTACAAAACAGTCAATTGTCTTAAATTAGTGTTCAAAGAAACTTTAGAATTGTGCATTTCAACATCTATTATTAATTCGTAGAATTTTGACTCTTTGATAAAATGCCTAAATTTTTTGTAATTTATCAGATAGAAATAAGCAGAATAAGATATTCCTTTAGATGAAATTTTCAAAAGCAATATACATTCTATGATATATTTTGCACAATTATAAATTAGGTGGTGTATGGTTCAAATCCCCGATTAGGCATAGATGTTCATCGTAGTTCAGAATCCACCTTAAGCTGTAGGTCCCGGCCTGATTAGTCGTCATTGTGCATAAGTATAGCCCAATTAGCGTACAAATCAACCAACTACAAGTTAGGAATATAAAGATGACAAAATGACATTGAGGAAGATTTAGCGTCAAGGTAGAAAAGGCATATATGCTGCAATTAGAAAGTTTTACTTTATTAAACATAGGTAAAAAATAATAAAATTATTCATAGAAATTCAATTGTTATTTTTTAATCGACATAAGTTATAAATGTATATTTGAGATGACAACGTTAAGAAACCTAATTGTATAATTTTTTAGAATTTTTAGTGACATCCAAACTAATAAAATTGTTTGTCTTTTTCACATTAAGTTAACAAGCACGTTTCAAAATATCCCATTATTAGATGGCTAAGATATTGAAACACTAAACATACTAAAAAAAATCTTTGAAGAGCCTACGTAGAGTTAGTCATTGAGAATAAATTTTGGAAGAAAAAAAAAAAAAGAAGAAGAAACAACTAGTCAAGTTTAAATTGAATGTTTTGTAAACTAATTCCTTTTTTTTTTCTCTTCTTCTTTTTTAACAACTTTGGTGGCATTCATATGCGCAATGCCAGCTTTAATAAAATGTACTCGATTCCAATTCGAGTTAAATCCATTCCACTATCTTATTACAGGATTAAAATCCAAGTATCCAATTGCATTAGCGTAAAATCGCAGTTTTCAATAAATATTACTCTCCCAAAACAAGTCTGAGATACAGAAATGCGATCATTTGGACATCAATTACGACTAAACTTCTTTAGCGAAACACATCCCATTCCCGAAAGAAATACGATTTTAATAAGTTAAAAATATGCAGAATATTTCAGCCTATACTTTGAAATACGATAAGTCATGACTAACACAATTGAACGAGCTAAACAGAACTCAACTATCGGGTAAACAAGAGGTAAATGACTTAAGAATCCCTTTGCTCAGATATAAAAGAATAATAATCTCCGAATTTGGTAGGAAATTACCATGGATCTTTGTTTTCAGTTACAATCACAGATATCCGTGATAAAAATCATGCATTGCTAATCTAATTTATTCCGGACTCCAGGAAATGGCAAAAAGTTTTATTATTATTCTATTTACTTCAGTTCTTTTCCTCCTAAAAAAGCATTAGAATAAAATTCGAATCGCATAAATGCAATCGGTGGAAAAAATATAAATAAAAAAAAGTGCCGTAATAAGCGATTTTATTTCATTTTGATCTGAAGAAACAGTGCCTTAAGAAGATTTCGTTGTTTTTTTGTTTTTTTTTAGGTGGAGGGCAAAGTAAATGTTTGACATGATGAAAATCTCCACTTTAATCTTTAATATAACGGAAATACAAAGCAACAAACGCCAAGCGAAGCCTCCCATATTAAGCCTATCAAGTCTATTGACGGGTTTTTAGAAGCCAGTGCCTGTTTCAAACAGACAAATTTAGAAGCCGAATCTATGCTGTATTCCTTCGGTTTAAATTTAATTTGACTCATATAAGGTATTCGATTTTCTTTTGACAGTAAGCGCAGGTTTCATTCGATTGTGCTTTTACAGATCTTCTTCTGTGTTTTATTTTTGTCATTATTTTAAGTGGATAATGGCTTGTAAGTCTTTAGAGGTAGGGAAAGTGCAAGGAGATTTTGCAGACTTCCTTCCTCTTTTACAGGTGGAATGGAATGATACCGTTTCACCTGTCAGAAGACATATGATATGATGTCCCTGGAGGAAGACTATCTGACGGTATTTTTATACAGGAGAAGGGGGTGTTTGAATCTCTTATCTGGGGATATTGGAAATGGCGCTGAAGATTTTGCGCCGTTATTGTGCATCATATCTCGTCAAAACGAGGCAAAGTAATGCAAGGAGAGATAAGCATCTCTTGTGGTTTTGGGCGAGAGGGTTTATTTCATGTGGAATATGAAGTAGAGTTTTTAAGTTTCAAGAACGGATAGAAAGTTTCACGAGGGAATTCCCTGCGTTTGGAAAAGGTTCTCCTAATTTGAAAGCTTCTTGTACAAAGTGGATAAATTTTGGAGTACGTGGCAATTCAAGTTTAAACGTTTGATCTACCGTTTTGATGTTTTAAAATGAAGCATTTTGAATCTTGGAAACGTATGAAAATTTGTGCTCGGAATAACTTAGTATTATGGAGAGAAAAAAAAGTTTGAATGAATGTATAAAAAGGAAAAAGTGTACCTTTTTAAGTTTGGGTGAGTTTAAAATGCATTTAAATATAAAAGGAACATTAAAGAGGCAAATATTGAAAAAAAATCTGACAGTTGAGGTGTAATATTTTTTGAGCAATTGAAGTTCGTTCCTATCGTTTGAACTGAAATTCTAGTGATAAATATATCTTTCATAAATTATAAATTCTTGCATTTTCCGTGTAATATTATCTATAATTTTATATTTAAAATTGCTTTATATTTTAAACTACAACAGCCCCTACAAACAAAAAATAAACACCTTATAATATTAACATTTTATTGAAAAATGAAAACCCATCACTCAGATTTTCCATAATTTACTTTTCAGTGCACGCTTTATTTTACCTTGTCCACTGTGTTTAAAACTTAACGTGAAGTAAACAGAGCTTACGAAACATGTAATGTAAACGTTTTCAGAGGTTTATCCTTCACCAACCAAAGTCTTTCATATTAAAAATACCACCAGCAACAAAATACTACAAAAAGTCGAAGAATCCTGATTAGTCAACTGGAAGATCAAAAAATCTTTTAAGGACTCAAAAATCTAAAATCGTTATTTTTAGAGCTATTACTCTGAAAATTTGTTATGAAGTTCGATATTATACTTTGCAGTTGAAATAGTTATTCTATTTTTTCAAATTTAAACAATTAAAAATTTGTACGATGTTAAAATTTGATAAACTAAAAAAAATCACTTCATTTTTGTAGTAAATTCTTTTAATTCTTGTTATGAATTGTGATTCTTCTTGATTTTCTAATAAAATACTAAGAATTTTTTTTTTTTTTTTTTTAAATTTTAAAAAGAGTATGCCGACCAATAGTATTCTAAACTCGTAAAACTGAAGAAAAAAAAAAGTTAAATCAAAATATAGGTATCCATTTTAAATAAATAATAATAATAAAAAAGCCATCGCCAACAAAAACAGCTTCAAAGTATCAAAATAGCTAGTTCAAGATACAGTTATCATCAGTGGTAGAAGTGGAAAAAAAAAGGTGGGGGGACGGCCAAAAGTTGGTGACAAGTGCACCCCCTCAACGATAAATTTTATAATTTCGTTTCTAATAACAATAAATTTATAACAATCAAATAAATAACATTTAACTAGTAGAAAGGAAACAATTTTCAACACGAACAAGGGTCCAAAATGTATTGTTATTTTAATGAATATTCTGCGACTTAGTTTTTTTACTAGGAAGTAAGAGATGAAGTGAAGTAATAATTTAACATTATATACATAACAGTTTATTTAGATTTAAATATTGCCTCGAAATAAACATACTTTCATAAAACTAAATTAATAAGGAATTCCATTTTCTTTTTCTTTTTTAATACTTTGTCTTTATATTTTTTTCTAGTTCCTCAAAAGTTAAAATTTAACCAAGTGAAAATACCTATATCTTATTACAAAGTAGTATAATACATTTTTATAACACTATGACATAAATAGCTTTTTTTTTAGTAACTTAAAACTTTTTCTCAGTGTCATTACATTTCGCATTTCCCTACATGCTTGGTTTATTTTTTAAGAAGAAAATCTATGCTTAATTAATTTTAATACTATCTAATATCCCATGCACAGTATTGCTTAATGTTCAAAGAAACTTATAAACAAAATTAGTGATAAAAACTAAAAAATATAGTCGGGAATAAATAAAAAAAATTATACAATTTTGAATTACATGACTCGGAAGACAGTGATAAGATGAATTTGTTTCAACAATTTTGGCATTGATAGTATATACAAGTATTGTATCGTGCTTTCAAAAATTGAAAGTAAAAAAATTGCAAAATGATATTTTAACTTCTTAAATGAAATGTTTGCATTTTTCAGCTTTCTCGTTTGGCTTCATGGATAATTTTTAATGCGCATTTATGAGATTTACTGGTTTTGTGTTTAAAAATCTGCTTTCTTAAGGATTCTCGTTAGTCAAATTCCTTGTCTTCCTGTGGCAAAATATTACACCCTACCCATTCGTTAGAAAGTTTCAAACTTTGTTTTTTTCTGGTTCCAAGCTTTTTAGCAGCCTTTTGTATGTGTTGCATCCAAGTTTTTGTTCTTCACAAGTAAGCCATGGATACTCGTTGTATTTCTAAAGGTGCGTATCATTTTATGTCCAATACTTTGGATAATCATTACTGCAGTGCGTTTTTGCTTATTGTTGCTGCCACGTGCTAGATTCTCTCTCCACGTGGTGTCTTCAATTTTATGCACTTGCACATTTTCCACTGCTCCTTCCTCAACGTTCTGGTAGTGTATCGGAGTCATATTTCTTACAGTTTTGAATCCAAATATATCAATCTCATCTTGTTTTGTACTAGATGGATTACGAATACAAATGCCGTTTAGAATCAGAAGTAAGAGTTAATGGTTAAGTTGGAGGAATACACGGTTTTCTAATAATCAACAAAACGCAAAACATTTTAAAGTAAATGGTCGAGGACAGAACAGGAAATGATAGGGCAATAAATATATCTTTTTCTATCCACTCCTCAATAATTCCAGACAGCGGGCGCCGAAACTCTCCGCGCATTTTGAAGAAAATTTGACTGAATCTGCTTTAAACAAAACAAAAATTAAAGTATAAAAAATAACAAACAGCCAGAAAAAGCAGAAGTAATGAAAATGGTTAATTCTATTCCCCCCCCCCCTCCCCTTTTAGTTTTTAGACGGATTGAATGTTTTTTTAAATTGGGGGAATATATTTCAGTAGTTTTAGAATTAAGGGGATGGATTTCAGTAGTTTTAGAAGTGGGGGGATGGATTTCAGTGTTTTTAGAAGTGGGGAGACGTATGGGTATTTTCTGGACAAGTGGGGGGACGCGTCACCCCGCTTCTACCCACACTTCTAGCACTGGTTATCATATAACAATAACTTGAATATTTCATCTTTTTACTTAAGATAAATTTACTTAAGATAGAAACTAACACTTTTTGTGTCCTTTTATTTAGAAACATTTGCATTATTCTTTACAGTAATATAATAAAAATGATATTTTTTCAAATTTTGAGTCGCAGACCCCCTTAAAAATCAATTGCCAAGGCACCACACATAATACTAATAGACAATTGTGGACTCAACATTTTATATCACAACTGAGAAAGTAAAAGGGGTTAACCATGAAAGGTATTTACCAACCATTAATTTCTTTCTGAGTTTTATTCAGATAAAACATAAGAATTTTTTTATTCCTTCTAATTCTTTTGAATCTCTAAAATAATAATAATAATAATAATAAATAATATAATAAAAATAATAATATAATAAAAATAATAATATAATAAAAATAATAATATAATAAAATAAAATAAAAATATTAAAAAAAAAGTCAATCTCATCCAGTAGCTGTGACATGCTGTCACACTATGAGTTTTTCCCTGCCCTGATTAACCCCGGCTCAGGTGGGCTTTTGATTCGAATCTTCATGTGCTTCGCTTGAGTGCTGGCTATTTGCATCGAATTTTAAGTTATATATTGTATTTGTGCTACAGTTTGCAATCATCTGACCAGTTGGGGATTTTTATTTATATTCATCTATTGGGAAGCTTTAAGTGGATACTGGAAGTTTGTGGAGAATGTCCGCGAATCTATCTCATCTTGTAAATGCTGTTTTGAATCTGTCAGTTTAACTATTCACTATTTAAGAATGGATGTTAAGCACTAGTGCACGCTTTTATGCACTAAATCACCGATTCTTGTAATGGTGAATTTGATGTACTACTGCAGTGTGAGTTTATAGAAGTATTCCCTGTGCTTCATCACCAAAGGTCTTCTCTTTCTCAACCATGTGACAGCATGACAGTGGCCTGGTGTGACTGGCAGATTATTGTAGTGCATGACCATTTATTTTGGTCATCTACGTTCATCAAGATTTCACTTAGCTCAGTGCGTCTGAAAGTTTTTCTTTTGCAAAAAGATGTGTTTCGGTGTACTATGGAAGCGTAATTTCTAACTGTTGTTGTTGTTGTACTGTTCTCTTTAAAATCAGGAAATCGCCTGTTAACCATAGATGTTCGAATTTCTTATGACCTTGCAAATCCATATCTAACCAAAAATTTCCTCAAATGAAAGGTACTGTAATGCTTCCTTCCTTGGATCATCCTCAATCAAGATATCTTTTATGCCAACGCCTCACTCAAGGATGAGCTTCGGCTAAAACCACCCATACTTAACATCACGATAACAGCAATTACACAAATTAGTCTACAGTGACCGCATCACCTTATAGTTTGCTCAAGGAATTTAACAGAATAACTTTTATCACAAAATATACAACCTTAGCATAGATCAGTATTTTTAAACAATCTCAAACCTCAAATTGAGCGGGACACACTTGTAGGAAACTAAACATACATTTCTCTCTCTGATTCAGACAGAAAGAGAGTTGAGCTTTTCAAAGATACTAACCTACCACCACCTCAATTCCTTTATACGTTTTCTTCAGTAGAGATCCAACTTACTTTGCATCTTCAAAATTATCCAGAACCTCAAAAAGTCACAGAATCCTATACTCTGAAGCAACAACTACGCATATTATTCAACTTTGTCCTCTGCGCCCTAAAGCTTGCCGAAGAGTGAATTAAACCGACTGTCTAAAACCCGAAATGCAAATACTTCACACGTCTTAGTCAGACAAAACTGTTGAGCTGTTCTCAACAACTCATCTTCTCCAAACAACCCCGAAAAGGGGTACCGACGACGTCTCAAAGATCGGGGGCAATCTTTTAAAAATCAAACACGCCGAAGCGACACTTGTCACAACCGATGCGGGGCCGATATTTCTCCTTGTCCTGGAAAAGGGTTGGAAAGATATTTGTCTCCCATCAATTCCCAGTCTCCGGGATTTTCTTCATGAGCGGCTTTTGGTGGCCGCGCGTGTCATTACCGTCACGGCTGCCCCAGTGACAAACGCAAATTAAACGTGCTTCTCTCCTCTTCCTCCTCCTCAACAAACGAAGATTAATTTCGGGATATTTTCCACCGCGTTAAGTACAGAAGTCCGGACAACGAAGGATGTCAAAACCGCAAGTTGCACGTCTTCTCCTTTCTTGGTGAGATCTCGCGTCGTCTCTTCCTGGAGATCTTTTCCCGGGAGATTGAGGTGGGGTCCGATGATCTGGCGACCATCTTTGGTCATTGGTTGGTTTGGACGATCAACGACCTAGTTTTATGCACAATGATGCCTAATCAGGACGTGACATACAGCTTAACGTGGGTTTCTGAAATTAGCAACCATGCTTAACCAAAAATTTGAACCTGGCACCTTTGACATGCAAGGCTAGAGCTCTAGCCACACAGCAAGTGGCCTTTGGTCATTGGATTTTTCTCATCTGGGCCACTGAGAGAGGTACAGATTACAAGATATTTTAAACATCATGAGTTTGCGTCTCAGTTTTAGAAATCTGGAATACTCCTAATAGAAGGAAGCCAGCCAATTACGAGATACATAATAAATGCATTCAAAAATAAGGTATTCCTCTATAAAAAAAAAGTCTGGGGACTTTTTTAATCGAAGGATCTCTGTATACGTACTGCTAAAATCATAAGGAAATGATATTCAAAAACTAAGATATTAATGAAAGAAATTAAAAATACTCGTGACCAGTGTGAATTTAAGATTGCTTAGATGAATTACTTTTTGAAAGTTCATGTGGGATATATATGATATCCCATTGCTAAGATACAAAATAAAACTTGACGTGGAAAGCAGAAGTCAGCATGGTTCGTGCAGCTGGTTAATCTGGCAATATATCGTATCCCGTACATCCATCACAGAGAATCCAGTTGAACTTTCTTAACATTTAAATTTGATTTACAAACAAATTATTATGAGAATTGTTTAAAGCGAAGAACTACCTTTTTGAAACAGCATTATTTACTGTAGTTTAAGCTATGACAGGAAAATAGGGGATCAATGCCCATAAGAATCAACGTGTCTCTTACATAGAGTTCCCTCTATATATAGAGTCTCCTCTCACAGCTCTAAAATACTCTACATAGAGTCCCTCACATGTAGAGAACCAAAATAAAAATAATAACTTCGATTTACTTAAAGTACACAATGTGCAAATGTAAATAGACTATTCATCAGAAGCGGAGGTCTCAGTCTATAAATTGTTATATCATTTATCAATTTGGGTTTTGTGCAAAGAGAGAAAAAAAGGGATCGTTACTTTAAAATACACGATCCACGAATAAAATATATATAAAAGTCTTATAAAATTGTTCAAATTGTAGCAGCCTACTCTTTAAAAACTAATATTTAAATAAAATATTCAAAACTTTGATTTTTTTTCTTATTAATCTAAAACTATATTTATAACTTTTTCGATAAGGTTCTGTGTGTAAAGTAGATTTCCCAACTAGGGCCTAAAAGTGCTACATTTCCATTTGATGGTGAAATTTTGAACCAGTTTTTATTTTTTCTTAAGACACAATTTCTCCAAAAACTCGGTAAAACATATTTGTTGTTTTATGAAGATACGTTGGTTACCAACTGACTCACATAAACTCTGGACAAAATAACTTTAATTATTAACACAATGAATACGATATATGTCACCATAATAATCGTTTCTACCCATTTTCAAAAAATAAACGAACAATAACACAAGAAATATATCATACATTTTCAAAAAATAAATTTGTACTGTAATATATAAAATGTTTTAATTTCAAATCATTTCTTAAAATGAAAACTATCGTGACGTCCAATATCGAATTGTGGCCCTTTAAAAGTTTACTGTTTGATTTTTCAACAGTGTTTGCTTTATCCTTGTAGTAGCAAGTAATAATTGACAAATGTTGTCAACTATTGTCATGATTTTATCAAAGTTCGTATGATATACAGTAAACTTAAAAGGTTTCATATTACCAATAAATTAGTTTACGTTCTCGCCTTCATATTCAACGAGTCATATCCAAAGAAAACCAATAAAAAAAGACCAAATATGTAGTTACCACTATCTTAAAACCAAGGTTGGAAAAAAAAAGTTTTTTTTTTTTCAAAAACCTCAAATAAAGCGGGTTTTTTTTGGTTTAAACCGGGTTTTTTGGTTTAAACCTGAGGTTTTTTTAAATCTTTTTTGATTACTTGGATGCATATTTATAACTAAAATTTGACATTAACTAGAATAATTAATGTTCGAATAACAATTAATATTTCTTTTGAAAATAATTTGAAATAAGTAAATAAATAAGTAAATAAGTGTTGCTACTTATGTGGACTTTCAAATCATTATTTTAATACTTTATTTAGAGATTATATTTTTTAAATTAAATGTATACAATATAATACAATAGTAATTCTTTATTGCATCTACATGGAATATTGCTCTTAGATTCGTCAGTAATGGTGATAAATTGTTCAAAATGATATTTTTAAGATTTAGAAATAAGTTGCTGAAACACAAAACCTTTATTTTAGAAACAAATTTAAAATGCTGACTATAATTTAAGTTTAATAATTTTGAATAATTATAAAAAATTAATATAGCTATTAGATTAATATTAAAACTTATTGGTTCAATAGTACCTATCCGTATAATTTTTCTTTTGCAAAAACATCACTCAATCATGTTATAGTACCAAGAATATAGATATTTCATTTAGTGAATTATTTATTTGAAAAATAAAAATAAAACTAAATTCTTATTTCTGTATTCCATTTAAAACAAATTTTGGATTTAAAATTTTGAACAAAAAAAAAAAAAGTTTTGCTGCTTTTTCTAAAACCTGTCTTTTACACAACAATTGTACAACTTAAAAAAAAAAAAAGAAGAAAAAAATCTCAACATTTGCTGTAGTTTTTGATGTAAGAAATATATAAACTTCCTTCAATACATCAGCATTAAACTTTTTTATATAATTTTCTTGCATTCGCCATCATTCTATAACTGTTACATTTTCAATAAATTCCTTTTGAAATGGAAATCCTCGGAATGAAAAACTTTTGACTAAAAATAGAAGTTATTTACAACATCAAATAATTTTAAAATCTTATTGTAAATAAATAAAACCATACATCCATCATAGAATATTCAATGCAATTTTTTAAAATTTAAATTTGATTTATCAACAAATAAAGAAAGTAAAGGTTTGAAGCAATTTCTTTCAAATAGTAGTATTCTTATTTATTGTAGTTAAAGTAAGACGGGAGAAGATAAGATCATTACCGAGTCAACACATTCCCTTCAAAGACTGCTCTCTCATAGAGTTCAAAATATCATCTACAATAGAGTCCACCTCAGTAAAGTGCTAAAAAAAAAAAAAAAAATCGATTTTCAAACAAATAATACAAAGTGAAATTGTAAATAAGTTTTTCGTCAGAAATGGATATCTTAGTCTTTAAATTTGTGTATCATAAATCAATTTTAGTTTCATATAAAGCAGGAAAAGGAATCATCACAAACTTAGTTACACACACATCTTACAACTTTCAGCCAACCAAACGGTATAGTGGTTAGCGTGCTGGCTTCTAGACCGCGAGGTTGCGGGTTCGAGTCCCGTGTAGGCATGGGTGTTTGTAAATGTATGTTGGTTTGTTAAATGACGAAATGTTTCGGCGCATTATAGCCCTCGTGTTGCTGACGGCGCCAGATAATCTGAATACAACCAACCAATCTTACAACTTTCAATTGCACTATAATATTGGTCATTGCATTAAAATTTGATATAGTGTTTACAGTTATTTGCCGATTTTAAACGTTCACTCATTTAGATAAAAATGTCCATCTTGGCGCTATTCTTGGCAATAATTTTTACATGGCCGAAAAAAAAGTAGTGAAATTGCGATGTGATTCGATAGACACTACAATGTCCAAATCAATCTTTGATCCAAAATCCAAAGATCCAAATCCAAAAATCAATCTTTGATGGGCGATGCAGAGAGCTCTGTGTTAAAGGCGCTCGTTTTTCAACTTTTTATGCTTTTATCACATTTCTATGGAATTTCGGAGGTGGGGAAGATTAAAACACCTAAAGAGATTTTAATCAAAATCGTTTGAGCCATTTTTTAGCAATTGCTGAAAAACTTGATTTTAACCTTATGCGCATGCACGAATTCGACGAAGACGGGAAAACCTTAATGGAAGGTTCCATTTGTTTGGGAGTTATATTGACCACGTCCACACAGACAGACATACGGATAAACATTTTTCTAGACTTTTTTTTTTTTTTTTTTTTTTTTTTTTTTTAATTAGGGTGTTCCAAAACGTGGTGAAATGCAAAAAAAAATCTTTTTTTTTTTTTTTTTTTTTTTTACCGAATGATATACTTTTATTATCCTATGTAAACATAAGGGTAATTGATAGTAAAACACATCTGCCAGAAGTAATACGTAATAAATTTTGCTTTTGGGAAGGTAAAAACAAAAACATTTCAAAAACACTATTTTCGAGAGAAAAAGCTAACTATATTTAATGGATGATGCTTCACTTCACCTAATTAACCAAAGATGGCCGAAAGGCGATCGGTTTGGCATTCCGCGCACCCAATCACCATCCACCTACAAACTCATTTCAAGCACACAAGCCTTCGGACGTGAAACTGACAACCCTGAGGAAAAGGTCTCATTCTTTTTAAAATATGATAAAAGTAATGAGGAGAGTTACTGTCGAAGTCAAGACTCTTTTTTTTTTTCTTCTTCTGTGTCTTCCACCCCCCAACTAATGAAGGATCTATCTGTGTGCCATGGATAATCCATTAATTACCAACTGTCCGTGTCACATGTTCCGTCATTTCATCCCTGACTGACTCTCCGCTTCCATGGCAACTGTTGTCTTCTTCCTGACGATGATGGCAGACAAAAGATGATCAGCCCCAAGAAGAATCATGACTCTTTGGCTGCTTGTTTGTGTTGCTAAGTTACCAGGAGTAATCGAGTGGTTGCTGTTGGTGGTGTCATCTCTCTGGGGCATAGTCATGCGAATAGATTTGATTGCTGGTGATATTTAACAAGCTTGTATGTGTCTGAAAAGACGCTGCTTTTTTAGAAACGGAAACGTTGAGGGTTATGTGATTGTTTTTTTTTTCTTTCTTCCCCTTATCTCTTGTTGTGATTACCTTGTTTGATTTGTACTCTAAATATGCGGACATTAATATTATGTTTGTGGGCGAAATTGAGTGATGGTAAGTTGGGTTTGACATGTTTTTGCAGTGAGTTGAACTAATTCGTTTAATTAAAGTTGGTAATAAGAATGAAGTAAAGACTATTTTGAAAACAGAGTAAAGTTCTGTAGTTTGGTATTTTGCTGGTTGGTTTTGAAATCTTTTTGAAAGGCATGGAAAGATAATTTGACCAATTTTGATTGCTAGCGATATTTAACAAGTTTGTATGTGTCTGAAAAGAAGCTGCTTTTTAGAAACGAATTATTAGAAACGTTGAGGTTTTTGTGATTGGGAATTACACATCCCCCCCCCCCCCTTCTCTCGTTGTGATTACCTTATTTAATTTGTGATTTAAATATGTGGAGGATAATATCACATTTCTGTGATTAGGTTAGTGGGTTATACATGTTTTTGCAGTTAGTTGAGCTAATTCGTTTGATGATGGTTGATAATAAGAATGACGTAAAAGCTTTTTTTATGCAGCAAAGTTCAGTAGTTTGGTATTTACTGGTTGGTTTTGAAATCTTTTTGAGCGGTACGGGATGATATTGTGAGCGGTTTTAATTTCTGGTGATATTTAACAAGCTTGTATATGTGTAAAAGGACGCTGTTTTTTAGAAGCCAAACGTTAAGGTTTTTGTGATTGGAAATTCGTTCCCTCTCGTTGAGATTGTGGCGACCTCAACAGATAAAACTTCTGTGCAATGGAGTACTCTTTTGCACAGCGGTAAAGTATCTCTCTCGAGTTCCAATGGTCTTGGGATCGAGACCCATAGCCCCCAGCGAAAGCTGCATACGCTTTATTGGATTTGTTTTAGTCCGGGTCATCATTAAAGCGTGGGCAAGCTTTCGCTGTGGGCGACGGGTCTCGATCCCAAGACCATTGGAACTCGAGAGAGATACTTTACAGCTGTGCAAAAGAGTACTCCAGTGCACAGAAGCTTTATCTGTTATTTGAGGTCGCCACAAGATTACCTTATTTGATTTGTGCTCTAAATATGCGGAGATTAATATTATGTTTATGGGAGATATTGAGTGATGGTTTGTTGGGTTTGATATGTCTTTGAAATTAGTTGAGCTAATTCGTTTAATTAGGATAGAATGACGTAAGGGCTATTTTGAAATAGCAAAGTTAAGCAGTT
This sequence comes from Linyphia triangularis, assembly GCA_963978545.1. Classification (NCBI taxonomy): domain Eukaryota; kingdom Metazoa; phylum Arthropoda; class Arachnida; order Araneae; family Linyphiidae; genus Linyphia; species Linyphia triangularis. The sequence goes on from OZ021725.1 coordinate 83,235,627, forward strand.
TTGTATTTGCTGGCTGGTTTTTAAATCTTTTTCAACGTTATGGAATGATATTTTCTATAAATAGTATTTAGTTTAAAGATATTTCAAAGTGTTCTAAATTATATTAATGAAAAAAAATTGTCAGCATTGATTTATAATTTTTTTTTTTTAGTCTTGAAAACCACTGGATCTTGTTTTTGATGCAGTTCTGTCTCTTTTTCATTATTATGATCTATTAATGATTGTTTAGGATAAAATGACATAATTGTCTCTTCAATTAGACAGTTTCAATAACTTAAAATATGATTTAATAATTTTCTGTACGTCCTCACTTCATAATAGACTTTAATATTATATTTGAACGTTTTATTTTAATCTATCCTGCAAGGGTTTTCTTTAAAGCGGGTATTTGCAGGAGATGTAAACATAACCTTGAGTCCTCTAGAGAAGCCAACAAGGGAAACATAATTTAAGCAGATACAACTGCACTGGAGCTAAAAATTGCTAAGGCACATACGAAATGCACTATGACAAATGCTTTAGAGAAAAGTTGCTATCGTTTTTTGCTTCCCAGGTAGTGCAGCAATATTGACCAATGTCGGAAACAAGGGTTTTGGAAGATTGGCCAATCCTAGCCGAAACTCGAGCATCGTTCCAAGGTACTTCACTTTTTATAAAAAACTAAGTGTGTCGAACATCGCACAGCTTTTAATAATGCTATAATACTGACGTGGGTTTGTGTCAGCTACCGTATTTATATTTACATCTTTCGTTTAGTAAAAATTGACAATTTGGCGAAATTTTTGTGGTAATTATTGGATGAGACTTAAAAAAAAAAAAAAAAAATGATGATGATTTTGGCGATATACTTATCTCTAATTCTTATATTATCCTTTCTTGTAAGTGAAACTGAGCAGAGAAGGAAAAACGATCGTTGATGAGGTATACTCAAGGAGAGAGAACTCTGTATTAAAGGCATTCGTTTTCCAACTTTTTACGCCATTAAACCATTTTTACGGAAATTTCGGAGGTGGGGATGTTTAGAACATCTTAAGAGGCATTACCACAGCGATTTTGGGTGAAATCGTTACAGCTATTTTCTAGCAATTACTGAAAAACATGATTTTTTCAATGGCAGCTACCTTATACGCATATTTTGACGAAAACCTTAATGGTAGGGGCTGGTGCCTTCACCAATCCGCACACCAAATTTGAACATCGTAGGTCAATTTGCTCGGGAGTTATGCCGACCACAGACACACAGAGATATTTTTTCTCGGTCACTTTTCTGAGATCACAGGATGTTCCAAAACGTGGAGAAATGCAAAAAAAAAATCGATATATTTTTTTACCCAATACTATACTTTCATTACCCTATTTATACATATTAGTAATTAAAAGTAAATGATATGTCAGAAACATCATAAGACATTTTTTCTTTTAGCCCTCCTTGCTTTCTCATAAAATATATTCCAATAACTTTCATTAAAGATTGGGTGAGACTGGCTATGATTTGTAACGGTGGTTAGTTTACAATGTTGAGCGATATTGGCCAGCGTATTTGTGTTATTAGGGTTAGCCTATCGGCAGAAACATTACGCGAAAATATCCATGGGTTTTCAAGCAAAGTATGATGTAAAAAAAGTGTTCTAGTAGTATCTTGTCTGGCAGATTCCTTCATTACCATCTACTGTAAAATAATTTTTCTAAACTCTAATTCTAAGAAATACCTTGTATGCATGATCTCTTTTCCTGTGCCCCATCGTACTCTCAACCCTAGAAATCAACTTGTTTTTATAAATTTAAACAACTAATTCGAACCTTCTCTAGACCTTTTTTCCTCCAATGTGTAAAATTTTCAAATTTCTTAAACTAGAGCCATAATCCATACGAGAGTTACCCTCGCATCATTTACGTTGCTCTACGCTGAAACTTGTTTCTAACCATTCAATATTCTTCCTAAGATGAGGTAACAAGAGTTGCACTGCATACTCGAGATGTGGCCCAACCAACACTCGATAAAGTGTCGAAATAATAACTCCAGATTTGACTGAGATACTCTTCCTGGTGAATGCTAACATCCGATTAGCTTCTGCTTGTGGTTTGGTTGCAATTAAAACAGCTCGCATGGAAGAGCAAGATAGTCCCGCCAAAGACTCACTAGTATCATTAACTTGCAAATCCGACTAAAAGTAAACTACATTCGATATCTAGCTTTTATTCCTTAGATTTCCATCACTGGGTGCCAACGGAATTTGAGCTATACTGATTGCATTCTGACTTCTTCGCCACGGGCTGCAGTGTGAATAAAAAATGAAATTGACGCATACGCATCCAATTTCCAAAAAGGCAATAATTGAGACGTGAGTTACAACATTACGGGAAAAGATGCTTATTAAGCCGCATAGCCATCGTCCAATAGGAAGGGGAAAGGAGAAAGAAAAGAAGACCGTAACAAAGATAATTGATATTACACCGAGGGGTCGTTAGGCGGCAGCACTGGAGAACTAAATGGTTGATGCCATCCCCCAACGGATAAAGTTAATAAGAAAACCAGTTTTATGGCCTCGTGAAGAGGTTTTCCTCAAAAATTAAGACTTTAGTTTTTGGAGTTTCTTCTCTTTAAAAATTATGATTACAGCGAACTGCTTGTCGAATGAGGGGGGGAGTGTGGTTGATAAGGAGTTTTGGGGAAATGTGCTCCACATTGCGTTGAGTGTGTTGCGAAGATTAACTGGGTGTTTATAATATGTAAGGATATTTCAAAAACCAACAAAAGAATGGAGGAGGGGGTTCAATAAATCATTTTGATTTGATGAATAAGAACTTCAGATCTCCCAAGGTGTATTACGATATCTTAATAATAGTTATAAATACATTTTAAAATTGTTTGTCATACTTCGGAATGTGTTCCTAGCTACGAAAACCTTCGTATCATGTGGTTGGTGCTAAAATGGGTAACTTCTGTTTTAATTTTGAGAAATAAACGTATTAATTTTTTATTAATTCGCCAATATATTTCAAAGTGCGAAACACAACACCTGGATGTAAAAGCAAGCATGCTACCACCAAACCACGAAGTCTACGTTTTTTGCCTGCAGAAAATAATTACAGACTATTTCAGAGCAACGAAAACAATATTACTGAAAGCATAACATGATCGTCTAATACCCTCAAAATATTTCATAATGAGGAACTTTCACGTTTTTTAGTTTTATTTTTAAATAAAAGTAGAGAAAAAATCATGAAAAACAATACCATTCTTTCAAAAATTTGAGCTCGGATAGATAGTTAAAAAAATATTTAGTTTTTCACTTTGCGATTTGGCGACAAAATGCTACTTTTGTGTGAAACGTCAACGCGCAGATAATGAACCAGTCTAAAACCTGTTTTAGACGAGGATGAGTGTGGTTTCTCCTTCTTTTTGCGACTTTATCTCTGTGTAACCACGTCACGGTTTTTTTATGCGTTTTTGGTTACGTGACTTTAGCTTTGATTTCGGCTACTTCGGCTTTGATTTCAAACTCGATTTTTGATTAATTGAAAGCATAAAGATAAAAAATAATTGCTCTGCTCAAATATATTCGTTGGATAACACTAGAAAATAGAAAGAAAAAAAATATTCATTTTCCTTACTTGTGCAAGTTCCTCATTATAAAATGAAAGTCTCAAAACTGTAAGACATCTGAATTGCAAATATATACGTATTTAATCTTCATCTCTATATTTGGTAAATGATAAGGAAACGTATGATTACACAATTAAAAATCGAATTTTGCTTATATTGATGTTATTTAAAATCAAAGGCCTATTTTGGCACCGATTAAAAATTAAAAAAGGTTTTTAAATAAACCAACAAAATCCAAAATATTTACCACGGATAAGAAACGACTAAATATTTGAAGAACGATAGCAACTCGATACATATATTGATTCATAAAATCCCTTCGCGGTATTTCTGAAATTACTTTAGAATTTTAAGTTAACATCATCAAACGATTTCATGGTGTAAAAATCGCGCATTCCATTTGTATTTTTTCTCGACTTTCATCCGACTGGTGGGATGCTTATCTAACATGCAAGAGGTCTCGAGATCAAACCTCGCTGGCATTCATTAGTCTCTCTTTTAAAAGCGATTAGGCGCAGCGTCAATCATAGGATATTTCCCCATTCGAGAAGCAAATATTGGTACTTATGTATTATCCCGTCAACCGTGGGCGAGACAAAAAGTTCTTCAAGCGGATTCATTTAGTCCGTTAAATCGATAAGTCTGAACCCGTTCCGAGGTCCGACGAGCAGGTGAAACATTCTAAGGGAACGTCCTGACGTTTTCGGAGCTGAACCATACTCCGAGGAGGCCAGGCGGTTCGAACTTTTTGTCGCTAACCAAAAGTTCGCCAATCGTCGATGAGATAATACGCAAGTACTATTTGTCTATCAGGAGAATAACTTCCGCCAGAAAGTCTGGTTAGTAGTGGTCGCTATAGAAATAAAATCGTTGATTTAAAATAGCACGCAGAGTTGACATCCAAGCAGAGTAGATGTCTTTCTCCTAAAATCCCCCATGAAAAATAAGGCTAGACTTATTTTCAAAGCAATCTACAAAGCTATACATTGAGACAAGCTTATTTGAGCTCACTGACTTTACTACGCTCTGATTGGCTGATTGAAACGAGGTATGACCGATTCGTTAAAACTCAAATAGTATCCGTGGTAAGAAAGTAAAATATTAATTAAACTTCTAACTTAAAAGCGTTTATTTTCTTTTTGTTATCAACATATATTAAAGTTTAATACAAAACTGTGCGCGCAGGTTATCAATATTACTATAATAGTTTTGATTTGTCTGGAACTATATCTTTACGCGGAAGGATACATCTAACAGCGTATACTCAAGGCTCAAGTAAGGCTAGTCCCGAGGTATATATTGTTACGAATTTCTGTATCTTTGTAAATATTTCGTAGTATTAATTATGTAAAAAGAAAAATTTATGTACATTTCGCAAAAGGCAGTTCAAGAGTTTGTTTTTACTTCGCTTTCCTGCAATGTGTCTCTTAATGCTTGAAAACGAGTTTTACAGAGGGATAATGCTGAAAAACGAGTTTTACAAGGAGAAGGCCATTTAACCTTACGGTAAATGGCAATCTCGCCAAGTTGGCAACGGTTTTGTAGTCTAATTTTGGTCGCCAAATTTTGCCTAACTTGGCGACCATTTGGCGACACTCTCCGTCCCCATGTACCTGTATAGGGCTGTTTGACTACGATCTGGAAAGTTCACCAAATTTCTATCTCTGGAAGATTCGCGAAGGTTTAGCTTTCCTATATAAGACCGAGTGAGTTGAGTTAGTTAGTTGTCTGTCAGCGACCATTCAGAGTAGTTCCGAAACTGAATTGTATTGCATTGTCTTGTGCGACAATTTTAGCAGTTGTGTATCTAGTTTTTAACTACTGTTTGTGCTCCATTGTTTTGTAAAGAGCTGTATTGAATCTATTAGAACGGGAAGTTCTGAAGTTGTAAAAGTATCTGCAAAGAGTTATATCGGAATAAATTTCTTCAAGCTTTAATCTGCTTTGGCTTCAAGTCTTTCGAATCCATCCACGTAACAATCTATACATCTTACATACATACTAGAGAGATTAGAGAAATAGTACTTAGATAAGAATCTTGAGAGATTAGAGAGACAGTACCTAAATATTTCCCTTCACACAGTGATTTTAAAGTACAGCAATGCCCTCGTGTATAGTTCTTGCACCAGAAGTTCCTCAATGCAAAACCGGGCTGCGTTTGATGGTTTAAAAGCCTGATTTGTAACGCCTTGGCGGACACAACTGCGACGGAAGGCGAGAATATATGAACGGAAAAGGCGACTGAAAATTCTTCTAAGTTTTCCGGCCGATGACAACGATTAGTCTATCCTTTACCATTATTCAAGATCGTGGATGTCTCTGTCAATAATGGATGGATTTATAATTTTCTTGGTGTGCTCGTGAGGCCTGCAAATATTAACGTCAAGTTATTGTGGGGGGGGGGAGGGATTTAAATAGATACTTGCTCTTTTAATTAACAGTATTTTTGGTCTTTTGCGTCTGTGTAAGGAGGAGATTTTAAAGTGGTGTATTTTTTGTTATATTGAAAATTTGTCATTAATAATAATGATTCGGGGTTGACTTAATTTTGCTTGCATGGAAAGGTGTTTGTTTAAGAGTAGAGAAACGGCATTATGTGTTAGTATATTATTGAAGTATTTGATTATTCAAATAGATTAAGTTTTACAAGTGATAAAAAAATTTATTAAATCCAGTTTTTCGTCTACCTAAAATTGTTTTTTCTACCAAATGAAGAATTTGTTTCAATTGATTCGATTCTTTCAATTGATTCGATTCTTTCAATTGATTGGATTCTTTCAATTGATTCGATTCTTTCAATTGATTGGATTCTTTCAATTGATTCGATTCTTTGAATTGATTCGAGTCTTTCAATTGATTCGAGTCTTTCAATTAATTCAATTATTTCTATTGGCTCAACTCTTTTAATTGATTCAATTTTTGCCATTGACTCGATTCTTTCAATCGATTCGGTTTTTTCAATTGACTAGATCATTTTATTTGACTTGATTTATTTGATTCGATTCTTTCAAGTGAGTCGATTCTCTTCTAGATTTTTTAAATTTACTTGAAGATTTCAATTGATTAAATTATTTTTGATAAATAATTGTTTGCTTAATTTGAAATAAATGAAAAGTAATGATCAGTCCATTCTGAAACATGATTTTTACAACTGTCTACATTTTTTCAGTTTGTTAATTTTTTGCATTGGATAATTTTTTTCATTTAACTAAATTTCAATTGGTTTAAATTTTTTCAAGTAATTCATTGTTAAAATTCTATCCTGCTGCAGTGATAGATTGTCCGAAGTCAACGTTCTTAGTTCGAGACACTTCGTCGATATGAGTTTCCATACTAAAATTCACCTGGAAATTATATTCGGAAGTACCGGAAATTGCAAAATGAAGTCGATTTGCAAATCGTTAAGCTCAATCTATAGGATGTGTTACTTATCAGTCTGTAGATATGGATAAGATTATTAAGATTACATAAAATTTAATCGAAAAATCCAACCGGAAGTGGTTATTAAATTTTTACAAGCAGAGTCCATCCATAGCAACTTTTTATTCATACACCTCTACACCGACCAACCAGTTGGTTTTTAACTGGCCAAAACCAAAATGCGGAAAAGAAGGTAGAAGGTATCCATAGTAATTTTGTATTCATAAGCAGAAAAGAAGATAGACAGTCTCTATTTTCTTCCCGGCCTTTTGTCTTTCTCCACTTTCCGAAGATAGAAAGTTAACCAACAATGTGACAGTGTTAACAAAAAATGTGAATCTAATTATATAAAAATTACAAATTGGTATGATTTGTCTCGTTTTAAATTGATGTATGGTAATGAATATAAACTAAACTTTTCAAATCAATGAGTTTAAGAACAATTACTTGAATTGAAAGGCATCATAGATCGATATTTCGTGTCTCCATTGTTTCCATTGCAAATAGAATTTGATCTGCTAGTGAACCAGTCTGCATATAATATTGCTTAGAAGAACTGCTTTTTTGGAAGTTCATCTCAGTTAGATATTCTATTAGTGAGAGATTAAGATTCTTTAAGTTTCTTAAACTTGCAAAAGGTGCGATTTTTTTAAAAAAAAATTTATAGTGGTGGCATTTATTGTATACTTTCATAACTTCCTCCATCTTTTTTTTTTTTTTCTTTTTTTTTAAATTTCAGATTTTTTTTTACCTCCGATTTTGAAACAAATTACACAATGTATAAATAAATTATTCGTCATAAATAGAGGTTTTAAGGCCTCTAAATTGGTATACCACTTATCCATTTTGGTTTTGTGTAAAAGGAGAGATAGTATTGTAAAAAAAAAAAAAAAACATGTCAATAAAATAATGCCTCAGTTATTAACTTTATATCCATTTTATTTATATACACAAATATTTAATTTTGCATCTAATAGAGTAAGAAAAAGTAGGTGTGTTTATTTTTAGATTAGTTTTATTTTTTACTAGGTTACTAGCGAAAAAGATTAGTTTAATTTTTTTCCTAGGTTAGTTTAATTTGATTTATGTTTTATTAAGTCAATTTCACTTCAATTTGATTTGTAATTGATTGTAAATAGTTTAAATTAATCTTTTATAATGATACTGATTGAAACATTCTTTTATAGACATCCTAAGATTAAATTGCCGACAGCTTGACATCAAAATGTAACTGTACTCACAAACTAAAAACTTTCAACAAACTTTTGCTGCAAAAATTAGTCCATTTCATTACTTCTAAAGTACCTAACTTTGTATTTGAAAAGGCTTATTGAATAACATCATTTAAATTAAAATAAATTTATTTAATAGTTGTTTTTAATTATTTCTACCTTTAATTGACTCTTTTTCATTCTAATCTGTCATAACTTATACGTTCTCCATCGGTAAGGGAAACTCTAGTCTACAAAACATTAGTGACAGTCTCACGTGATTATATCCCACTGTTTCCACTCTCGTCCCCAGTTCTTCTTAAAAAAAGTGAGTAATGATATCCTCTACATCCGATAAATTTAAGCAATCTCTGTTCTCTTTCAAATCCCAACAACAGCAAAAAAAAAAAAAAAAAAAAAAAACACATCCATTCTCCTTTCTAATCAAATCCAATTGGCGAAACACGAAAAAGTGATGAACGCAACTTTCAGGCCCCCCCCCCCCCCCCCTAAAATTAATCCTACCTTTCTCTCACACACACTACACTCATATTTGTTTTTAGCATTTTTAGTTGAAATAACAACCCATCCCTCGTATTTCAGAATTTTTTTTTCCCGCTCATTTTAAATTAGAAAACGCGGTCCATCCTTTACAGCCACCAACAATCAGCTCGAATCCTGCACGAATCGTTAACTTGTCATAATACCACAAAGAGGAGATCACGTGACGAGGGTGTTTGATGCATCGGGGTCTGTCCATAGGCACAAAGACAAACGGCTCCTAATCACGGAATATAGGGGGGGGGGGGGCTAAGTAATGACATGCTTCTGACACATACCTCTGTGTCTGTTGTAAGACACCCTCCCACCTTCCCTTCCTAACTTTCTCGGTGTCTTTCGATTTCGTGGCGATATGTATCGGTAACGCATTGACTGATCTGTATTGGAGAGGAGGGAATGTGTGGATATTTAATGTGATGTTCTGATAGATCCTTTAGGCAATAATCGCTGCCTTAAATAAATCAGTCTAAACCCAATTGCGTAACAAATTAGTTTGTCCTGAATTTGAGGATTGTGTTTTAGAATGAAGTAGCTTTTCCTAAAAGAAGTATATACTTACGTCCAAGCTGGACGGGCGGTATCCCCACAACAATTAATTTTGTAATAACGTAGGTTTTTGTAAGTAGAAAAGCATACAGTAACGTAGGTTTTTTTATACGTACTATTGAAATTCAGTACTTACAGATTCACTTTTATTTAATCCTCTTCTTCAGGTTGGACTAAGGTATCGAACCCCCTATCTTATACGACACTGAATCGGTTCTGCTTTACCATAACCCAATACTTGTATAAACAATAATGTGAGCTGATGCTCGTTAAACCCGTCGTAGATTTCTGTACTTAGAAAAGAATAAATAATGTAGATTTCTCTACGTAGAAAACTGTTGAGTAACGTAGGATTTTATTCGTTAAAAATGATAGAATAACGTAGGTTTTTATATGTACTATTGAAATTCGGTACTTACAAATTCCTTTTCATTCAATCCACTCCTTCAGATTGGACTAAGGACTAAGGTATCGAACCCATAACTGATAGGTCACTGAATCGATTCTGCCTTATCATAAGTCATAACCACACACTTTTATAAACAATAATGTGATCTGATGCTAATTAAATCTGTCATAGATTTCAGTACGTAGAAAACCATAAATAACGTAGATTTCTATACGTAGTCACTGGTTCGGTCTTGCTTTATCAAACACTTGTATGTACGTCGTACGATAATGTGATTGTCATTAAATCCGTCGCTGCCTCGATGTCTTTACGTTAGTGTGGTAAGATCTTAGAAGAAGTGCTAGCTCTTGTGTCGTCGCACCGACATTTCAATGGAGAAATTTTTTATGGTATCCCTTTTTATACAAAATAACATCACAAAAATATAGTAACAAGAAAGTAATTATCAGTGAGACGGTAATATATATGTAGATGCATAAATGTAGACGAGTATTAAGTGAAACTTTGTAGGATTTGTTTTATGCTTTTTACGGAGCAGAGCGGATTTATAGGATTTCCAATAAATGACTGACTCCCAATAAATTTTCAAACATGAATAATTAAAATAAAATTGGAAATGGGAATAGCATGGATCAGTCATTTATTGGATACCCTGTATTTAAAATGTTATTTCTTACTAAAAAATTTAACACTTAAGTTATTTTTTCATGCGTGAATACAATCTCCATTCACTGATTTTTACCCAGTTTAAAATAATGAACGAAGTGCTCTCTTTGCGTTTTTGCTATTCTGTGGAATATTAAAAAAACTGCCATTTCTAATAATTATGCTCCTGGGCCACCTTAGAATGACTTTGAGGTCTATTTCCTCCTTGGATAAAAAAAAATCAGACAGATTAGGGGATAAAATGACCCTTTCCTGATACCTTGAAACTAAACCCCTAGACACAGAACTCGTTGTGAAGTCTTTTGACTTCCTGTTTTTTTGTGCCTCCCTAATGGTTATTAATATACTGAAATTTCTAAAGGATGTCCTTGTACAACTTTGCTGTACAAGTTAGTAGGCACTCAAAATTAACTGAGCTTAACTATTAGTCGTATATTTTCCTTCAATACTTCCTTTTCTCAAGGGTTTCAGTAGAGTATCTTTGAACAAAATTGTATTCGGAATGTAATTCAAATTAGTTATTGCCTCGAACTTTCAAAATCAAATACTTAGCCAAACAGAAAAGTGGTGATTTGAATGAATTGATACACCCGGAGCTGACTGTAACGTTATTACTCATTTCAACTACACCTGGAATTAAGTACAAACTAGTAAACTCTTAGTCTGGAGTCCCATCAAACGAACATTTTCATTACGTATCCCTTCTCCGATAAAATCCCAACACTTAAATTCGAAGCGATCCAATAACGAACATCCAGTACACGAGGCGATTCATAACTTCAGCAACGCACCATTTAAAACAACCCTCCCATCCCCCCACTGATATATCGATACCAGAACCATACACCTCCTCCCACATCCCCCCAAACCATACAGGATAAAATATCGCACAATGTCACTCTAAATATCTCAAAATCCAGCGATTTCAGATATCCTTAAGGTAAACCGGGGTTCAAAATCCAAAATCGTAACGATAGTCGCAATTAGAGCATGCGGCTTGACTGTGGCACATTATAAGGCTTCCCTTGCTCGGAGAGCCTTGCATATACTCAATTTATAAAAGTAATCACCGGCGTTGATTCGCGAGGAAAAGCGAAATTTTGAATGATATTGGTCGGCGGAAATCAAGATGCCGGCTTCCATAATAGTGTGTCTAAAGACTGAAAATGTCCGGTTATTAGAGTTGACGAAAATTAGCGCCATCTATTTAACGATCGTGGAGACTGCGTTTTGGACCTTAATTGTTTCCGGGTCCTTTTAGAAGGTAACGGAAGAGTTGAATTGTAATCTCTTGTAGGAGATTACGATTTCTGGAGGGTGGAGGTTGTTAATGCAGATTGGGCTGATTTGGTCGTGGCCTGCCCAAGAAATTACGCAGGGAAGGATTGGTATTTTTGAAGCGGTGTTAAAGGCTGCGCTGTTTCTCTGGCGCAAATTGCTCTTTTGAAACGCACGCTTAATAAGACACGGGGAAATGGAAACTTTTTGATAAACTTTGTATTATTTTTATTTAAGTCTTGAAAGTAATATTGTGTTATACAGAGTATCCAAAAAAAAAAAGAAGGGGAAAAAAAAAAAAAAAAAAAAGACTCGCACATGTAGGAGAAAAAAAAACAGAACACTTTAGAATTGTATTCTACTCGAGAAACTAGGAAATTTTATCCTATTAATTTTCAAAAATAGTAGCAAATTTCCCCAACAGATGGCGTTGTTTATTGAACATGCTGTACAAACTACAAAATTATGCTTTCAAAATAACTACAAAATTATGCTTTCAAAATAACTACAAATTCCAACAACATCATGACGCAATTGAAGCATCTTTTTGTAGTTTTTGCAACATATTCAGGCTTGTAGAAATCTAGGCTCTCGTAGAAATCTAGTAATTGCTCAAGTAGAATACAGCGAACAGTAGAATTATGAAGTGGTCAATCCAATTCTTACTGTGTTTTTGAGTATTTGCTCTGTAACACTTGGCCCAAGTTTTATATTTCTGAACTTTAAAATTTCAATATCAACAAAAAAAAATGTTTGCCACACCAGATCGCAATATTGAAACTTCAAAGATGAAATATATAGCTTATGCTCGGTCAAGAGTTGTTTCATTTGTTTCGAATTTTTCGCAAAGGAAATGACGACGCAGTTTTTAGAAAATAAAAACTATAATTTATTCTTCCTTCGAAGGCTCAGAAACTTCTTCGAACAACAGAACAATTGCCATCAAACTTCAATACAAGTACATACAACTTCGGACACAGCGTTAATTCAGGCTCAGAAAGTAAACAAAATAACCGTTGCTTTCCGAAACTGAACAGCAGACGATTCTCGACTGTAACTCAAATCGATTTCATTTTTATCATTTCTTTAAATAATGTCACGGCAGAAATTTCTAGCAAAATCCAGCCGACCAATCGTCTGATAGAAATGCCTCGAAATTTCCAGAATGATTTAGGTGTTGTCACCTTTTTTTTTTATCTGAATTATTGCTGTTTACAAATTAAATTAAATAAAAATAGAACTTTAAAATAAATTCGTCAGTGTTTACAATTTCATACCGAATAAATTAAAATAAAACTTTAATAAATACGTTTAACGGAATAAAATAGAACTTTAAAATAAATGCGTTACTATTTACAATTATTTACTGACGATTTTTGTAACACATTGAAAAAGATGACGAACTGAATATCTTGCTATACATACTACGGAGCTACAAAGATCTTTTACGAACATCAGAACCAATAGCACGGAATCGAATGTTTCCTTCATAGTATTCGAACATTTTGAAAACTCGATCCGAGCTCATAATCCCCTTTATAAGTTGTATTTGCACATTAAAGTTGCCAATGTTTATATAAGATTTCTATTAAAAACTTCCGTTTTTATAAGAGTTCTATAAACTTTTTATAGGTTATTTTTTACTTATGCCTTGACTAACTGGCCCCTTTTTCCGAGAGATATGTCGCTGAATTATGATACTACATTTTGTGACTAATAATTTTGAACTACAATTTGCGACTAGTTCCTAAAAGTAATTATTTAATAAAACACTTAAATGCCTGATAAAGCCATCCCTGTTCCTTTACATAATCAGTATTTCAACAAAATATCGTTGTTAGGAAGGAAAGTTGCGTTTTTTTTCCCCCTCTTCTATTTCAAACTTTTTCGATCGTTCCAAAAACATTACCCGTTCAGATCGCACGTCTCGATAACAAAGGGGTGAAAAACGTATTTATTTCAAAAGTGAACGGCTTTATCGGCACCTCATTTGATTAATATAAAATACCCGGATGTTTTTTCCCGCCACTGAAAGAAAGACCCGGTTTCAAACTCCGCGTTATCGAGAACGGAAAAAGAACCCGGTCTCGAACTCAGTCCGGGAAACATAAAACAGAACCTTAAAATGGTTGAGGGGAAAAGACATTTTAATTAAGCGATTTCGTCTTTCACAATTTCCGAATCCTACGGAAAAAAAATGATAAAAAAAAAAGTGTTGAATACAATTCTCTTGAATACAAATCAACAAAGTATTTAAAATTTATCATTTTTCATTTTTTTTTAACTAGGTGGCTTTTCATCGGGAAGCATGCATCCTGATAATCATGAAAAATGTGTTCGGTTTTATTTATGTAACTAAAAATGGCAACGTGCATTTCGCTTGAGTGATGAGGTTGATTTCCGGTTCCGGTCGGGATCTGAAAAGGGTAGAAGTTCTCAAACAAGAGAGGGGAAAAGAGGGGGGGAGGGGGTAAAATCTCCCGAACTGAAAATTTCTAAAATTTTCCCTTTTTCGTTTTAAAGATAGATTATTAAAAAACATATCCGCCTTTCACCAAATCTGGTTTTTGCCGAGTGCGAGAATCTCGAAAATCGTTTGCACTAGGAAAGAACCTTTTGTTGGGGATCTGGCAACACAATGCTCGTCACTTCGTTTTCCGTCCTCAAACGCAACCCGACTCATTATTTAATGGAACTTAAATAAATACTTTTTTTTTTTATGTAGCAGGAACGAGAGAAGAGATGGAAAAGTAACAATTTTTAACACAATGGACTTTAAAAACGTCATTTATTTATTAAGTTTTTCATGCTCTCTAATAGCATACATATCGGAGGCGGGTACCTAAAATAAAAAAATAAAAAAGATGCCTGGCCATATTTTTTTTTTTTTTTATTCTTATTAAGAGGGGGACATTTATTTTCGCCGGAGATAGCGGAGAGAAGTTTTTAAACGTTTGTTTTTTAAAGTATTGTAGAAAAGCCGGTGTTATGAAATATTTTAATAAAACCCTTAACATTCCCCTCCCCCCACCCCCGCACTTTTGTGGATCTTGTGATTCTGGAAAACCTTTTGTTGGGGGGGGGGGGGGGAAGGTTTTTGAGCATTCGACAAAAGGGACCGGATGAACAAGTTCGTAAACGTCTCAAAATTAAAATTGATGACTAAGGGATGAGGGATAAAATAAGGTATTATATAAAAACGGATAAAAAAAATAATCTAAAAACAAACATTAAAAGACTTCGCTTTGGATAGTTGCTTTTTATTTTAAATTACTTTTTCGGGAGTTTATTGTCAAAGTAACTGGATTACTGTTTTGAATAAGGTACCTTGTTTGTCTATCGAGATAGGAACACTTTGGTGAAATGATCGTATTTTAAACTGGGCTCACAAATCTAACAATTAGTTTTCTGTTAGGAAAAGTTATTTCATAAAATGATTTTTTTTAAGGAGGGATTAAGTCTGAAATTGAAAATTTTTAGGCATATGTTTTCCAATGAATAAAAATTTTATTAGCTTAATAAATGACTTGAATTTTGTTTGTAGTTTGCTTAATTTGCTTTAAAAGAACATTGAAGTTCCTTGCGTTTCTTTTAACACAAACTATGACTTTATTGACTAATTAAATAAATCACTATTTGTGTAGAACTTTATTATTTAATTTTGTCATAAGATTTAATTTTAGTGGAGGATGTTATGTTACTAAATATTGTGTATCTCTATACTAAACTAGGGGTGTGGAACATCTCACAACTTCCAATTACACTATAATACTGCAGTGGATTTGTGTCATTTACCATTTTTATATTTTCATTATTCATTTAGAAAAAAGGACCAATTTGGTGATATCTTTTGCGATAATTCTTGTGTGGGTCTTAGAAAAAAAAAGAAAAAAAAGAAGAAAAAAAAAAACACTTTGCAAAATGATGATTTTGGCTATATACTTTCAATAATCCTTATATTATTCCTTATTATAAGTGAAACTAAAGAGCGGGGGAAAATATCGATCGTTGATGAGGTATGCTCAAGAAAAGAGAACTCTGTGTTGAAGGCATTCGTTTTTCAACTTTTTACGTCATTAAAACATTTGACGGGTATTTCAAAGGTGAGAATGTTTAGAATACCTTGAGAGGCATTACTACTGCGATTTTGATTGGAATCGTTACAGCCGTTTTTTTAGCAGTCATTGAAAAACAAGATTTTTTTCATTGGCAGCTACCTTATGCCCATGTGCGATTTTGACGAAAACCTTAACGGAAGGTCTCATGGCTACCACCTACCCGCACACCAAATTTGTACATTGTAGGGCAATTTGTTCTGGAGTTATGCTGACCACAGACAGACACTTTTCTAGATCACTTTTTAGAAATTAGGATGTTCCAAAACGGCAAAACGGGGAGAAATGCAAAAAAAATTTTTTTTTTTTTTGACTGAATACTATACTTTCCTGACCCTATGTGTACATATACATACATATGTGTAATTGAAAGTAAGAAAGTAAGGATTAAAAAAAGTTGACACTTTTTCAGAATTTTTTGCTTGCGCTTACTGTTTTGCATAACAGTCTAAAAAAATATTGGGTTCCAAATGTATTACATTCGGCACTTTTGTAGACAACTGTTAAGGAAATCGGTTGACAAGAAAAATTTAGAAAAGCAGACTTTGTTTTTTAAGTTATTATATTTCAAAGTGAAAGAATTTTTTTGTTCTTTGGCATCCGTCCTCTCCAGGGAAAACCTCTGTAAAAATCACTGCAGGCACAGAAGTGCATGCGTCTTGCTAAAACTCTCTTTTAGTAACAATCCGCAAACGTAGTGAACTTTGGCGAGCGTTACCGAGCAGGCGACTTGATTGCGAAGCAATACTTGAGGGCTGGCGAGCGTTAGCGAACAGGAGGTGGATCTCCATAGTAATATAAAAAAGGCTTAGTGATTTTTCTTAGTTATGTAACATGCAGAATAGTGCTTGTTGTTGTAATAGTTAAAGCAATGTTTGATCCTTACTGATCTTGGGTATTGGGTACTTAAGAACATCAACTGTTGACGTACTTCTTGTCAGCAACAGAAAGTTTGAACCGTCTGGCCTCCGCGAAGATCTGTTTCGGGTCGAATAATCGTCAACATGTATTATTTGGAATCGTAACAAAATATTTATAAATCTCAGAAAGTAAAAATATGAACTAAAACCGACAAAGGTATTTAAATAAAAGTCTCCAGCCAAAAACGCAACGAAATCAGAAACAAATTGCCAGCAACTTATATTCATTATGGCATTTCCCCACTATTTTTCTTGCGGTATGATACTTTAGATATGCTTAAATCAAAATGTTCCCATTCATAGCTCGACATTTCTGTGACAGTATGACACTTTCAAAATAAATTTCTGTAAATCCACTATTTCTGAGAACAGATGCCAGTATTTTGCCAATAATAGAGTTTCAGTGGACATGCAGTTTGAAAATGCTCAATAGCAGACTATAACGAAAATCGGAAGCAAAAGGATATAATGTTGAATATGATATGGATATAATTTGTCGGGGGGGGGGGGGGGGGGACAGAAAAGGAGAAAAAAACATGACAATGGTTACGTTTTTATTCGGTGTTATTTACTTCACTTTTTTTTTTTTTTTTTTCCAAAAGTGATTATTTCCATATCATCATAGAAATATGTCTTCAAAATGTTATGAATGATCACTGCAGATGACAAAGACACTTAGTGCAAATTGATAATAAAACTCCTAAACTCGGTTTTAAGCGAAAACGTGTTAACTCCAATTTGCTACAGTTTTCAAAGAGAGCGAAAAAAGTTCTTCTAAAGTGCAAAATTCATCATGAGGTTAGGTCTTTTGAGTATCACTCAATTACCACAGATTTATTTGAGTGATCAAGTTGCAGCTGATACTAATCAATGGGTGTTCTCTTCCTGTTTTCAAATATACCAAGAGTGATTTGAAACCAAAAGTGACGTTAAAAACTTCTTACTCCAAGTCAACGATATATCCCTTGTATTCAATATCTTCATCTATTTTTCTTTTAATCAACAGTCATTTTTAACAACAATAGTTTGCAAGTCTCCCCGAAAGTTATCTCCACTTTCACCAATTAAGACTCCTCGACAGAATCTGGTCAACTACTCTCTCTTTTTAACCACCAACTCTTCTCTAAAAGTCGGTTAAGAAACTACCCCCCCCCCCCCTCGCCTGCCCAACACTAACAAACATACACGATCCCCCATTCAATTATTCCCCATATAAAGCAAACTTCCCTTTTCCTCACCAACCACAATTAACTGCTCACCCTCATTAATTCGCGTCGGTATTTATGGCCAAAATCTTCCCTTCTTTTTTTTCCCCACCTCTCTACCTCGCCAACTCCATCGCCAAAGCGTTCGCACATACTCCCACCCTTTTTAATCTCTAATTGCGAACCAAAACCTCTTGCCATAAGAATTATGCAGCAGTAAGAAATAGCATCCGTTAAATTACCAGGAAATGGGGGAGGGGGGAGGGGGGCATTAATTTGATGGGGACGTATAGCCCTGACGGATAGCTCCCAGGGATCACATATGGCTGGATGGGACGGTGAGATTTAGTGCGTCCCAGGGAGCCCCTAACGTTGATCCGTCCCGTTTGGTTGTAGATAACCCGGGGTTAGTTTCTGCGCCTGGCTCCTTTATTAACGTTGGTCTTTCTCTTTGTTTAAGTGTCCTGTGTGTGTGTGTTCGTGTCGGTCTTTGGTTGTAGGAGCCCCCAGGATTGCCGGAGAGCTAATTATGCGTTCTTCTCCTCCTATCTGAGGATGCTTACAGAGATATCTTTTGTGGAGGATTTGCAAATTGCAATTAATTGGGTTTGGAATCCGAGAGAGGAAATTATTGTACAAATTTAGATGTTTGACTTTCACACAACTCGAATTTTGCGTATTCTGTAAGGTAGAGCAGGTTCAACGTTCTGCTTTTATAAGCAGCCTAAACTTGGGAATTGTCAGGTCATTTTTACTTTGAAATAATTCAAACAATTTTAGTGATGGTGGTTTTTTTTTGGTTTTTTTGTTTTTTTTTCCCGATATATCTACCTACTTTTTTTTCCGTCAAAAATTATTTCCATTTTTGAAGCACGATTGTTTTTTAATGTCTTCTGAAATAATTTGAGGAGCTTGTTCATAGTTTTTGAAGTTTACAAGTAGAGATTGGTAACGTTTCATTCACTGCATTTACATTGAAGATTTCTGCAAAGAGTAAAATTGTGATTTATATGCAACGAGTGAGGAGTGAACATGCTGTTTGCAATGTAAGCGATTCACAAATACAAAGCATGAAAAAAAAATTTAAATACCTTTTAACCAGCAGTGCATGTGTGATGCCATTCGCTCATAATTTTTTTTTTCTAACTATGTCGTACAATTTAAAGGATATTGTGTTTTATCTATTAAAAAAATTATTTACGTTTTTTCCATAAAAAATTAAATTTGACGTTCATTATTTATGATATATCGCTAATATATATATATACTAATGAAAACATTAAAAATCTAAATGTTTGACTAAAATATACTAAATACTCCAAATAAATAACTTAATATTGTTGTCGATAAATTTTACCATGTACCAAAAATATAATCAATTGACGATTACTTTTGAAATATTTCACTCAAATTATAATAGGGGCGTTATTTGGTTCTAAAATAATAGTAAGATACGAATAAATAAAAATTTTAAATGTTTTTTTACTTCGTTCAATGAAGCCAAG
This sequence comes from Linyphia triangularis, assembly GCA_963978545.1. Taxonomy (NCBI): domain Eukaryota; kingdom Metazoa; phylum Arthropoda; class Arachnida; order Araneae; family Linyphiidae; genus Linyphia; species Linyphia triangularis. The sequence goes on from OZ021725.1 coordinate 83,255,070, forward strand.
AAGTTTATCTACGTATGAAACCTAGACAATCTCTTTAAAAAATAACTGGCACAATACGCGGGAAAAAAAAAAGGAAAAAAAAAAAAAAATCTCTATATATATATCCGAACGATGGCTATTTCTTCGGTTCTAATTATCGTAGAATCTTGCGGTTTGCACCAAAATGTTTTGTTTACGATTTTCTATATATCTAGTGCAAAAAAAAATTTCTTATGGGGCTGTATACTAAGTAAATTTAACTCGGTCTTGAAAAATTTCAATACGAATCGCTATTTTTTACGTTTGCATTCGATTTAGAATACTTCATTTACCCTAAATATCAAATTTCAGTTCATTATGTTGAGAAACACGTCATTTACGAGCGAAAATATTTTGGTCGATCTTGAGGGCAAATTTTTTTAAAGCGCGGAAGAAGGAAACATTTTGCGTGCTTCAAGACGTAATCTATTACACGGTCCCTTAGAGTGAGCTTTTTAAATTTTTGCTAAAATACTGAGAACCAAAAGTCAGAATGGAATGAAAAAAAATCTGGAGAGGTTTTCGACCATGGTAATTCTAATAAAAGCAAAAAAAAAAAAAATTCTATATAAAAAAAAAATTAAAACTTGTTTTATTAATTAATAATTCATTATTAAAAAAACTGTTTAAAATTTTTTGCATGCTATTATGTTTGACTGTTAATAAACTGTCGTTTGAAACAAAGATTGCAAAAATATATTAACTATTTAAGAATTTATGGTTAAGAAATCAAATTTTCTTATTAACATTAATTTGTAATTTTTTTTACTTCATTTAAATTACTTACCCATTCCTTTTAAAAATATGAAATTTGGTATTTAGACGTGTGTGTGTGTTTTTTTTTTTTCCTTTTTTTTTTGTTTTTTTTTCCTTGGATTCTAAATCGAAATATGGTATATAATATTATATGGTTGATATTGAACTTTTAAAAGTTTTGTTTTGTTTTAATATGTAGGTGACCCTTCATGATAAAAAAAAAAGTTATATACAATTCTGACAACTATTATTTCATCAATTAACCCATTGACGATCATGGGAATGGGCTAAATTCTACAGTTGTTTTCCCTACAATTCTACAATTATTTTCAAATTACATTTCTAATTCAAATATATAATTTTTTAAGATTATTTTTTAATTACTTTGCAATACAGAAGTTGTAGTAGAGATCAGTGGATGAGTACGATAACACGAATCAAATTGTTTACCAAGTTTGAAAAAGTATTTTCCTGCGTGTTGCATACAATATTTTTTATAATCACGTGGAAAGAATATTTTAAAAACATTTATCTATTTATGTTGGCAACTCGAGTCAATGAATTTGTATTGAAAATATGTCACTTCAATACCAAGGCTATATAATACTTGAGTACGAGGCGTGCGAGAAAATACTTTTTCACACCACTGATCTCTACTACAACTTCTGGATAAGCCATGCTTGGTTACGGACTTGAAGTTGAAGAAGGCTTAATAATCACTATAGAGATCTATACTAACAACTTCCTCCAAAACTAGTTCAAATTTGTTTGTAACTATGGGCAATCTTTTTCAAAGCCTTATGGGGGAAGTATTCAAATGCCATTATCTGCTTGCAGAGCAGAAACCGCTAAGAAGCAATCCAGAAGTTGTGATAGAAATCAGTGTTTCACACTTGTGCTAAAAAGTACTACTTTCGGCACGATTTTTGATTCAAAATGATTAAAAAATGTTTAATTTTTTGCCCGTTGCTATAAAAAATTAATTTACCAAATTGATAGTTATATAGAACAATATATCACTGTGGTCACAAAGAAGTATTCACTTCATAAGAAAGAAAAACAGTTTAATAAAACGTCAGAAGAACATAAAAGATGTTTCATCTCACTTTACCCAAACTACAATACACGACTTCAATATACGATGGAAATCTAGTACATCCTTCTAAATACCCCGAAACTCGTAAAAACATCCTTTCTCCATACCTACACGAACCATCCCACAATTGCCTCATTTTCACGTCTTCAGAAACGGAAAAAAAAAAGAAAAAAAAAAAAAAAAGAAAAAACTTCAAAATTAAAAACTCTTACCCTTTAAAACACCTATAAAAAGCCCAATTTGCGATGGAAACTTCCAAAAAATCTCATATAAAAAATACCAGCGTTCCTTCCCTATTTACCATAAAATTGTTCTTGATTCGTCGAAATTGCTTATAATACATCGAGGGGTGGCATCTTGTTTTTAATTTGGATAGAACGGGTAAAAGTCCCACCCCCCATCAAAGCTTCTCCTATCTTACTATCCCTTTGACCATAAACCACATGGGTGGGGTGTAAAAAAGTCAAACCCAAGTGTTTTAACTCGTCCCCGGGTGAAATTTAAGACATAATATCCCCGAAACTGACGAAAAAACAATTACTTAGGTATGTTGGAACGTTCAAATTCCTTGGCTGTTTTTGTCATAAGGTGGGAGATATTATCGGGTCGTATGTTAAGGTATTGTGCGTGTGAGAAGAGAGGAACAGCGATATGAGTTAGCAGAACTGTGTTTTAGAGGGGTAATGTATAACGATTGGAAATGGTTTTTAATATTTTCGTAGTTATGGCCCGTGAGCAGCTTGAGCATTTAAGATTGGTTAGAGGAATATGATTTTATGAAGTTTGGCAGGGTTAGGTATTGTATTTTACTGCTAAGACATTAAATTCTTTAACTTTCATCAACACATGTTTAAAATACGATTTTCTCTTTTCTTTAGTGCTGCCATCTATCGCATACTGTCGCAACTTACCAAATGTTTTTGACTTTTAATTTTTTTAAAACAAATAACACAGTGTGCAATTGTATGGAAACTATTAGTCTAGGGCGAAGGTATTAATCTTCCAATTCGTGTATCACTTATCAATTTTGGTTTTGTATAAAAGAAGAAAATGGGATTGTCACAGAAAAACACTTTACAGAAATAATATATAAGTTTAAAATTAAACTCATGTTTATAGCCATTTGGAACCTTCGATATCTGAATTGCGTTTTACAACTTGTTCAAATACTTACAATAATTTACATAATTTGCTATTCTTTCTTCTGCAATAGTATTTTCGCACATTACTTTCTTTCAAGATTTAGCGATTACATTACATTTTGAAAAGAAAATTATACGAAAATCACAACTATCCGATTTCGGGATTTAAAGGGTATTCTATGCTATGTTTTTTTATTTTTTTATTTTTTTAATCGTCTGATACACAAATTTTTATAACTTTCGATTTGGTGTGTGTGTTTGTTTGTTTGTGGTGGACAAAATCTTCGGAGGGCAAATTAACCTACTTGCTATCATCTAATCGATTCGAAACTTAATAAATAAACACATTATCGATGACGATGCAATTCTATCAAGTTTTGGGGACAAAAAGAAGTTAGTCAATGGCACGGATTCGATTATTTTTTTCGCAGTGGTCAAACACTATTCAAACTCCATCTGAGTTCAATATCCCTTAAATAAGTTGCAACTGTACATGAAAGTTGGCAATGCGTATAAGGAATCTTTGTTTTTAACGCTGATCTTTAAATACTACTTCTGGAGAGCTTATAAGCGGTTTCTGCTCTTCACTCAGATGAAGCCAATTGAATACTTACCCTTCTATGCTGCGTAATAAGTTGCGCATGGTTACAAACCTATTCTAACTAGTTTGGTGGGAAGTTTGTTTATGTTGGAAGTTTGTTAATGCCTATAATAGTACTATCTAGAAGTTGTAGTTATATGTCAGTAGTATTATGGGTTATTATTATTATTTTTTTTTTAAATTTAATAAGCAGTTTCCATCACACTTACAACTTTTGCATAGCTAAAAGTAGCAGTTTTGAAAAGCTATAAGAATCATTTCTACCAGATAAAGCCACACTCGGGTTGCTCCAAGAAAAACCTACCGCCAAAAAAAATCTGCCTTCAGACTTAATCCATTTTCAAGCAAACACCCCTTTTCCACAAGTGTGATTGGATCCCCAAAACAAAAGAATCTAAAAAGCAATAAACTTTAAAAAAAGAGAGGGGTTTGAGGGGGGATAAGAAAAGAGAAAAAATGGCCAGGAATAAGATCCGCAGGCCCCCTTTATTTATTTTTTATGTCCCTGCCGAAAAGAGACGTCTCTGTTATTATATCGCACGGGCGACAATTCTCCTCAAGCTGTAAATGAGAACAAAGTTAGACTGGCTTCGTAACTCATGACTGAAATGCAAATGAATGTGAACCATATCCCCTTCGCCGAAGATCATATACCCCCCCCCCCAACCTCCTCTTCAAGTTGAAGAGGCGTTAAGCAGGGAGAAAGTGGGGGTTCGGCGCAATTTAAGGTTTGGTGGATATAACCTGTTCATAAATAAGTGGCTGCCTTTGCCACATCTCCGCGCTCGGCCCCCGTAATAGTGAAATATCTGTCACGCGTAGAGGTGAGATACTTTCGCTATTAAAGCAAGCAACGGCAATGAGTTTCCATCACCGCTCTGTATGTATGGTATAGAATATCCAACCCCCCCTACCCCCCTCAGTCTTGGCGAAAAGAACATTTTTCAAACGCGTTTTCTCTTGGCCCCCCCTCGCAAAAGTTATGCAGAAACACGTAAAAAGGCTTTACCGCTGTTTGGCCAGCACTCTTTAAAACTATGTTATTTGATTAGAAATTTATTTATGAATTGGGAGTTGACACTTTAAGGACACCATAAAAAGAAAAAGGCGGCGACGGTTATAATCCGGGGACGATTCCCTCCGACAATAAGTTCGCTTCTTTTCGTTCGGTGCCCGGTGACAAAGTGCCGGTCACATGACTTCTGATGTATGAGTTTGCAGTCGGTGCTCAAGAGAGGGCGCCACTGTTCGTAAAGAATTGCCGGTCGTAATCTTCTCCGCGGGTCGTAGAAACTGTCAAACAGCGGCCGAATGATATGCATATTTTTTTTAAGGGGTAGGGGGGGGGGGGTTGTTTCCACTTCTCCTTCGTAAATTTCATGTTATTTTTCGGGGAGGGGCGTACTTTCCCTTGCTTACTTTTTCTTGAAGGAGACTAACACGATAAGGGTAGAAAACCATAGATATTCTATGAAATATATAATTTAAGTAAATTAAATATGAATGATAAAGTATAAGAAGTTGATTTGTGGTAAGAATGCGATTTTTCCGCCTAGTTTTGGTCGAATAATACGGTATTTGAATAATTTATCATAAAAGACCGTATCTAGGTCAACTATCACAAAAATACTTATGTTATAATCTCTTTTATTATTAAAAATATTCCCGGTTCAAGTTTCATCATTTGAAAAGTCGAACGACACGCCGGTGATTGTGAAAGAGGTTTAGCGTCATTATTCTGGTAGCAATTTTTCAGGTTTTCATCCATTAGAGACTCAAATGTTGGTCGATCTTATAACAATTAAGTAAGTGCAGCATAACACTCGTACAGCTCTAGTGATCCAGGAAATTAAAGCAAGAAAATTTCCAATTTACAACATAGACATATTTTATTTTCAGAAATTTTCGTATAAAAAAAAGCTGAGGTTAACAAAAAAAAAAACTTTAAAATAGTTTCTTAAAAAATAATAAAAAATAAGAACACAAATTTGAATTGTTACATTGGACAAACACAATATCATGTGATCGTTATGATGTCTTAGATTGGGAAAACAGTTGCCTGTGACGTCGCATTCATGAGGTGACGTGCTCACGAGAAAGTGTTTGGCATCAATAGTGTTTGGTTGAAAATAAATTGGCCATGTGGAGTTTATGCACGAAATTATTTGGAAAACCTGACAGCTTCACACCAATAAATTCCTCAAATCAAAACGCATTTCTGAAAACAAATTCGAATATTCAGCGAATCACAAGTACGTGTTTCTTTATTCACGCAAAAAGCAGTTTACTGTAACGCTGCCATGCTTTAAGTCCAATAGAATGTCGATCTATTATCGGTTAGAATAAGGTAATGGTGATTAATTTGAAACCGTTATATAATTTCAATAACAGACTACTATGACAGACTTTTTAATTCGTAATATTTCTCTCAATTTTTTGAGAGATGCATGTGCGTTATTATTTAATTAGAACATGAATATAATTAAAGCTTTTTGTTCAACATTTTCATCTAGAGAGGACATTACAAAATGGTTTTAAAAAATAATAATTGTACTCTTTTTGTAAAATTTTATTAAATGTCTTGCCAAGTGTTGAAAGATTTTGAAATCTGATTCGATCTTTAAAATCTGGTACTTGATTTACGCCAATGTCTCCTATTCGCTAAAATGGACAGACCAAACTGAAAAAAGAAAATAATAATAATATTAATAATACGTCAAACTTTTCTGAAAAGAAATAATCCAATTACCAGGTTTCCCATCTTTATATTTTGGAAAAATTCACCTTGGCGACAAATCCTTACCGATTTGTAAAATTTAACCAATACTTGTATTCCAACAGATAAAAAGGAAAAATCTTACGTTCAACCATTTTAGGATTTTGGCTGCATTAGGTTAATAATAATATAACCCATAAAAACAAAGTTTTTATTATAAATCCTTTATATGCATTGCCAATTTTTAAATTCCTTAACACAACTCCGATTCTGTAAACATCGCGTGCTTGTTGTTTGCATCTAATTTTAAATATCAAAAACATTTCTATCAGCAAAATGTGCGGTAAACTACGTTTCAAAATTTAGTTATTGAAAAGAACGTAAATTTACGCACTCACATCCAAATATCGTTTATTTATTCTGATTAAAACAATTTTATTATTTATTTATGAAAAATATGTTGGCAACAGGAAAGAGTTTCTTCAATGGTCGGTTGAATACAATTTTAGTGCGATTGCGGATGACGGAAAGTCCGTAAAAGCGACCGTTTAGTAAGAGTTACAGCCCCAAAATTTGATAGAATGCATTGTCATCGACATCTAATCTATCTGTTAAGTTTCAGCCTGATTAGATGACGATAACGGGGTTAATTAAGCCTCCGCAGATTTGTTCATCATCGACATACTCACAAACATACTCACAAAATCGAAATTAATATGAAGTACTTAAGGGGGTCGGAACGCAAATTTTTTTATCGGAATCCAATTTTACGAAAATCGGTAGTCTTTTTTTTAGTTTTCAGAAATTCTATATATTGTTAAATCGATAATAATTAAAGATACATATATTGGTGTATTCAGCCCGCGAAAAGCTCCAACATAAGTCATACCGCCTCTAAAAGTTAGTGGCGAACGCTGAGATAGTCTTCCGATCCCCCTTTAAAAACAAAGCATTTCTAATATGAACACATCTTAATTGACCTCCAATTATGTCCAAATCGAAACAATTCCGTCGTTACACCTTGAACTCCCACAGATCCAAATAGAGACGTTTCATCATTTCCCCCAAAGTCAACAAGTAAACACAACACTATCGAAATGATCGAGGCTTGACTTGGTCCACAACAAGGAGATTTCATTCTATGGACACACAGATAAAGGACCCCAATCAAGTGTCTTGTAGTAGCCGAAGATGCCCCGCGCTTAATTACTTCACGGTGGGCGGAATGTTTGATCACGTGGGAGGGGAGGGGGGAGGTTCGGACTGTGGTCTCTTTGCCCACGAGCTGTTGAACTTGGACTATTGGATGAGTAATTTAATAGCTTTAATGAAGCTGTGGTTAATTTTAATGGGGAGAGGGGGGGTTGTTGTCTTGTAAGTTTTGGAGGGGCTGATGTGGATTTTGATTTTTTAATTTTGTAGTGTCTGGGGTGATTAGAAGGATAAACTTGGTACTTGGGTTTTGGTTGAGGTATGGAAAAATAATGTATGGTTGTTTATAGGTTGTAGAATCAGGGTGTTCGTAATTATAGTTCAATTTTAGAAAAGCTGTAGAAATAATAAGCATTGGCCCGAATGACTTGAAATTTAAACTGTATATAGCCGTAAAAGGGGGAAACGATGTGACATGAGAAAAAAAACTATTTTGAACCATTTTTCTTTTTTTTTTTCTAATACCACGCCACTTTCCCCCTTTGCCAAATATTTTAGATCATTAAGAAGAGAATTTTTTTACTACCTATTAAAAGTTGAAATTCTATTATTAATCACCCCCAGGCAAATAATAATTAAAGTTCAACTTTCAAAAAGCATGATTTCAAAGCATGACATTTATTCGTATGCCAAAATGTCTTTCAAAAAGTAATCGTATAACATAAAAGAAAAAAACCGCTTGAAATATTAATTTCAAATTTTCGCTTTTTTTTTCGAATATACACAGGTCAAATTTCTGACCAGAGCACATCCAACAGAGTTTCATCAAATGCAACCTATTACTATAAGAGTTACGTAGATCACTGAAGCACTCACTGCCTCACTCTGTAACGCTGTAAGTGAAAGATTTTTAACCGATCATTGTGGAAACTCTTTCCTGTTGCCAAAATTGTTTTAATCAGAATAAATAAAATATATTTGGACGCGGATGCATATGTTCACGCTCATTTTAAATATATATATTTTGAAGTGTTGCTTGCCTCATATTTTGGTATTGGAGGTGTTTTATTATTTGAAATTAGATGCAAATACCATGCACATGCTGACAACAGAATCGGGGTTATGTTATTAAGATAATCGATTTTATTTATGGGAACTCTCAAATCCATCATTGCCTCGATTGTTGTCAATGAAATCCAAACGATGTTTCCCAGTTGAATTCGCAAGCAATGTACTTTTTTAAGAGATTATTTATTAAAAACAGTTTTTGTCAAATATATATATATATATATATATATATATATATATATATATATATATATATATATATATATATATATATATATATATATATATATATATATATATATATATTATCATTTTATTTATAAATCAGAAATAATTTTCATTCGCACAATATCAAGAGAAAATTTTTAATAAATATATCGTGTCTCTCTATATTAAAAAATAAAATAAGGAACAGACTCGTTGTCACTAACGTTTCTCTTTTTCTGGTGCAAGGCGAACTGTGAAATTCTTAACATAAGTAGATTTTATCTCTATCCCGCCATGTATTATCGCAAAATGGCGAAATTTAAATGAGTTTTTTTTTTATTAATTGAATTTTAAAATTTGGCCGTAATGGTAATCCAATGGGAAAAAAAGTTTCCCCCTACTCATCTATCTGAATAAATATTTGAAATATTTACTTTTTTCCATTGAAAAAAATATATTTAGAATATTTGAAATCTTTTCTTGCGGATAGAATTAAAAATATCGTTGGATGATAAAAAATTACTTAGATACGTCATGTTTTAGTGAACTCTAAAACTCCGGGTTTTTTTGCGGCATCTTTCAACATTGAAAAAGGTATTGAAGGGGAAAATGGTAAGAGAAATACGTCATTTCTAAGAGCCACGTGCATAAAATTAGTCTCAACATAATACATAATATCCATATCCTTTGATTCTTTTCCCCACCCCGGGGATTGGCAAGCGTCAACGAACAGGGATCGGAGCTCCCTAGTACATTAAATTAAAATGTTTGTTTTATCCATCATTTTTCAATGGTTGCCTTAGGTACCTTACAAATCAAGTCTCATTACAACAAGACACATTAATTTCACACACTTAAAATAAACTCAAGACAACCCTCCCCCAAAAGAATATCTTCATTACTATCTTTATCAAATTTACACCACAAAATTAAGAAATTCTCTTCCTGCATACTTCAAAGGTATATACTATACAAACAAAAACAAAAAATAAAAAAATCGCCATTTGGCGTCAGAATCCGATATAAGGTGTGCTGTTCTCAAAGTGTGAAAGGATCTGTGAGATATTGTGCTTCCTCTCAATGTGACAAGCCCAAGTGGCGACAACGGCATTAATAGTTGGTGCACACGCATGGCTGCTCGTCTCCTTCGCTTTTTTGCATTGCTTATGAAGATAAAAATAGAAAAGAGATGAACAATCAAGGGAGGTTGTCACAAGAAGGGGGAGGAGGGGTGTCACAAGGTTGTGTGACAGTTAATGAAAACGATCGTTTCATCCTTCAGAAAATCTAACGGGATTGACTCTGTTACGAGAAGTGACAAATTCTTGAATCTGTCGGTGAATTATCGGCCTGGTTTCAAATGTAATTATTCTCTAACCTGTGGTGGCCTTTTTGTCCAATCAGGTTTTAAGATTTTGTTTGAATTGGTAGTTGGAATTTGCTTGATGAAGATGTAGTTTTATGTTAAGCAACGTTACAAGAGGTAATTTTTAATAGTTTTTATTGTCACGCAGTAACATTTAGAAGAATTTATTTCTAAACTTGAGTAAAAGAAATCGAAGCTAACTTATTCAATTGTTGCCTTGTAATATGGAAAATAATTTTTACATATAAAACTGATTTTAGTTCGATCAATTCTAGAAAAATTATACTGCTTTGTGATAAGTTAAAACTATATTTTTATACTTTGGCATGATGCTATATAATTCCACTCTGACTATTAAATTTTGGCCCAAATATATTTTGATTAAATGTGTTTTTGCTCATTATTGCTTTAATGTTTTACCAGAAAAATTTAACTCCAACAGTAATTTGCCGATTCCAGAATCAAATCTTTCTTCTCTTGCAACACTGATATTTACTTCAGAAACACTTCCCCTATTTGTCTGTCTTACTATTTTCAAACCATATCCATTTCTCAAAACAAACAAGCTGCGACAAATGTATCCAATATTTTAACTACTTACAATATAACTGACATGTCTCTCATAACTCTAAAGAAATACAAATAACAATTATCCGCTAAAAATAATTTTAAGTTCAGTCTAAATATATCACTAAGTTCAGTTATAATAATATAAAGCATAGATACAGACTTTTTTTGAAAAAATCCTTTATAATATACATTGTCTATTTTTATATAACACAGAGCCGATATCAAAAACATTTCTATCAGCAAAATGTGTGGCAAACTACGTTTCAAAATCTATTTATTAAAAATGAATGTGTATTTATGAACGATTACATTCAAATATCATTTAATTATTCTGATTAAAGTAATTTTATCATTTATTTATTAAAAAAGAATTTGGCAGCAGGAAAGAGTTTCAACAATGGTCGGATAAATGCTAGCCAAATGGATGACGTCAGATTGGTTTATTAGTATTCCGTAAAAGCTACTTTTTAGCGACAGTGGCAGCCCCTCCAAATTTACTAGAATGCATTGTCATTGACATCGAATCTATCTGCCAAGTTTCAGCCCGATTGGATGATGGAAAGGGGGTTAATTAGGCCTCCTCAGATTCCGCTCCCATCGACAAACAAAGAAACGCACGATATTGAAGTTAATACAACGGATTTAAAAATACTCCACACGTTATTTAAATGATGTAAAATGGACAGCTGAGCTGCCTAATTACAACTGGACTATTATGCCTCTTGTTTTATGTTTCGACTATTTTCAAATATAGACCCAACATACTTGTAAGAATTTTAGTTATTTGATTTCGTGATTCCCGATATTAATTATGTATTTAAAGTTAAAATTTATGAAAACTTAGGTCGTGGAACATTCCTTAACTTTCAATTACGCGATAAAACTGGCCACAGCATTTAAGTTTGTAATGGATTCGTGTAATTTATCGTTTTCATTTTCGCATTTTCATTAATATGAAGAAAAGAAAAATGATCAGTTTGGTGATATTTTTAGCAATAATTATTTCATTTCCCACACATCCAAAGACCCACCAAAATGGCTAAATTGGCGATATACTTTTCGATAATGAACACATATCCTTTTGGGTAAGTGAAACAGAGGAGGATCCTTGGTTGACGATCAATGCTCAATTGAAGAGAACTCTGTGTTAAAGATATTCGATCAGCGACTTTTTACGTCTTCACCGAATTTCTTTGGGAATTTTGGAGATTTAGGATCACTAGGCATTCTTGATTATTGACTAGAAACCCCAAAGTGGTTTAAGAATCATCATAGAGATATATATTAGCAACTCCCCCACAAACTAGTTTGAATTTGTTTGTAATCATGGGCAACAGCTATTACATAGCATAGATGGGAGGGGTGGGGGGCATTCAATTGACTTTTTTTGCTTAAAGAGTGGAAACTGCTTGTGAGCTATTCGGAAGCTATTGTTAGGGGTAAGTAAGTGGTAGTTTCGCATATCCGACATAAGACTACATGACGAACTGTGATGATATATACTTTGATATACAGATTGAAAATGTCGGAGCCAAATTAAAAGAACAAATCTGCAATACAAAGTCATTGAAATGCATTTTAAACAATCTATGTACGAAACTTGTGTGTGTGTGTGTGTGTGTGTGTGTGTGTGTGTGTGTGTGTGTGTGTGTGTGTGTGTGTGTGTGTGTGTGTGTGTGTGTGTGTGTGTGTGTGTGTGTGTGTGTGTGTGTGTGTGTGTGTGTGTGTGTGTGAACAGTGATTTCAATGGGAGCACTTAATATTTTTTTAGTGTGCCACATGAGTTAACTTTCATCGACTTATTCAATTCGATTTTGACCTAAACTTCATTTTTTTTTTTTTTTACTTTTAAACGTTATTATTATTATTTTAACTTCCCATTTATAAAGTTTAATATTTATTCGACTCTTTTTATAAAGTTTAGTTTTTATTCAGATCTGTTAAAATACCACAGACACAAGATGGCTCTAGACAAATACACCTTAATTATAACCAACTTATTCAACACAAAACTGCAAACGTACCGAACTATTATTTTGAGCGGCGGAATATTTTGCAATATTTCTCTTAGATTAACGATCACAGCGTATTTAAGAACCTTGTGTTTCTTCCCCGAAATAGAGAGAAGTATGCCGTGGATCCATTTCTCTTTAAGACTGCATTTCTGTTCTCGCTTCAATCAGTAATTGCTATTTCTGCTCGATGCCGACCTGAATTTGACACTCCGGAATGAATTTCAGTCGCAATTATACCCCAGCATCGTTTGCGAGAAAACTCTTCTGTTTTTGACGGTTTATTACAGCGAGTAAAAGGCCTTTTCCTCGTCTTTTATCGTTTTGGCCCCCTCCCCTCCCAACCTCAAAACAAAATGAGGCACAAGTTCCCTGCCGTACTTACTGGTATAAAGTCTTTTAAGTTAGCGAGTAAATATATATCTTCAAAATGAGGTTTTGGGTTCGTGTGTGTGTGTATATTATGCATCCGACGACCGAATCTGAGTTTTTGAAAGTGTTTTGGAGGTCGGGATCGTTATGTTCTGGTACCGGTGCCGAAGTTTTAGTGGTTTGATTGAGGCGGGGTTTTGTTAAGTTGGATGAAACAGTGGCGGATTTGTTGTTAAGCGGCTGGAGGTGTATGAAAAATAGCTGCAGTTATGATATGAGAATTATAGGTTTAGTTGATTTTGGAATGTGGAAAGAATAGTGTCGCTTAAGACGGATTTACATATTTCAAGTAGCTTGCATGTCAGCTTGTAAGTTGAATGGAATGCAACAAGTTGGCTAATTTTAATTGATTTATTATTTTTTTACATGAAAATTTTGTTTTTATTAATAAAAAAGGCGTAAGTTTTGTTTTGAGACTTTGCCATAAACTTTGTTTTACTCTGAAAGAGAGAGGAAGACCATTGCAAAAAAAAAAAAAAAAAAAAAAAAAAAAAAAAGAGGCCTGGAAGAAAATCCTTGATAAGGCCAGGCTACTTCGCACTTGTCGTGCCGCTGAAGAAGAAGAAACTTTGTTTTGTGCAGCTTTCATTTTTATTTACATACCTCGAATAGAGTTTTTTAGAAATTTTTTTTTTTTTTTTTCAAAATAATATTTGCATTTTTAAGTTGAGAATTGCACATCTTTTAAATAATGACCTTATCATAATCTTCTTTTCATATTTTTCTTAAATGGTATTCGTTATTCGATATAATACCTAAAAATGTTTATCATATTTTTTATATTTCATACTTTGCCCCGAAATGTCCAGTATTCTATAAAATGCCTAAATATTCATTACATTCCCGATGCTTCTTATATTTTCGGTAACTTGTGTATCAATGGGATAGCTCAGTGTTTGTGTCTAATGTTATAAGATAAAATAAATGCTTGAATAAGCGATTCTGTGGAACATTTTATTATGTCGGATCTGAGAACAAAATAGTGCTAACAGGAAACCTCGAACAAAAAAATTTAAAGTTGAAGATGATCGAAAGGAGAAAGAAAACATACTTAAGTTACAAAAGAACAGACGACATTTTCTTTTGTTATTTTTTGTTCCATACAATCTTACAAAACCATTCTTTTCCCTCGAGACATTTTCTATCTCCCACTGTTGCCACTCACCGTGGTAATAAACTAAATTTTTGCAGTGGCATTGTAACAGAAAAACTTAATACTCAAATAACTTTCAGCAGCCTTTATTGCATATATGGCAGTCGAAAGTAAACAGCGATTGAAAATCATTTGTAAAACTTTCATCTCCACAGGTGGAGCTAGTGGCACTAAAAACACGTCACCGTCAGCAACTCACAGACGATATTTTGCATAATCAGGTCATTTGTTGTGTCATGTCAAAGAGCGACGACGATTGATGCTACTTCAAGAGAGGAGAAAAAGGGATGGTAAAATGATCGCCAAGTGGGCGGGGTTGCCAAAAATCCCTGGCAGATGTTCAGCCTGAATCCCGATGAACACAGAATAACAGAAAAATAAAAAAAAAATCCCTTCCCAACCCACCCAGAGACACACACACATATATCAAAATATAAATAAATAAGAGGCCATGAAAGAGCGAGTCCAACCAAGTGTGACAGCCAAACCGAGGCGATTATCGCCAAAATTATCCTGTCTGATTGATGAAATGTCAAACGGGAAGAAAAGGACTGCACAAAACCTGGGAGAGAGAGAGAGTGAATCCAGGATAATAACAATAATAGTCATAAAAAGATGGAAGGGGGTGAAAGGAATGGGGGGGGGGGCTGATGATAAATAATAATAAAATATATCAAGGGGAGAGGGATGGGGGGGAGAAAGATTAAAAGGGGGGCGAGATGCGCTGGACGGCCTACATTTTGATAGGGTTGCCTGGTTGTGTGGATGGATTGGTCGCCAAGTGCGGGTCATTGAATTGCAAATGGGGTTTAAGTCTTAATTAGTTATGAGTTGTGCTTTTATTGTTTGCTTACAAATTGTGGGTGAGTTTAAAAAAATGTCGAAATTTTGGGCAAAGTATCGAAACAGCTTTCCGGTTTTTTTTTAATGTTGGTAAATACTTTTGAGATTTTTATATTTTAAGCGCCGTAGTGAGCTGCGCTCTACACACGAAAGCAATATTTTTGGTAGCTTGCAGTTTTAATAAATATTCACAACTTACTCTGCCATTTGGGGTAACTTTAGCTTCACAGTTACGAAACGGGAACTGAATGAAGCAATGGAAGGAACTAAGAGGTCTAACCCCCCCCCCCAAAAAAAAAAAAATTACTAATAATATAAAGATAAAAAGATATTTACTCATTTCAGTAAATAATTTGCATGGAGCAGTATCGATGTAGTAAATGCTTTAAAGGTTGTAAGTTTTATACAAAGACTAACAGAATCTTTGCATAAGCTGTGCTGTACTGAAAGAGTGGAAGTGATGGAGATAACTGACTTGAATGAACATAAATTGATACTTTTGGCACTTTTAATGTAGTAATATGTATTAGTTACCAGCAATATATCAAAAGCGCCGGATTTCTATAGAATATCTAGGCATTTTATAGCAGGTCGTTTTTAGACAAATTATGAAATATGAAAATAATACATACTTCACTAGGGTTGTACCTGAGGCATTCTATGGAATGAGTAATGGTATTTTGGCAAAGTGTGAAAAAAGGTCATGATAAGGCTATTATTTAAAAGACGTACATTTCTTAAAAATGCACAAATCAATGCCATTATAAAAACTTTCATTCAAAATACATAAAGAAAAAAAAAACTTTCATTCAAAATACATAAAGAAAAAAAAACTTTCATTCAAAATACATAAAGAAAATTTAAAAAAATAAAAACTGACATTCAAAATATATAAAGAAATATAAAAAAAAAAAAAACTTTCATTCAAAATACATAAAGACAAAAAAAACTTTCATTTGAAAAACATAAAGAAAAATTTGAAAAAAATTCCATTCAAAGTACATAAAGAAAAATAAAAAATAAAAAAAGCTTTTATTCAAAATACATTAAGAGAAATAAAAAAAAAAAACTTTCATTCAAAATACATGAAGAAAAATGAAAAAAAACACTTTCATTTAGAATACATAAAGAAAATTTAAAAAAAAAAAAAAAAAAAAAAAAAAAAACGTTTTATTCAAAATAAATAAAGGAAAATGAAAGTTGTACAAAGCAAAATGCGTGCCTTTCGTATTAAAGAAAGCTTAATTTTCAATTAGAAAACAAAAACTTAAAATTAATCTATTTGTTTTAATATGGTAGGCTTGAATGACATTTTGATTTGCACTTCTTTGCATTTTTCTCATATCTAAGCAAGTTTTTTCGGTACAAAGTGAACTTTTATCTCACATAGAATTCTTTTAAAAGTGCATGGTAAATTCTGAGCCTAAGGCGAGCTTTAAAAGTCACTTGCCTTGCCACGTGATATTCAAAACGAATTGAAAATTTACTTCATAATTTGCCGGTAAGTCATTTAGTATTCTATAAAATGCCTAAGAAATGTGCGAATTATTAAACATTTTAGACCTTGCTTAAAAACTCTCAGCGTTCAATAAAAATACCTAGTTACTCAATAGAATTCCGGGCTTTCATTCATTACGTTAATGTATAAGCCTCAATATCTGAGTTATAGACTAACTAAAAATGTCCATCAGGACATAGTTGCCATACTGAAGAACCAATTCAACATCAATGTCCTTAATGGACCACGTCTTTTCTTTTTTTAAATCTTTTATATTAACTTCAATTTTGTATGTTTGTTTGTCGATGGAAGTGGAATATTCGGAGGCCTAATTAACCCTCTTGCCGTCATCCAATCGGTCTGAAACTTGGCAGATAGATTCGATGTCGATGACAATGCATTCTATCAAATTTTGGGGCTGTTTCTGTCACTAAAAGATTGCTTTTACGGAATACTAATAAACCAATTCGCCGTCATCCAATCGTGCTTCGGCTAGCATTTAACCGACCATTGTTGAAACTTTTTCCTGTTGCCAAAAATTATTTTAGTAAATAAATAATAAAATTATTATAATCAGAATAAATCAATGATATTTGAATGTGAGAATCACGCTCATTTTTAATAAATAATTTTTGAAACTTAGTTTGCAGCACATTTTGCTGATAGAAATGTTTTTGATATCGGGGATTTGTTAATTAATAAATATAAAAATTGACAATGCATACAAAGGATTTATTTAAAACTTTGTTTTATGGTTTATATGTATTATTTTACACTACTATCTTATACTGATGTTATCAGAAGTACGTATTAAAAATTGGTAGATAGTTTAAGATATTATCTTAAAGTGATGGGGACGCTTCAAGTTTTTAGATTTTCTCCATTGAATTCGCACATGATAGGTAGATATAGATAACAAAAAAAGTTAGTGCAGTTGTTTTTGTTTTATGGGGTCGGTGCATACTACAAGAGGATTGTTATTACTACAATGCAGTACATTACTGTGTAAATTATAATAGAAGACGTATTTTATAATCAGTGCATATAATGTTTGAAAGTTCTTTGTTTAAATCAAATTTCCACAATGTTAAAATGTGCATTTGTACTCGAATTCGTTTCCACAAAATCCTCTGAAGATAGCTTTTTTTATAAGGTAGTCAATTTGCAATAGGCAATAGAATTGATTCAATCATCATATTTTGGCCATCTATAGCTCCAATTATATTTTTAATACATCTGTTCCCCTCTGATAAAGACAGATAGCTCTATTTCTTTCGATGTTTAGGTTATAATTGCTATAATAGCGTGCTTTGGATTCTTTCAGAAAGCACACTAAACTTTTAAATTAAAGGCTGCATAACACAGATATTATTTTATTTAATTATTTATATTTACTTTGATTTTGTGTGTATTTGTGGCGACAAAATTTTTGGAAGGATAATTAACCCACTTCCCATCATCCAATCAATCTGAAACTTGGTAGATAAACTCGTTGTCGATGAAAGTGCATTCAATAAAGTTTTGGTGATAAAAAAGGTTAGTCAATGGTATTGGAATCGATGATTTTAAGCGCAGTGGCCAAACACTATAAAAATATTATCTGATCGCAAAATCTTTTATATAAGTTGAGATTGCACATAAGAGTTTTTAAAACGTATAAAAGATAGCAGTTTCTTAACTAAACTCTTCTTTAAAAATTTTGAAAATGGTGATATCCTATATTTTTGTGGTAGCTTGAATCATGTCGTTTTAGTAACATGAAAAACTAATGCCCCTTTTTTGCAATTTCCTTCATCAAAATCCTTTCTTTCCTGTTGAATTTAACAAAAACACCTTGCATCCTTACAAGGAGAATATATCCTTGAAGAATATATCCTTGCATCAAGTTGATTTTGTAAAATGAAAAACCAATTCCTTTATTTTTTTGCTGTATTCTTTCACCAAAATCCTTTCTTCCCATTTTGGTTCAACAAGGAACCAAAGGTGCATCATGTCGATTTTGTAACATGAAAAACCAAAGCACTTTTTTGCACTATTCCTTCATCAAAATCCTTTCTTCCTTTTTTGGTTCAACAAGGATTAAAAGGGGAATCATGTCGATTTTGTAACTTGAAAAACCAAAGCACTTTTTCGCAATATTCCTTCATCAAAATCCTTTCTTCCCTTTTTGGTTCAACAAGGATCCAAAGGAACATCATGTCGATTTTGTAACAAGAAAAACCAATGCCTTTATTTTTTTTGCTGTATTCCTTCACCAAAATAATTTCTTCTCTTTTTGGATCAACAAGGAACCAAAAGGGCATCATGTCGATTTTGTAACATGAAAAACCAAATCACTTTTCAGCACTATTTCTACATCAAAACCCTTTCTTTTCCAGTTTTTGGTTCAACAATATCACCCGAGGCGATATTTCGCCAAATCCAGACTGGCCGTCAGGAGTGGGGGGAAAAAATTCGATGTTTGGTCGGTTGGCTGTCGCAGGGGCTCAACTCCGGTGATGGAGTGATGTGACAGAGAGGGGGGCGGTGGTAGGAAAAGGGCGCAGAACGGCCGGGGCGCGCAGTCCATCAATGTCCAGGACAGCCAGAACTAGTGTCTCTCCATGGCGCGGATGTCCGCGCAAAAAGGACATATTTCAAATTAGTCATCATTCAGTTGACAAGGCCGGGTCGTATTTTATCTGTCCCGTAAATGTGGAGGTGACGCTTCAAAAGCTGTATCATGGGGGGGGAGGGAAAGGGGGTGATCTGGAAAGCCTTCAAAGGGGGATCGCAGCTTGAACGACAGGGTGCACAAAGCTGGGTGACGTATGAGATGCCTTCTATCTGGGATAGGGAGAGTAGTGTCCGGATTTTTTGGCAAGGGGGTATTTATGTGATGGACGGGGTACTATTATTATTTTTTGGTTTGGAAAATATAGTTGGAGATGAAGCTGGATGGGGTTTATGTGTTGAGTTGGTGATATGTTTTTTTCTTTTTTTTTCTTCGTTTCCTCCCCCCCCCCCCCCTATTAAATTATTTTTATTTTTAGTTGTATATATTTACTTTGGTTTAGTTTTGTTAGGTTACTTTATTTGTCACTAATTTTCAAGCTGTAAATTAGCTTAATTTTCAGCATTTGAATTCTCGAAGCATTTGAATTCGGTCTGAAATTGCAATTTTAATACTCTGAGCCTAAAGCGCCAAGGATATTCTTTTCAACAGGCGAAAAGTCGGGCCCGGTGTCCGTCCTCACTTAATGTTTAGGCTTGCGCAGGAGAGGCATTGTGCTCCCCCTGCTTGTTTAAAAAGAGATGTAGGCTGATGTTGTTCAGTTGTATTGATGTATCGATGTTTTATTTAACTCAAATAAAAAATACCAGAGTAAAATGGACATCAGCCTTAAGCCGATTATTTCTATCTTTATAATTTTATTTCAATAGAACGATGTTCTATTTTATTGGTTTAGCATTCCAAATGTACTTATCGGTTAGTCAACTGACTTGGCCACTTGATAAATCACTCACTCATTGAATCACTCAAGAATCAGTTAATCATTGAATGACTCGTATTTTGATTAATTTCATTATCTGCTTATTCAGTCATCAAATCACCCACAATCAGTATACCACTTCTACCCAAAATTTGTCTCTGAATCTCTAGCATACAAAACGCTAGTCAGTATCTCTTTAAATCACTCATAATGTGTATCACATCACTGACTCATTAACATACTCATAGCAACTTATTCAAATACTTGCCACATCCCTTATTCATCGATTGGGTCATAAACTCACTGAATCACTAGCTCCTTCACTTTGCAATTGGCTCACTCACATAGTCACTGACTTGGTTACGTAATAGATCAGTCTGTCGCAGGATCCTTCAAAAATCACTGTCGAAATGAATATATCACCTGTGAGTTTGAGATGTAGATAAAGTAAAGAGGAGAAAAGTTCTGATGATTCTTAAAGCGCAGTTATTTTCGTGTTCTAGCTTCTATAAATGTTCAATTAATGAAACCTTGATACCATTTTTTAACCAATCCGCCTTCCACTTTTGACATTCTCATGAACCACTTATGGATCGGGAACCATGGATTTTGAACCACTTCTATAGAGAGTCCAACCATGGCAAAATTTGATTAAGCTAAAAGGAAGTCATGAGAAACATGCTGAATAAGATAATTCGTCTGTTTGGGAAAGAGGTTGAAATTGGATACTGATTAAAATAAGTTATTCTAATGACAGCTTCCGAAGACTGTCGATAGACATAGACTTAGTTAATGTGTTTGATGATAGACATAGGTGTTTGATGGTAGATATAGTTAAAGCAGTTGATAAGTTGATCAAAAAAAGAATGAATATTTATGACATAGATCATTTCGAATATTATCATTCTTTCGTTTTGATTTCAGTCTCATATTTTAGAAAGTCAGAATATTTTTTTTTTTGTCTCGCTCTTGTCAAACTATCACAGAGTAAAAGAAATCGTCTGTAATGAGATATAATTCAATTTAAATGTTTGAGGTCTCTTTGGGATGGACCTACGTACTCTTTAGGTACTTTTGATTTCAGTCCCATATTTTAGAAAGTCATTTTGTCAAACTATCACTCAGTAAAAGAAATCGACTGTGATTTAACATTACTCAATTTAAACACTTAACCCTTTTTTAGGGGGGATGGACCTACGTACTCTTTAAATAGCTAAACCAAATTAAATTCCCCCCCACTAAAATGAGAAGGGAAAAAAAGTCAAAACCACGAAGCAATAATATCTAAAAAAGGAGGAGTGCAAAAAGTGAGGAAAACAGGCCGAAAACGAACAAGAAAGAAAAAACTGTTTTCGGCAATATTACGAGATATCTCCGATAGCCTCTAAACACTTAAGCCGGATGATTTATTTCTCTCGAATGGTTATTAACACCTTTCTCTGGTATCCTTCCTCCTACACGCATCCAGCTGGACGTGTGTTGATCCTGAGATACCGAGATAAAAGTCAAGAAGTTGGCTATATAAATGGAGTAGGTGAGATGGACAACCAGTATCTATCTCCTTTGTAAGGTCGCGCGCGTGAGTTTCCAACGATCAGAAATGATGAAAGAGATTGTTTGGAGCGTGTTGCTGATCGATTATTTTACCATGAGGGGCTAACCGTGTAACTTATCGAGATGTTTATGAGTCGTGAGTATCTGCTTTTGGAGATGTTTTAGGGTGTAGTTTATTTGAAACGAGGCGATGCCGATGGTTGGTTACCACTTGGGAAGAAATGTGGTTAACCCTTCGCGGATGCGGGTTAATCGATCGTTGGATGAGGAACGAGACCGCTTTGAAAATAAAATAGTTTGTGGTGTTGTAGAATGATTAATCTGTGGTGTGTCTTGCAGCATAGATCACTTCACAGGGTAACACACATATAGCACACCCTAGTTATGGAAAAAATAAACATAACATTTGCATAGTTGAGCTTTTATAATACCGATAAAGATTGGGTACTCTAAATGGCAGGGGGTTTTTTTTTCCTTTTTTTTTTTTTTTCCAAAGTGGAATGAGATTCTCTGGAATTGACTGGTCATCACGAGGAAGAAATATTTTCGTATGAGCTAAGATAATTTAATGGGAATCAATTAGGAGGTAGTTATGGAATTCCCAATTGGGAGGTAACTTATTTCGTGTCACTTTCAAAAACGTAAACTGCGCCAGTATTAACAACAGCAAAACGATGCAAAAAGAGAATTTTAAAGTCAATTAGGACCTGCGAACAGAACACATTTTCATTGTTGATTCTATGACTTAAATAAATAGAGGATTTACTGATATCTCTGGATTCAGACGAGTTTGGTAATAGAATCCTGTATAATTCACTAGACAATAAATTGGCTTCAAATAATTAACTTTCGAGAAAATACAAAAATGTATATATACACCACCCTTATTTTGAATAAAAATCTGTAAGTAAATACGCTCATTCAACTGCAAAATTGTGTAAACCATTAATGAATTTGTCAAGATAGCTATAGAAAAAAAATGGTTCAGCATATTGCAAGTTATTACCATGTATCCTTTCTCATGATTTCGTTCCCTTACTTACAAAACATCAGAATGAAATACGGTTACTTTTCCTAACTAGCTTATAAAGAACACTTGAGCTAAATTTTAGCCGTTTAGCTATGCGGAATATGTGATATATAGCTGTGTGAAAAATGTGATGTATACATAGCTGTATAGCTGTGCGGAAATTCGATATATAGCTATGTGGAAAATGTGATATATACGTGTATAGCTGTGAGGAAAATGTGATATATACATGTATAGTTGTGTGGAAAATGTGATATATAGCTGTATAGCTGTGTGGAAAAATGATGTATATATAGCTGTATATCTGTGTGGAAAATGTGATACATACACAGCTGTGTGGAAAATGCGAAAAATAGCTGTGTGGAAAATGTGATATATAGCTGTGTGGAAAATATGATTTATGGTGTTGGGCAGACAGGTATGCTCACTTGGAAGTATTTGTCAAAAAACAAAACTGATGATTATTGGGTATAGAAAACCCGTCTTTCTATCTTGAAAAACCATTACATTCTGAAAGAGCGGCCGTTTGATCAGCACTATCCAGTAAAGAAGATCATAAAAGCCTTTTTTATAAGAGAAACGATAAATTCATAAACCGCTACATGCCACTATATCCCACTATTTCGCAGTTGTGTCATTTTCAAACAGTGATGTGCAAAACTGATTGATAGGAGTAAATTTGATTGGCGGTTGTATATAGTGAGGTGATATCGTGTTCAAATGCCAGATACAACGCCTATACCTCAAAGATCTCTTTTGTCTAGTGGTTAACGCACCTGTCTACTGATCTAGGAGCTCCTGGTTCGACTCCCCATTAGAGCACATCGCTAGATTGGTGACTACCGGACAATTGAATCATGCTGCTATCGATCGGCACTTTCTGAAAATACTGCACGACTTCCACACTACTATCTCAGCATCTTTGGCGACTCACTACCACACAGCAAGCTCGGTACCGCACGCAAGCAACTCAATTGTTCGTCTCTTCGCGACTCACTGGGAAGGGGCTGTGTGGTGATATCGTGTACAAATGACAGATACAACACCTAGACACCAAAAATCTCTTTTGTCTAGTGGTTAACGTACCTGTCTACTGATCTAGGGAGTCCCTAATTCGACTCCCAGTTAGATCGCATCGCTACAATAGTTTAACAATGATACCTATATCTATATACAGCCGCCATCCCGTACCATGTCTATCCAACAGTGTCATGCTGGATAAGTAAAGTATGAGATTCCGTACCTTGTCTATCCAACAGTGCCAAGTTGGATAGACAAGGTATGGGTTTTCAATGCACTGATTTGTAAAGTGTAAAGTACGCTCAATGATCTATTTGTATGCACAATGACGGCTAAACAGGCCGGGACTACAGCTTAACGTTGATTCCGATCCACAACGAACATTGCCTTACTCTGGATTCGAACCCCGGCACCTTCGTCAAAGTCAAGGAGTCAACATCCTGTATAAATTCTGCATACAAAATCCCATTTCCCGAAAAAAGAGATAAACTTCTTATCGATGCGGAAGTGATCTTCAACACCATAAAGAGAATGATTCGCGATTCGATCTTACCTCATCTCAGGTTACTGACCGTCATACAAGCCAAGGATTACGTCACACCCTCTCAGACGCAATCCCTTTTTGTACCGATATCCATTCGCGATTAGAGACATACTCGGAGAAAGAAAAGGAAAAAGAAGATTCCAATCGGTAATTACTCAAACCAGGAATCGGATTTACCTGACCACCGTGCGCAGACAGATGGATCTCTTCGAAAACAACACAATGATTCGGGAGTTGTTTTTTTTATTCTTAATGGTTTTTGAGAGAGTTATTTATATTCTAGATGATCAGGATCATTTAGAATGTGGTCAATGGTCGGGTGTACCTGATTCAACGAAACCAATATCGTGAAAATTGAAACTGACATCATCACTTTCATCATTTGAGTCTAAACTATCCGTTGCTAAGCTAGATTCTATGTATTTTTCAATCCTTTATATTAACTTCGATTTTGTGTGTTTGTCGATGGGGGTGGAATATGCGGAGGCCTAATTAACCCCCTTGCCATCATCCAATCGGGCTGAAACTTGGCAGATAGGTTCGATGTCGATGACAATGCATTTTATAATATTTTGGGGCTGTTACTGTCACTAAAAGGTTGCTTTTACGGAATACTAATAAACAAACTTGCCGTCATCCAATCGCGCTGAAAATAGCATTTAACCGATCATTGAAGAAACTCTTTCCTGTTGCCAAAATTGTTTAAATAAATATCTAATAAAATTACTTAAATCAGAATAAATAAATGATATTTAGATGTGACTGCATACATTCACGTTCATTTTTAATAAATAAACTTTGAAACGTAGTTTGCCACACAATTTGCAGATAGAAATGCCTTGATTTTTAAGCTTAGATGCAAACACCAAGCACCAGCTGGCAACAGGAGTAGAGCTTTGTTAATGAATATAAAAATTGGCAATGCATATAAAGGACTTATATTGAAAATTTTGTTTTTATAGGTTGTATTATTATGCATAACGACTGTTAATCAGGACAAGACCTACAGCTTAACGTGGATTCTGAACCACAACGAACAACCATGCTGCCTTAAACCGGGATCTTTTCCATGCGAAGTCAGAGCGCTAACCACACAGGCATCAGGTGGGTATAATTTATTTACTTAAAAACAATTACTATTACTGTTTAAAATTTTGAAAGCATAGAGAAACTAGTTTTTAAATCCGATTTTATTAAGGTTAAGAAGGACATCCATAGGAGCCCATGTAAAATTCAACAATTTTGGGGGTATCTCATATAACATTCAATTCTTCTATCATTCTTAAAATGTTGCAGTATAGTTATTTGGACACTTTTAAGTACTTTAGAACAAGTTTTTTATTATTTTTTTAAAATTCAAAAATTAGGACTGTTTTAGAAATACGTTTTAAAAAAGTCTTAAAATTTTAGACGAATTAGTATTTTTTTTAAAAAGAATATTAAATATCATTTATTTCTTCTGTGCAAGTACTTAAATACATTAGAGAAACAGGTGTAAAAGTTTTTAAGCATATACATTAAATAGATTTGAAATTATGTACCCTCAAACATTTTTAAGAAATTCGTATTTAAAATTAAAAAACACGATTTAGGTACATATTTTGTGTTTACTACAAGCAATTATTAAAAATATTTCTCAATAAGATATAATTACAAATGAGGCATCTTTTTAAAGAGGAGAATTTAAATTTTAGTAAACAACAGTTAAACACAATCATCTAATTCAATACCATATTCTAATCGAGCTAAAACCTGGCACATAGCCTCGTTATTGATGACAATGTATTTTTATCAAGTTTTGGCCGCTTTTACACAAAGTTTCTATTACCATCGGAGTACTTATCATCCTCTTACCGTCATCCAATTGAGCTGAAACTTAACAGATATAATGGTTGTAGATAATAATACATTCTATTGAGTTTAGGAGGCTTTCGTTGAAATGCCGTTTTCACACATGTTTATATTAATGCTTCGGAAGACAAATTTAACTCATTTTAAGAACATCCAACCATCGATACAACCAACTGAGATGAAAATTGGTAGATATAATCGTTGTCTATGAAAATGCATTCTTTAAATTTTGAGGGTACGAATTAAAGTTAGTCAATAACACGGGCTCTATATTTATACTATTCTGAAATATTTATTTTGCATTTAGTAAAAAGCGTTTACCTTTTCGCTTCCAAAAATTTTAAAGTTTTTATTTTCAAAGTTAACATTTTGTTTTTTATCAAATCTATTAAGAGAATGTGGTGAGTGTTTACACAACCTAAACGCTCACCACATAGTTTTCTTTCTGAATGAAAAGTGTAATTCTGGTCACTGTTAGTGTGATGTATCATTTCATTTAAGTAGCCATTCATTAATGAGAACCAGAAGTATAAACAGTTTCAGCAATGAGAAGATCTTGGAATAAAGTTGAAATATTTATTATCCAGGGTATTGTTTTCAACTGGTCAAATGTGTGGTCCGGTATCCGCCCCCACTTAAAGTTTGGACATGCGCCTGCTTGTATAAAAATATATGTATGATGATGTTGTTCAGTTGTGTTGATGTATCGATGTTTTCTAAAACTAAAATTTAAATATATATATATATATATATATATATATATATATATATATATATATATATATATATATATATATATATATATATATATATAAACTTTGTAATGGGTTTAGACTTAAAGCCCACGGTTAAACAATAGATCGGCCCTAAGCCGATTATTTTATAATAAATTCAAACATCAACCATAAATTTAGAGTTTGCATTTTTTATTTTATTTTTGTTTTGTTTTAAAATGTTATCATTGAAATTAATATTTTTTTACCTTGATCAAAATATGAATTTTAAACTCGATTAAAAGGTTTTTATCAAAATAATTGCAGTAAGACAAAAATAGTTGGTATATTTATTTGATATTTTAGATCTACAAATTGGTCTAGAGTACATCAATTTATAACTCACATGCTTACCTCCATTTTCAATTTTCTTACTTATATCTTTATTTATGAAATAATTCGTTTATGAAAAATATGAAAATTATTGAGAAGGCAATTAATGTACAAATCCTGTTTAATGTATTGTCTAAATTCTAAGAAAAGCATTATTCCTGTTAAAATAATAATTTTATTTATGGGGAGTTGGTACCTTCTATACCGGTAATGTTAATTTGGCATATTTCATGTACCTTTTTCTTAGAAAGTAATTAACATAGAAGACTAATTTTTTTTCAGTGCATTTAGCACACACTTGTTATTTTACTGAAGTTAGCTTTTGATTGTAATTCAGTAACTTTTTTTTAAATGAATTTTTGTGAAAGTCACTAAAATTTGTTAAAAATCGCAAGTTTTTTTGGCAAAATAAATCACAAAAAAAATAATGTATAAAATAACAACAAAATATGACAAAATATACAGATGCATTAAAGGAATATGTGATATAAATTTTAAGAGAAGATAGTTAATGTAGTTTCTTAGAAAAGGTTACATGAATAATGTAAAATATAGTTTTGAGGAAAACGCCTTTTAAAGAAAACTTTACTTTCACTAATAGTTACCAGTTTCGTCTTTAAAAAGTTATTAAAAATGCTTCGTGTTGAGGTATTATACAAATGAGGTATCCTTCCTTTTAAACTGAAGAATTTAAATTTTGTGGTAACCAATAAAAAGTAACAATAATAACCTCACAATCGATTATTTATAAATTTTAGAACACCAACTCCCTTTAAACAATTGAGAATGGATAGTTTTTATTATTTTGACGTAAAAATCTGACCATAGGATTGTTGTCGCCCAAGTAACTCTCTTGTGCGGTTAAGTTATCAAACTTTCATGATCATTAACAGCTTTCAATCAAGAAAAAGAACTTTCTTGAAGCTAGCTTACAAAAAAAAGGTGACAGAGAAAGCTAAAGGGTAAGGTCATTATATGTTCTGAAAGTCATTAATCCGAACATTTATCGTTAAATATGTCATTAAGAATCCATTTGTTTCCAAACCGTTGCCACGTAGTTTTTTGTTATTAAATTCCTGATATTAAAATTTCTTTCGGCATATGTTAATCTTAATAGATCTCCGATAAGGTTTTTTCTGTAGTTTCAATGGCTATTTCAACCTTGGCGAAAGTAAAAGAAACTTATTCATTTAGAAGATAAGTGGATATTGAAATATTTTAACACATAGGTGTTAATTTCAAAGTTGCTCCAAATTATTCTTTCATACGCAACAAAAACTTAACAAGAGTGTATCGTTACTGTTGATTGCTGCTTCAAGACCTAAATAAAAATCAGATGAACAAGTTTGAAGAAGTATGACTGGTAAATAAAATTAATAATTTTATATAAAAAGATCTAACTCATAAAAACAAATTTTTTACTCTGAATCTTTTATATTGTTACACAAAATGTCTGTATATAATGGTAAAAAGTGACGTATTTCCTTTAAAGGGGTCTGGGATTCAAAATTTTTAAAATATAAAAATATATATATATATATATATATTATTGTAAAAATTAATACATATATTTTTTAATAAAATGGCATAAAATTTTGGTTTATATCATTAGAAATGTAAATATTTAAGTTTTTGTTACATGACAACTGTATCTCAGACATGCTATCTTGAAACTTGGAAACTGTTTTTCTCGGTCATGGCTTTTTGTCCCTTTCTTGAGTTTAAATTGATATAACTTAAAAATTACTTGTTATAAATCTGTGAAACTTTCCACAATTATTTTTCTTGCATATTTCTTTAGTTTGTCTCCAGGATTTGTTTATTTTTTTTTAAATCTTTTTAAAAAAAAAAAAAAAAAAAAAAAAAAAAAAATTGGAACTTAGGATGGATTTCATACAGTTTTTGCACAAAATATATATATTTTTTTTTTCTAATTACTTTATCGAAAAATCATGAAAATAATTTTTTAAACCCTTTCTTGAGTTTAAATTGATATAACTTAAAAATTACTTGTTATAAATCTGTGAAACTTTCCACAATTATTTTTCTTGCATATTTCTTTAGTTTGTCTCCAGGATTTGTTTATTTTTTTTAAAATCTTTTTAAAAAAAAAAAAAAAAAAAAAAAAAAAAAAATTGGAACTTAGGATGGATTTCATACAGTTTTTGCACAAAATTTATATATTTTTTTTTTCTAATTACTTTATCGAAAAATCATGAAAATAATTTTTTAAACCCTTTCTTGAGTTTAAATTGATATAACTTAAAAATTACTTGTTATAAATCTGTGAAACTTTCCACAATTATTTTTCTTGCATATTTCTTTAGTTTGTCTCCAGGATTTTTTTTTTTTTTTTTAAATCTTTTAAAAAAAAAAAAAAAAAAAAAAAAAAAATTTGGAACTTAGGATGGATTTCATACAGTTTTTGCACAAAATTTATATATTTTTTTTTTCTAATTACTTTATCGAAAAATCATGAAAATAATTTTTTAAACCCTTTCTTGAGTTTAAATTGATATAACTTAAAAATTACTTGTTATAAATCTGTGAAACTTTCCACAATTATTTTTCTTGCATATTTCTTTAGTTTGTCTCCAGGATTTTTTTTTTTTTTTTTAAATCTTTTAAAAAAAAAAAAAAAAAAAAAAAAAAAATTTGGAACTTAGGATGGATTTCATACAGTTTTTGCACAAAATTTATATATTTTTTTTTTCTAATTACTTTATCGAAAAATCATGAAAATAATTTTTTAAACCCTTTCTTGAGTTTAAATTGATATAACTTAAAAATTACTTGTTATAAATCTGTGAAACTTTCCACAATTATTTTTCTTGCATATTTCTTTAGTTTGTCTCCAGGATTTTTTTTTTTTTTTTTAAATCTTTTAAAAAAAAAAAAAAAAAAAAAAAAAAAATTTGGAACTTAGGATGGATTTCATACAGTTTTTGCACAAAATTTATATATTTTTTTTTTCTAATTACTTTATCGAAAAATCATGAAAATAATTTTTGATACGAAGTATAAGAAGTAATGTTTAGCAAAAATGAAGTGATTTTTTTAAAAAGTTGTTTAGATATATCAAATTTAGGAAATATCCAAAATTTTGAAGGTTTTTTTTTTTTTTTTTTTTTTTTTTTTTTTTTTAAATTTAAAAATTTAAAATGATTTTAGAAGTTTGAGTCCCAGACCCCCTTAAAGATAAATTTTATTTGTTAACAGCGAAAATATTGTTCAGAAAAAGGTGGCAATATCTAAACCAATCTGGAAATTTCGAGGCATTTCCATCACGTAATTAGTTGACTAGATATATCTTGAAATTTCTGTCTCTAGCTATATAAAAGATCGATGGATAGAGTCGAGAGACCAGTCGAAGTTTTGACTCTGCTTTGAAAGGATAGGGGCTTTTGTTTATTTTAGTTGCGCCTGAACTATCGCAGTATCCGAAGTTGTACGCATCGAGGCTTGTGTTGAAGTTGAATAGTGAGTTTACTGTAGTTCGGAAAAGTTTTTAAAGTCTTCGTAAGAAGGATAAATTTTTATAGTTTTTATTCGGTAAAAACTGCGTCATCGCTTTCCTCAGTTAAAATTTCGTAACAATATGCACTTTGTCATGTGCAATTTCAACTTATGTAAGCGACTTAAAACTCAGGTAGACTTTTCATGGAGAAAAAAATATTCATAGAATGAAATGTCATCGACGACGAGTCTACCTGTCATCTTGATTGGACGAAACAAAGTTGGTTATTTTGCCTTGCCATAAACCAACAAAATTAAAGTTCATATAAAGGGTATAAAAACACAATCTTTTTCAGGGCAGTTAATGTAACATAAATTTATGCTGCAGTTTAGAAAAAAAATGACACACAATTTTTGTGATTTATTTTTTTTAAATTTTGTGATTTATTTTGTGAACTCTACAAATTACAATCGCATTTGAATATTTTTTTAATTTTTATTTTCCTTCTTAAAAACATAGATAAGTCTTTACAGGAGTCAAAGTGAGGCCAAAGTGCTGATTTTTTTCTTCTTTCTGTAAGATTGAAGAAAAGCAGAACAGAAGCCACTTAAATGACTTTGCCAGCTGCAACTCATTGATACCTTAAATATTTTTTTTTTCTTTCTACTGGCATTTCATCTCGAAATATAAAACGCTCGAAATATCTCTAACAATAAAAATCGTACAAAAGTATGACTCACACTATTCATTCCTAAAAAATATTGGATTCCATCTCGAAATTTATCGGCATCGTCCTATTTGTAAAAATTCTCACTCCGATAAAAAGAAAAAGGAGTGGGGGAAAAGAAAACCTTTCAGAAAACACTGAGGAATCGAAATTTATTGGATCGGCCGAAAAGAAGAAAAAACTCTTCGCAATAAGTCTCAAGAAGAAAATTTAGGTAATGTTTGCCATCTTCCATACACAATTTCCAAACCTTCCCAAACCCATCACTATACCCGTAACGAACTCGGGGGAGATTAAAACCGCTTTCTACCATCGGGCCTCATATTTCACTCCCCATTCATTTACCTCATTCCAGAAGATCAAAAGCAGTAAGCGGAGATATCGACAATAATTCTCTGACCCCAACCTCTTTTCCATCTGCTGCCCCATTTTATCACTCTCTGCGATGTGTTTAAAATAGGCGAGATCCTTTTGCACAGATGACAACGCAATAATAAAAAAAGTCCCACGCCAATATATCTCTCCTGTAGCCTTCTTACCAGAGGGTGACACATGCGCACAAACCGAGGAAGAAATATGTACACACAAACGACCAGACTGAGAGAGAAAAAAAAAACTTTTCCCAACCCATCCTTACCCATTGTCTAACTGACTTTGAATGATAGCTGGGTGATGGTTAAAATACAAGCTCTTCAGACAAGGAGGACTAGAGATAATTTATTCTTGCATATTGAAAAACCTCCAGCTGACAAAAATGACCATAAAGTATAATGTCTTCCCCCCTCCTCCTTTTTCTGCTGTACACAAACGCGGCATATCCAGATGAGGTTTTACTTTTTTCTTCTTCTTCTTTTTAGCCACCTGTTATGTCGTTCAGGACAATGCGGAGGCATTTAGGTGGGCATTGTGGGACTGGGTGTTGTGTCACAGTGTTATGCTGGAAGTGGGGATTTGATCTGAGTGAGATGAGTTATGGGATGGGGAGAAGCTTGAAAAGTGTCTTGGGATGCCATAGATCAACGTGGACATCAAGGGATTAGGGGTGGGATTCGCTATTGCAAACACTGGGTGGATAAACCTTTTTATAGTCGTGGTGAAATATAGCGGAACTCAATTGTTTGCTTAGGGTTCTCAATTAGTTATTCACGTTTATTGTTCGAGTCCAATTTGTATTACTTAGCGCGGAACATTCATGTTTTGCAAGATTTTTATGAGATAGGAGGAATCTGTAACAGATGAATTAAAGTAAGAAAGCAAAATAAAGCTCTTGGTGTTGTAAAGTGTTTATAAAAATGTCGCATTTTTAACTATGAGTGATTTAATAACCTATGCAAGCTTTTTAAAACGAATTAAGTCAAAGAGGTAAGAAGACACTTTTTAACACAATTTAAGGATTGCCAAAATTAAATAATGGCTCGATTTAAAACAAGGATTCAACATGATATATAGTTACTTTCGGTGGATAACTTTAAGGTATAGGGGTGTCAAGAAGTACAATCAATGAATTTTTAAATATGATACAATTTTAAAGAGTCTAGAATTTGACGATTTTTTCCCACAGATAAATACATACATACATAACAACTGCATGCAGAAAACTTCCAAAATCGATTCTGCTTATGAATTCTTTGCCGAGTTGGTAAATATTTAAAATATTTTAAATTAATAGTAAAAATCTACAAAAACATTTATATCCTAATGTGAAATTGATATTACAAAGTTGTTAATTTGATTAGGTATATCCGGAGCTTTATATAAAAAAAATTAAGTCAATGAAGGAGGCAAGAAGACACAAATGAATAAATTATCCAAATAATTAATAGCACAATTTCAACAAAAAAAAGACTAAAGTATTATATCTAGTGATATGCGAGGAATAATTTTGGCGTTATCGGGTGTCGGAAATTGCAACCAATGAATTCATAAACA
The DNA here is from genome assembly GCA_963978545.1 of Linyphia triangularis. Taxonomy (NCBI): domain Eukaryota; kingdom Metazoa; phylum Arthropoda; class Arachnida; order Araneae; family Linyphiidae; genus Linyphia; species Linyphia triangularis. The sequence continues at coordinate 83,288,391 of OZ021725.1, forward strand.
TGATACAATTGATACCCATATAAAGAATCTAGAATTTGACTATTAGACTTTTTTTTTTTGCTGCAAAAAATAACAATTTGTATTGTAGAGCAAAATTTTAGACGTTTGGATATATTTTAAATAGCTTATTTCGTGTTTACGAAAAATATAAACACAAATGAAACTAAAAGTCTCCAGAATCTAAACTACTGCTTTGCTTAGATGCTTAACCGTTGCTTTTAACCACGTTTGGTCGGAATCTCAATTAACTCCAATAAACAAGGAAACGAAATTTTAAAACTCGACGTTCAATACTAATTAATACTAGCACAGACCTGACATTTTCCCGGTAAACAATCGTGACAAGAGGCATTCCTTATTTGCATTTACAACTGACGAATTAAACAGGACCACCCTGACTCGAAAAGGAGAAAAGACCCTACAGAAAAACAAGACAAACAGAAAACTGTCCGTTCAGAGACAAAGCTCCTCATTTCTTAGAAGAAAATGGCACAAAATCGTATCAATTAAAAACAGACAAAGGACGTCTTGATGAACCTCTTACGTGCAGCAAAAGCAGCTGTCACGGCCATTCATCATTCGGTCTTGAAAAGGCCCCTATTTATTAGCGAAAGCTGTCACTCATAAGCAGCAGCAAGAATACGTGCCAGTATGTTCCAGGAGGAAGTCGGGACTTGAAGCTGATACCGTATTCCTTCTGCAAGTCCGTTTAACCTTGGCATTATATTCCTCTTGCGTTTTCTCACTCTCTTTTGTTTCATAAATCAGTAGCATTTATAGGTGACGCAACTTTTGAGAGACACTTTGCCAGCCAACGTACACTGGATCGATCAGTCAAAGTCCGTGGACTTGTCAGGTAAAAACGTTTCTTATTTATTGAGAACTTCTCTGCTTCTTTTCCTGTCGCCTGTTGTGAGTCGGGAATATTGATGAGGGCCTTCTGTTCGAAAACATCCTTTGTCAATCAACCTTATGTTTTTATAGAAGAAAGGGGGAAAAAATGTGTTTAAATTACTTGTTGGGGGAAAAGTGGTCTTTGAAGGAGATAAATACCGATGGGTATATCCGCGACGAGAGGGGTTTTGAATAGTTACAAAGTGAAGATTTATCTGGGTAGGGTAATTGGGCAGCAGAGGTTACGAGACAGGATATTAGTATCTCTAGTTGAAGTCTTCAGAAAGAATAGACGCGTTTAATGTGCAAAGGAAACTTGTTTTGTTTTGCGATTGAGCTCTACGTAAAAGATACCTACTTTTTAAATTCCGTAAATTAACATCGATTTGTGTGTGTGTGTGTGTGTGTGTGTGTGTGTGTGTGTGTGTGTGTGTGTGTGTGTGTGTGTGTGTGTGTGTGTGTGTGTGTGTGTGTGTGTGTGTGTGTGTGTGTGTGTGTTCGCAAAATTGCGGACGGTCCTACTTGCCTTCATTCAATCAAACTGAAATTTGATAGATAGATTCATTAACTATGACAATGCATTCTGTCGTTTGGAGGGCTGTCAGTGTGAAAAGGTTGCTTTTACACAAGCATATATTAAAATGTCGAAGGACTAATTACCTTCTTGCCGTCATTCTATCGAGCTGAAAGTTGAGAGATACATACTCGTTGTCGATGACAATGCATTTTTGAAGTTCTGGGAGTAAAAGAAAGGTTCACGGCATGGAATTTGTGTTTTTCTTCGTAGTAGTCAAGCACTATGAAAACTTCATCTGAGCACAAAATTGCTCAACTAAGTGCCATCACACAAAAAAGTTGGTTATGCATACAAAGGATTTATAGCAAAAACTTTGTTTTTAAAGGTTAATTTTTATATGCAATGCAAAATTAATGATTTGCTACACTGCAACTAGTTCAAGTTCATTTTAATGGGTAGATTAACAAATTAGACAACATAAACGCAAAATGTTGCCATATATAGGCCAATAATTAATAAATAATGTATCTTTATTAGATATCTAAAGATACACAGAAATGATATGTGTATATTTTATTAAATAGATAGATTAGAACCAATCAATTTCTATCTACATGACAGCAACTGTTATAGTTAGTACTTCAATTTAAAGGTTATTCCATACAGAAAAAAAAAAGGGGAAAAAAAAAAATAATAATAATAATTTCTAAATACAAATTGACTATTGGTTGTTTGTTAATTTTGTTCAATGATTGGTTATAGGTAACTATTTAAAAATAAACCATCTATGTACTGGAAAATAAAGTAAGAAATTCTTTCAATTCTGAAAAACGTCGCTACATTTCCAAACGATGAAAGACAAGCAAATTTAGTGAAATTTATCTAATATAAGACGAATATTTACGTCCTAAGAACAGTTATAGTGTTTGGAAACTTGTCTAATTTTTGCAAAAAATTTCCATTTTGTTTTGAAAGTTAATATAGTTTTACTGTCTTTGATTTGGTTTCCTTTGATATTGTTTAAATAATTAAATGTATTTATGCATTTAAAGTAAAAAAAAAAATGCTTTACAGCAAAAAAAAATTTTAAATTGATTTTTTCATATTAAGTTAAAATTTAACTTAATGCAACTTCTATAAATCTTTGGCTAATTCAAAATATTTTTATTATATGGTTTATAATCTTAATATACTGCATAAAAAACATTAATAAATTTTAATTTTTACTTCTTTCGTATTTTTTATATAATTTCACCATTAAAAATTGGTCATTTGTAAAAAATACTTTATACGTTCAACCTTTTGTATTTGTTGAAACTAATAACTGCCGCGCGCATGTTCTTTTTAAATTCGCAGGATTATTCGTTTTCAGGTATTCCTATTTTGCAAAATAAGATGCCTAATCAAATAGAAAAATAATTTTTATAAACGAAACGAATAAGTTTAGTAGAATTTAACAGTTAAATAAGTAATATTGTATACCGTGATATAGATTTTGAAAATGTGAAAGGCATCAAAATGATAACTCTGAAAGTGCATTATGAAATGATGGTATTTGTTGAGAAATACTTTTTACGAGAATACACTCCAAATTGTATAACTCAAATTTATCCTTCCGAAATAGTTAATTCAGAATTCAAATTTTTATCAACAAATAAGCCAATTTACGTATTTTTTTCAGAATTTCAGACTAACCATTGTTTTAAAAAGTACCAATTATTATCACTCTCTTTTTAAACATACCTTAACCGTCGATATAGATAAACAACTGGATAGACTGCTCCAATTTTAATGCAATGGGAAAAACGCGGGATTGCGAAGCTGGCGGGAAGATTAACCAATCACAGTTCACTTTTACAGTTGGATGGGAATGCGAAAAACCTAGTAAAGTGTTAGAGTAGATATTTTTTTGCACATTATTACTAATTAAAGTCTACTATTGACATTTCTGCTGTGTGCAACCCAAAAATTTATTTTCAATCCTCGGCAATCCGTATTTTTTATTCCACCAATTGCATCTGGCAACGGCTTCATTTTCCCAGTGTTAAGCAGTCTATCCAGTTGTTTATTTATATCGATGACCTTAACCCATTAAAGACAACTTTGAAATGGATAAACCATCATTGTTTTTAACTTTTACCTTGTTCATTTAGATCAGCGTTAGCCACTATGCGGCCCGCGGACCGGATTTGGCATGCCACAGATTTTTCTGCGGCCCGCCGGCAGCACAGACGATTAAAAATCAAATTTCTTGGCATACACTTTTTTTTTTCTTTTACATAATTGTAATTTGTCCGAAATAGTATGTGTTAGCTAGGTAAAACAGAGTTCTCCACTACGTGTCCGAGGAAACTATACAAAGATTCTTTCATCAAGAATAAATACAGTAAATAATTCAACTGAATCTCCATTGGACAATTTACTAAGATTGGCTGCAACAAATACTACGACAGACATCGATTCTATCTATAATAATAAAACAAAATTTGAGTCTATCTGTCTGTGGCTCTATAGAAACCTATTTAAAATTGCAGTAGAGCTCTGAAATTTGCAACACAAGAAGTTTTGGCTTTCTAATTTTATGTATGTCAAATAGAATGTTAAAATTTTAATTCTTTTTTAATTAATTTATTTTTTATAAAGTGACTTCAAATAGAGATACAGGTCTGAAATTTTCAACTTATGTAGTTTTAGCCTTCTAATTGGACTTTTGAAAAACAGAATTTAAAAATTTTATTTAGTTCTTTTTCAATTAATTTTTTAATTAATTAATAAATATTTTACAAAATGATTTCTAATAAGGCTAGAGCTCTAAAATTTTCAAGATAAGTAGTTTTGGCCTTCAAATTGGACGTTTGGAAAACAGCATTTTGAAATTTTATTTGTTTTTTAGTTAATTAACAAATATTTTACAAAACGATTTCTAACTGGGCTACATTTCTGAATTTTCAACACAAATATTTTTGGCCTTCTAATTGGACTTTTGACAAAAGAACGTTAAAATTTAATTTGTTTTGTAATGAATTCTTAATTAATATTTTCACAAAAAGCGACTTCTAATAGGCCTAGAGCTCTGAAAGTTTCAACATAAGTAGTTTTGACCTTCTAATTTTGCTGTTTGCTTATATCACGCGTTAAAATATTCTTAAAGGGGTGTTGCACTATAGTTATTAACTGGGAATATTTTTATTGTTTCTCGACAAGGGAGGGGCTTCTAATATTAAGGCTTTACGTAGAAATTTGCTTTTAGTGTGTGAAGCGACCTTATGCTTACGCAGCAATGAACCTTTCATCGAGCAAAGCCAGTTCATGTTTGCATAGCAATGAACCTTTCAACGATTTAAGTAAACCTGTGCTTATGTGTCCATGACATTTTTATCGAACGAAGCGAGCTCGATTTTGCGTTGCGATGAACCTTCCTACGAGCGAAGCACCAAAAATTAGAACCTATACACCAATGACGGATTTCTGCAACGCGGGGCTTCACAGCTGGCTAAAATATTTCACATTGTGAAATTTCGTGGCGAAGGACGGGTATTCAGCTAGTCATAAAATAAAATGAACGATTTCGACCGTCATTGTCTCGTAATTGACTAAAACAAAATACACTAGAAGTACAGTTTAAATACTTTCATTATTATAAGCAAGATCAAGTCCCATTGTCACGTTAGAACAAAAGATTCGCTTCTTTTTTGGACTTTAATTTACTAATAACGAAAACTATTAATTTTTAACTATTTGAAAAAAGAATCGAATAACAATTGCAATTTTATCATGATAAAAAAAAAATCCAAATTTTTTTTTTTCAGTTTTATAGACTGCCGTATATTGTTAAATCGATCATAATTAAACATACATGTATCCAGTCCGCGAAATGCTCTAATATAAGTCACACAGCCCGCCTCCAAAAGTGTGTGGCAAACGCTGATTTAGATAATTTAATGTATATTTTGAATTGTTCAGATTTTTTGGGAAAATTATTTTTTATGATTTTTAAAAAAAAAAAAAAACAAGTGGAACTACAATCCCAATTTATATTGGCAAAGGAAAAAAAAACTGAAATGTCGATTTTCAAGTTTTCTTTGCCAACCTTTGTTAATGGGTTAATAAGGTATATTTATACAACTCAGAAAAGACTGCTACTACATAAAGTTTCTTTTCAATCAGCTAAAAAGTTTTTGATCAACATTTTATCAAAGCTCTTTCTATACCTTCCCACCTTTCTTAATACACATTAAATAGCAAAAAAAGGATAGCCTTATAATGCATAAAAGAGTGACATAAGGTATTCATCATCGAGAACTGATACCAGTATACACTTACAAAACCCTCTTCTGAAAAGAAATCAAAGCTTACTTTCTTTACGAACAGTAATGACATCAAATAACAAGAAGTACTTCTTTAAAAAAAAAAAAAAAAAAAAAACTAACACGACTCGTTTCCTATAGCAAATAAACGTCTCTCCTAGACAGACGGATTGTTGAATATCTATTTACAAGGAAATCTCCGTCAATCAAAGAAACTTCCAACTCTATTCTGCCTTCATAAACTCCTACTTCTGGCTGATTGCAAACGAAAAAACATAAATGTCCTAATAACACGGGATCAGACCAAGGAAGAAACTGACAGGTCCCATCAATCCTTCTGCCTGACGGTTCTTTAAGGAAAATTGTATGTCATTAGAACCGTGTTTTAATGGTTTAAATGCTTCTCAATGAAGCTCTTTTCAGAAAAAAGATTTGCAAAGAGTGTTCTTAGGTAAATCGCTCAACAAAAGCCCTGATTGGCAGTTTTGATTGCTCAATCGAAATACTTTACGTGAGTAAACAATTTTTTTTCCCCAGGGCCTTTAGTTTTTCCTCTGGGTAGTTGTATTCATTTCATAGAAAGATTGTCGTACTGATTCTCTTTTGGAAAGTTCTGGGTTTTTATCTTAATGGCGGTCAAATTGTTTGTAAAACGATACGGACGATGCTGACATTTCTGAGATTTCTCTGTAGCCGCAAGTCTTGCATACTTTGAATGTAGTACAGTCCATTTGAAATGTTTAATTGGAAGTCATAGCAAAGATCATTCTTATGTTTATGTTACAACCTTCTAGCTCAATGCATTTAGAAATAACTCTGTATAAAACCTTGATATTTGGTGGGTAGGTACGAAAATGACCACTTAATGAAATGGCATAAATTAAAAAAATTCCAAAATAGCGTCTAATAATTTTTATTTTATATTTTAAATCCTTACGTCGATGCCTATGCATTCGTGCCATTTACATTGTCTTTTGCTTTTTTCGTTTTCATTTATAATAGAGAGACATCACGAAAACAATTTGTGATTTCATTAAGAAATCTTTTTTTTTTTTTTTTTTTTTTTTTTTTTCCTGCACCTACTCACCAAATTTCAAGGTTTTATGCAAAGTAATTTCTAAATGAACTGGGCAAGAAGATTTAGACTGAGAGGCGACTGCAATTTTTGGACCCCATCGAACATCATTCTGAATTTTTTTTAGAAATTGGAGACAAGTGAGTAGATTACGAATCCACTGGTCTGCCGTGGCAAAAATGGCCGAAACTGGTCAAAAATCGACTTTTAATAAGTTGAACTAAATACATTTGCCAAATGCGCCATAACTTGCCAAATAATGAGCATTTTTTTTTTATTTGGTAACCCTCACTTTTTAATTTTCAATTAAGAAGGTTGCAAATGATTCAGATATTTGGGACTGTCTACTTGCATCTATTAAAAGGGAGCCAAGTTGGCAATAAACATTACGTCACTGATGACGTAACTGATATCGCCAATTTGGCTTACTTTTAAAAGATACAAGTTTTACCGAGCCAGAGATCAGAAATCGTTTGCGCTTTTTTTCATTGAAAATCAAAATACAGTGGGTTGTCAGACGAAAAAGGTTGTTCTCTTTTTGGCAAGTTATGACATATTTGGCAATCGAATTTTAGTTCAACTCATTCCAAGTCGATTTTGGACCAGTTTCGGCCATTTTTACCACGGCATACCAGTGGATTCGTAATCTACTCACTTTTCTCCAATTTCTTTAAAAAAATCAGAATGATGTTCGATGAGGTCCAAAAATTGCAGTCGCCTCTCGGACTAATTGTAACATAGCGAGTATAGGGAATGGCCCTAACTAGGACTTCCTTTTAAATGAAAAAAAAAAGACAATAATGTTACGAATTTTTGTATATTTGTAAATATTTCGTAGTGTTAATTTTGTAAATAGGAAAATTTATGTACCTTTTGCATAATTCAGTGCAATAGTTCGCCTTTAATTTGTTTCCCTGCAATGAGTCCCTTGATGCTTGATAACGGGTTTTACAGAGGTAACTCTGGGAAGCGAGTTTCAAGGGGCAGGGCATTTAACATTATGGTAATGGGAATCTTGCCAAATTGGCGAGATAGAGCCAAGTTGGCGACGGTTTTGGCGACTAATTTTTGTCGCCAACGCCAAATGTCGCCAAACTTGGCGACCATTTGGCGACATTTTCGGTACATGTATGGGTACATGTATCCCATGTACATGTATTAGGACTTTTAGACTACAATCTGGAAAGTTCTCCAAATGTCTATCTCTGGAATATTCACGAAAGTTCCCCACTCCTATATAAGGACGGCCGTGAGTAGGGTTAGTTAGTTGACTGATTTTGAGTCACGGAGCTATTTGTTAGCTGAGTCCGATAGTTGACTGAAGGGAGTTCTTGGATTTTGAGTCACTGAATTAGTTGACTGGAGATACTGAGCGAACTGTATTGTATTGTCTTTTGCGGCGATTTAGAAGTTGTTGTAAAGTTTTCAACTGCTGTTTTGTGCTCTATTGAGGTGAAAAGAGCTGTATTGTGCCTACTAGAACGAGAAGTTCTGGAGCTGTAAGAGAACTGTGAAGAGTTATTTTGGAATAAATTTCTGCAAGTTTCGATCTGCTTTGGCTTCAAATCTTTCGAACCCGTCCAACGCAACAATATTTAAAGACATCTAACACTCAATAACAAATTCATACTTTATCTAAGTTTAGACTTTGAATACACACATTCCTACACCATAAAACATAGTGTGTGTCTGTGTGAAAGAAATTAAAGTTTCATTCCATTCTTATGGCACGAATTTGGTAAGAAAAAAGTTATTTAATTATCCGAAAATGGTTATGTTATTACATAAATATCAAAATTCAAACAAAGTATTCTTACCTTTTCACTAAGTCATTATTAAAAGGTGAAAATAATTGTCTTCACTTTAAAATTTGAGACCTAAACTTTAAACCTACTCCTTTTGTAAGTATTGACAGCATTACTGTTTCCTTAAGTTGCAGGAGTAGAAAACTATATGTTTTGTGGGTAATGAAAGCAGCTGGAAAGCACCAATTCCAGTAAGGAAAATGTTTAGCCTGTCCATTACAACCATGAAGTTGAAAAACTGCGCAGTTTCTCTTGTAGCTAATCAGACACTTTCTGTAGTATCTCCCCAAGAGTTTAGTTTCGTAACTGCAGGCACAATGGTAAGGTACATATATGTTCTACATTATATGAAATGGTAATGATTCGAAGTTCAATTACGTTGCATTAATCTCAACTAATTATTAATATTTTGTCACTTTACGGGTGAACAACCTTTTAAACATGTAGTTGAATTCTGTTCGCTTGATGAAAATGGTTCAGCACACAGTGCCATTAATAAGGCAGGAAAAAGAAAACAAATCCGTTTGTGGTTGCTTCGTTACTAAATACGGTTACTTTTAAAAACAAAAAAAAAATACAAAACATTTTTACTGAACAATAAACCAATTGATATATCTACTTTTAATTTTTATGAAGTTAATCGTTATAGGTAGTTGAACTAAAAGTTAAATGACAAAAAAAGAGTTACGATGTAGTAAACCAAGATCTTCCCTTCGCATCTGCCATCGAAACAAAAGTAGCCGGCAATCCACCTGTTTCAAACTCAACAAGACACTTGTTCACTAAATTAAAAACTCCCTCTAACCTCAACACAACACCATGTCCTCCTTTTCACCACAACCAGCTCGCTTACAACAGCAAAAGAGGGATAGGTAGAAAAATCAAATCTGCTCAATCTACCAAACAGAGATTAGGCTGGAAAAGCAACTCTCTTAGTATGCCTCTGCTTCAAGATATTTTTTCTGTCTTCTCTTAATAGCCCCCGAAGGGAGAAAAGAGAAAACACTAATGAAAAACATGGGGGAGGGGTTAATCTCTTCCCCCTCCCCCCCCCCCTCCTTCCCAAAGAGCATCTCGCAACTCTTTTCCCAATTAACCGGGTTTGTTAACGAGGGGTGCCTATCAAGTGTCTTTTGCTGGAAGAGGATTTGCAGGAACACGGCAAGGTCGCTGAAGGCTCGTTAGGGACAGGGATGTTTGTAGTGGGCCGCCCTGCCTCCTTCCCCCCATCCCCTCCTCCTCCCCCCAAGGGAAGCCGGCGTGGTCTTTTCATCTGAGAGGATAGTTACGTGCGAAAGTACATCGCATCAGCTGTTTTGTGTTGGATTGAAGGGTTTTGGGGTTGATGAGATGTTTCCGCATTGAGAGATAATGCATTGTTTGGACAAATTTAGGCAAGAAGGAGGTTAGCGTCATAGGAATAGCTTAGCACATATGTATCTCTTGGATAATACTGTTTGGGGTGTAGTGACCACATATTCTTTGGTAGCAATTTACTTCATTAATAGTCGAAAGTAATGAATGCCACATACTGATTTGACCAAGTTTTTATAATAGACTGTAAAATATTACTCTTTTGACACCCTCCCTCTTCTGCACACACAAACTACCTCGCATATTGAAGTTAACTCATGTGCAGGAGGCAGGAATGCTAGCCTAGCATGCTAGAGGTCTCGAGAGACAGTCTAGGCTACGCTCTGTTATCCTTTTATGTCAGCGATCGTCAAAGCACAAATATTAGTCTCGCGTCGACTCTCGAGCTTTCTGATGAAAGATTTTCCGCGTTTTATCCTATTCAAGCTGCAAATGCAAAACAGTTTTCCTTGAAACACCTTCGTCAAGACATTCCATCATTCAAAAAGAACTTGATCGAGTGATTTTCTGGGGCAAAATAGCCCTCGTGTAACTTGCGACGGAAAATCTTCAATGTAATTATTAAGAAGTAACCTTCTCGTGCCAAAAGGGTATAAGAAGTGCTTTATACGCAAGAGGACTAGTCTTTTAAACACCTCCTTTCCACTTTTAAAACTGAATAGACACGACCACAATTACAGCAGAGGATTTCTGTTTGATATTTTGGGCTCCCTGGTGAGTTTTCCTGGTTTTCTACCTATAAAGATGCGAGTGCGAGAAAATTTCGCATTAAAGAACTTTCAGCGGTACTTACCTTTTTTAAAAAAAAAAAAAAAAAAAAAAAATGGACCGCTCTCAGTACTTCAAACATTGATGTTCTAATGTTGTATGACCCTCTTACAGCTCTTGCAGATGAAGTATACTATAGAATTACCCAAAACAAATTGAAACTCGCCTGATTAATCATCTCTCAAAATACGTATCTAGCAATAGGAAAAACTACCCCATTAATTCTTCATTAACTTACCCATCAGTAACGCAATCTCAAGGACGTAACAATCGATCATCCCATACCAGCAACCCATCACCAATTAAAACAAGCAGTTATTAGTCAATAACGTCAATTACTGGTTACAAGCACTTACAAAACATATTTACAATCCAAACACCCCACATTTTCCAAGAGGTACGCGAAGCATAAAAGGTAACCGCCATCCCCGTAACCATCACCGCACAACTTTAATTCCTCCGCAGCACATTCCAACCGAAGCATCAAATGACTTATTCTCCAGAAGAGAGCTCGCAATTCTAAACTATTACAACCCTTTTCTCCACCTTCTTCTACAAGAGAGAGAGGGATGCTCTGACACCTCCGCTTGACGTTAGCGGCAAGTTTATGGGCCTCCCGCTCCCTGCATTAGGACTTTGAATGACTCCGCTCTCTATCTGCGCCCGCATCTTTTAATTACTCTCTAAAGACGCCCGCAGCCGCAGAAAACGCGGGGACAATACCAATATATCTGACTCTCCGCTCCTGCCTCCCGCGTGAACTCGTCTTCAAGATTCGTGGACAAGTGGCGTGGATGGCTCCTCTTAGGAAAGGGTTCCTTCGTTCACCTGTATTCCGTCATACGTGTACCAAAAAGGACTGACATATTTAAAAAGGGAATTAACAAAAAAAATATAACCCATAAAAACAACGTTTTTCATATAGATCCTTTATATGCATAGCCAATTTTTGTATTCATTAACATAGCGCCGTTTCTGTTGCCAGCGTGTGCCTTGTTTTTAATATTTAAAATTAGATGCAAACACCATCTCTATCAGAAAAATATGCGGTAAACTACTTTTCGAAATTTTATTCATTAAAAATGAATGTGAATTTGGGCATTATCTTTCATCCAAATATCTTTTATTCATTCGGATTAAAATTATTTATTTATTTATTTATTTATTTATTTATTTATTTATTTATTTATTTATTTATTTATTTATTTATTTATTTATTTATTTATTTATTTATTTATTTATTTATTTATTTATTTATTTATTTATTTATTTATTTATTTATTTATTTATTTATTTATTTATTTATTTATTTATTTATTTATTTATTTATTTATTTATTTATTTACTGAACCGATTTTGGCAACAGAAAAGAGTTTTTTTTTATCATCGGTTAAATGCTATTTCAGCGCGATTGAACGACGACAAGTTGGTTTATTAATATTCCGTGAAAGCGACCTTTTTGTGACAGTGGCCGCTGGCAAAATGTGATAGAATGCATTGTCATCGACATCGAATCTATCTGCCAAGTTTCAGACCGATTAAATAACTTCAAGAGGATTAATTAGGCCTCCACAGATTGTCAACCATCCGATTTGTCCGCCATCGACATACCCAGGCACACACAAACAAAATAGAAATCAATGAAAAAAAAACAAAAAAAAAAACAGATAGCGACAGTCTATATGGGATTCTAGAAAATTTTATTCCATCAATTGTCGAAAATAGTTACAAACTTCTTCAATAGTTGGAGCTATTTATTGAAAAAAAAATTTAAACATCGTTTTGTAGTTTGTGCAATATATTCAAAACCATTTTTTTTTTATTCAACAGCGCCATCTGTTGGTGAACTTTGAAACTATTTTCGAAAATTGATGGGTGAAAATTCTGTAGGTACCGCAGCAAACAATACACTTCCATTGTTTACTGTTCATTTTTTAAATTCCTTTTCAATAATGTCAGTCTTTTTTATTTTTTAGACACCCTGTATAGTTATATTCCTTCTTAAACCTGCATTGCTTCATACACCTGCATTCCTCCATTCACCTTTATATTTCTTCATATAATTGTATTTCTTCATTTAACTATATTTTTTCATCCATCGGCATTTCTTCATTCATCCACATTCCTTCATTATCAGTAACCCCTCATCAGTATTTCTTGATTTATCTGTATTCTTTCATTTCGGCTGTATTCTTGCATTCACCCCTTATTTCTCAATTCATTTATATGATATTTCTTCATTCGCCTGTATTATTCACCTGTATTTCATCATTCACCTCATTTCTTGATTTTCCTATATCCCTTCATTCATCTGCATTCTTACACTTCTTGAATTTCTTTTTGCACAAATATCGTATTGTTGCAGGAATAAGCTTAAATACAAGCTAATTGAAAGCAATTGTCAGTCTGTAAAAGTTGTTTTCTATCTATTGTTTTTGTGTTTCTGGGAAGCAGCTTAAAATCTCAATCAAGTTGCTTCGTCTTTATGCTCGTTCTTTAGCTTCGCATACTAACAGTTGATGATGAGTTTGTGTTTTAGGTGAGCTTGGATATATTTAAATGTAAATTAATGCTAACATATCTTTATATCAAATACTAAGTATTTTGAACTTTTATGGTTTCTCTATTGAACTTTCTTTTTTTACCTGAACAATATTCAGACATCAATGTGCAATATATTCAGACCCGTTTTTTTTTATTCAACAGCGTCATCTGTTGGTAAACTTTGAAACTATTTTCGAAATTTGATGGTTGAAAATTCTGTAGGTGCCAAATAGAATGCAGCAAATGATACATTTATATTGTTTTCTGTTCATTTTTTTAAATTATTTTTCAATAATGTCAGTCCAATGTGGTTTTGTGGAAAAACATTTCGTGAAGTATGCGAAATTATTTAAAACAAATTTTTTATTTAGGCACGTGTTTTTTGTTATTTAGAGCTAAAACAGTAGATGAAATGTACAAGATTTTGTTTATCACTCAATAAAAATATTGCCTATTAATGGTATTTTTCAATAATGGTGCACACAATACAGGTCAAAAATGACCTGGGAATATTTTGAATACGAGCTTCACGTACTAAAGCCACTGTCTTCCTCATACCACAAGACACGCACGCCTCGAGCGGTATGACTTATTTTATCGCATCAAAACGACGTACGACTTTCTCTCCACCGCCGAAACAGCCACCGTTACTTAACATTTGTCATGTATATTCGCCTTCCTCCTCCTCTCTCTCCCTCCTTCCAGGGCTGCAAAATGGGGGCGTAAGACACCCGACGCCCCAGCAATAATATCTCGCGGTCGGGGCTTTTACTACCTCCCTCTCAGGTCAAGACATTCGTCATTTCGGGCCATTCCGAATGCCGCGGACCAGATGAAGTTTGCCTCATTTGCACAAATTCGCGAGTCGTTAAAGGAAGAGACGAGGTGAGTTGTTGCCCTCCTTCTCCTCATGGAAAATGGCAAAGAAAAGAGATGGGAAGGGGGGGGGGGGGACTATGCAAATTTATATCCCTCCCTTTTAAGAATAGTGGCCTCGGGAAGGTTTGTTTCTTCGGCTTTCCCGACAAGATGAAATACAGTTATGAGGCCTTCATTTCTCTTGATGAGATAATATTATAGAGAGAGTGCCTGGGTTCCTATTGCTCCCGGGAGGAGGTGGAGGTATCTTCTTATGGATGAGGATTTGGCCATCCCACCCCTCGCAATATCCAAGTGTTTGGTTTCTTCCAGGGTGTTTGTAAGTAAGGTATGGGTGAGTTCATTATAAGGGGATTGAGGTAAAAGGGAGGGGGGTTTGGGGTCGAATTGAATTGTTTAACGACTGGACATATGGTGATGGCATGGCTGTAAAAAAGGATGGCTGTTTTTCCCTGGTGGGTGGAGGAACGCTGATGGGATGACCGCTGAGGGGGCAATGTGTTCGGACTAATCAGGTGGGAGGTGATGGGATTATTGAGGTTGTATGGTTTTTTAATGGAGCGGATCGGAGGTTTCATGGTGGTAACAGTACCTGGAAAATCGAAGTAACAGTTATTTTGTCGAAGTATTTTTATTATAATTGGAAATAGTAAAATTTGTATTGAACCCAGCGAAACTGTTGGAAATTTTAAGTTTGTGATAGCTTAAACAGCGACAATGTTTTTATTTCGAATGTTGATTGTGAGTGATAGACAAGGTTCCCACTGTCATTGAAAGTCATTAAAACTGCTTAATATTTTTGAACTTGTTTTCAAGGCCTTGAAGTGCTTGAAAATGCTTAGAGGTGCTTAAAAGTCCTTGAAAATGCTTAGAGGTCCTTGAAAGTACTTAATTTTTACAGATGTTGTCCAACTGCAAAATTTATAAAAATCCAACTCAGACTTGCTATTCCCGCGTGACCGCCACTTATCTGCACCGTATAGGAATTTTCCGACATATTTGTATTACGCATCCACCAACTTGTAACTTTTTTGGTAGAATATACTTTATTAAAAATTTAAATACAGACATGATGCCTGAAAACAAATTTTCATAGGTCCTTAAAAACATTAATTAGGTCCTTAAAAGTCATTGATTTTCATTATGTGATTTGAGTGGGAACCATGGATAGATTTACTAACTTGTTTGCCTTTAGTAATGAGATGTTGAATTGTATTTGATTTATTCAAAGTGAATTTATATAAATTTTAGGTTCTCTTTTAGTACTAAAAAATTTGATTGAAACATATCACTGAATTAAAAAAAAAAAATCGGTTATTTCTTACAAAAATTAACAAATGGATTTTTTTAAATTTGGATTTTATTTTAACTCTTTAACTCTACATAATCTTAAAATTGGTTACATGTCAACTTCAAGTTCATACATATCAAGAGCTTGGTTTCACATTTCCACGACAACAAAATTTCTAATGTTAATAACCTTTTTACGGGTACTTTTCAAATTAAATTTTAAATTAAATAAAAAATAAAACCTAACATAACAAAAAGTAACCTAATATTACTTCCAATATATTTATTAGTACAATAAATCGCAGTTATCATTTTAATTTTATTTTCACTGGTAGATTTTGCTATTAAAATGAAGTTAGACGTATACTCCATATATATCTCAACAAAGACATATTAGAAAATCTACAAAAAATAAATGTTATCAGTTTTTAAATCGCCTTTATAATTAAGAAAAACGTTATTTACAGTTATATTAGTGACTAGTATTAAATGTAATTGAAAGTTGTACGATGTTCCATATCTTTTTTTTTTTTTTTTTTTAGTTTTATATAAATATATGTACAATAATAGATATAAAAAAGTAAAATTATTATTATTATTATATTAAAATAATTTATTTATAGCAATTTTTTGTTAAAAATGAAATTAAACTAATTTAAAGTAAAAAGTTGGCCACTTTATTTCTATTACTTTGAAAAATAAAAATCGTTGATTTTTTCAAAAATAGTAAGGACATTTTTTTTAATAATAATATGCAAAAAATTTAACATGTTTTAATCTGAAATCGTAGTGAAATAAACACTTTATCGGGAGGAGTGCGATTAAATACTTAACCGCACACCTCGTGGTCAGATTTTGAAAACCTCTATAGCAGCGTCAGCCACTAGGCGGCCCGCGGGCCGGATCCGGCCCGCGACAGCTTTTTCTCTAGCCCGCCGGCAGTACAGAAGAGCAAAAATCAAATTTTGCAGAAATAATTTTAATTTATCTACAATAGTATGTGTTTATTACCAAAAACCGCGTTTTCCATTAAGTGGCAGACGTCAGTAAGTCTGAAAATTCTTTTTTTTTTTTTTTTTTTTTTTTTTTTTCTGAGACTGCAAATGAGAAGAAGAAAAAAAAAAAAGAAGAAGAAAAAAGCAATAGTTTGAATTATTACCAATGAAGCATTCCTTCGCATTGCTTAGTTTTGTACTTATGATACCCTACCCCCTTGATTCGTGAATGGCACAATTCGATTTCTGTTTTTCTGAATGTGATGGGCAGGAGTTGGGTGTTTGCATGCATACTGGCTTATTTTGTTTTGACGTGAAAAGAAGTATCGTGATCTCTATGACTCCAGTGCAATAATGGCGACGAAGACTAGTTTTAAGCGCAAAGTAGATAGTGAAAAGCGTACCGGCCGTCATCGTCTCACGATTAACACCAACTAAAATTTAGGAGATGTGGTTTAAATATCTTTATTGATTATGAGTTTATGTCAAGTCACATTGTAATATTGTCACAAAAGATTAACTTTTTTTTATGACTTTGATTTACGATGCAAAGAAAATTATTTTTTTAATTATTTTAAACAAGAATCAAATATCAATTGTTATTTTATTAATATAAAAAAGTTAAATTATTGTTTCAGTTTTCAAAATTGTTTTATATCGTTGAATTTTCAGTAATTATCACATTTCTAACATTGAACATGTAGTAAAGCAATATATTTATTGGCGCATTCGGTATAAATCTGCGGCCCGCGGAAAGTTCCAACATAAGTCATGCGGCCCGTCTCTAAAAGTTAGTGGCGAACGCTGCTCTATAGGAATGTGTTAAATTGATGAATTTAGTAACCGTCAATTTACTGAAGTCATTTATACAACAAGAAAGTGATCCTTCATGGACATTTCAACCCTTTTTCAAGCTCTAAAATATTTTCACAAATATGATGCCAATTAACCATTATGCTCCACTCCCTGAAAAGTAAACTACAAATAACCCAGAAAAATTCGTCATTCGATACTTAACGACAACTGATTCCGCTGACAACTGATACTTTCCTGTAATTAATGGTCTTTTCACTACTTGTCAATGGGAGTCTACCTGGTAAAGAGCAAAAGGGTAAAGTTTTCAAAGGATTTACCATTTTGGCGCCAAGCACATTTCACTCCTATTGTTGGCCTTCGTCAACGTTCACAAGCAATCCAGTGAATCAGTGTTTGTAGAAATCTGTCATCAACCCTATATTTCATGCTGTAGAGTTTTCTTGAATATATCATTCTACACACTTGCCTTGAGGATACACTACAGGTTCGAATTGTGTTGTACGAATGTCATGTACGATATGATTATCGAACTTGATATGGGAGAGGGCTTGATGCATGAGTTTAGAGGGGATTTCAGCTCTGTGATTATAAATGATATGCTTAGCTAGTTCCTATTTAGTGGCTGGATGTTTGCAAAGAAAGGGTTCCTGATGACGAATGACTTAAAGAAAGATTTCAACGTGAACTTAAGATATCGTCAACGTGCGTTGACAAAAGGGGAATATTTTTATACATGTGGCAGAATAACTCCAGTAGCGCAACAACGCTGGACATTGGTCAATCTCGGTGGGGAAGGTCGTATACCGGCCGTTGTTACAGATGTTGGCTGATGTAGCCTAATGCTGGCTATATATACTGAAAGCTTTGAAATGCTGATGCAAAGTTTTAAATTTGAAGTATTTTACTTTTAAAAATCCCGGAAGGCATAAAAAATATATTTCGTGATTTTTTTTATATGTTTATTTAAAAAAATTAAAAGAAAACACACATTTATTATGGATACTCGAGTTTCTGGCCAGAATTAGCGAAGAACACCTGTTCCTGACCTTGGCAATTATTGCTGTACCAACCTGGGAAGATACAGCAGCGATATCATTTGGTGCGAAGGTTGATTGGTTCTATGTACAGCAGATTCGTACTTTGAAAATTGGCGCTTGGAAATTAACACTCTGTTTACATCTTTATTCATTTGGAAGAATCCAAGATAATCTTATAATTTAGTTTTGGAATATAAAACGCTGAATTGCATTACATTGAAATGCATGATATGTTCACTCTTGCCGTGCCAAGGACTAAACTGCCATTGAAAGGACTATAAACTATAACTGCTTGAAGCTTCAATGACTTTTAATTTTAACCACTTGAAATTCAAAATCATTATACGACTTTTAATCTTTTAGTCTTCTTGATTTTTAATAAGAATCGGAAAGTTCTATTTAAACATTAGTTCAATTAATATTCTTACAGCTAAACAGGTGAAATTTTCAAGAACTTAAATAAATTTTTTAATGTAATTGTGATAGTGGGGGGGGGGGGGGGACTATAATATAGTAACACAATAGTATAAAAATCGTATAGTAACAAAAAATAATAGGATATAGCTACAACTGTGTAGTATATTCAGTAGTATTACCGTGAGCATTTCACTACAATCCATTGAAAAATTTAAAAAAATCCTAGGTATGTAATTTACATTCTTTTAATTTTTTTTTTAATTCAGCCTTCTAATTGCAATTAAATAGGTCCCACCAAAATATCATTTGAAGTCTATTATAACTGCTAATTGATAAAAATTCCTTATAAATTATAAGAAAAATGCTGAGAATTTAAATTAAAATATTTTAAGTAATTGATAAAAAAAAAAAGTCGTCCTGAACTTGTCAAGGGCCATTTACTGCAACCACTCGAAACTCGGAAAAACACGAGATGCTACTTCATTTTCTACAATTCAACATTTTTAATAGAAATTGAGAGAAACAGACAGAATCAAGGAAAAGGACACCACCTGTCAGAAGAAAAGACAACCAAAAAAAAAAAAAGTAACAGTCAGTGTTATATTAATCTTTTATTAGAATGTTCTCCCCAATGCCACATTCACTCGAAAGTAATCGAACGATAGAAAATAAGAAGAGAGACAAGGGAGAAAATCAGTGGAATTTCCCCTTCGAATGCAAATGCCTCTGATTGCAACCTGACACCTCAAAGAGAGAAAGATTCTATTAAGTTTGAGTGAAAGCGCCCCCCTCTTTTTTTTTTTTTTTTTTTTTATTTTATATTATCTATCTCTCTTCTCTCTCAGATTCAAGTCTCTTACTTTTTCTCTTTTAGACAGAGCACTCTTAGTACTATATAAATCCGATCAGACAGTCGTAATGTACTTGGGCAATGTGAGATTTCTTTAACGAAGATTGGGAAAGGAGGGGGGGGGTCTCATTTCTCAATTAAATGTGCAAGGGGTGGTGCCTTAGCCCCCACCCCCCTCCCCCTTCCGTAAATAAAAAAAAAGGAGACCGTTTTCTCTCGCACCCCCAAAACAAAAGGGAATTAAAGTCGACGGATTGTCACATCTCGTTTCTTCCTTTTCCAGAAAGCGGAATTATTCCAGAAAGTAGTATACGGAGGGTACTTTTGGGGGACATTCGGCGATTAGGTATTCAAATGGGTGCTTGTTTGTACTGTAGGGGAAAGGGGAAGAGAAAGAGAAGGGGGGGGGGGAGAAAGAAAAAAAAAGCGTGAGATTGGAAGCAACGCCTTGTCATCAGTCATTTGTAGAAATGTCCACGCGGGCAGAATTCGGCGACAGATAATTATAAAAGAGTTCATTAATACCAGCGGAAAAGATTATTTATAAAGTTTTTGAGGAGCTAAAAAGAGAGGTGACGTTATATGCGCTTTATGTTCTCTCTAATGAAAGTGAAGTTTTAATTTTGATTATTTTTGCGTTGTCTTGTCGGTGACAATTGGACATGTGCTAAAAAAAAAAAAATGAAAAGTAATCAATTTGTTCATGGATGACTATGCTCTTAAGAAACATGATTAGAGAAGACTGGAAAATGCGCACTGGAGAATTAAGTGTTAAACATACGAATTTCCCAAGGGATTAGTTTTTGAATTTTGTTTTTGGCTTTAATTATCAGAAAAATTAAACTCTAATAATAATAATACTCTAAATAAAGCTGTTTGCTGAAATTGAACACTCTGAAGAAATGTGACAGTTTAGAGTCGCAACTTGTCCGCATTTATTTGTATGCCCTAGTGGGAATAATTATAAAAGATTTACTTTAAACGAAAGAGAAATAAATAATGGTTTCAAAGTTTAATCCGGCATAGAATTTGATTTGATATTTTTTTTTTTTTTTTTTTTTTTTTTGCAGTAGCTACATGGATATTATACTGCTCCGATATATGGTAACAACATCATCTGGATCTATATATAACTGATGCATCAGGAATCTTCAGAAAAGACTTTTCCGTCGAGTCGACATGAGAAATGAGTGTGGTTTCACATATATGCGCTGAAAAAATGTTAGCGTTATTTTCGAAGACCAACTGTTTTTTAAACGATTTATTAAACCTCCTGTATTTTTACGTGCGTTGTTGTAATGTAATAGCTTATATAACAAAAATGTCAAAAAAAATAAAATTACCTTTCTGATACAGGAATATTTCAAATATCACTTAACGCAATTTGTTTTCATGCTCCTTTTAAAAAAATTTCCCCTCCAGTTACAAGTGATTTCTTACTAAACTCTAAGCCATCCTTATTTTTTAAATATCAATATGATTAATTTAATTAATAATTATAAAAATTGTTAGTTTAGACAGGTTGGTAATTAAAAAAAAAAAATTGTGGTAAAAACAACAATCGAAAAGATGTTAAAATATACTTTTTCATCAAAATGTTTTTATAAGTTATTAGATGAATTACTCGGCGTTGAAAGGGTTGATAAACTTGCGGCCCGGCGTTGTCTGGCTGGTACAATCTAGTTCAAATTGGTTCAGTCGACTTCAAGCTATAAGCATGTACTTTTTTTACCCTCTATCCCAGATTGCATTACCTTAACGACAAAGCGTCGGAATGAAGTTTCATCGTCAAAATTTCAAATTCATTCATTTCAAATCAGTCATTTCAAAACACCTAAAAAAACAGAACCTTCGGAATGAAGTTGCATCATCAAATTTCAAATTCATTCAGTCAAATCAATCATTTCAAAATTCTTTGTCGTACCTGAATATGACTTTAATAAATAGTTTACGTATAGCTTGTGGGTGATATAAAGGAGTTGTCCAGGGAATTATAATATAAATATCAAATATTATCATTGTAACTTATGAAAGAATTTTAATAAATAAAAAAAGGCTAAATGTGAATAGTTTTAATTTCACGTTTGAATATTAATGTCAAAATTTAAAAAAAAAAATAATATATATATATATATATATATATATATATATATATATATATATATATATATATATATATATATATATATATATATATATATATATATATATATATCCGGTTTGTACCGTCACTGCTTTTGTGCTTACTACACAAGTTTAAGATTTAAATTTTAAACGAAACAAGGATTCTTACTTTAGTAATGCGAGGTACAATGCTTTTTTTAATAGACAGAAACGAATTTCCTGATGTACATGTCAATGCTTTATAACGAGTAACCATAGCTGTTAGGAAAATGCTATCAGATTTCTTTTCAGCAGGTTTAAAGTAAATAATTCCGACTATTTATTTTGGGGGAGAACGAAATTTTCTTTTTAGAAAGTAACTCATATAACCTTCAGAAGGAACTAGTTAATGGACGATTAATCCTTTCGAATAAATAGTTAATCATTTGTGCGTTTCGCAATCATTAAAGGCAGTTTCGTCATTTTAGATAATTATATGATTGCGATGGCCATGTGAGGCTAAACAGGACGCGTTGACATGGATTCGTGAATTGGACAGAAAATTTATCTAGGAATATTTTTTTTTTAAATATCGCAATTGTAAAATTGTCATTGAATTTGAATATCTAATTTAATGGTGTAGTTATGCGTTTGTGGCACGGTGCTCGAACTATGTTTGCTCCTATCACTACGCTTCTACGGCGTGACTGCTTTGAAATGTTTAACCTAAAGAGAATTAGCATTTATATAATCCAATAATTAACTATTTGACCATCCACTAAGTTGGATAACAAAGCAAGCACCTCGTTTTAATCCCTCACTCAATATCAATCTGACCATTTAATTATCCACTTAGTTGGCAAACAAAACATGCAGCTCATTTTTACACTCACTCTAAGGCAATTTAAATTTTCTATATCGAAATGATTAAGAGATTTTGAAGCCTTCCGCGAGAAGGCGCCACGAATATTGACTAAGAAATAAAATTTTAAAATCATGCGTTTTCTTATGGTCGGAAAAACAGACCGGTGAACGTTTCCTCCCCGTTTCAAAGTATTTCTATAGCCCGATACCTGGCAATTTGATCCACTAAGTTGGAAATCAAAGCATTTTTAAAAATAAATGTTTTTTTTTTTTTTTAAATCATCGGTTTTTTTGTGGTCGGAGAAATAGACCGATGAAAGGCTAGTGTGGGAACTTGTTTTCTTCCTGTTCAAATCATTTATACAGCCAGACAGCTGAACATTTGATTATCCACTGAGTTGGAAAACATAGCATGCAGCTGATTTTTATCCTCTTATCAATAGCAATTCAAAGTTTTTAATATCGAAAGGATTGAAAGAGCCTTCACCGACAGATGGCGCCACAAATATTGACTAAAAATAAATTTCTTAAATCATCGGTTTTTGTTGTGTTCCGAAAAACAAACCGGTGAAAGGCCCTTGTGGGTACTCGCGTTTCCTTCCTGTTTCAAAGAACTTCATCCTGAGGTTTCTGCACAATCTGCCAGACTTTTCGGAAGCCCTACTATCATGTGTCACGCCCCGAAAAATGTCACAAACCTGCTGTCACACATGCGGACTTGACACTGGATGAGTGATGAGTCCCTTGTAGATATCCGTAAACAAGAAGGATATAATTTATTAGCGAGAGATACGATCTCTCCGATGAGTTATCTTCACTTATCTTCTCCAGATGAGTTGACTCCTTCTTTTTCTCGGAATCCTCCTCTGGACCTTTTCTTCAGATGAGGGGGAATGCAGACATATAAGAAATACTTCTTTGACTCGTCACAAGGATACTAGCGTTGACTGATGCAATGCTGTCTTTGATGCAACGTTCTTTTTAACTTTCCGTTCACGTGTGTTTTCGCCCGAGTTGTTTTTCTTTGAACTCGTCACTTTTTGCGTCAGTAACAATAACTTCAATGAAAATATTATTTAGTTTCATGATTAATGTGCTTGGAGGTTTCCATTACTGTGAAATTTATAATTTAAAATACTATATCACTCTGGAAGGATGACGTCAAGAATGAAAATTGTGTTGCAAAATGATGTTCCATTCTTAACAAATTGTTGACCGGTATTTTTACACAGAAGCTATCTCATGTCACTGAACTTCGCGATGCACTGAGTATCACTGAGGGGAATCTATTTCTTCACTGATAGTCAGTGCATTCGCTAAGTTTGATAGTAATACGAGAACTATTTGAGTAATCCTCCAAGTTTGGTGTAATATGATTTGTGAACAACTCTTCTTCAAAATCATTATCAAATTCTTTTTACATTTCTGTTTCTGACGCTTCGGTAGTCTAAAATCAAATGTATAACTGTTTTCTGATAAACTATCAGTTTTCTAGTGGATACAATTTATATCTTAATTACTCAGACATTCGGATAAATCATCCTCTTATAATTCATTGAAGATATCTTTACCATCAACTTCCGTCATGTCATATCTTGACTATTAAAATTGTGATTGAAATCTAAATATCAGGAAAAGTATTTTCTCTTATAATACAGTGGTGACCACTAGATGAACAAAGCTTTTGAAATATTCTATATTGCCTCGGACTCTATTAACTGAAATAGATAATGTATACACAAACACGAATTAACCCGTTGCCAGTCAACAATTTGTTAATTAAATATTGTATTTAATGAACTTTTAAAATTGATTGTGAATTTACCTTTTCACTTATTATTATTATTTTTTTTTCTTCAGATGATTCGGCTAAAATTTTCGGAATCTCGTGGCGCATTCACCAGAGGTAGAAGAAACTGTCAGTGGACAAGAAATATTTCTTTGACTTCTCAAGGACATTGGCATTGACCAATTCTACTCTGCTTTGATTCAATTTTCGGTTTGACTTTCTATGCACGTGTGTTTTTGATGTCTTGATTTTTGAATATATATATTTTTTTCTTTACTTGTGGAAACATAATACAGGAAGAAAGAGAACATTCTTTTTTGGTTTTGGTAGATTTTCTGGATATTTCGATGGATCTTTCTGATTTTACAGTTCAGAAATAAAAATAAGACTAAAAATATTAATCTTCGATACTGATGGAGTTTTTGGAGATGAAAAATCTAAATTAGTTTTAATCTTTCTAAAATGTCGGAACGCAGACAATCAGCGATATCCCCAGAATGCAGAATTGAAAAGTCTCTCTGATTTCCATTGTTTTCTTGTTTCAGTTTTGAAGATCACGTGATCATTTTCTTTTTCAATCGGCATTTTGACTTCAGACTCAGATTATTATTGCTAGAAAGAAAACAATAATCCTTTTTCTAAATTATTTTTTAAACTCGAATATTTGATGGTACGCTAGGGATGAAATCTGTATTACAACAAAATAGGGTTGGTTGCATAAAATGATAATTTAGGTGTTAAGTTGATATATTCTTCGAAATCTATTAATGTATGATAGAAAAGTAAACAAAATGCAACTAACATTAATCAAAATATTTACTAAAAAAAAAAATTCTGTGCATTATATTTATTGTTACCTTGAAGTTATTAGTGCTTTTGAAAACTAACTGAAACGTACTGCAATCTTGAAATATAGATTCATTAGAAAAGTTAATCGTTTTGCTGTTGAAAATTATTCTAACATGTAAATTTACTTTTACACCATATCGGTTAGTATAACTAAGTTTGCTTCATTAACTTTGGAGATCAAAATTTATTTCGACATAATTCATTTTTAACAATTTTCTTAACAATTAATTCATTCTTAACAATTCTCGCCCACATTATGTAAACCTATGCTTCTGGTTTAAATGTCTGAAAGTGTGAAGAAACTTATTTCTTAAACATATTTCTCCAAGAATTTTCTCAAACTGTAAATCTCTTAAAACTCTCTATTCTGAGATAACCATGGTAAAATATCAGGAGACAACTTTTTAAAATCAAGAAACCTTTAAGGCTACTTTGTTAGCAGAAACTTACACAACGACACTCCTCTCCCTTGAGGGATTTTATACGAGACAAATTAGCATATAGTAAAATTAACATTAAAAAAATTTAAACTTTGGAATCAGTCTGATCAGGCTTGCCTACAAAGTGCGAACGCCTGACATTGACAGTGTACTCTAATTTTATGACCCAGCTGATCCATTACTTTTCAAGCAGTGTAAAAATCTCGTGTTTTACGCTCAATTACACTACCAACTACTGGGAAAGCGCACTGCAGTGGTTGTGTATTCTTTTCACTTTCCTCGAAAAACCTTGCCGTGGCCTGACAGAATTTTTGACGGCTAATTTTCGCATCAACGCGTCATAGAGATGGCATGTGCTCTTGTAAACACAATGGCATTCCATGGCCAACAATCTCCATGTAATGCCCTTCAATGTCAAGAACGCATCCTGTTCAGACAATTTTTGGGTTACTTTATGGAACCCTTTTTCTCTTTGCTCGTGAGACTAAAGGGGTCTTGATGCCTTGTGTGTGGATCATGCATGGAGTTGGCCTCTTTTTTCGCTGCCTTTTCAATGAATTGAGAATCTTATTATTTCTGGACAGTTTCTTTTTGTAAAGATCCCCCCCCCCTTTTTTTTTTTCTTTTCCTTTATAAGATAGTTTAAATTGATAAAAGGTATACCAATTCGAAAGCTCTTTTCTGATGAGTAGGTCATTTACAATTGTACATTTTGTTACTCATTTGAAAATTAAAGTATTATTATTATTATAATAATTTTTGTACTCCATTTAGACTCGGCTGGGCAATGATTCCCATTTCTCTCGTAATTTAAACTGCAGTAAAAAATGTTTTACTTTGTTAAGGGGACTGTTAAGTCAAAAATAAAAATTCTTCAATTTTTGTCCAAAATTCATGAAATTTTTTGTGCAGTTCAATAGCAATTAGATAAAACAAAACCCAAAATTTCAAAAATTTATATTGATTTTTTTTCAAGAAATTAAATTATTTATTGAAAAATTTAGCGTTTTTTCCGTAATTTTAAAAACACTCCTTGCGATTCAAATTTTTTGCAATCTGTTTCAGTTTTTTTGTACAAGCTAATAGAGTATATATTGACATAATTGTGCATGGATTTTGAATTTGACTCATTGGTTAATTATTTAAAAGTAAAACTCTGGTACAACGGCAAAAAATTTAAACTTTTTAAATAGAAGCATTACGAAAATTACTGTAAAACAATACAAAAATACCAGATTCCAAAATCCATGCATAATTGTGTTCAAAATAGTATAGTAAACAATATCTCCAAATTAAAAAAAAAAATACTTTAAATTTTGAATCGCAAGGAACAAATCGAATGCCCTAAATTTCTTAAAATACACATGAAGAGAAAAATGCAATTTAAGAAAATGAAAAACAGACGATTTCTTATATGCGCCCTTACAAAAACTCAAATAATATTCTTAATTCTTCTCGGATCAGAAAAAGTAAGGTATGTACTGAAAGCTAGAGTTTCAGGCTATATTTTTCCACTAAAATATAAAAATTGAAAATTTTGTAATTTTTGACTTAACAGTCCCCTTAAAGATGTAGTTCTCAGTTTTAAACAATCTCTTCATTATTTGTTGATAAATCGAGCTTAAATGTTTTTTTTTTTTTTTTTTTTTTTTTTTTTTTTTTTTTTTTTTTTTTTTTAAGTCGCAATGGTGATATACGCCTCCCTCTCCCAAAGCCGACTACTAAATTCCGTCTCCTCATTCGTAACTTTTCATTCACAAATTCTCTAACCTTCTCCTTCAAATCTGACTCTCAAAAAGGTGTTACCTGCTAAAAAATTGAAGCGCAATTATTAATCTAATATGCGTTCTAAATACAGTGCAGATTTTATGAAAGTGTAAAGAGCCATTTAAGATTAAACAAGAATTTTCACTCTGAAGGAATTTGAGATATATTAAAGTGCTGAGACTTTTTGAGCTAGAGATAACAATCAAGGAAGAGAAAATTGATCTTAATAGTAATATGAAAGTAATAAACCGAAATGAATTAAAATATTTTTTGGTGAAGTCTCCAAAAAGTGGAAATGTCGATTAGTTAATTTCAAAGGTAATGCTAAGCTTCTTTATCGAAATCCATCACAACCAACGTTCTCGAGTTTTTCGATAAATTAATTATTTCTCTGTGTAAACATTTCCATTCCTGGGGTTTTACACCTCTCCGATGGTTCATTAAAAAAAGAGGCGTTCCGCGGAGGCCAATGAAATCCTGTTTTTATCGAGTTCCTTGTTATGTTAATCACTGATGATACATTCTCTCCTTCTCCTGTTTTTTTCTTATTTGATGATTTTTTTTTTCTTTGCCTTTCATATTTCGTTATTATATGCCCCGCGAAGTTCGGGTGTATTTGTCAAGAAGCCATTCCAAGACGAAGAGGGAAGAAGTCGGCCATTACTTTCCTAACGTCCAGACAGTTCCGGGCGAAATGGTGATTACATAGCGCTTAACTGCCGGATCCCATTTCTACGCCCGGACCGTAAATATCCGGGCAGAACCTCCTTTTCTTGATGAAAGAAGAAAGAAAAAAAATGAGGGAGGTTTATTTAAAAGCCAACCGAGGCAAAACATTGGCGCACTTTATCCTTCATCGGGGCAAACAAAATTTTTAATTTGAATTAATGGCCGCCGCTCTCCTCTTTAATAAGGGCATACGTTATACCCTCCCCCCTCCCTTTCAAATGCAATATCGTGCGATTGCTCTGCTGAATCCACCATCGAACATTGGAAAAAGGAAGAAGAAAAAATGCGCTAAAAATCATCACCAATAAAACTTGATCACCAGTAGTAAAACACAGAAATGGTCTTCTTTGATACGGGTCTAAGGAGGAATGTCAAGAAAAGAAGATGGTTGTGGAAGACGAGGAGGTTCCGAATCCTCTTTGGGGAACATGATTAAAGTTTGTAAATCAGCAGCTAATTGCCGGAGAACGTGCCGATCGACCTTTTTAGTCTCATCCCTCAAAGTTTGCTCTGCGGACTAAGTGTCGCACTAATCGTCCTCGCACCTTTTAAGTCCGGATAGTTATGGCCAGACCTTCTAATGTCCCAAAACTTTGTTACCCTTTGTGTGTGCGACCCGCACAAAAAAATTGATAGTTGTGGAAGAGGGAAAAATGAATTTCTCCCACACTTTGATCTACTTGATTAAATGTGTGGTCTTGAATTAAACTTAGGGTGCGCGCGTGTGTGACTTTGATAGTGGCCGCCATCTTGAGCTGTTCCACATCTCGTTTATGCCTTGAAGGGGGGGGGGGGGCGACTTTTCCAGGAGTGGATGGAGTGTAATGTTGATGACGACTGTTTGAGCGCGGAGTTTTCTGGAGATGATGTTTCTTTTTGTACCTCTCTAATTTGGTGGAAGGAATACGCGGTGCTTTTGTACCAAATTCATTAGGTTGGGGGTTCGTCTGGTACTTGAGCACGTTTCGGAAGGATCCGTCTCGTCTTTATTGGGCTGTTTGGTCGGAGTGGCTGAGGTCGTTTATGGGAAGGATTGTTAATTTTTGGTGGGCGGAGGAAGAAGAGGAAAGTTTGGGTTTCGGGAGGTGGTATATGGGTGTTTTTGAATTGGAGGGAAAAAGGGAATTATATATTTGTACGTTGGGTGCTGCTGCTTGAAGACTGAAAACTTTTGGCAATTTTAATTTTCCTGGAGGTATTTGCTCAGACAGTAGTTTCAACAAAGTTCGGGATGCTTCGTATAGCAAAACGGAACCATTTGGGAAAAGAGTATATTTTATTCACACAAACTGAACATATTGATTATGATACTGACGATACTGCCTCTATGGGTTAATAGGGCAATTTCGAAAAAGTTGGATTTTACGAAAATATTTACATGTTTACATGTACTGCAGTTCATGAAGTGTTGATAAGGCAATTTTAACTTTTCAAAACTTTTATATTTGCAGAGCGAAAGCCAAGTTTTAAAATAGGTTTCTCCGCTTCAGCCCTTCTTCTCTCTTTATACTCTAAATTTGCAAAAGGAAAACACTTTCATTTTCCAAAACAAAGCTCTTCCTGGCTGACTGATATAATGTAAAATTCCCCTTCATTTCTCTCTTACATGCTTGGTTCCAGATCATTGAGCCATGATGCAGCTGTCGTTATGACCTAACCAGTAACTAACCAACGACAAAACGCCAACTCCTACGATTTCATCAAATACCTTTGGGAATCGCCTGAACATTCACTTGGTGACAAACACCAGGCCACGGTCGGATGGTGACAGACAGCTGGATTAGGGAAGGTCCACCCCTCATAAATAACCAAGGATCTTTTATCCCCCACCTGTCGTACATGTCCATCCACAGAAAGTTCTTGGTATAACGAAGCAATAGGGGGGAAAAAAAGAAATATATAGCAGCCATTTCTAAAAAGAACACGTTTTAAATTGCTGAGATTTCTGGGATTTTTCGCAACATACGCTCTCTGTCCGTTTAGTTGTTATCTGGCATGAATCAGTTGTTGAACAAAATGATAGAGATCTGGTAGAGTGGATTTTATTCGTGGAATTTTTCGTCGCGACGTTGCTTCTTTGGAGGTAAATTCTGAGTGTGGTATATGAAAAACAATGTTTTAAATTTGAGGCATCACATTAAGCCTTATTTCCCATAAGGCTCGCAAGTCCCATTTTTAAGGACCTCAAATTTTGGGGGCCCCCAAAATGCCTGAAAAATTCTGAATTATTGTGTAACTATCAATATTTTGTTCAGGGTTCTTGTTCAATGCCATAAAATATGAGGATATATTTTAATAACTCATTAGTTATTGAAAATATCAATATTTTGACATTAATTTAAACAAGATGGTAATCAAAGTCGTCAATTAGATTTAAATAATAGCAACTATTCTCAATGGGGGAGGGGGCATCTGCTACGTTGAGCCTATTGTAAAAAAAGCTACTTCGATTTCCCTATTTAGAAAACTGATCAGTTTTCTAAATAGGTAAAGCGTAGTAGCTTTTTTGAGATCGCTGGGGATCGATCGTGTGATATTTGGATTTTCAGCCAAGTACTCTATCCACTACATAAAAGAGATATCTGGTGTCTAGGAGTTGTATCTATTATATGTACACTAGACCTCCACCTAACCTCTTCCCAGTGAGTCGCGAAGGGACGAAAAATTGAGTTGCTTGCGCATGCGACAGTGAGACGCCGCGGCGTCTCACTGTCGGAGTTTGATTGCTGCTTGGCAGTGAGTCACCAAAGATGCCGAGATGATAGTGTGAAAGTCGTGCAGTATTTTCAGAAGGTGCCGATAGATGGCAGCATGATTCAGTTGTCCGATAGTCACCAATACAGTGTAGTAGCTTTGCGATCGCTGGTTATCGATCGTGCGACCTTTGGTTTCCCAGTCAGATACTCTATCCACTAGATCAAAGAGAGATCTGGTGTCTAGAAATTGTATATGTTATTTGTACACGAGACCAAAACTATAAGGGCCCTGGTGATAATTCATCATAATTAACAACCTTAAAAACATTTATAATTCTTATAATTAACCCTTATCGGATTGTTATAGCAATCCTATAACAAACCGTAAACATTTAGGCTTGACGATGAAGTACATGTCTTTTAAACGTGTAAACATTTAGAATTGGAGCTAACTGGTACCCGTAAAACGGAAGAATACCTTTTATAAATTACTCTATCCATAAGTTTTAGCATTTAAATTCAGAAACTACAAATACATATCCTGTCGACCGTTGGCGTACTTTCTGTTGGTGACAGAATGTTCGCCAATTGTTGAATTTCTTTCATGTCGCCAACATTTTTTGCCGATATGAATAAAGTACTTATTCGTATCTCGTAGTATTTAGTCGTAAAATCATTGTACACGAAATCGCTCTTGGATTAGAAAATTTAGGGTACTTGAGGATTACGCGTTCTACTTTTTCGCCAAACAGAATTCTCGCCAAATGTTAATTGACTTTCCTGTTGCCACAATGATAAAAAATAATAATTGTAACTTATTGAGTTCTTGTTTATGACGTCATTCCCAGTTGATCGTGCATTCTAGCATAAGCTTTGTAAAAAGAACCGATTGTATAAAGAAAGCACGGTTATATATATTGTTACGAATTTTTGTATATTTGTAAATATTTCGTAGTGTTAATTTTGTAAATAGTAAATTTTCTGTACATTTCGTATAAGACAATGCAATGGTTTGTTTCCCAGCAATGAGCCTCCCAATGCTTGATAGCGGGTTTTACAGAGGTAACTCTGGGAAGCGAGTTTCAAGGGGCATAGCATTTAACATTATGGTAATGGGAATTTCACCAAATTGGCGAGATAGAGCCAAGTTGGCGATGGTTTTGGCGACTAACTTTTGTCGCCAAATTTGGCGCGAAATCGCCAAATGTCGCCAAACTTGGCGACCATTTGGCGACATTTTCGGTACATGTATGGGTACATGTATCCCTTGTACATGTATATAGGACTTTTCAACTACATTCTGGAAAGTTCTCCAAATGTCTATCTCTGGAAGGTTCGTGAAGATTCGCAGCCTCCCCTATATAAACCCGGCCGTGAGTGAGTCAGTTAGTTAGTTGATTTTGAATCACTGAGTGAGTTGTTTTTCAACGTTCATTGTGAGAGCTGTATTCCTGACTTGAGTCAGTTCTTAGATTTTGAGTCACTGAATTAGTTGACTGGAGATACTGAGCGAACTGTATTGCATTGTCTTTTGCGGCGATTTAGCAGTTGTTGTCAAGTTTTTAACTGCTGTTTTGTGTTCTATTGAGGTGAAAAGAGCTGTATTGTGTCTACTAGAACGAGAAGTTCTGGAGCTGTAAGATAACTGTGAAGCGTTATTTTGGAATAAATTTCTGCAAGTTTTGATCTGCTTTGGCGTCAAATCTTTCGAACCCGTACAACGCAACAATATATTTTTTTTTTTAAGAATTTGCTTTGAAAGAGTGAAAAATGTGAAATGTGTAGTGATTCTGTACATTTTGAGGTATTTTTGGGCATTCGTACTATCATTTGGTATTCCCCCCCCCCTTTTTTTCCCTTTTTTTTCTTCTTTTCTTCTTCTTTGTGGTAACAGGAGAGAAAATCAACATTTGTATTATCGTTTTTTTTTTCTTTTCTTCTTCTTCTTTGTCTTTGCGGTAACAGAACAGAAAATCAACATTTGGCGAGAATTCTATTTCACGAAAAAGTAGGACGTTCAATCCTTAAGTACCAAAAGCTTCGATCAGGAAACTTCGCAATCTCATTCTGCCCTCCATTCAAAGTAAAAAAAAAAAAAATGCCGACATTTCCAACGCCCCCCGACAACATAAACATCAAATCTCGAATTCCCTTTTTGAGTGATACCCTCTTTTATTAGCTTCGGTCAAGTTATGCAAATCGTCAGTTTTCCTGCCAGGAGCGGTTTCCAATTCCCTTCCTTTGGATGATACGCGATCTGCTCTAACGACCTTGTTTTGTTGATCTTGCCCAACACGACAAAACGGATAGCTTTCAAAAAGTGATTTGAAGAATGACTTATGCAAATGAATGCTGGCCCGATTTTATTTACTATGTGGGTTTTTATATTTTCAGCTTCCTTTAAATACATATTTCGTTGTCATTTTTTTTGGAAATGACTGACGTGGAAATGACTGACTGGAAATGACTGACGCCAGCAGTCGAGATCGTTGAAACTGATACTCATTTGTTATGATCAATGGTTTAAAGTGAGTTTTTTTTCTTATTTTTCTTCTTCTTATTTGGCGAATTTGGGGAAATTGGGTTGATGCAATCTGAGGAAATAAATGACGAGCCTTTCGACAGTTGTTTGGGGTTAGCTTTCGAATTACGAATGTTGGTTTGCTTGCATGAGCAGTTAGCAACTTTGCGGGCAAAAGTTTTTCTTTTTTAA
Source organism: Linyphia triangularis (assembly GCA_963978545.1). NCBI lineage: Eukaryota > Metazoa > Arthropoda > Arachnida > Araneae > Linyphiidae > Linyphia > Linyphia triangularis. Next base: position 83,321,909 of record OZ021725.1, read on the forward strand.
CTTTCTTAGCAATAGATTTCTGTATGTAAATTGAGGTAATTTTTCCAGCAACGGTAATTTTTCCTGCATTAGTTGCAATAGTTTTCAACTTCTAAATAGAGACAATTTTTTTTTTTAACTTGCAATATTTTTTTCTTAAATAGTCTTTTTGAACCTGTAAAGGGGACTCCGAAAGCCAAGGGATTAGAGTATTGAGTTCATGATCGGAGAATTGCTGGTTAGGTCCTCGACAGCCGCCAATAACTGATGTGTACCTAACGGGATTGGTGCACATTAAGTCTGCCGTGGCATCAATGTCCTCTCTTTGATTTGGTGGAGTCGGAAAGAGAGGTGTACACTTGAAGATTTTGATCACGTATTCTTCTAGATGCTCAAATTATGTGAGGTATATGGCTGTGTAAATCACTTTATAAGTAGCAGAAATTGACAGTCGGAAGTTCCCAACTAAACCAAACCGAGCCTGCAAAGGATTGGTTTCGCCCTTGCAGGATCTTAAAGGACTTATAAGCGCCCAACTTCACGGGGGCAAAGGGGATGATCGCCCCCGTGCTTACCCAACAATGAGAGCAAAGGTATCCTTTCGCCTCCGCTCCAAAAATATGTAACAGTGTGTTTTTCCAATATTAAATATTGAGTTAAAAGGACATTTTGTGATATTCTAAAGAAAACTAGGGGTGTAGAACATCGCACAACTTTCAATTACACTGATGTGGATTTGTGTTATTATCATTTTTATATTTTCATCATTCATTTAGGAAAAATGGCCAGTTTGTCGATATTTCTTGCGATAATTCTTGTGTGCGTCTTTTTTTTTTTTTTTTTTTTTTTTTTTTTTTAAATCCACCTCCAAAAGGGTGATTTTGGAGATTTACTCTTCAACAATCCTCATAGTATCCTTTATTATAAGTGAAAATGAAGAAAAAAGAAAAAAAACAATCGTTGATAAGGAAAGAGAACTCTGTGTTGAAGGCATTCATTTTTCAACTTAATACGCCAATAAAACATTTTTACGGGAATTTGCAGTGCTAGAAGTGTGGGTAGACGCGGGGTGACGCGTCCCCTCACTTTTCAAGAAAATACCCATGCGTCCCCCCACTTAAAACCACTAAATTCATCCCCCCACATTTAAAAGCACCCAGTCTGCCTAAAAACTACTAAAGAAAAATATCACTAACCTTTAAATGCAGTGACGCTGAGAAAAAGTTATTATATTTTACATTTGAAAACTTTATAACTATTTATGGTATGTATATCATATTATAAAAATGTATTGTACTACTTTGAATAAAAATATAAGTACCTTTACTAACAAATACAGTTACACTTGGTCAACTATCAACTATGGAGGAACTTTCTTTTAAGTTAAATTTCTAGTCTTGTTTCATATAAAGATAAGCTATTTAAAAAAAAAAAAAAAAAAAAAAAAAACTTTTTAAAAACCTCTATTAATTTAATTTCATGACAGTATGCACATTTATAAGTATTATTGAAATCTAAATAAACAGTTATGTATATAACATTGAATTATTACTTAACTTTATCTCATACTTCCAAGTAAAAAAAAAAACTAAGTCGCCGAATATTCATTAAATAAGAATAAATTTTGGACCCTCGTTTAATGTTAATGTTTGGATGTGTAAATTATAGCTTTACTAGTAAATATTTTTATCATAAGTTACGAAATTATAAAATTTATCGTTGAAGATGGGGGGGGGGGGGTGCATTTATCGCCAAATTTTGGACGTCCCCCCACTTTTTTTCACCACTTCTACCACTGGGAATTTGGGAAGAGGGGATAATCTTAAGAGGTATTATCACGGCAATTTTGATCAAAATCGTTAGAGCTGTTTTTTAACAATCATTGAAAAACATGATTTTTTCAATGCCAGGTAGCTTATGCGCATGCGCGATTTTGACGAAAACCTTAAGAGTTATGTCCCATGGCCACCACCAATCCGCACACCAAATTTGAATATTGTAGGTCAATTTGTTAGGGAATTTTGCTGACCACGTACACACAGACATTTTTTCTAGATCACTCTTTTGAAATTGGGACGTTCCAAAACGTGAAGAAATGCAACAAAAAAAGCAATTTTTTTTTTTTTTTTTTTTTTTTGACGATTTGACGAATGCTATACTTTCATTACCCTATGTATACATATAGGTAATTGAAACTAAAAAAAATACCTTAAAAATAGAATGTAAACCCAATATTTGTAAGTACACTGTCACTAACCACACTTTTTCCCCAAATGAGAATCAAGTAAGTGTTGCATCACTTTTGTGCAATTTCATAAACATTTATATTTTAAAATATTGTATGATTCATGAATAAGTAATGTTGTAATGATGAGATTACTGGTATAGGCTCTTTTTTTTTATTATTATCAATAATAATTAAAATTTGCTTTCTTCATTTTAGTGCAGTATCATAAAAGTATATCTTTTAAAATAATGTATGGTTTTGAAATACATTATTTTTTTAACGATGAATTAACTGGTTAGTGTTCTTATTTTTTCTATAAAATATTTCCGAACTAATTTTATGCGAATAAGCTTTGCTAGATGAATCAAACTGATTGATAAAAACTTTTATTCACCTATTCTCGCACCCCCCCCCCCTCCCCCCGAGGAAAATCCGAGGAGGAACTTGGTCAAAAATAGGTTTTAGACTGGTTCATCATCTGCGAGTTGACGTCACTCGCAAAAGTATCTTTTTCCCGCCAAATCTCAAAATGAGAAACTAAATATTTTTTTTAACTATCTATCCGAGCTCAAATTTTTGAAAGAATTATATTGTTTTTCATGATTTTTTTCTCTACTTTTTTTTAAAAATAAAACCAAAAAACGTTAAAGTTCCTCATTGCACAAAATATCTTTACTTTTTATCGGTTACTTAATTTATTTCACATATTCTTTATGTTATACGGTTGCAGTCTACGTTTTAATAAACTGTGAAAGTTGAACTTATAATACTTTTAAATACAGGATGTTTATAATTACAATTCATAATTAAAAAAAAAATGGTCCTGAAATTTGATCAGTATATATTCAAGGAAAAAGGTAGGACATAAGAAAAAATCACATTAGTCTTTCTGTCGAAATGCAAATGACTTCCGGTTAACACTAAACCAACCGACTCCGATATTTTATGTATACCTATTTCAAATAAACATTATATTCTTTTCCAGTTATTAATTCCAGTTAAATAATACAGAATTTAATATTAGTGTTAAATGCGTTTTTTTTTTTTTTTGTAATTTTTTTTTTTTTTTTTTTTTTTTTTTTTTTTACACGTGTCCATAGAGTCAACTGACTTACAATTTGACCTGAATGTGCGCGAATAAGGGGATATTGGTATGGCATACGATTTTTTTTTTTCAATCGAAATAGTTTTTTCTTTTGTCTTACCGCTCTCGCTTTTTTATTAAATTCTTTAATATTATTAACTTCAATTTTGTGGGTGTGTGGCTGGGTATGTCGTTGGCAGGTAAATCTTGCGGAGGCCTAATTAACCCCCTTGTCGTCATCCAATCGGGCTGAAACTTGACTGACGGATAGATTCGATGTCGATGACAATGCATTCCATCACATTTGGGGGTTGCAACTGTCACTATAAGGTTCGCTTTTATGGAATACTAATAAACCAACTTGCCGTCACTCAATCGCGCAAAAAAAGCATTTAATCGACCATTGAAGAAACTCTTTTTTGTTGCCAAAAATTTTTAATAAATAAATTAAAAAAATTTAATCGGTATAAATAAAAGGTATTTGGATGAGAGTGCATAAATTCACGATCATTTTTAATCAATAAATTTTGAAACATAGTTTGCCACACATTTTGCTGATAGAAATGCTTTTGATACTTAAAGTTTGATACAAACACCAAGCACGCGCTGTTTACAAAATCAGCGCTGTGTTAATGAATATAAAATTTGACAATGCATACAAAGAATTTATATTAAAAACTTTATTTTTATGGATTATGTAATTCGACTATAAACAAGTAAAATTTCAGGTCATTCTGACTTTTTTTTTTCTTCTTCTTTTCACTTTGTTTTGAAAGTTGATCCTGTTTCTTACCACACCTTTCCTTCAGTAAGAATTTGGACTCAAAAGGGAATACCAATCCACTACTTCACAGGTTATAAACAAAAGCACTATTTCACATTTTACGACTTTACTCTGAGTCATTTGACGCATAGCATTTTCAGTCCTCATGTGTCAATTGCCATTTCTTACAAAATAACCAATCGTTTAAAAGTTGCACTACTATCAACTTTAGCCTTGTACTAATGACAAGCTGTCATTTCCCTGTAATGAAACCATGCTTCATTTGTCATTTAGATATCGGGAAAACCATCTATCATGATCTTGACTCTGCAATAATGCAAGAATCACAATCGCCGTAGTTGATTTTCTAAATGTAATTGGATCGAGAAAACTTCTTCGAATTTTTTTCTTTTTTAAATGAAGTTTTAATATTTCTAGAGACATCAGAAAATTCATCCGTAAAATTAAACTTAAAATTTTGTATGACAGGTAATTGCAATATTTACACATAACCTGTATTATAATAGCCTTTTTGCTTCAATTTTCTATGAATAATAAGAAAAAAAATTAAAATCCCCCACTCTTTCAATTACAAAGTACTGAAATAAACTACGTTGGCTGTATTTTTCAATTTTACTCACAAAAGAAGATACTGAATGAAGACTTCTAAAGATATTTTTGGTGTTAAAATCAAAATAACGTACCAGCTTTCTTACAAAAACACCATTGCGCTTTAGATATGATCCCACATGATGGCTGCGTAGTTAACGTTCTAGCCTCGCATGCCAAACATGCCGGGTTCGAATCCCGGATCAAGCATGGTTGTTCTTTGTGTTTCGGAATTCCCGTTCAGCTGTAGGTCCCAGACCTGATTGGCCGTCATTGAGCATAAAATTAGGTTGTTGAGCATATAAACCAACCAACCGATTTGGACCACTAACATGTCAAGGAAGGTTTTTCCCGATGATTTCTTTAATGGAATGTGTAACATCTCATGCTGGTAGTCATCCCATATCCATAACAAAGAACCTATATTATAGCAGCAAACACTGCAATTATAAGAATATTGCTGAAACATATTTGCTTGAAACAAAGAACTTTATAAACAGTGAATGCATAGAGTCACTGAAATCGAATTGTAACTTCTGGATATTGCGCATACTTTGTTATTGACTTGATGCAGCAGACGACCTAACATTTCCCATAGTAATGTAAGCAACTTTCCCCAAAACTATTTAGCGTCTGTCGGTAACTAAGGGCAACCTATTATAAAACATTAAATGTGGAATAGTATGGTTGCAATTCGATTGACTTCATAAGCATTCAAAGCAGAAACCTCTTCTGCGCTCTCCAGAAATTATAATTGGGGATTTGTGAATTTACCTTTAGTATAGTATCGCATTTGACTTTTGTGTGCGATTCAGTTTTAAATACATCGAATTGCTTATTCGATAATGGTGATTATTTTGGAGATCTTTATTTCCTGGTAAATGCAAAATATTTTTTCGTCATCGCATTCCTCTCTTGAAAGTGAAGAAATTTCCCGCACTCACCGAACCTCCACCTACCGAACATAAAAGGATATCAACTGTGATACTTATTGAAATGGAATTTCACATAGAAGAAGATTCCATTAAGATTAAAGTTAGTGGTCTATGGAAACCGGTCCAACCTATCGCATTTTGTAAATCTTTAGCTATCGCAGCGATCGAGAACTTCGAAGAAAAATCCAGACTGATAAAGATGCCTTTTTCTTTTTTTATATAGATAGGTCAGTACACGGTTACCGAAGGATTACAAGACCATTAGGGTCTGTGAAATCTCTGTCGACGATTAGGTTCTTCTTTCTTGGTCGTGGTAGAAAAGAAAGGGAACGATGTTCAAAAGAGGGTGCGTTGTCCATCAGGGTCAATCCCGCCGATGCTTGAAAGATTCTGTGTGGGCGTTAACCGGGTGATGTCTCCTAATGAGTGGCCGAAGTCTCTTGAAGTAACTCCGAAGGTTTTTATATTTTTACCTGCCTCGTTCTGACCTGCTAACGACTTAATGGTTTGACTGGAGGAAGTCAACAAATTAAACTGTCAGCACATGTGATATTGTAACTTCAAATTAGTCAGAGCGTTCTGTGTTTTATTTTTACTTTCAATTACTCTTATGTTAACACAGAATATTACATTTGGACTTTATTATTATTATTAGTTCCGGAACGAATTGACTTACGATGCTCAACTTTTGTAAACAGATAATTGGTGGCCATAGCGCCTGTCTTAACGATTTTCGTCGGAATTACGCATGCGCATAAGGTAGCTGCAATTGAAAAATTTATGTTTTTCAGCAATTTTCAAAATATGACTGCAACGATTTTGATCAAAATCGCTGTGGTAATGCCTTTTAAGGTACATTACGCAAAAAAAAAATCCGAACGATTGCTATATCTTGAATTCTAATTGATAAAATAACAAAAGTCAAACGCTGTTGTAAATCGTGGAAGCACTTTATTAATTGCATAAAATTTTTATTTGTCATGAGGGCTCATCTAGATACAAGAACTAGACAAAACTTTAAAAAGTTCAATGGGAACCCCATATTTAGATTTAAAATTAAAAAAAAAAAAAAAAAAAAAAACCGGCTAAATACTAAACTTCATCATTTTCCAATGAGTGATTAGTAATTTAAATGATGTAAAAAAAAATAACAAATTAATGTTCAAAAGAACATTTGTTTTATTAACCATGCATTTTTAAATGGTTAATAAATTTTAGCAATTTTTCACAATTTCATTTCAAACGATAGCTTGTTACAGGCCAAACATAAATAGCATGCAACTTTTGTATTCAACAGTTTCTAAAAATTAATTGTTAATTAATAAAACAAGGGGGAGAAGGGAGTGCCAGTTTTGAAAACGAAAACTGTAAATTACACCAATCCATGGCAAATTTAATGTAGTGACTTGTATTAATTAAAATTGAAAGTTGTGCGATTTTCCACACCCCTAATTTAATTTGAAATTATGTTTTTTATGTCGATGAAACAAACGATGTAAAATTTCTAGATGACTGTTTGATCAGATGTCAAGATGTGTACTGGCTTAAAATTGAAAATGTGACGTCAATCCTTGACAACTAAGCATTTATTTTTGGATCATCACTTACACAAACGTTCAACAAACTACGACAGTAGTCTTTTAAACAAGAGTGACTATAACATGCATTCTAGTTTCAAATCCAGGTAAGTGACCAGTCGTAATGAAACACTATAATCATTACACAAAGTCTGGATGATTACCTAATCTATAATAATAAAACAAGCTGTGTGTCTGTCTGTGGCTCTGTGGATCTATAGAAACCTACTTAAAATTGGAGTTGAGCTCTGAAATTTTCAACATAAGAAGTTTTGGACCTCTAATTTTACATATGCCAAACAGAATGTTAAAATTTTAATTAGTTCTTTTTTAATTAATTTTTTTTTTTTTACAAAGTGACTTAAAACGGAGATACAGCTCTGAAATTTTCAACATAAGTAGTTCTAGCCCTCTAATTGAATTTTTGAAAATCAGAATTTTGACATTTTAATTAGTTATTTTTTTAATTAATAAATATTTTACAAAACGATTTCTAATAGGGCTACAGCTCTGAAATTTTCAAGATAAGTAGTTTTGGTCTTCTGATTGGACTTTTGAAAAACAAAATTTTAAATTGTTATTTAGTTGTTTTTGTAAATTTTTTTAGTTAATGTTGAAAATTTTAGAGCTCTACTAGAATTTTAAGTATGTTTCTATAGATCCACAACGCCACAGATAAACAGATTGACACACAGCTTGTTTTATTATTATAGATGGACTTCGTATAAGCCAATTACTACTGAGGAACAAAAAGTAAAGCTAAGTGACCATTTCTAAATTTAAAAGGAAGTCCTATTAAGGATAATTTCCTATACTCGCTATGTTACAGCCCAGTACATTTAGAAACTACTTTCTATAAAACCATGAATTTTGGTGAGAAGGTACGAAAAGATCACTTAATGAAATGACATAAATTGTTTTCATTTAATGTCTATCTATTATCAATGAAAATTAATCTATAAATTAATCTAAAAAATATCTATTATAAATGAATTCTTCTCTAAACGCGCTAGGTTACATCCCAGTGCATTTAGAAACTACTTTCTGTAAAACCTTGAAATTTGGTGAGAAGGTACGAAAAGATCACTTAATGAAATGACATAAATTGTTTTCATTTAATGTCTATCTATTATAAATAAAAATTAATATAGAAAAAGACAAAACCAGGTGGAGCCACTGCATATGCATTGACGTAAGGATTTCAAATATAAAATAAAATATATTAGACGCTATTTTCGACTTTTTCATTTATGTCATTTCATTAAGTGATTATTTTCGTATCTACTCACCAAATATCAAGGTTTTATAGAAAGTAGTTTCTAAATGCACTGGACTAGAAGATTGTAACACAGCGAGTATAGGGAATGATCTTTACTAGAATTGCCTCTTAATACTTCACTTCTGTATTTGTATGCATTCATTATAAACAATTATTTAAGTGAATAATTCATCTTTTTGCACTTTCTTTTTTTTTTGGAAAGCATTATGAATACGCTACTAAATCATTTCCATCACTTCTCATTAAACACGACTGAAAGTTAAGAATGGTTAGTTAAACCTATTTCGTAAAATAAAGCGTGAATAATCGGTTTTCAAACCATTATGGACAAAGATACAACGACAAAGTGGGACCTGAAAAAGCATTATATGTATATATATATTTTATTTATTTTTTGTGACGCTTAAAGACGTAAAGCACCCGCTAATCTTTCGAGAGAAAAAAAAAGTTCGAAAAGAATAAAGTCCTTCTAAAATCTTAAATTATCCTTCGAACTGTACGTACACCCGATTAACTCTTAAAGAGTCGGTGTTAAATGATCGTACTTATGATCGTACTTATCTCGGCGTATTTAAACGATTGGAAATTCATTGAAGCTGTAGCGATTGCCAGAGAATTATGAGTTCGTTTTAACTTGCTGATGACTGAGGATTGGCGTTGATTTGGGGACTAATGCTTATTTGTGAAAAACAAACATTTTGGAGAGCAGTGTGAAATGTTTTATTTATTGATTTGACTATTTTAAGTCCAATACTTCACACAGAGTCAATTAGTGATTTATTCAATTGTCACCCTGGTGTCCTAAGTCCAAGGATATTGTTTTCAATCGGTCAAAAGTATGGCCCGGTGTCCGTTCCTGCTTAATAAATGTTTGGGAATAATGTAGGCATGCGCCTGCTTGTTTAAAAAGAGATATGTGCTGATGTTGTTCCTTTGTATTGATGTATCGTTGTTTTATATATATATATATATATATATATATATATATATATATATATATATATATATATATATATATATATATATATATATATATATATATATATATATATATATATATATATATATATAAAACTTTGTACTGAGCTTTGACTTAAGGCTCATAATAAACTGTTCTTCGGTCCTAAGGCGATTACCTGTCATCATACATTACTTATAGAACTTTTTCATCATAGTACTTTTTTTCTTAAAGTAGTGGATCCGCCCGCAGCCTGGACATTCAAGATTGCTTAGAAGGATTACTTTTTCTTTTTTTTTTTAAATTCACCCGAGTAAGATTCTGTTGTTGAGATATAAAATTCCATAGGTTTTTTTCTCAATGTGATTAAATTGCGAGTTTCTCTTTTCCATTGTGCTGCCATCTACCGTATAAAATCACAACTTTTCCAAATTTTTGTCCTATTTCTAATTTTCTTTCAACCTTCGATTTTCAAACAAATAACATGAATGCAACAAGTCAACTATTGCGTTAAGAGCTGCCTTAGACTGTAAAATTAGTACATCCTATATAAATTTTGATTTTGAATGAAGGGAGGGAAAAAATCATAAGATAAAAAGTTACTTCGAAATTTTATACATAGAAGGCGCTGAGCCATAGAAGGATATTACAAGTGACAAATGATATATTTTTTTTAATTGTAAATAATGGTAAATACTTAAACTATATTTTTTATAAATCTATTTTGTTTAAATCGACAAACGAGACGTGTAAGGAGTTTTCTGTGCCTCTCCAAACTAGTTTAACTCCTTATCAATGTTCTCTGACATTCGTCACTGTTAAGAGAGTATAAAATATTAACTAAATAATATAACTCATAAAAACTGAGTTTTTAAAAAAACATTTAACATGCATTAACATATTCATTAACACAATGCCGACATCAGTAACATTTCTATCAGCAAAATGTGCGGCAAACTACGTTTCAAAACTTATTTACTAAAAATGAACGGGAATTTATGATCTAACATCCAAATATCATTTATTTATTATTTAGTTATTAAAAAAAAATTGGCAACAGGAAATAGTTTTAACAAGGGTCAGTTCAATGATTATTTAACGCGATTAGATGATTGGAAGTTATTTTATTAGTATTCCGTAAAAGCGATCTTTTAGTGACAGTAACAGCCCCAAAATTTGATAGATTGCATTGTCATCGACATCAAACCTATGTGCCAAGTTTCAGCCTGATCGGATGACGATGAGGGAGATAGTTAGGCCTCTGCAGATTCCGCACCCACCAAGAAACAAACACACAAAAGCGAAGTTAATATAAAGTCTTTAAAAAAATCTATATAATTTTTACTATAAATCTTTTATATGCATGGTCAACTGTTCAGTGCAATTATAAAAAATACTTAAACTACTTTGAGCTCTAATCGAGTTCTCATTGTGCTTGACCACAACAAATAAAACCATAGACTCCATGCCATTAACTAACTTTTTCTGCCCCTAAAACTTCATGAAATGTATTGTCATCAACAACGAGACTATTTATCTGTTCAGCTCGACTGGAAGACCTCAAATAGTTTAATTAGCCCTACGAAGAGGTTATAGGGGAGTGTGTAAAAGTGGTATTTTAATGACATCCCCCAAAAAACTTTATAGAACAATTTAACATCGACAGTAAATCTATCTGTGAAGTTTCAGCTCGGCTGGATGGCATCAAGTGTATTAATTAGTCCTCCGCAGTTTTGCGAACAAACACACAAAATAGAAACTAATTTAAATGATTTGATACTTTCTCACAGCCTATAATATACTTCAATCCAAATAGATTTCATCTAAATTAAGCAATTTGAGTGACATGCGAATTTGTTTTTTTTCCCCAAGGGCTTCTCTGTGTTTTCTTCTAATCAATCATATTTTTTTCTGCGGTAATGGAAGCTCCAAGTCTCAACTCACATACGCGATACAGAAAGCTCTATGACTATGCAAGACGTAACAAGATTTGAACTTAACAGACACCCATTGGTTGGTCTTTTATCCCAAAGACATTGACGATCTTGCCAGATAGTCTCTCTCGTTAGGCCGTCTGTTGTGGGTCTCTGTGTTTTCTCCTATTCTAGACGGGAAAGTTTCCCATTGAAAGACCTTCCGGAAGGTATTTCATCCACGGAGATATGGAGTGAGAAAGGCCGCAGTATAACCCTCCTGGTGTTCTTACCTCAGAGAAAATCCCCGGAATGATCCCTGATTTTCAACTACAACTTCTGAATAACTCATAAACAGGGCCTGCTCAGTATACAGGTGAACCAATTGAATTGCTGATGTACTGTCTCCCATCTAAAGCAGTGTAATATGTTGCCCTTGGTTATCATTCGATGCTAACTAGTTTGAGGGAGAGATGTTAACATAAATGTCTATGGTAATAATTACTGATCTCTAACTGCCATTTCTAGATAGTACATGCTTAGTTTTTGACTTGAAGCGAAAGAAGGCTTAACTATCACCATAGAAGTTTAAATGAACAAACTTAGTAGCCCCAAATTAGTTAGAGGATGTGTTGGTAACGATGGGTAACTTATCAAGTAGCATTGTGGAAGGGAATAATTCAATTGGCTTCATTTGCATGCAGAGGGCTTATAAGTCATCCTGAAGGTGTAGTTAACCAGTGGTAATTGTTAAGTCTTCTTAGACTTCATGCCAATAATATAACCCAATACTTACTGTTTAAGATTCAGTGAATCATGGTAACGGTGGCTGAAGGAGAAAAAAACACGTACTTCCAAAATAAATTTTGTCTGAGAAAGTACCACACATATCACCGAATATCTCCATGATAAAAATCACCATCTATCCATCTCCCCTCCAAAAAAATTTATCACTCCTCCACAAAAATATGATCTCAAAAAGACAAAAATACATACCGCCCCCTCAAAACATCCTTCACACACCCCAATGTGTCCCAGCAGACCTCTCTGGCGCATCAAAACTCCGGCCATTTAACACCGGCATGATAAACCGGGCGGCCATAAACATGCCCCGAGGCAAACAACCCGGGTATAGAGTTCCCCCATTCATAGTAATGCCGGCTTCATACGTCTAAACCCCTTTCCCTCGTCTAAACCGATAATATATTACGTATATTATATACATTACGGGGGCGAAAGCGTGCATCGTTTCTGCCAGTGCGCTGCGACGGCGTTGATTAAATGGTAGGTACTGTCGTGTATATGTGCGAATGTGCCATTGGGATGACCGACATATATGGCATTTGGTGGGATGGGTCGGTATTGCCCTATGGGTCGGCGTATGGGTGCGAGGAGGTAATGTTTGTAAGAGAGGGCGATTGTGTATTCCGGTGTTACTAGTAATGGGATAGTGAATGAATGGTGGACGAAAGGGTTAATCACTGCGAAACCGAAGTGAGGGCTTGTCATAAATTAGGGGCTGGTCGACAAAACCAGACATGTTTCCTAATTATGTATTTTTTTTTTTTTTTTTTTTTTTTTTTTTTTTTTTTTTTTACGGGAGAAGTCAAAATATACTTCTTATGTAGGTGTATTGTATTTTGATTATAATTATTTTGAGATTTAAAGTAACTTTTGATTGAAAATATTTCGACGGTAAACAAAGGTTAGTATTAGGAGGGCTATTCTTATTTTTACTTTCAATTACCCATATGTTAACATAGAGTTATGAAAGTATTGCATTTGGTCTTTATTATTATTATTATTTTATTATTATTATTAGCTCCCGAACGAATTGAGTCCCGTGTAAGGCATGGATGTCTAATTGCGAATGTTTCGGCGCATTATAGCCCTCGTGTTGCTGACGGCGCCAGATAATCTGAAAACAACCAACCAACCAACCCGAACGAATTGACTTACGATGCTCAACTTTTGTAAACAGATTATTGGAGGCCATAGCGCCTGTCTTTACGATTTTCGTCAGAATTGCGCATGCGCATAAGGTAGCTGCTATTGAAAAATTTATGTTTTTCAGCAATTTTCGAAATATGTCTGTAACGATTTTGATCAAAATTGCTGTGGTAATGCCTTTTGAGGTACATTACGCAAAAAAAAAAAAAAATCTAAACAATGGCAATATCTTATATTCTAATTGATGAAATAAAAAAAGTCAAATGCTGTCAAAAACGATTTTTTTTCTTTTTTTTTTTCTTTTCTTTTACATTTCGCCACGTTTTGGAGCATGCTGAGGCTGAGTTCACAAAAGTTGTCACACACACAAAAAAAAAAAATTATATATATATATATATATATATATATATATATATATATATATATATATATATATATATATATATATATATATATATATATATATATATATACACACACTCAAGAGCCAAAACATTATGACCACCTGTCAATAACGAGTGGGCCCACCTTTGGCGCGCAACACAGCTTCAACCCGCCTTGGCCTGGATGCCACAAGTCCTTGGTAGATGGCCGGAGACAGATTGTACCAAATGTTTAAGCAACGGTCACGCAAATCCGAGATATTGCGAATTGGTGGTCTTTGAACTCTGAGCTGCCGTCCCATGACATCCCAAATGTGTTCTATCGGATTGAGGTCCGGTGAGTTAGGCGGCCAGGACATTAACTGGAATTCAGCATCATGTTCCTAGAACCACTCCAACACAATTTTAGCCTTGTGACACGGTGCGTTGTCCTGTTGAAACATTCCATTTCCAGCTGGAAAAACAGAGGCCATGTAAGGGTGCAACTGGTCCGCAATGATGTTCAGATACCCTGTAGCATTCATGGTCTGCTCTACCACAACCACGGGTCCCAGAGACGCCCAAGAGAACGTCCCCCAAAGCATAATACCGCCACCACCGGCCTGTATATGACCTACTGTACATTGAGGGAGCACCTGTTCGCCTGGAAGACGGCGTATCCTGACACGGCCATCGCCGTGATGAATGACAAACCATGATTCATCTGACCAGACAACTCTCTCCCACTGATCCATGGACCAGTCGCGATGTTCCCGGGCCCAGCGCAGGCGCAGTTGGCGATGACGCTTGGTCAGCAAAGGCACACGAGTGGGACGTTTGCTGCGTAGCCCCATATCCAACAGTGTCCGCTCAACAGTGTACTCCGTTACTATTCTATTTGGCCCTGCATTGTATTGGGCTGTCAGCTGAGCCACTGTCTGGCTCTGGTTTTGCTTCACCATGCGAGACAGTCTCCGACGACATTTTTCTTTGATAGCGTGTGGACGTCCAACACCATGTCGTCTACTGCTGCTTTCACCGTCATTCATCCACTTTGCATAAATACTAACAACTGTAGATCGCGAAGAACCCACGAGTCGTGCAGTTTCGGAAATACTTGCTCCAAGCCTTCGAGCCATTACAATCTGCCCTCTATCAAAGTCGCTTAGATCCGCAGCCTTTCCCATCACACACAGAAGTAAGTGAAAGAATGATTCTTCAGACTCTCTAGCAGCAGTTAAATAACACTTCCACCTGATCACGTTCCTTCCACGTCATCCAGGCGATTTCATTGCAAAATGTAAGGGTGGTCATAACGTTTTGGCTCTTGAGTGTGTATATATATATATACATGCGTGTTTGTTTGTTGTCAACACAATTTTCGAATGGATAGACCTACGAAGTTTAAATATTGTACATAGATTACTGGTGGTCGTAGGACCTGGCGTTATGGTTTTCGTCAAAATCGCGCATGCGCATAAAGTAACTGCCATGAAAAAATGTGTGTTTGTCAGTAATTGCCAAAAAAAATCGGCCCTAACGATTTTGCTGTGGTGATGCCTTTTTATGTGCTCTAAATAACCTTACCTTCGAAATTTCCGTAGAAATACGATAAAGGGGGGGGGGGGGGGAGACGAATATCTTTAACACACTGAGTTCTCTTCCCTTGATTATTGAGAAATTCAATGTGTACATGGAAAAACTATAGTTGTTAATTATTAATTATAAAAGAGAGGGATTAGCTCGAGGCTCATGAATCTGATTTCGATAATGTACCACTTCTACAATGTACCACTTCACAATGCTACGAAATCAAAAGGATGTGAATATCCTAGTAAAAAATTGTATTAAAGCTTTTGCCTCGTACAGCCAATCATAACAATGGTTTAGCCAATGATTACTTCATAATATTGCCTCCTTTCAAAGTGAGAACACCTTATCAAGATGATATTTATGTACTTTGGTCAGAAATCAAGCTGAATAATAAATGAATAAATTAAATTTAGTGTCATTATTGACGTACTGTGTGTTTTCATGTGTCCCAGAAATTCGAATCAAGCATCCATCACCTTGAGCTAAATTACAAAAGTTTGAGATTAGAGACATTGTAACCGTAAAAAAATCGAGATAAGAGAAAGTCCTAGTAAAGATCATTCCCTACATTCGCTATGTTGCAATCTTCTAGCCCCATGCATTTAGAAACTACTTTACATGAAACCTTGAAATTTGGTGAGTATGTACAAAAAGGATCACTCAATGAAATGACATAAATTAAAAACTCGAGAATAGCGTCTAATACATTTTGTTTTATATTTGAATTCCTTACGTCAATGCATATGCAGTGGCTCCACCTGGTTTTGTCTATTGCTATTTTAATTTTCATTTATAATATATGAGCATTAAATGAAAGCAGATTATGTTATTTTATTAAGTGATCCTTTTCGTACCTACTCACTAAATTTCAAGGTTTCATACAAAGTAGTCTCTAAATGCACTGGACTAAAAGAATGTAACCATAGCGAGTATAGGGATTCCTCCTTACCAGGACTTCCTCTTCAACAAGAAGTGGTATAGGCAGAATCATCCTAGGCGTTTTTCGAGGGGCGGCACGCATTGCCTGCCCTTTAAAAAAAAGCGTTTTAACGTTAAATTTGAACCAATTTGGAAAATAAAAAAAAATGCACAAATTTTAAGACATAGTCCAAGTTATTTAGTCAGAATACTCCTTGTGATATCCCACAATGAATAATATTAAATTTTGAGAAGCTCTATTCTCTATATGACAATGGCAAACCTAAAAAATTAAGTTCAAGTTTGATTCTTTCAAACTTTTAAATTTTTTGTAAGGGGATACATTGTGAAAAGTTATTATCTTAACATTCATTAAATCAAAACATTCTTATCTTAATTTTACTGTATTATAAATTGATATTTTTATCAAAATTTATATTTTATGAAATTTAACTGTGCAGATGGTTCTTTAATCTTAATAATTTTCTCCGCCTCATTTCAGCAGAAGTAGGACTGAAGCATTTTAACTGTATTTTGATATGTTTTGAGTTGGTTGGTTGAATTCCCGGCTGGGAGTGGAAAGGAAGGACTTTGTGAACTAACACCTGCCTCCGCGTACATATGTGAGAGAACCACCTCTCTGGAACAGGATGAAGTAAAAAAAAGAACTAATAAAAAAAAAGGGGGGGGGGGATTAAATCATTTCGGTGCAGAAGGAATTTTGTGAAGTTGCCATTTCAATGCTTTCTCCGGGTGAGGACGTGGACACACCATCGTTTGAGTTTCTGAGCAAGTTTTTGATTCACGGTCTTTTGCATTATTATTATTATTATTATTTTCAAAAAATATTAAATTTAAAATTATTTATTGTGGTGGAAAAGTAAAACAATATTGAAATTGTGGCAGAAAACCCGTGTAAACCCGCATAAAAGTGCCCTCGTAAACGGGCGTTGCCCTATTTTGAAAAAATACCACCCTGCCCTTTTTCATTTCTAGAATGAACTCTGATATAGGCTTTCAACTTTTTTCGCATTGTCACTTGTCAATTGCCAGTCTGAAGTCTGATCAGGAATTGTTGACTTTCCATTCCTGTCAATGTGGATCTCAGAGTTCTATATCAGAGACTATAGAAACTATCATTTATGTGTACATGAAAGTGATAGGACAAGCGATGAGAATGTGGATGCATTACAGTCTATACAAAAGTTATAAATTAAATGAAAGGCAAAATCACGAACTATCGATCCGAGCTTATGATCATGTTGAAGTTTAAATAAATTGTATCCGACTTGACACTTCAAATTACTCCCCTTGATGAATTATGGGACCGCCGACCAAACGATATAGTGGTTAGCGTGCTAGCTTCTAGACCGCGCGGTTGCGGGTTCGAGTCTCGTGTTAGGCATGGGTGTTAGTAAAAGTATGTTGGCTTGTCTAATGACGAATGTTTCGGTGCATTATAGCCCTCATGTTGCTGACGGCGCCAGATAATCTGAAAACAACCAACGAATTATGGGACCCTTTGCAAGTCCTATCTATACTTAACACATTCGATGCAAATCATGCTCCATAACTGGATTGTCAAATTTTTCACCAGTAGCCTGACCAGATCAGACTACACCCGATCGAAGCTGTCGTTCTTTGCTGGAATTACCTGAAACTATGTTTTAGAAGCACAAGCTTCCTGCTGAGGAGGAGGAAGACAAGATGTATCTGGTATTTATGTCACATAACAAATGTTATTTTGTTACTTCAGTTAACTCCAGCATGAACTGAAACTCCAATCGGGTGCAGTCTGATCAGGATAGACTACTGGAGTAACAAGACATTCCGCGCTGATACGTGATCGGCAGCGAATGTGTGAATGGGAAATGAAGTTGTTGACAGCGGAAGGTTGCATTATCAAAAGGTACTATATAGCGTATGGTCAAATCTGGCAATGAAGAACTGTAAACACATGCTTTTACCGAAACATGTTTAATCATAAAATTTTCTGTGATGGGTGCAATGGCTGGTAAAAAGTATTATGAGGAAAGCGTTGTTCAATAAGAAAGCAAATTTGGTGTTTCGGTGAAGTTCCTGTTACGCAGGTAAGTGTGTAAACACTTATAAAAGAAACTTTATGTAAACAACTCTATTTCAAATGTTTATGTATACAACTCTATTTCCAATGTTTATGTAAAAGAATTTCTCCATATTCTATAAAGCTCACCTGATGACTGTGGGATTAGAGTTCTGGCTTCGCATGCCAAAGGTACAGGATTTGAATCCCGTTTTAGGCATGGATGTTCGTAGTGGTTCGGAATCCACATTAAGCTGTAGGTCCCGGCCTGATTAGAAGCTATAGTGCACAAAAACAGGTCGTTGAGAGTACACACCAACCGAATTGAATTATGGAGCCAACTTAGTCATTTCATAACTGTACTTTGGCCGACCAAACGGTATAGTGGTTAGCGTGCTAGCTTCTAGACCGCGAGGTTGCGAGTTCGAGTCCCGTGTTAGGCATGGGTATTTGTAAATGTATATTGGCTTGTCTAATGACGAATGTTTCGGTGCATTATAGCCGTCGTGTTGCTGACGGCGCCAGATAATCTGAATACAACCAACCAACCGGCCGTTACTGTGCATAAAAATAGGTCGTTGAGCTTTCAAACCAACCAGTTTCTATAAAAAAAAATTCCGATTGTTGCTCGATAAAGTACTGAAACTTCTCTGTTTCCAATCAATGCAGAGCTATATTTCGTGTTTCGATCTGCCGTTTCGCGGAAGACAGAAATATAAAATTTAGGAATTAAAAGTTACTCGGTTATTTTAATTTGTGGAAAATCACTGTACATTTCAGGATGGTGCAAAAAAGTTCCCTATTTTATTTATGGCCAGTTATTTCATTCTATGGCTGGTTCATTCTTAAATTTCAACGATTCTTTGCTAAATGTTACGTAGTGGTGTAAGAGCAAAAGTTTTACAGCAAAGTTCCAAGACTTTGCCTTGTTACTTTGTTACCCTTTAAAGCATAGTGGTTCCAACCAGAAACCACTTACTTAAATTTTTATTTCTATACGCAGACAGGTTTTACAGCGAAACCACATAACACACATCATAAATAATCTAGGTAAATTTTCTATTTTGTATGACCTGAAACAAAGTGAATTTTTTTATGCAGACAAAATTTGGGTACTTTTACGTTAGAGTGGTGCTGTTGGAAATATATAAAATATGGGTAAAACTTCCAAATACGACACGAAATCTGCATCCAGGTGATTTTTACCAATAAATGCCAGCAGCCGCCATTTTTTAAAAAACAAGTTAACTGCCTATGGTTGCCATAATTTTGCTCGGTTTTATGTAAACAATTCTTGGTGAAAATCCATACCTTACTTGGGAGCACTACCATCGGTCCCTTTTAACGGAAAAGTACCAAAATTGGATTACGTTTGTCATTTGCGTTCACAGTGACTTGCATTGTGGTTTCATAATGTAACCACTAACACAAATTTAAATAAATACTTCTTATGAAAAAAGGAAGTATACTCCACCATTTTTCTATACATAAAGACTGCCCATACCAAATGTCATTAAAATCGGATGTATGGCATGTGAAGGAAAAGCATTGTGAGGGCCCCTGATTATATAAAAAGTGATGTATAAGGATGTTTATTGATGTATCGATGCTTTATACAACTCAAATAAAAAAAATCTGTAATGGGCTTGAACTTAAGGGCTTGAACTTAAACTGCACTGCTCAGCCGATTATTTTATAATCTGAAATTTAATTGGAACAGAATCCTCCAAATGAAACTAACCAATTAACACCCCATATCAATGAGCTGTATCCATGACAATGGACTACTTATCCCCTCCCCTTTCTCCCTAACTCACACACCACTGGCTTTTCTATTCATTCTACACTTTTACAGGACAGAATCCTCACAGGTAAATGAGGATAGAAAACTAATAGGGACCAGAGAGCGTAATCTGCTGTATACCATCAATCCCGAAAATTACTTCTACTTACACTTTTAGGTTTGGTAATTTATCACGTTTTACTTGGCGCGTTTATTTGTGCCTGGGGGGGGGGGGGTTCGTCGCCATTGTAGAGTCTAGAAAGCGTACTGACACAAACAAAGCCGCTCATTTGTCACTATCGAATGAACTAACTAAAGCGGCCATATTCTTTTGTCTACACTTTTTATGACGAGGGAGGTTGTTAGTGTTCATCTCGGTTGGCCTTTTTTGGCTGAGGAGTTGGCGAGAAGTGAGTTTGAATTTGGCGCCGAGATCCAAGGAAGGAGAAAGGTTTTCTGTTGGCTATCTATATCGCCCGTTTTGGGGTGTTATAGAGAAATTTTATAGGCAAGATTGCAAGAGAAAGAAACCCTTTCTGTGAGAAAAACTGTAAAAATATCAATGAATTGAAAAGTATACTCTTTTGTAATCGATCGTAAGTAATATCTTAAAAATGTTTTTTTTTTTTTTTTTTTTTTTTTTTTTTTTTTTTTTTTGTAAAAGTATCTATCAAATAAGTATTTGAAACAAAACTTTAAATATATACTGGGTGTTTATAATTAAAGTTTCATTTTCAAAGAGCTGTAAAAAACAAAAAAAAAAGCACTAGCCAGAAAGAATTATCAGAAATTCAGAAACTTAATTTGAAAGTTCACCAATGAGGGGAGAGAGAGGGGGGGGGGGGGGTGATGGTATGGCATCATAAGAAAAAAAGTTTCAAATGGTTTTTATTTCTTATACTATACCATTTTTCTCATTTTCACTTATATTCTAGTCATTCTGACTGATGGTTCTTTTTTTTTTACAGTTATTTGAAAAATGAACTTTACTACACACAGTATTGTACATTAACATTTCCCATGAAACAAGAGGATTGAAATTTTCCACATATGTTCCTTATAAAATAATTAAAAAAAAAAAAAACTATAAAAAAAAATTACTCCTCTAGAGAAACTTATATCGTTGTTTTCCGGAGTATAACCTCTCACAAAATAGCTTTTCGAGTATATTTAAAGTTATTATAACACATTTCACGTGCACCTGATACCTTTAAAATTTCACCTATAACATGGTGGGTGTGTGGCTATCACTCTGGCCTATCATGCCAGAGATGCCGGGTTCAAATCCCAGGTTAGCCATAGATGTTTTTTGTGGTTCGAAATCCACGTTAAGCTGTAGGTCCCGGCCTGATTAGCCATCATTGAGCATAAAAATAGGTTGTTGAGCATACAAATCAACCAACTCACCAACCGGCGCTTGCGTTTACTCCAAACACGACTCAGAAAACTTATACTTATAACCTAGCTTGAATATTCGTTGCAAACCAGTATTGCTATATCCTTATGCTCTATACTTTGTCTTGACACAAATCTAAAAGAAAACCGTTGACGACTTGGGGGAAAATAAACTACCTATCCCAAACACGCACCCTCCCATAGGCCGCTTGTTATATACCTGGGAACATCATAGGCGGTGCCCACTTCTGGAATAACAGACGGAGACGATTCATCATTGCCTAGAATCCATCACCGGATTCTGACCCGATCATTGGCAGGAGGTCAAGATAACTTCTCATCTCCATTCATTCTCCTCCCATGATCTTCATTTTTGTTTTGTTTTTCTTCTTCTACCTTATAAAACTCTTACTTCGAAAACAGGAATTGAAAGATTTTTGGTCTCATCGTCACTCTCTCTTCGAGAAAGCAATCTGCGTGCTTCTTCTTGCTCTGGGGTGTGGCGCATCAAGTCATGTCGAGATATATGGTCTTGGATGCCACGGAGGAGTAAAGAGTATCGTTGAGTTTCTATGGTTTTCGACATGGATGATTATTCTTGATGATTCATCCACTCTGAAAACTTGTAGGACATGGGTGTTGCATTGCACAAAGTCGATTTCCGGTCGAAGGTCCAGTATATTTCTGTTGATGAAATTGCAAGTTGAAATTAACTGTTAGGCCAACTTTAGTTGGATTTCAGAAATGAGTGCCGAAACTTGAGCACCAACTATGAGTAGCCTAGCAGTTAATTTTTACTTGCAATTTCATCAACAGAAATATACTGGAGCTTCGACAGGAAATCGACTTTGAGCAATGCAGCACTCATGTGCTTCAAGTTTTGAAAGTAGATGTATCATCAAGAACATTATCCATGTCGAAAACCTTAGAAACTCAACGATACTCTTAATTCCTCCGTGGCATCCAAGACAATATATCTCGACATGAATTGACGCTCCATAACCCCAGAGCAAAAAGAACTTTGAGATTGCTTTCTCGAAGACAGCGAGAGAGGATGAGACTAAAAATCTTTCATCGTTCATTTCTTAGATCCAACTAAGGGTGGCTGAGTCCTTTACTTAATTCACATGAATTGATATTATAAAAACTTATTTACTGTCTGTCCTGGGCGCTTCGAAAATATCTGACCAATTAAGGTCTATCGTCAAATTAAAGGTCGCGTCCTCCACAGGGTTAAAAATTAAAATAATGTCTAAAAAAGACTGCCTCCTGGCCAAGAATTAAGATAAATTAATGACAGGTGCAAGAACATTCAGTACCATTGATCTTAACTTAACCCTTTATTTTGCGAGTAAACAAAACAAGACTTATTGGATCCATTTATCGTGGTTCGCAACGGTGTTATTCAGATGCCGTGTCATCTCAGCCACAAAACAAAGCCATTTTGGCATTGTGGTACTCTTATAAGGCTCGCCTTCCGCCAATTATCGGCCGCCAACCTTCTTTCGCTCAAAACCAAGGCTCGTAATTATTATTTACATACGAAGTGATCACCTTAAAATATGACAGGAACACAACGTCATCTGGAGCATTTGCATCGGTCAAAACCAGAAATAACGTTTCACATATCTGAGCTTTATCAGATGAAGTCGTATTATGTTAGGAAAAATATGCATTATCGTTCTTTTAAAATATGTTCAACTAGTGGGACATATGATGCTGTGACTCATGAATTGTGCAGGTCTTAGGCCTATTTTGACCAGATAAACACCGTATCGTACATTTGGGGGAAAAAATACATAATTCTACTTTTAAAATATGTTCATTTAGTGAGCTCGTGTACAATCTGCGCAAAAGGAATGACTTTTTTATAAGTTGAAGAGTTGGATATTGTATTTTTTGCTGCGATGTATAAGATCCCTTAGTTTTCATCATCATGCTTAAATTGTGATTTTCTTTTTTCTACAGTGCTGCCTTATATTGTACATTATTACGATTTCCCAAACTTTTGGGGCTTTTTCTGATATTTTTAACTCCGATTTCAAAAACAAATAACGCAATTGTAATTAAAGTGTTCGTCAGAACCGGAGGTTATAGATTATAAATAGGTACATCATTTATCAATTTTGGTTTTGAATAAAGGAAGAAAATGGGACTGTCACAAAAAAACACCGACTAGAAATAACACATAATACTATATTAAAACTTAATCGAATTTCAGTTAACTTTTTAAAGGTTGACATTTAGTAATTTTTTTCTACTGAAATTCTGTAGCAAGTTTATTTTTAGTCCGTCGAGTCGAGGTAACAATAACGACACATTTTATACACAATACAGTTCCAATTCGCTTTCCCTGACCGTCAAATTCATTCATTCGGAAGACCATTAAAAAGCAAAAGATCCCAACTTTTGTTACAGGAAAAGCTACAACTTGCTAGCTGAGATTTTTCTTTCTTATCCTCAAATTAAAATAATTTTATTTCCCATTAAAAAAATCTCCATGATTTCAGACGTCTCCTACAGAGTCAGCAAAAATTATAAACCTTTTATGGTCCCTCTTCAATTTGAAGTGAGCAGTCCTCACTCAAAAAATATTTCAGCACCTTAGCGCTCACGGCATTTCCGACCAGGTAAGCATGATCAGTCACGTCTTTCGCAACCCATAACATCAAAAAGGAAATTCAATTGTGCTAATTATTCACCAAAGAAGATGATGGCTTCCCAGAAGTAAAAAAACACAGCAACTTTTGGGCGTTCTTGCATTTGGACTGCAAAGAGATTTATGGTTCTTGAGAAGGCGTTCACAAAGCTCACAAGGCGTGTCGTTTTCAGATCCTGACTATAATAAGGTGCTAAGCATTTGACCCTAAAGAGGCCTGACGAGAAACTATCCATTCTTTTCGATAGATTGTAATAACCACGAGATGGCGAGATCTGATTCTCTTTTTCCCCGTCCTGGAATTGGGGTTCTGGAGAGGAGGTGTGAATTGGAATAATGGGTGCCGTCCTGTTCCGACTTCTCGCAAAGCATTAATTTTGTGTATCACGACGAGTAGGTAGAAGTGCTTTCAATGTTAATTCTTTCCACTTCTTTTGTTGCGGTTTTATTTGCTTATTTTCTCAAATTATAATCCGTTCGAGGAAGTGTTTCTGCAAAGAGGATGATGATGGTGTTAATTGCTAAGTAGTGTTGTCCTTGTGGTGTGAAACATGATCATCTAAGGCCCTTGTTATGCTGAGCCACTGCAGTAGCGAGCGCTCACCACAGTTTCAGACAAGCCACTCTTTTAGAGAAACATGCAATCCTATGGAGCTTATTATACTGGGCTACAGCTGTGGCTAGAGGTTCCGTCTGTTGCTTGTGGCGCGCAGACTCAAAGCTATACAATCATATGGAGCTTATTATACTGAGCCGCATCAGTGGCCTGCCCGGGTGTCTTTACAGTGGCACGCGTTAGCCACAGGAGGGGCTCTGTATAATAAGAATCTAAGAAGAATTGCCTCCATAGACATAATGCTTATTTTTCTTTTTTGACACAATATCTGCCGAAGTATTGCCTCCATAGACCTAATGCTTATTTTTCTTTTTTGACACAATATCTATCGAAGTATTGCCTCCATAGACCTTACTTTTCTTTTTTGACACAATATCTGCCGAATTATTGCCTCCATACACCTAATGCTTATTTTTCTTTTTTGACCCAATATCTGCCTAAGTATTGCCTCCATAGATCTTATACTTGTTTTTCTTTTTTGACACAATATCTGCCGAATTATTGCCTCCATAGACCTAATGCTTATTTTTCTTTTTCGACACAATATCTGCCGAATTATTGCCTCCTGAGACCTTATACTTATTTTTCTTTTTTGACACAATATCTGCCGAATTATTGCCTCTATACACCTAATTCTTATTTTTCTTTTTTGACACAATATCTGCCGAAGTATTGCCTCCATAGACCTAATATTTATTTTTATTTTTTGACACAATATCTGCCGAGGTATTGCCTCCATAGACCTAATATTTATTTTTATTTTTTGACACAATATCTGCCGAGGTATTGCCTCCATAGACCTAATATTTATTTTTATTTTTTGACCCAGTAGAAGTACTACCTCCATAGACCCAATGCTTATTTTTCTTTTTTTGCTACAATATCTGTCGAAGTATTGCTTCAAAATATAATATATGAATATTTTTTTTTATAACTTGGACACCTTCAGTAATAAAAGATCATTAAAAAATATTATGGTAAAATAACTAGCGTTTATTATTATTATAATTATTAATTTTTTAAAAAGTTTTTATAAGCTAGTTTATTTTAAAGTAACAATAAAAAAAAAAATTTTAAAAAAATTCCATTTACTTTCCATGCAAAATTTGTTAATGATCTTTTATAACTGTTGTTACACCTGGTAGAAATATTCATATATTTTACAGTAATACTTTTGCAGATATTGCGTCAAGAAATGAAGTATTTGGTCTATAGAACAAGCCCTCTTAACAGAATCTTCATTCAAACTTACTTTAATTTATTTAATATACAGGATGATTATAAATGAAGGACCCAATTTAAAAAAATCATATTTTCGAAACTACTGCACATATTACAATAAGTGATACATGAATGTAAAGAGAAACATATCAAGTTTTTTTTTTTTAGTTTTTTTTTCAGTCACAAATGTTTGATGTGTGACTCTCTTGTTACACGACATACGTCCAATCTGTAATCCAGTTCGTTCCATATATTTTGAAGCCTCACTCTATCAATGGTTCGTAATACTGCACAAATGCGTTCCTTTAAGTTCTGGCATTGATTTCCGCATAGGTGGTACATAAAAAATGTATTTGACGTAACCCCACCAAAAGAAACCATTGATAGAGTGATGCTACAAAATGTATGGAACAAACTGGGTTACAGATTGGGCGCAAGCCTTGTAACAAGAGGGTCACACATCAAACATTTGTAACTGAAAAAAAAATTGATATATTTCTCCTTACATTCATGTATCACTTATTGTAATATGTGCAGTAGTTTCGAAAATGCGATTATTTTTTTTTAAATCGGGTCCTTCATTTGTACTCACCCTGAATATTAGTATAATCTATTCTAATCTCTAGGATGTATTCTAAGTTTTTATCAAGCTACTCTATATTCTAAGTATTTCTTAGATGATTCTAAGAAAGTTAGATATTAACTAAGAAATGTTGCTTACATTATACCCTTGAGTGATACTTCAACTTTTATTTCTGGCCACATATTCCAGCAATAAGATGAATTAAGAGTCAATATCCTCTCGGTCATCAAGGAAGTTAAACTCTGAATAACAGTTTGATCAGTTCCATTGCATTAGTTTCGTCAGTTCCGAAAAACCTTATCAAAGGATTCATGGGATAAAAAGTACAGACACTTTTTCACGACTATAATTTCAGCTAGTCCATAAACTATGATATTTTTTTTTTTTACAAAGTTTCATTTCCAACGAAATTAATCTACATTATTATAATCATAACTACCTGAATACTTGCAGGATAAATAATGTCCTTATCTTGGATAGATGTAGCTCATAATCATGTCAAAATCTACATCAAATCACTCCTACTTTACTTTAAATTTATGGCACCACGTAGATTTTTCTGATTCACCCTCCCCGTAGGTCCATCACCCCCAGTCCTTCCCCCCCCCCTTCCCATTTTTCCTGATCCCCTGTCATCCCCTCTAGCCATAAAAACTTATTAACCCTCCTAATTACTCCATGGATTATTTATAATATCACTCGCCTCTCCCCTTCAGTTCTTCTGAGAGAAATAATTTTAATTGCGATTATTTATTACCACTTCCTCTCTAACCGAAGCTATTGTCACTGCTATTGATGATATTGGCTTGATAAATCACGCTTATTGATTTCCATAAGTTATGAATAAGATTCTTGGGGACAACAGGCGAGACAATCGTTTATGGCTGGATGTGTCTGAAAGCACATATGTCGAAATTGAATAAAAAATACACAATTTTTCTTTGCATGTCTAATGTTCCTGATTCACCCCTCTCAATTCCGGATTCATGCCACGCCCCCCTTTAATAAAAACTAATTAACTCATCCCCTAAATCCGAGACATTATTTACTTCCCCCAGCAGATCTTTAGAGAATAATTTTTATTATTATTACCATTATTTATTATCGTTTTCCACCTGCGAGCGTTTTCTCCTGCCATACATCGCACCTTGGTGAGATGCAAGGCGTGTAAATCTAATCCAGATAATATCTGCTCATGTACAAATAAAGAGAGATTTACTTACGGCTCAGCTATGAAGGAGGTCTCAGGTTTGATTCTTTTCACGGGATAGACACAATGGCAATTAGGGCCTATCACAATGGACAATTAACGCATTTTTTAAAAACGAGTGAAATTAGTACATATTTTTGAAGAATTTCTTTCTGATTCCAAATATTTAAACAAAAGTTCTTTAAAAAAATTAGTTATTTAAATATTAAGAAAAGAAAATGCCCCAAAACCAGTACGATCAAAACAGTCAACAAAATTCGTGACGTAAAGAGATCCCTGTGTTTCTATGGTTATCGTGAGGTGTCTGGCAAATAGTTATCGTTTAAAAAGTTGACGTTGGTAGACCATTGCCACATTCCGTACAGGTTGGCGTGATTTGCGAGAAACTTGCAAATCTGGTTTCCGCTGCTGCATTTCAAGCCAAGATGTTTGAGATCTCTTTACGTCACGTTCAATGCCAACGAATTGGGTCGTTTTCTCGCCAACCTCTAACAAAGTAATTTTGATCGCAAATTAAAAAAAGAAAAAGCCCATTGAGCAGAAATATTTATGTTTATGACCTTTCCAAAACATTTAGAATTGAATAAAACAATTAAAAAAACAAAAAAACAATGCGGGAATTGTCCATTGCCCCAGCTATACTACAAGGCAGTCCTACTATACCCCATCAGCAGTTTCTTATTACCCTGGGCCTTAAACCCAAGGGTATTGCTTTTAATGAGGAACTTGCTCAAGTGAGGAAAATGAATAATTTTTGTATTTTCTAGTGTTATCCAACGAATATATTTGAGCAGTGCAATTATTTTTTATCTATATACTTTCAATTGATCAAAAATCGAGTTTGAAATCAAAGCAAAAGTCACTTGACCAAAAACGCATAGTAAACCGTGAAGTAGTTATGCATAGATTCCGTCGAAAATCCTAGGAGGAAATTCGTCTGAAACAGGTTTTAGACTGGTTCATCATCTGTGCGTTGACGTCACACGCAAAAGTAGCTTTTTCCCGCCAAATCGCAAAGTGAAAAATTAAATATTTTTTTTAACTATCTATCCAAGCTCAAATTTTTTGAATGAAAGGTATTGTTTTTCATGATTTTTTCTCTACTTTTATTTAAAAAATAAAACCAAAAAAACGTGAAAGTTCCTCATTGGTCAAAAGTATCTATGCGGGTGGGTTCGGTATCCGTCCCTACTTAATGTTTGGGCATGCGCATGAAAGGCATTGTGTGGGCATGCGCCCGCTCGTATAAAAAGAGATGTATACTGATGTTGTTCAGTTGTATTGATGTATCGATGTTTTATAAAACTGAAATAAAAAAAAAATCTTTGATGAGATTGGACTTATATAGGGGATGGGATAGGCAAAGTGTAAACTGTACATCGGCCCTAACTGATTATTTCTTAAGGGGAGTTAGTACCCAAAAATTTATAATAAATCAATTTTGAGTTTCTTGTTTATTATAATTTGACTTTTTCCCTTTAAAATGATACCTCATTTGTAATCATTTAGCAGACACTTGTTATTCTACTGAAGTTGGGTTTTAATTATAATGCATTTACATTTTTTTTAATGAATTATTGTGTAAGTAGCTCATATTTGTTAAAAATAATAAACAAGTTTTTTTTGACGAAATAAGCCAGAACAAAAAATATTTAAAAAATAATAACAAAAACTTACTTCAGTAAATACAGATATATAAAATGAATATATGATAAAAATTTTAGGTAGATAGCTTGAGCAGTTTCAGAGAAAAAGGTACATGAGTAATGAAAAATGTAGTTTTGAGAAAAACGCATTTTAAAGAAAACATTACTTACACTTATAGTTTCAAATTTTTTTTCAAAAAATTATTAAAAATACTTCTAAATGAGGTATTATTTTAAAAGGAAGAATTTAAATTTTAGTAAACTATAGAAAACTCAAAATAATTTTTTTAATAAATTTTTGAATACCAAATCCCCTTAAAAAAAAATAAAAAAAAATCGCTGTTTATTACTCCAAAATTACAAGAAAGGATGGTTATTTTATAAATACTTTTTTGTAGATGTAGATTACGTATCTCAATTCGAATCTTCTAGTCGACCTATCACAATTAGTGGTCGGCGATATATCAATACGACGATATTTTTATCGATATTTGTAAAAAAAATATCGATATTAAAAATATCGATAAAAGTCTTCGATATATCAATATTTTCAAACATTTTTAGTTTTTGGATAATCGTTTTGTAGTTCCATGTGTTTTTTCGATTTCATTTATTCTCTTTTCAAAAACTTCAAAACTAATGTTTGAACTTGACTGAGAGACAGTAAAACGGCACCAATATTCAATATTTTCCATACACTTAAAAGCTATTGAAAATTATCTAAATTTTTCTTGAAATCACTGCACCAATTAAGCGAAAATCTAGCTTTTTTTTTTTTTTTTTTGTAATAGATCCATTTCATTTGAAAAAGTAGACACCTTACAAAAAAGCAATCATGAAAAGTAGAAATTTACCCCGAAAAACTTTGTTTCTGACAAAATTGAAAATCAAATAAAAAAAAATCAAGTATCGATATATCGATATTTTTTTCTATGCAACGATATAGCATCGATATTTATTTTGATCGATATTTCCGACCTCTAATCACAATTACTAGAAGACAGACCTACTAGACCGCATTGCATACGCTGTAGGATGGATCCTTCCGCTTGAAAGATATAGTTCCGGTGAAATCACATTTTTATTGCATTATTACTAACCTCTGCACATAGTTTATTATTAAATTTAAATATAAGTTAATATCAAAAAGAAATAAGTGCTTTTAAGTTTAATTTTTAACTAATATTTTACTTTTTTTAACCACGGATACTATATGAGTTTTAGCGAATAGTACACACGTCATTCCAATCAGCCAATAGGGGCGTAGTAAAACCGGTTCACTCATCATTGTAGCGTATTCATTAAGCTCATATAACCTTGTCTCAATGTATAGGGGCTACGATTCTACCGCATTGGGTGTTTTCAGATAATCTGGCGCCGTCAGCAACACGAGGGCTATAATGCGCCGAAACATTCGTCCTTTGACAAGCCAACATACATTTACAAACACCCATGTCTAACACGGGACTCGTACCCGCAACCTCGCGGTCTAGAGGCTAGTACGCTAACCACTATACCGTTTGATCGGCCTACCGCATTAGGAAAGCTGAGTGTACAAATAGACCAATGACTATGTTTTTGAGTGACTCTCAAATAGACATGTTATCCATTTATGCTTGTCTGTTTAAATTTCTCGCTAAAAGACATATTGCTCATCTATGTTTGTTTATTTAAGTTTTGAGTTTATCGCAAATAGATATATAGATACATTAGCCGACCAAACGGTATAGTGGTTAGCGTGCTAGCTTCTAGACTGCGAGGTTGCGGGCTCGAGTCCCGTGTTAGGCATGGGTGTTTGTAAATGTACGTTGGCTTGTCAAATGACGAATGTTTCGGCGCATTATAGCCCTCGTGTTGCTGACGGCGCCAGATAATCTGAATATATATATATATACATTATCGGAATGTTTCTTTTGGTAAATAAGTGAAACTATTGTTTTTATCATCTTCTTAAATTATGATGAACTCGTCAAGCCTTATCCATAAATATCGTCAACTCACAATAAACACAACAATAATTAACATGGTCAATACTTCATGCCCGACTCATAACTAGGAGGTAGAATGCTCGCGTATAATACCAAAAGCTGGCGTGTGTAGACACGTCGGCGATCGTAAAATATGTATCTTATCAGTTAATCATGTAGAACTGTTCACCCTTGACAGACGTCACGGAAGGCATTCCTCTTTTCCCCCTTCAGATCCTGTTCTTACAATCTCCCGGCGTTTGTGTGTCTCTTTGTCCAGAAAATCTCCTAATACGATGATCGTAATGCCACATCTGAACATGAGCACACCTTACTTAAAAATATTCCCAACGCCTTGGATTCGATGAAGGATAAGAGATGACCCTTCCCCGCATCCTCACCAGAGGGCGCTCTACAACTCGTCATACCCCTCCCCCCCCCCCCCTTCCTCACACAACCACTATTGTATAATAAACCGCAGACTATTACGACGATACCATCAGATTTGTCTGTCACTATAAATCAGGTTTCAATTTCAACGGGGAGGACCGTAGCGCATTTTCATAAATCAGTGAGAGAAGTTTGATGTGGGAGGATGGAGAAGAGAAGATGAGGAAGAGGAAGATAGGGTGAAAACTTCAAAAGGAGAAGGGGGGGGGATGGAGGTACGGAGTGCTAGGTAAATCATGCGTCGGGACAGGCTCATTTCGACAGCCATCAAAAGCTGTATGTCAAAGGAGGGAGGGGACTGTTTACAAATTAAGTGATGGGAGGGTATTGTCTTTTGTCTAATTTGTGGTAATTTTGATTTTGGAATATGTAGCACTTTTTTTAATGCATATATTCAATGGGCATTATGTAAGCTCTGATTTCATAAATGCTCACTATAAAGATTGTGATAGTTCAACATAATCGGTATTTTCTCACATTTGAGACGCAAATGCAAGACAGTTTCACCTTCAGTAACGTTTTGTTTTTGACACTCGTACTAGTCCAGATGATGATATACCTATATTTCCGTTCAGTGCAACACTGGTGTAGCAGCTTCCTGTAACGATTTCCATCTTTGCATCAGAGTTTTCGCTCCAGAAAATATCCTAGAATTGTAAATATCCTACTTAATTGGTGAAAATCAAATAAGGATACCACCAAAGTTAAAACAGCGATTTGTTAAATTTCTAATATTCTATGGTAGCAGATAATCTGTGTTTAGATATCTCTTCAAGATAAATTGCGTGAAACATTGTTTTCAAGACATTAAATTTCCTTTATCCTACTTTAGAGACTACCGAATATGAGTCGAAGTAGAATATTTATCTACCATGCTAAAGATCTTAGGATCGAGTCTCGCTATGTGCTCTACAGTTTCCGTTTCCTTAAACTTAGCAGTGATTAGACAGCTAAAGTCATGGGGGTAGCGTACTGCTGGGTAAAAGTTTTCGGGTTTTATCCTATACAAAAGGCAAATGCGATGTCCTCTTAAAAGTACTCCCGGAGGACGGTAACAAGCTATCTGGTGGTTGTATTGAATATTTTATGCATTTTTTCCCCCCTTCTTTGTTAAGAAATACATTAATCGACTCGTTAGTTGTTTTAATTGGAGTGTAAGAAAAGGGTTAATACGATAAATATATATTTTAGGCATTTATTGCAATTTTTTTCTGCTTCTTAATATTCGAACTAAATATGTTTGTACTAATGTTTTGCACAAATAGATTCAATTTTTCGATTGTTCGATAAAAATAAAGTTGTGTTATTTAAAAAGAGAACTAATGAAATTTCCCTGGTGTATAGAAATAAAAAATGCTCAGATTAGAATCATCTTTATTGATGCGCTTACTTCTAATACAGGACCTTTAAAGAAAATATGCATGAATAACCCGTTAAATACACATAGCAAGCTGTTGTTGAAAAATTTCACCTTCAGTCTTTGAGTATTCAACATATTTATACTGTAACATCACTACATTTGCTTTATTTGACCATGAACATGTTACCAAGGATTGCCTTCCCTTATGGAAAGTGACCACCCAAACACTCATCTGTACCCATTTTTCCAAAGTGGACACGCCGACCAAACGGTATAGTGGTTAGCGTGCTAGCTTCTAGACTGCGAGGTTGCGGGTTCGAGTCCCGTGTTGGCATGGGTGTTTGTAAATGTATGTTGGCTTGTCTAATGACGAAATGTTTCGGCGCATTATAGCCCTCGTGTTGCTGACGGCGCCAGATAATCTGAATACAACCAATCCAAAGTGGACACTCGACAAGATTTTTAGTTGACCAACGATAGCACGTCACCCGGAGGTGACAGTGACATTAGGAATCGGTGAATTCAGTCAGCTATGCAGACAAAAACCAGTTCGCTCCGCTTTTGTCACTTGTCGAAAAAGCATTGTTAAATTTCCAGTGGCGCCAGTTAATTCTGCATCTTCGGCTCAAGTGTCCACAGGCATTGAATGTCCTACAGAACACCTTTGCCATAAATCACAAAAATGTGTCCAAAAACAAATGTTATCTGAAAGGACACAAATCCAACAAATCCTTCAGGAGGTCCACTGCCAGGACGTCTTCAACTCTGACAAGTTTTATGGATTGAGATGGTAGAAGAATTGTCAATATATAACTTAAGAGACATGTCACTGATGGTGACACCTTAAACCATTCGTCTTTGGTTCTTCCAACCCATGCTATTGTTGTCGTTGGTTGTTATAGTTGTCACCTTAGGCGCCGGCCTAGTTTAATTACAGAAGGTTGACCTTGAACCACTGTGCATGCCAATTCTTGGTTTGTGTTGAACTAGCGCTCAGTGGCCAAATGGATTTGAATTGAGATATGAGTTATCACTTCTCACCTTCCCAGAGGGTTCTTTTAATGGTTTTGTAGACCACCTGTATACCTTTTTTTACGAATTTGAGTGCTGTAAAATAAAGTTTGTTCATTCTTTCAGGAATGCATGGAAAATCTTTTATTACTAAGTAAAGACAAAGTATTAAAAATTACAACTTAAAACCAGGCGCGTAGGGAGGGGAGGGGATATGGGGATATATCCCCCCCCCCCCTCCCGAAATCCCAAAATATCTTTTTAACTTTTACAAATTTGGGATGTCTTGTTGCAAGTAAAAGTTTTACCTCAGAAAAAGCAGTAGCAAATTAAAAAAATTATATATATTTTCGGGAGAGGGTGGGGGATATATCCTCTTCCCGAAAATATGTTTTAACTTTTAAGAAATAGGGTTTGCAAATAATTTTGGTTGCACATAAAAGTTTTACCTTAGAAGATCTGTAGCAAATTAAAAATATATATTATGTGTGAAGTTAGCTTATTTACGCAGCGATGAACCTTTCAGCGAGGGTGGTGGTTGCAGGGAGGTGGTTCAGTTTTGGTGAGGGGGGGGGGAGATTTATCGCAGACATTTAAATATTGAGAGGTATATCCCATTCGCGAAAATATATTTTTACTTTTAAGAAATTAGGGATGTCTTAAATTAGCGAGAAAGCAACACATGTGCTTAACTAAACTTTCTGCAAATGTTGTGTGTGAAAGTAAATGAAATTTATATATATATATATATATATATATATATATATATATATATATTCTACTTTTCTACTAAGAAATTATATGTCGATCAGTATCTCCGTATATTTAATTAGTTAACAAACTAATTACTTAATTAAGGGTATTTATTTTAAGAGTATTGTCAACAATTATTTTATAAATCATTATTATAAAGGCTTCCTAAATATGGGTGCGCATATCCCCCCCCTCCCACACAGAAAAAAACCCTGGCTACACCCCTGCTTAGGACTATTAGACTGAGAGGAGACTGCAAATTTAGATACTCCATCTGCATTTTTCGTAGAATGTGGAGAAAAGTTGGTAGTCTTAAATGTACTGGTATGCCGACACAAAAATGACCGAAACCAGTAAAAAAATTGATTTTGAATGAGTTGAACTAAATCCGATTGCCAAATACGTCATAACTTGCCAAATAATGAAGACTCTTTTTTATTTGGTAAACCACCGCCTTCAATGTACAATGAAAAAAAAAGGTGTAGACGTTTTCCCCCTAGGCCAAAAAAAAAAAAAAATAATAATAATGCATCTTTTAAAAATGAGCCAAATTGACGATAAATATTACGTCATTAGTTGCATAATATTTATCGCCAACTTGGCTCAGTTTTTAAAGATTGGAATATTTTTCTCCAGCGAGGAGAAATCGTCTGCACTCATCCTCATTAAAAATAAATTAAAAAGCGGTGGATTGCCCTCTAAGAAAATAGTAGTTCTTATTACTTGGCAAATTATGACATATTTGTCAGTCGAATTTAGTTCATCTCATTCAAAATCAATTTATGACTGGTTCCGGCCATTTTTGTCTCGCAGACCAGTACATTCATAATCTACCAACTTTTCTCCACATTCTGTGAAAAATTCAGAATGATGTTCAATGCAGTACCTAAACTTGCAATCGCCTCTTGGACTTTATATTATCGTTCGAAATAAGTTATTCCGACTGTAATTTTACACATTGCGGATGGAAAATATGGACTTTCCGTTTGTTAGTAGCTACTCTAAAACAAAAAGACCACATAATTTATTTTCAAAAATTCACCTGCGTTCTCTTTACTATGGACCTCGTGCAAGCCGCTATTTCGAGTAGGATTTGTGGCCAATCTCAATTAACTTTAAATAACAAATTCGAATTTTAACAATCCACAAGCCAACCACAACGTTGATTTCATTTTCCCACGCTGATAGCAGATGACTGTGACTTCGCCATGCGTAAGTTTCAAAAAATAAAAACTAGCAAAAGAAATGTGCGTTTTCTTGAGTTTTCATGGTATTAGTAATTTTCGTGGCAATAGCAAAACTATGAATCTGTGACCTCAATTTAAAAAGAATCCGAGTCCAAAGATGTTTCATTAAATGTATATTTTAACGCTGACTCTTTTTTAGAAAATTCTTCTTTTGTATCATTGGATTTATAGCTATTAAATTCATAATACTAATATTTTTAAATGACGGATAAAAAAAATTAAAATATAAATGCATTTTATAGGACTTGGATTTCGAATTTTTTTAGGGCAACACAAAGCAGTGATTCACAGAGTCTTGATAGCTACTATATTTACAATGATTGATAGTTATGCGAGTTTGGATTAAAGAACTGAAATCGTTTTTGTCAAGTTAAATATTACGTCGTCGCTTGTTTTTATGATATAAATAACTTATCCATTTTTGCTTTATACATTTCAGCAGTCCCAACGGAATCAGTTCATGTCATATTTATATCCCATATAGCACATATTTACCCAAGGAGGTCCCGGAAGTCCCCAGTCATTCTCAGGACTCTGAATGACTTAGGAACCTCCCAAGAAGGATGCATGCGGTATGGGATACGGTATCTAACTAACGAAATCTTTGCATGACTTTCAGATTTTACTCATTCAAACAATCTACCAAAATTATAAATGTGGAATTACAAAAATTAGTAGAAATGTCTAATTACAAATAGTTATTTCCTAACATCTCCTTCCAATTCTTACTTTCAATTATACTATTTATAATAAGGAAGGTAATAAAAGTCCCTCAGGCAGGAAAAAAAAAAAAAAATGGCGGCATTTTTACATGTTTTGGAACGTCTTGAGTTCAAAAATGTAGTTTAGAATAAATGTATGTCCATCTGTGGCCAGCATAACTCCCGATCGAATTGATTTACGATATTCAAATTTTACTTAAGGATTAGTTGTAGCCCGTAGCCATGGGACCTATCATTATGAATCTCATTAAATTTGCGCATGTGCATAAGGCATCTACTATAGAACATTTTATGTTTTTTAGCGATTTTCAAGAAAGGCTCTAACGATTTCGATCTAAATCACTGTGGTAATTCCTTTTAGGTGTTTTAAACATCCCCACTTCCAAAATTCCCGTAGAAATTCGATAAAGGCGTAAAAAGTTGAAAAAACGAATGTCTTTAGCACAGAGTTCCCTTCCCTTGAGCTTTGCATGGGAAAAGAACTGTGGCCAAAAGTCATTTCAACAAGTGTGTCGCCAAACTCGTCAACTTGGCGATTTATTTTTAAATTCTTCTTCTGTGTAAAATTTTTACTTTCAATTACCCTTATGTTTACATAGGGTAATAAAAGTATAGCCTTTGGTCAAAAAAATATATTTAATTCCCCCCCCCCCCACCCACCCTTCTCTCTCTTACACATTTCTCCACGTTTTGGAACACTCTGACTTCAAAAAAGTAGCCTAGAAAAAAATTCTGTTTGTGTGTCTGTATGTAGGTAGTCAGCATAACTCCCGAACAAATTGACCTACGATGTTAAAATTTTGCGTGCGGGTCAGTGGTGGTCATGGGACCTACCATTAATGTTTTCGTCAAAATCACGAATGTGCATAAGGTTGAAATCATGCTTTTCAGAAATTGCTAAAAAACGGCTCTAACGATTTTGGCAAAAATGTGTGTGTTCCCACCTTTGAAATTCCCGTAGAAATGCGATAAAAGCTTAAAACGTTGAAAAACGAGTGCCTTCAACACAAAACTCTCTGCCCTTGAGCATCGTCCTTCAGCGATTGATTTTTTTCTGTTTCACTCACAAGAGAGGACGATGTAATATCTATCAAATAACATCACCGGCGTTTTTTCTTTTCTTTTTTTTTTTTGCCAAAAATATCATCAAACTATTCATTTTTATTTAAATGAATGAAAATATGAAAACGGTGCATAATGCCATAAATATGAATGCAGTGACCAATAATATAATATAATTGAAAGTTGTATGATGTTCCACACCCCTAGTTTTTTTTTTAATTACAGGCATTTGCAATCAAATATTTTTAGGAAAATATAAATTTTAGAATACAGGAAAAAGTAATTCTAAAGTAATTTAACGCTTATATTTTCCGCATATTTCCATTCCCATACAAGAAAAGGTTTAAAACAATATAATCCACCCTCATAGTTGGGAAAATTCCCGAATTTTCGAAGTAATCCCGCACGGCCGCCTCCAACTAATATCTGGTGACGAGTGTTGACATCTCGCTAATTGCACATTGAATCTCGACACCCGCCTCTTAATCACAAATAAGTATACAATTGTGCACTTAAATAAGTCACTGGCGTCGATTGTGTGACTTGCGGCGAGATTTATTCGACTGTGTCACAGATCCTGTTGGGTCATAGTTTCTAAACTGTTGGGCATATCAATCAGATGTGTGACCCACTAATTGAGATTTAACTGTTTGGGGAAACAAATGAAGGGGACTTCCTATGTCTCTCTATCTGTGTGATAACACGCTCAGAGGGAAATGGTGAGAGGAAGATTGAGATCTGATAGTTGAGGATTCCAAGGTTTTTATTTTTGTTTTATTTTTTTGGATTTCTGGAAGGGACTCTACCACTATTTTTACTTTCAATTTCCTATATGTTAACATAGAGTAATAAAAATATCGTTTTCGGTCGGAGGGGGGGAGGGGAAAAACAATCGATTTTTTTTTTTTTTTTTCATATCTCTGCGTTTTGGAACATCCCGACTTCAAACTAGTAGGGGTGGAAGGTGGAACATCGCCACTACTCTCAATTACACTATAATACTGGTCACTAACTACACTTAAGTTTGACGTGGAATAGTGTTATTACCATTTTCATACTTCCATTCTTTTGAAAAAATAACCAGTTTGGCGGTATAATTGGCGATAATTCTTAGTTGAGCAAAATAATAATAAAAAAATAAAAAATAAACTCAAAAAGGGCGAATTCGGCATATACTTTTCTATAATTCTTACATTACCCTCTCTATACAAAACTTCAACTTAACTAGACATTACTTAGACGGTAGATCGTCACAGTGCTCATAGGTATTTAATCCATTTTGGCGGAGTGAAGACATAATTCTCGCCAAACCTTAGAGCCTTTTGTTCTCTATAGGGTTGTGGTTTGGCGAACATTATGCTTTCACTCCGCCAAAATGGATTAAATACCTATGAGCACTGTCACGATCTACCATCTAAGTGATGTCTAGTTAAGTTGAAGTTTAGTATAGTAAATAAAACAGTGGAGAGGAGAAATTGTTGAGGAGCGATGCTCAAGAAAAGAGTACTCTGTGTTAAAGACATTCGTTTTTTAACTTTTTACACTTTTACATCTTTCACCAATTTTTTAAGCAATTGCTGAAAAATATGATTTTTTTCGCGTTTTTTTTTCGGGATTTCATGTCTTGCGCATGCGCCATATTGACGAAACCTTAAAAACAGGTCCCATGGCCACCATTAACCTTTGCACCAAATTTGAACATCGTAGGTCAATTCGTTTGGACTCCACCGCTATTTTTTATCTTCCGGTGCTATTAAAATTGTCTATGTGAATGAATCCAAGGAGGTATTTTAGACTGTTGAGTTGGAGGAATTTGAAGGATAATTGGGCTACTTTGTAGTAACTCCGATTGGGTGTTAACCCTTTGCACTCCAGTGGCACCTCTCAGGCGCCACACGATTGGATGCCAAACCACGAGAGGACCATTAGGTGTGATGCGGAAATTCGATGCAAGGCCAATGACTGTGTTTAGTTTCTATGAAGCAAATCCATAAACACCAGCCGAACCTAAAATGTCTCGAGTTGCTGATTCCTCCGCGCGAAAAAGGCCTG
Organism: Linyphia triangularis; assembly: GCA_963978545.1. Classification (NCBI taxonomy): domain Eukaryota; kingdom Metazoa; phylum Arthropoda; class Arachnida; order Araneae; family Linyphiidae; genus Linyphia; species Linyphia triangularis. The sequence continues at coordinate 83,361,855 of OZ021725.1, forward strand.
GAGTGCAAAGGGTTAAATGTTGCACAATTTTGACGATATCGACATAAAAAAAATAAAAAAAATCATAATACTGTCTATCTTTTAAAATAATCACCAGAAAGGCTAGTGTTATAGAAACAAGACTCGTTTACTTAGAATAGGGGTGTGCATGCAGGAAATTGACGTCCAGTGAGCTCAGGGTATGTTGTCAATTGACGCGCCAACTACTCCACCCGCCCTCCCCTCACCAATGGCGGATCCAGCCAGGGGGCACGGGGGGCGCGCGCCCCCTCCTCAGGTGGAGTCTTTTTTTACAATTTACAGAAATAAATAATAATAATAAAAATATTTTTTTTCCAAGTTTTTTCCAATAAGTTCACGCAACTATTATATTTTGACCTTTATCTAATTTCCGAAAAAAGCAAAAAAAAAAAAAATGCTTATTTTTGTACCAAGGTTCTATTTATAGCCTTCTCTCTTCCCATTCAAACGGATGTTGGAAGTCTGTACAAGTATTCAAACCTCCACCCTCTTGACCATGAAGATATCTTGGACCCCTGATACCCGATTCCTTTTCTGTCGAGTGGGAGGAAGAGATTTTGACTCACATGCGTAATGTACAAAGCCAACCAGGGGAGGTGAGGGGGGGGGAATAATGAGAGGTTGACTATTTGGGTTACCCACGGAAATGGCCACCCCCATTCAACTGGACATGGTAATTGGCTAAACCTAAAACTTTTGAAAGAAAGGATGAGGAAGGTTATTTATTAACTGCATAAGAACTCGTCCAGCTCTAATTTCTGCTTCGGCTTGTAAATAAGCGTCATATTTGAATTTCGATTAACAATCCTCTCTTGCACCACACTGGAAAGGTATGCCAATTGTTTTTTTACATAAAATAGACTTATAAAGAATTTTGTAAGAAGTATTACCTGTGTAAAGTAGCACTACAGTAGCAGAATTAATTATTTAAAAAAAATATCGCTTTCAAACCCTGTACGAAATTAAACGAATGAATTAACAAAATAAATGTGTATGTTTTTTACGATAATTCGAAAAGTAAATTTTTTTTTTGCAGAAGTAATGCAAGAAATATTGCACTTTATAAGTAATTACAACGCTTACGGCCTAATATATATACATACTTTTAGAGAAGGCTAAGATTACTCTAATTTTATTCTAAGCCTATTCTTCCAAAACATATTTTTTATAAAACTTCTGATTCTTGTTCAAAAGTTTCGTGAAAGAAGTAAAATGATATTGCAACTCAAAATGAAGTTCTTAATTTTTTTTAAATACAATGATCCTCTTACAATCTCTCTTTTCCAGTTATAATTGAAGAATTGGAACAAAATATTTCAGTATGCGATGTTTTTTTAATTTGTCACGGATTGATATAATTTACCTATTTTGTTTTCATTATTTAAAAAAAATGCCCAGTTTGGCGATTATTCTAAAAAAACGCCTCTGAAACGGTGAAAATCGTGATATATATTTCAATAAACACTGCATTATCCTTTCTAAGTGCAACAGAGCAGAAACAGTCGTTGATGTGCGTTTGCCATTATCTCATTTCTACGGAGGTGGGAATGATTAGAACACCTTTAAAGGCATTTTTATAGCGATTTTAATCAAAATCGTTAAAACCATTTTTTGGTAATCACTGAAAAACGTAACTTTTTCAATATCAGCTATTTAATGCACATGTGAAAATTTAAACTGAAAAGTAATTTTGGTATAACATAGCGAGTCAGAAATGTGACGAAAAAGGGGGGGGGGGTAATCAATGGATACGGATTATCTTGAAGTATATTTCTAGAACGCTGCATAGATATTTTTTTTTTAAACTTTTTTTAAATATTCGATTTCATCCTGGCTAAGGCACAGGTGTTGCGCCCCCCCCCTCAGGAAAATCCTAGATCCGCCACTGCCCCTCACGTAATTCCGACACTGCTACATTGTAAAGAACTGTCGCGTTCTTACGTCTTAAATATTTGCTACTAAGCCTGTAGCCAGGATTTTTTTTCAGGGGAGGAGTTAAGTTGGAAGATTTAATTTATTGTTTTGCAACAACATAAAGCAGATTTTTTTCATTTGCAATTTTTTCAAAATCAAGTGACTCAAACTCATGTTTCATCTATGACCTGAATAATTTTCAACCAGTCAAAAACTATTAAACATTTTTATATTTAAGCAAATATTAAGCACGTGAGAAACCTGTGCAAGATGTTTTACATATTGTTGCACAATTCAAATGCAGCATTCCAGCTACTTTATAACATAGGCATACTGCCCAAACTGAATGTGTCCCGAATCCACTGAAATCATTTGTAATTGCTCCCTCCTCCAAATACTTTTGGGGCTAGCCCGCGGTATAACGGTGCTGCTGCGTTATATGATGCTGCGTCGCTCATATTTACGACAAGGAATGTGAAAACGAAAGGGAGATAGACAGAAAGGGAAGATAGTAGTGCCCCGTTGACTTTATCACTGGCCAATAATTACCGTGACAAGAACGGCGCTCGCCTTCGAATTATGCATCGGGGAATAGCCGCAGTGATGACTTGACGACCGATCAAGGGTTGCTGCTTGGCCGGGGTTGTTATTTGGCCTCGGTTTATCGCCGTGGAGTGGGCGCCAAAGGGAGCTATGGAAGACATTTTGATGTTCATTTATTTGTTTTAAAGTTTTGTTTGCAGAAAGGTTTTACTGTCAATCACAAAAATAGCTCCCGTCACAGTGTTGCAGTCTTTTTTAGACACCAATTTCCCGCTGGTATCACCCCTATTCTAAATCGCCGTGTCATGTTTCTACACTGAATGCCTTCAACCAGACTGTCTAACGGGAGCTATTTTCTTCGTCGACAGACAGTTCTAGCCCACCAGATGGCTGTAGAGTTAGCGCTCTAGCCTCGCATACCAAAGGTAACGTGTTTTAATTCTGGGTTAGGCATTGGTGTTCTTTGTAGTTCAGAATCCACGTTAAGCTGTAGGTTTTAGCCTGATTAGCCTTTATTTTGCTTAAAAATGTTCACACCAAACGTCCAAAATATTTCCACCTAAACCTGAAATCGACTGAAGATCAACTGTCAAAATGTATGTCGTGTTTACCTATTTTTGAAAGCATTACATAAAGCAGAATCTGAGGATTCGAATCCTCTAATTTGATATTTTTTGAAATTCAGCTAAACAGCTTTTGAAACCCTTTTCAAAAAATTTGCACTATGATTTTCAAGTACGCATTCAATAAATTTGCAAAATGGTTTGCAAGTGGAATTTTTGATAATTTGCACTTGATTCTCTTAATACTTATCACACAATAGTCAATCACACGTATACTTACTCATACGTACGCGTAAGTCATTTTCTATCGTAAGGAAAAAAAATATAGCTCCACCAAAGTTAGGGCATGTTCTGCCATGAAAAATAATGGAAAGTCTCTCGGATATATTTTTGTACAAACACTATTTTAATGGAAACAACAAAACAAAAATTTCAAATATAATTATGAAAATGACATGAAAATCTGACCCACTTGATGGCTGTGGGATTAACGCTCTGACCTCGCATGCCAAAGTTGCTGAGTTCGAATTCTGGATTAGGCATGGATGTTCGTTGTGGTTCGGAATCTAAGATAAGCTGTAGGGCATGGCCTGATTTACCGCTATTGTGCAAAAAAGATAGGTCGTTGAGAGTACAAACCTAACCTAACACAAAGATCTTTAACCTGAGTTTAATCTGCATGTTATTTACTAATAGCTTCATAAAAAAAATAATGGTTATAGTTAGGTATAAAAGGCACAATAAATGAAAAGTCAAGTTTTAAGAAAATCAAAGTTAAAGGAGGGGGAAAATACATAAAATTACGTAAGAATCCAAACACCGATTTTTAATTTTTAGGTTACAGAATCCTCTTGATGGAATATCAAAGCATGCCAAACAATATTCAACAGCTCAAAACCACAATACCCGACCGAGGGAAATTATGCGAATTCAGAATGTTGCACTTGCATTTCAACCACGTGAGAACATACGCTCTCTTATACCTATAAATTCTAAATTCCAGTTGCTGCCAACACAGTAAGCAGCAGCAGCATTCCTCCACAATTCCAAGTCAACCTTGCTGAACTGTCCCTCAAGCAAACACCTTTACCATGCCTCATCAGCCTGACGCAGGCAGAAAAGAAGAAAGGGCACCTTTCAATCAATGACAGAATCGTGTCCATCAATCGTTCACGCCTCGTACGTTTCCATTACCCATTTCTTGAAAGCCAAGTAAACGGTTCCAAGGTCCAATTCAAAAGGTTCCAAAGTGGCTGGAAGGAAAGGAGCACCTGAAAAGGGAAACCCCTGATAGTTAGTTGACACTGGCATTTAATCACTGGTGGGGGTCGTACCATCCTTTGATCTGTCAACTTTTATAAATTGTGAGTTCTCTTTGCGGCTGGACTGGGCTTGTCGTTGAGAAAGTACCGAGGTGGTTGATGAATATATATGGCTATTGTTAATATGCTTGGTGGAGTTTGGATCCTTGTTGAAAATCGGTGGCAAGTGTGTTATGATACGCGAGGGGAACTTGAGCAGTCGATACTTATTGGAGAAGTGCAACTGGATTGGAATGATAGGAAAGTAATGTTAGACTAAAGATCAAGTAAAATTAATAATGCAACTTTAGAGTTTATTTCTTCTTTACTGTTTAATAATTTTTAGAAGGGACTTGTACTATTTTTAAATCCTTTATATTAATTTCGCTTTTGTATATTTGTTTGTCGATGGGAGGGAAATCTGCGGAAGCCTAAATTAACCCCTCTTGCCGTCAACCAATCGATCTGAAACTTGGCAGATAGATTCGATGTCGATGACAATGCATTCTATCAAAATTTTGTGGCTGTTGCTGTCACTAAAAAATCGTTTCTACGGAATACTTATAAACTAACTTGCCGTCATTCAATCGAATTAAAATGGGATTGAACCGACCATTGTTGAAACTCTTTCCTGTTGCTTAAGTTTGTTTAGTAAATAAATAATAAAATTATTTTAATCAGAATAATAAATAAATTTTGAAACATAGTTTGCCGCACATTTTACTGATAGAAATGTTTTTAATATCAGCGCTGTGTTAATGAATTTAAAAACTGACAATGCATATAAAGGATTTTTTTTAAAAATCTGTTTTTATGGGTTATATTATTAGGCGATTAATACATAAGGCAAGTCTATAAGATGTAAAATCTTTAGTTATTAGTATTAAAAGTTTTCTTTGCATAAACAGTTTTTATCTCAATAGTTTCATACGAAATATAGGCAAGGTTTTTCGCATCGTAACGTTAACACCTTCATTTTGATTGAGTGAGCTATTTCAGAGAACAAGTACCGAAACAATTGCTTGAAACTGACTTCTCTACCGTCCATCCGTCTGTGTACGCTAGTCCCCCCCGGGCAGGCCGACCAAACAGTATAGTGGTTAGCGTGCTAGCTTCGAGACCGCGAGGTTGCGGGTTCGAGTCCCGTGTTAGGCATGGGTGTTTGTAAATGCATGTTGGTTGTCTAAGGATGAATGTTTCAGCACATTATAGCCCTCGTACTGCTGACAGCGCCAGATAATCTGAAAATAACCAAACAACCAACCCCCCGGGCGATACATTTAATCCATTTGAAGGACATGATGTAGGAAATGCTATGTTTTAGTTACGAATCTGTTTTCAGCAAAAAAAGTGCTTAAATATACTAAGGTTTTCTTTTTCTCAATACAAATATTTAATAGATTCAACAGTTGAATCTAAACTTCGATCATGGATCTAAATATGCAATTAGAGGAAAATTAGAAGTTGACATTAACTGTGCAGGTAATTTAGTAGCAAATTTATAAAGTTTGCCAACACCAATGTAAATCCACTTGTGTTGAAATCCGAGTAAAACACATTAAAAAGTAATCACATTGAAAATTATGATTTTAAAACGCTTTGTTTTAATCATTGTGGTTACTTCTACTAAAAATTAATGTAGTAACATTATTCTCTTCAAAGATTCAACTATCCAGAGTGCATACAAATTAGGTGTGCAGTAGAATTCAAATAGATCTGTATAAAATAAGTAGGCATAATAAAAAAAAAAAATTTGCATACAGAATGGCATAGTGAACATAAATTAGTTTTAAAAAAAATAATGGTTTATAATGCCTAGTTATTAAAAATTATACAGATATATTTAACTCCTTTGCCCAGTTTTTTAACACTCTGTATTATCCTAAAACTTAGCTAGAGTTACCGAAATTTAAAACACGGCTATGTCAACTCCGAATCTTTCATTTTTCCGAATAATTAGTGGAAGTTGAACATCTAAACGGGTAAAAAACTAAAAACCTAATTTTTCTATTAAAAAAAAGCAACTAGAGTTTCTAAAGTGAAACGTTTCAATGGACTGAGTTTTTATTTGTATCAATCATATTAAGAACAAATCCGAAGTTTGCTCATCTTAAAATCACCGTTGAAATAAGCACCAAAAGGTTAAATGGACCAAACCATTTCGAATGGCCTAACTATGTAAAAGTTTGAAGAAGTAAACATATGACTTTTCCTAAACTCGAGTATCAATACATTTTATTCCAAAAGTCATCCTATCTTTTTACAGTACAACTAAATTAATGATCTGTCATGTGGTGAATACGTACATTTTCGATACTAAGATAGTTTACTAACCATTAAATCTAGTCGATCCCATAAATCATGTCTTCATAAGAAACTATATTACGGTACAGTTGAAGTCCCATCAATGACGACACAAGTGAAATATTATTTCGAAACAAAGAATTTGATCAAAAAATTGGTGTCTAATGTGCGGAATCCATGTAATTAATGACCATAAGTTGTTCCCGTTAAAACCATTCTTGGCTCTGGATACTTCTCAATAAATAAAAATTCAAGTATGAATTCCAAGTTTGATGGCAATAATTTTGAATATTCTATCTAATCTACGAGAAGACACTTTCTTCGGAAATGCATTGAAGACAATGAGTTGTCGTAATAATAAGTCCATTTTCAAGGTTTCGCATGAAAAAAGAAAAGAAAAAACTGGGGTTTTTACAATTACACAACACAGCTTACAATTACACTATTATACTAAAGTGGATTGGTGTTATTTAACATTTTAATCATTCATTAATAAGAAATGGCCAGTTTGGCGATATATTTTTAGCCGTAATTTTTGTAAAAACCTTTAAAAAAATATCACCACAATGGGGATTTTGGCGATATACTTTTTGATAAAATTTACATAATATTTTTTCGTGAGACATAGGAGAGGAGAAAAACGGTGGTTGATAAGCGAGGCTCAAGAGAAGAGAACTCTGACTTGAATAGATTCGTGCTTTTTTTTTTTTTTTTTTTTTGGCCTTTAACATATTTACGGAAATTTCGGGGGTGGAGATGATGTTTAGAACACCTTAAAAGGCATTCCAAAATGATCAAAATTGGAGCCGTTTTTTAGCAATTACAGGAAAACCTGATTTTTCCAATTGCAGTTACCTTGACCGCAACACGTGTGAAAATACTTTTGCAAACTCCGTAAGTTAGTCGACTCGTGCTAACGCACTCTTCAAATAAGCATTTTTTCTTGTTTGAAAAAGTATTACTTTCACAAATAGTTGCATAAATAACTAATAATCTCCAATATTACAAATTTTTACTTTCAATTATCCATATGTGGACATAGGGTAATGAAAGTATAGAATTCGGTAAAAAAAAAATATCGGAATTTTTTTCTTTTGCATTTCTCCACGTTTTGGAACGTCCTGATTTCAAAAAAGTGATCTAGAAAAAATTTCTGTGTTTGTGTTTACGTGGTTAGCATAACTCCCGAACAAATTGACCTACGATGTTCAAATTTGGTGTGCTGATTGGTTGTGGCTCAATGACCTACCATTAGGGTTTTCGTCCAAATCGCGCATAAGATAGCTGCTATTGAAAAAATTATCTTTTTCAATGATTGCTAAAAAACGGCTCTAACGATCGTTTTTTCTCCTCTTCTCAGTTTCAGTTATAAGATTATAAGAAAGGATAACATAAGAAATATAGGAAATGTATATCGCCAACATTTCTATTTTAAAAGACCCATATTACAATTATCGCAAAAAATATCGCCAAAATGGCCATTTTTTCTAAGCGAATGGTGGAAATATATAAACGGTAAATGACACAAATCAGCGTCAGTAATATAGTGTAATTGAAAGTTGTGCTATGTTCCACACCCATAGTTTTTTATTGTTTACGTGCAAATTTGTAAGTTTCATCAAGTTTCTTAGTTTAATGAACTTTAAGGCAAAAATAGCTACGTAATATAATATACGCGTACAAATCAAACGTAAGTTGATTTAAACCACCTACACCCAACTAAATGAAAATAATTCGCAATTACAGAAAATAACCCGCTATGATTTGACCTTGTGACCTTCCGTTATCAAGCCAGAAAACCATGAAGTTTCTGAAGCAATTTTAAGGGAAAGCTATTTCCAGGGGTACCAGGTGTATGGAGCACAACCAACTCATATTTAGAGAATTTATCAATACAGTCAAACCCCGTCGACACGAAGTCGATGGTAAATCTGAAATATTTTACGTTTATTGTCTAAAAACATTTTTAGTGTAATTAATGTAGATTTAAAAGATTAATTAAATGTGTATTTAATACCGATGGAACATTTTCATTGGAAGATACAGCTTAAGCTGCTTGAAATCTTTTCCTGAATTTTTAAAAACGTTGTCAGAGTGAAGTTGGCAATTCCATATTTTACCCTCAATTTTTGTTTTTGTAAAGAATTTATCCTCAATTTTATTTCGTGACACCTTTAAATTTCGTCTCAAATAATGACTTCATCTAAAAAAAAAGTAGCTTAAAGAGCAAAGTATTTTTTCGTCTTAAGCGAGATTTCATTATATGCAATTTCTTGTTTAACGAATAAATTAACACTAGGTTTAAGTTTCATCGTACAGAAAACTGCTTTTGTTTCGCGTTAAACAGGATCCCGTCTCAAGCGATTTCGAGGTAACAGGATATAATCCCGTTACCTCGTACTTCCTTTACAACATACTTCCGTTAGTTAGGTGCCTGATAAAAATCGCCAAATTGCAGCGATAACATAGCCAAACTAACAACCTTCTAATTATTTATAATTCCTATAGCAATACCGCTATAGGGTTGCTATAGTAACATTATTACAAACCGTAAACATTTTAGTTTGGCGACAACTGCGCAAAATGGTACCCGTCTTATGGAAGAGTACTTAATTATTATATTAATGATTAATTAAAAGAAAACCTAAATCACTATTGTGAGGAATTCAATATAAAGTAACTTGTGGTTGGGCTTTATGCAGGAGGTCCTTTTTTTTTTCTTCCTGCGACAATGTCCGAGGATTTCACAATAATTTTTTAATCAAAATTTGAAGAGCGCCTCTTCTTAGAATCCACTAGATAGGTGTACGTCTTTCCATTATGTCACAGAACTTACGTGTCAAAGATATCCAACTATGTTCAAAAGGTCATATCCTAGCTCAAAGGCATTAAAATTCCTTCTACAGTGGTGGAAAAAAACACTATCCAGTGGTTACTCATGGGATACAGCAAGTACAGCCGGGCTGCATCTAAATTAAAAGTTTAAAGTTAAAATTTACTAATATTTACTTTGGTTATTTACTTTATTAATTTCCTTACATGTTGATTAGAATTGCAAATGAAGATGGAATTTCTAAGTTAAGTAAAAAATTCTCCAATGAATAGCAAACCTGTTGCCCAATGCACAGTTCAGGACCCACTTCCCTATTCAAACCAACTAAATCTGATGATCGGCGAACGAGGTACAGCCACAGGAGTGAAATTCCAAATAAGCTGCACTGTTGTAATAGTAAAATCACCTAGTATTGAATCTCCCTCCACCGACCAAACGGTATAGTGGTTAGCGTGCTAGCTTCTAGACCGCGAGGTTGAGGGTTCGAGTCCCGTGTAAGACATGGATGTGTGTAAATGTATGTTGGCTTGTCAAATGACGAATGTTTCGGCGCATTATAGCCCTCGTGTTGCTGACGGCGCCAGATAATCTGAAAACAACCAATCTCCCTCCACGCTAAATGGATACGAGCGGCGTTGTGGCGAAATGCAGCTCGTTACGAATTCTCCGACTTCGGCTGTACTTGTGAATTCGATGTACTGATTGACTCGTGTGTGCGTGAATCGGGATGTGTGGGTGGGAGAGAAACGAGAATGTCTTAGAATTTTCTCCACCAAACGGAAATAGTGTCCGTGATAAGTTTACACATGTGTTTTCTTGTTAATTCTTAAGTTAATACTAAAACTTATAATTGAACCATTATGAAACATGGAGCCCCGTTATAAGTAAGTTAAAATAAGTTGCGCTTTTTTTTTCAATTTTCTTTCTCGTATCATTTTGCAAATATTGAAGGAAAACTTTAAGTTTCCTTAATGAGGAACTGTCACGTTTTTTGGTTTTATTTTTAAATAAAAATATCAGAAAAAATCATGAAAATTAATACCATTCTTTCAAAAATTTGAGCTCGGATAGATAGTTAAAAAAATATTTAGTTTTTCACTTTGGCGATTTGGCGGGAAAAAGTCACTTTTACGTGGAACTTCAACGCGCAGATAATGAACCAGTTTAAAACCTGTTTTAGAGAAGGAATGAGAGGTTTTTCCTTCGTTTTGCCACTTTTTCTCTGCGTAACCACGTCACGGTTTTTTTATGCGTTTTTGGTCACGTGACTTTTGCTTTGATTTCAACTGATTTCAAACTCGATTTTTGATTAATTGAAAGCAGAAATATAAAAAATAATTGCACTGCTCAAATATATTCGTTGGATAACACTAGAAAATACAAAAAATATTCATTTTCCTGACTTGTGCAAGTTCCTCATTAAGATTATAAAATTTCCATTCCTGAATGAATGTGAGAAGTGAGGGGAGGGGGAAGAATCACTGTTTCGACTGTACTAATATTTTTGACCACTGGCCCGACATTGCAGCTATCAGTATCACGAAATAGTGTGAAAAAACAATCGTAAAAACAAAACATAACTGAATATGAATACTTTAACCTCACCTGAGACGTCAGCCAAAGGCTAAGGAAACACCTCCATTCAAAATCAAATAACTTATCTTCAATTTCCTTGGCGATCTTTTTTTTTTTTTTTCTTTTTTCTTTTTTTTAATCACTTGGCGACAGTATCGCCCCAGCAATTCAGAGAGCAATCACTGACTTCGCCCTCCCCAAACGCTGTAGTAGTACAGTTCGAAAATAAAACATCCCTTAAGTTTTGGTCGGAGGAAAATACCGGTATTATCGCGAGGGGAGAATTGCGGCGGGGGATGTCGACGATTTATCGTTACCAAACGATATCGGGACGAGTCTCTTGTGGCCAGAGCAGGAGAGAGAGAGAGAGAATGTCCCCAGGAAGCCCCCCTTTCTACATGGGGCGTTAATGGTGCTGGGGCGCTGTTGTTTTGACTCTTCCCCCTCTTCTTTACCCCTTTCCGATTGTGTCGTCTGTTTATTTGCCCTAGGTGCCAGTGAATTTAGACTCGGATCTTCCTGTCAGGGTGGATTTTTTGGCGGTGGATTTCTCTGGCGTAGAGATGGTTGTAGGCTGTAACTTCGTTGAATAATGCAATACACATTTCAGATAAGTCCATATACAATTAAGCTTTTTGCACTCAGACCATTTTACTGATATAAGTAACACCATAGATAAAAAACCACGCACTACTATATTTAGACTTATGCAGTTTAGTAAATTACTATATTTGGATACTTGCAATTTAGTAAATTATTACTAAATTTGGATCTATGCTATTTTGTATATTACTATTTTTGGATATTTGCAATTTAGTAAATTATTACTAAATTTGGATCTATGCAATTTTGTAAATTTCTATATTTGGGCTTATGCAATTTAGTAAATTTCTATATTTGGACCTATGCAATTTAGTAAATTACTATATTTATATCAATGTAATTTAATAAATTACTATAATTAGACCAATGCAATTTTGTAAATTACTATATTTAGACCAATGCAATTTAGTAATTTGCAATATTTGGACCTATGCAGTTTAGTAAATTACTAAATTTTATCCTATGCAATTTAGTAAATTGCTGTATATGTGCAGTTTAGCGAATCACTGTATTTGCACCCGCGCAATTTGGTAAATCAGTATAGTTGGACAAATGTAATTTAATAAATTACTATATTTGGATACATGCAATTTGGCAAATCACTATATTTGAACAAATACAATGTAATAATTAGCTATATTTGGACTTATGCAATTTAGTAAATTACTATATTTAGATACATGCAATTCGCTAAATTACTGTACTTGGACCTATGCAATTTAGTAAATTGTTGTATTTGGACGTATGCAATTTAATAAATCACAATAGAAAGCAAGGGGTAAGGATAGTTCCAGTCACTTTTAGGTACATATAAGATGCAGGGTCTTTCGAAAAGAACTCCCTAACTTTGAAGTGGCATAGCTGTGAACAGTGAGAGACAGAAAGGAGAAACAAGTGGTACGGTTTGTAGAAAGGTAAGGAATTTTTAAGTACTCCGGTTTGCAAAATGTTTGATGGTACAAATGGTCTACCGATGAGGCCCATTTCTATTTGAAGGGATTTGTCCTTAAACAAAACTGGTGAATATGGGGTACTGAAAATCCCCATCTGTGTACCTTGGATAACTTCTGTATTCTGCAAAAGGAGCTTTTGGGTTTCACTATCTAGTAAAGAGATCTTATGGTAGAATATGAGGAAAATCATAAACTCGTACCTCTATATTCAGATTTTCAAACGTCCATCTGATGGCTGTGCGGTTAGCGCTCTGGCCACGCATGCCAAAGGTGACGGCTTCGAATCCCAGATTAGGCATGGATGTTTGTCGTGGTTCGGAATCCACGTTAAGCTGTAGGTCCCGGCATGATTAGCCGTCATTGTGCACAAAAATAGGTCTTTGAGTGTACCAAATCTCGCAACAGTTGGTCAGATCTAGCAACAGTTGGTTGACCTTTTCAATACTGTAATTAATTTTACAAATCGGTATATTTAAATTTTTATGCTTGTCTCTCCAACATACCACGTCTTGAGTTTTCTTTTCTGTCTCTCAATGTTTGACAGTTATGTCAATTTAAAGTAAGAAAATCCTTTCTAAAATACCCTGTACATATAAACCAAATGCGCTATGCTTTCTACTATTTTCCTTTTTGAAAGCTTTTCTGGTATTGTTATAAAAGTTTAAAAGACAAACTTAAGTTAAGCGGCGCTTTAAATTGCAGAAGGAAAAACAAATTAGAGCGCATTTATACTCTCAAAAATAAAAGACAAAAACCGTGAGAGGGAGGAGAAGCTAGTGTCGAGAAAACGTCGTGAAAGCGTCGTGAAAAAGTGACGGATGAAAAGAAAGGAGAGATTATTAGGATTGGCAGGGAGACAGAGTCAGAATAAAAATACCGAGGGAAGGTTTAATGGAAAGTATAAATAAAAAATTCGGAAAGCGCGTCAAACTGAAGATAAAAGAGAATGTGACTCTAGTGATGGGGATCATTTTCTTTCGATACCGCTACAAAAAATTACTGTTGTATTTTCAAATATTGGGATACTTTCAACTTTGTCCTTCTTTTATTTTATGATATATGATATTATAATGATGAATATAGTAGTAATATGAAATGTATGTAATAATTATAGTTAATAAATATGAGTGCTAAATTTACTGAATGAATGATAAATGTATAAATGATAAGTGTATAATTGATAAATGTATAAATGGTTAATATTCAATGATAAATATATGAGTGATACACATTAATAACAAATGTAAATAATAATTATAAATGAAAAATTAAATGAATAAATGATAAATACAAAAATGATAAGTGTATAATTGATAAATGTATAAATGGTAAATATTCAATGATAAATATATGAATGATACACATTAATTAATAACAAATATAAATGAAAAATTAAATGAATAAATGATAAATACAAAAATGATAAGTGTATAATTGATAAATGTATAAATGGTAAATATTCAATGATAAATATATGAATGATACACATTAATTAATAACAAATATAAATAATAAATATAAATGAAAAATTAAATGAATAAATGATAAATACAAAAATGATAAGTGTATAATTGATAAATGTATAAATGGTAAATATTCAATGATAAATATATGAATGATACACATTAATTAATAACAAATATAAATAATAAATATAAATGAATAAATGATAAATATAAAAATGATAAGTGTATAATTAATAAATGTACAAATGATAAATATTCAATGATAAATATATGAGTGATACACATTACTAACAAATATAAATAGTAATTATAATTAAAATTAAATGAATAAATGATAAATATAAAATGATAAGTATAAAAATGATAAATGTATAATTGATAAATGTAGGAATGGTAGATATTCAATGTTAAATATATGACTCATACATATGAATAGCAATGATAAATAATTAATATAAATGGTAAATTAAATGAATAAACAACCCGGAGTTTCGACGGACAAATGAAAATTTTGTCTCGCTAAACGTGGAAGCGATAATATCTAAGTATCCAACAAAGCTATATGGTAAACTACGTTAAGAAATTAAATTCAAAGTATTCTTTAGATTTAAAACTGGTTTCTCAACAAAACTTTGTAAATGAAAGGTTTTCATAAAATTTTTGACGTCACTCCCCAAACAAGCAAAGTTCGGTACTCTTCCGTTAGACAGGTACCGAACGTGTACCAGTCTAACGGGTAATCCCAGAATAGTCATTCTAGGTACAGTTATCTCCAATTCTAAGTGTTTATACTTTTAAATGACGCGTATATGTATAGCCAAGCTCAAATGTTTACCATTCCTTATAGGATTGCTATGGAAACTCTATAACGGATTGTTATATAATTTAAAAATGATTTCAAGATTGTTTGTTCGGATCAGTTATCTCTGCAATTTGGCGGTTTTTATTTGGTACCCGTCTAACCGAAGAGTAATCCCAGTTCCATTGATCGGACTACACTCCCCGATATATTAATGCACATATTTTTAAATTTTTTTATTAAATAGTTTATTTAGATTCAAAAAAAAAAATAGTGAGTTAACTGAATGTTAATTAATTCCTTATTAAAGAATAAGAATATATTATTCTGAAAATAGGATTAAAGAATTTGGGATAGAATATGCTGTGTATTTTTCTCGAAGCCGCTGGAGCTAGATATGGTGAAATGTGTCATAACGGACAGAACCACATGAAATAAAGTATAGAAATCTAGATGCCTTTGGTACTTACAAAAAATAAATGCAAACATGTTATGAATAATAGTCTTTCATTCTATCGAATACTTTCCTTGTTTCGACATTAAGAAATGTATTTTATATCACGTGAAATCGTCGTCGTTTCACGTGCACAGCTCACCATTCCACGCTGCTAACCAGTTGTTCGGGAGACCCAATATTTACCAATCATTTTACGAGAAAAAATAAGGCGTTTTTATTTCCAGAAACCAATAATTCAAGTTCGGGATCCTTGAATGTCCTCCATTTGTGCCTGCTGACTACTTCGAAGCAGTTATCTCTTAAACAGCCTTTAATGGATCAATTGAACTGAGACTGTATTTTTAGCGCCTTTTTATTTTCGGAGCTGTCTCCGTTCATCTCTCTGTTATTGAAGTACACACTCGGTTTGCTTTTAGCCTGCTGTGATCCATTTTCCAGCAAATAACCGACCAAAGAAGTCTATTCTGAAACTTTAGGACGTTCAAAATAGACTTACAATGTTTAGAAACGTCTGAAACGTAAAAATTGACGGATGGACATAAAAATTTTAGATTTAGATCACGAGGAACTGATATCTGAAAGGGGGAAAAAATGAAGATCAGTTCAAATTATTTCCACCAGGTGGAGTTGTTGATCTTTAAGGACTTTGTTAAGAAGCTAACTGTACAGGCTAGGGACCTAATCGGAAAAGTTGTTTTAGACTAAACGAAAAGGATCAAATAAAGTTTCTTTTAAGAGAGTGATCTGTAATTGTTGTTTTTCTAGTATCACTTGCGAATTTTAAACTACTTTGTAATTTTTAATTTTGTTATTAAAGCCTTTATTTATGATCGTATGAGTATAAATGTTTAATAAATATCTAATGATTACTACGCGCTTCAGATGATTCTGCTGATGATGATTTGGTGAAATATGGAATGGCGGAAGTTTTCTTAGGGGCAGGTGCTTGCTATTTTCTTGAGCTGCTGTGTTAGTGATGTATGGAAAATCTGTGTGTATTGAACCTAAATGCATTGACTGCTTGACTATTAATCAGTAATAATTATACCTAAGGATCTAAAAATACCCTAAGGAAAATCTTATATTCAACTAATCTGTAACATTCCCAGAGTAAACTCGGCATTAAGTGATAAAAAAAAGTAAAGAAAATAGCATGTTACATTTATTATGTCATCAAGAATCTCAAGTTCATAGGTATATAAAAGCTTAACCTAAAAAATGCTTCTTAACATTTTTGGTTAAGCTTTTATATACCTTGGAACTTACTAACAAATTTGGCGAGTGTTAGTCAATAGCATGGAATGATGTCTTCTTCGCAGTGGTCAGACAAAAAGATCGAGTTTTTAATGCGTTTGACCAAGTTCATTTTATTTGACCAATCGTGTTTTCATTGGAAGAAATCATCCATCGAATTCAAAGTCGCTTAGATAAGTTGCAATGAGGAACTTGCACAAGTGAGGAAATTGAATATTTTTTGTACTTTCTAGTGGTTATCCAACGAATATATTTCAGCCAAGCAATTATTTTTTTCCTTATGCTTTCAATAAATCAAAAATCGAGTTTGAAATTAAAGCAAAAGTCACGTGACCAAAAACGCTTAAAAAACCGTGACGTTCTTACGCAAAGATTCAGTCGAAAATCCGAGAAGAAACCTGGTCTAAAACAGGTTTCAGACTAGTTCATCATCTGCGCGTTGACGTCACAATCAAAAGTAGCTTTTTCCCGCCAAATCGCAAAGTGAAAAACTAAATATTTTTTTAACTATCTATCCGAGCCCAAATTTTAGAAAGAATGATATTGTTTTTTTTATGATTTTTTCTCTACTTTTATTTAAAAATAAACCAAAAAAAAAAAAAACCTTGAAAGTTTCTCATTGTACATAATTTTGGCGATGCACATAAAGGATTTATAGTAAAACCTTTGTTTTTATCAGTTACATGTTTTTCTTCATAAATCCTTATGATATTACTATCGTATGTACTAAATTTCATAAAGATATTGTTATGGTTGGTTGGTTGTATTCAGGTGATCTGGCGCCGTCAGCAACACGAGGGCTATAATGCGTCGAAACATTCGTCATTAGACAAGCCAACATACATTTAGAAACACCCATGCCTAACACGGGACTCGAACCCACAACCTCGCTGTCTAGAAGCTAGCACGCTAACCACTATACCGTTTGGTCGGCAAGATATTGTTATGAAATTATCTCAGAGGAAATGATGACTCAGTTTTTACTACATAAAAATAATTAATTTTTATTTCGAAGGTTCCCAAAACTTCTCCGAACAAACAGTAAAATTGCTATCAAGCTTCAATACATACAACTTTGAATCTAGCGATAATGCAGGCACGACGAAAGTAAACAAGGA
Source organism: Linyphia triangularis (assembly GCA_963978545.1). Classification (NCBI taxonomy): domain Eukaryota; kingdom Metazoa; phylum Arthropoda; class Arachnida; order Araneae; family Linyphiidae; genus Linyphia; species Linyphia triangularis. The sequence continues at coordinate 83,379,559 of OZ021725.1, forward strand.
CTTGGATACTTTCAAAACAGCCACTCAAACTCAACTGCTTTTCAAGATTTCTAGGCAGCAGTTGAATTTATATTAGCACGTGGGAACTTTTTTGAAATATCCAGGCAATCAGGGCGGTACACAGGGACCACTCCCTCCGAAAAAATCCTGGCTGCAAGGCTTGCAGTCAACCAATCAAGTGATGGAAACACCTCTAAATTTCCAGATTGATTTAGATATTGTCATCTTTTTCTAACCTGTATTATTGCTGTTAACAAATAAAACAAATTAAAACTTCACAATAAATACGTCACTATTTGCCATGAGGTACTTGCACAAGTAAGGAAAATGAATATTTTTTTGTATTTTCTAGTGTTATCCAACGAATATATTTGAGCAGTGCAATCATTTTTTTATCTTTATGCTTTCAATTAATAAAAAATCGAATTTGAAATTAGCTGAAATCAAAGCAAAAGTCACGTGACCAAAAATGCATTAAAAACCGTGACGAAGTTACGCATAGATTCCGTCGAAATTCCGAGAAGGAACCTCACTCCCCCTCGTCTAAAACAGGTTTTAGACTGGTTCCTCATCTGCGCATTGACGTAGTAGTAGCTTTCGACAAAGCTTTAGACAAAAGTAGCTTTCTCCCGCCATATCGCAAAGTGAAAAACTAAATATTTTTTTTAACTATCTATCCGAGCTCAAATTTATGATGGAATGGTAAAGTTTTTCATGATTTTTTTTTTCACTGCTTTTATTTAAAAATGAAACAAAAAAAAAAGTGAAAATTCGTCATTATTTACAGAATATTTCATCATTAGAACAGTTTTCTAAACGGTTCAGTTTATTTATAGACTCTATGCGCAAATAACATGGCGTCCAACCGATCAGGTGTTCAAAGTTGGTCCCTAAAAGGAATCCCTAAGAACTAAACAAACCCCAAAAGCAATACCCATTTCCCCTGCTAAAAGAGTCCCCTACCAAATGAGACGAACAGAATTAATCGAAGAGCAAACATAAAAACCACCTCCTGCATCAAGCTGCCTTGTTCCAGGCAGCCAATGGCTCGGAATACCTTGATGACTTCGGTGAGGGTACGGGGATCCTGAAGATTTATTTAAATGGCCTCCACACGACAAGAGTACCGGAGGAGATGGTGGTTGTCCTCCTTGTTGTGTCCTCCCACCCATGAAGAGTCTTGATGAAGAAGAGGCATTCTTTCGTTGTCGCTTCGGGACTTTTGATTGCGGTCTTCTTTTTTAGGGATTCCTCCCGAGTCCGTGTTTAGTCCATTTGCTGATTTGGTGAAATATGGAGTGGCGGGAGTTTTCTTAAGGGCAGGTGGTATTTTCTTGGGCTGCTGTGTTAGTGCTGGCATTTCAAGTCCTATTATTAATATTATAACCCAGAAAAAGTTTTTAATGTAAATCCTTTATGTATTGCTAATTTTTATATTCCCTAACATAGCGCCGATTATGTTGTCAGCGTGTGTTTGGTGTTTGCATCTAATTTTAAATATTAAAAACATCTTTATCAGAAAAATACGTGGCGAACTACGTTTCAAAATGTATTTATTAAAAATGGACTTGAATTTCTTTTATTTAAAATACAACGTTGAATTGATTGGATCGCACTCTATAATAAATTTACGCATTCTCGTCAAATTATCTTTTTTTTTTTTTTTTTTAAATTATTATTATTATTATTTTTTTTTTTTTTTTTTTTTTTTTTTTTTTTTTAAATTCTATTTAAAGTAATTTTAGCAACAGAAAATAGTTTCAACAATGGTCGAGTAAATGGAATTTATAATTATTCCAAAACGATTATAGAAACGTGTGTAAAAGCAACCTTTTAGCGACAGTGACAGATCCTAAAACTTGATAGATTCGATGTCGACGACAATGCATTCCATCTGCCAAGTTTCAACTCTATTAGACGATGGCAAGTGGGCTAGTTAGGCTTCCATATATTTGCCTGTCAGCCACACAAACACCCACATACAAAAAAACTCGAAATTAATATTAAAGATTTAAAAACAAAGCTTTTACAATATGTGTAAGTTTCTTTACAAATAAAGGCTTTATTTCCTTGATTTTATGATTCTGATACACATTAAAATATTTTTAAATTTTCATGTTTAGTTCGTTCGTTAATTTGGTGAACTGTTAACAGCCACAGTCACTAAAAGAGTTTAATATTTTAAACTTTTTTTCAAGGCCTTAAAAGTACTTAAAGATGCTAAGAGGTCTTTAAAAGTGCTGAATTTATTAGTCCTTAATAAAAGTTGATAGTGGGAAAATCTGTGGAAGCCTAATTAATCCATTTTTCATCATCCAATCGGGCTGAAACTTGTCGCTTAGATTCGATGTCAATGACAATGCATTCTTTCAAATTTTGGTAGCTGTCACTGTCACTGAATGGTGGCTTTTATGGAATACTAATAAACCAACCTGCCGTCACCCAATCGCGCTGGAATAGCATTAGAGACCGATCATTGAAGAAACGATTTCCTGTTGCCAAAATTTTGTAATAAATAAATTATAAAAATTGTTTTAAACAGAATAAATAAAAGATATTTGGATGTGAATGCATAAATTCCCATGCATTTCACCGAATAAATTTTGAAAAGTAATTTACGACATATTTTTCTAATAGAGATGTTTTTAATAATTAAAATTAGATGCCAAAACCAGGCATAAAAATTGTCAATGCATATAAAAGACTTATATTAAAAACTTTGTTTTTATGAGTTATATTGTTATGAAGTTATGTTCTGTAGAAAACACTCTAGACGGAAATTAGTTATTGTCTCTATACGGAGATCCTTCGGAACGATACCATTCTTCAAAAACAGCCATTTAAAACCAGCCCATTTCCTACTATACCACCTGTGTCATGCACCGAAACATATTGTAGAGTTACAGCAGTGTTCTCCAAATCGTTTTATTGTTCTTTTTTTCTGTTCTAGACTTGAAAAGCGCCGCCAAATTTATGTCGCGTGAAGAACGTCGCGTAAAACGTGACTTTGACGTGAATCCTTCTCATTAGCCACCCTATTCCGGACGCTTCAGAGCCAAGCCATGACCATGGTGGCCACAAAGAGTGCGATTTCAATGTTCTGGAACATTTAAATGGGGTATGCGAGATAACGCAGGGGGATTCGAAAAGGACATCTGTGAAATTAGTCGGTGGTTTTTTTGTTTCCCCCCCCCCCTTTTTTTTTTCTTTCTTTCCCCCCCCCCCCCCCTCCTTTTTTTTCCTTTTTTTATTTTTTTCCTTCTTCTTCTTTTTTTTTCTGGTATGTTAACATCCTTTTTATCCTGAAAGTGACAGTAAAATATAAGGAGCAATTTTATTTTTAAATCCTTTATGTTAACTTCGATTTTGTAATTCGATGGCGGGCAAATCTGCACAGGCCTAATTAACCACCTTACCGTCATCCAGTCGAATTGAAACTTGGCAGATAGATTTAATTTCGATGGCAATGCATTCATTCAAATTTAAGGGCTGTAACTGTCACTAAAAGGTCGCTTTTACAAAAAAAACCAACTTGCCGTGATCCAATCGCACTCATCGATATAAATAAACAACTGGAGAAAATGAAGCCGTTGCCAGATGCCGTTGGTGGGATAAAAAATACGTATTGCCGAGGATTGAAAATAAAATCTTGTGTTGTACACAGCAGAAATGTCAACAGTAGACCTTAATTAGTAATAATGTGCAAAAAAATATATACTATAGCATTTTAGAAGGTTTTTCGCATTTCCATCCAACTATAAAAGTGAACTGTGATTGGTTAATCTTCCCACCAGCTTCGCAATCCCCGGCGCGTTTTTCTCTTTGCACTGACAATGGAGCAGTCTATCCAGTTGTTTATCTATATCGATGATAGCACTCAACCGACCATTGAAAAAACTCTTTCATGATGCTAAATTTTGTTTTAATAAATAAATAAAATTACTTTTATCAGAATACATAAATGTTATTTGGATGTGACTGCTTACGTTCATTTTTAATAAATAAATTTTGAAACGTAGTTTCCCGCTCATTTTGATGGTAGAAATGTTTTTGATATTTAAAATAAGATGCAAACATCAAGAACACGCTGTTTACAGAATTAGCGCTGTGTTAACGAATATAAAAATTGGCAATGCATATAAAGGATTTTTATAAACACTTTGTTATTATGAGTTATATAATTAATTGTTTGCAACTGTGTTTTGTAACTTCACGTTAGAATCTTGGTTATCAACTTTGTAGAGCTATGAATGTTCCATGGGAGAGGTTTTAGTGACATTAAGGTTGGTTGTGACGTCAAATAATTTATAGTCACGTGTTATGACGTCACTTCACATCACCATTTCCAATTAAGGGATTGGAAAAATTATATTTGTTCTATGCTGTAATAAATTTTTAATTGAAAAGATGAATATCATTAAAGTTCAACTTTAAAACTAGGGGTGTGGAACATCGTACAACTTTCAATTACACTATAATACTGATGTTAATTTGTTGTCATTTACCGTTTTTATACTTTAATCATTCATTTAAAAAAAATAGCCAGTTTAACGATATTTTTTGCGATAATTCGTGTACGGATCTTTAAAAAAAAAAAAAAAAAAAAAAAAAAAAAACTTGCCAAATTGATGATTTTGGCGATATGATTTTCTATAATTTTTATATTATCCTTTCTTATAAATGAAACTGAGGGGAGAAGAAAAAAAGATCGTTTATGAGGTATGCTCAAAGAAAGAGAACTCTGTGTTAAAGGTATTCGTTTTTCAACTTTTTACACCATTGAAGTATTTTTAAGGGAATTTCTATTCGGAGGTGGGGCTGTTTAGAACACCTTACGAGGCATCACTACAGCGATTCTGATATAAAATCATTAGAGCTGTTTTTTAGCAATCATTGAAAAACATGATTTTTTCAATGGTAGCTACCTTATGCACATCCGCGATTTTGACGAAAACCTAAATGGTCAGTCTCAAGGTCACCACTAACCTCATTTAAGCATCCTGGGTCAGTACGTAGGGGATTTATGCTGAACACGGACATAGACAGATATTTTTTCTTTACAACTTTTTTTGAAATCATGATCAAAATGTGGAAAAATGCAAAAAAAAATCGAATTTTATTTGTTTGACCGAATGCTATATTTTCATTGCCCTATATATATAGATGGGTAATTGAAAGTGAAAAGAACCACAGGTCAGAATAAATTAAGGGGGTCCGGTACGGAAAATAAAAAACTTTATTTATAAATATTTTTGTGTCAAAAATTTATCTTATGTATGAGATACTGTTTTTATGCCTATGTTTTTTTTTTTAAATATTGTGTTCATTTATTTAAAAAAAAATTAAAAACCAAGAAAAATCTATAACAATTGATGTTTGCGTATTTTGATTTAGGTCAAGATTTTTTTTTTTTTTTTTTTTTTTTTTTTTTTTTTGTGGAAACTTTCTATAATACAAAATTATATAAAGAAAATTTTGTCTTCACAGAATTTTGGTGGGTGAATTAGAAAAATTTCTCAAAGTTAAAATATTGATTTTTAAAAGAACAAAAATTATGTTTTCTTTTAAGCTAAATGTTATATTTTAAAACAGAATTTTAAAAAATAAAATTCTGTGGCGGCAAAATGTTTAAAACTATATAAATTAAATGCTACAAAAATTTAAATAACCAAATGTTAATGGTTGCGAAAATATATCGATTTGAATATGCAACATCTGTGAAAAACACTATTGCTCGAAAAACGCACTTTAAGCAGACGCTTCAAGGCGTTACGTCCATTAGTGATGTTTAAATAACAGGTAATTTCGTGGCGTTCTAATCACCGGAGGAATACGATAAAAACATCATTCTCTTTAGGAATATATTAACTATTTTTTAAAATTAGAGAAAAAAAATGTGATTTTTAACTAAATTTTGGAACCGGGCCCCCTTAAAAGTTGAACCGAATGAACATGAAGAAAGAGGAAATGTTATGTAATAAATAAAAAAAATAAAAAATGTTTGTGCTATTTTTTTTTATGCTAAGCCATCGCCACCTTTTCTGCATATATTCAGATCAAATTTCAGGTCACACTGACGAGTAATTTTTTTTATAGCTTTTTAAAAGTTTAACTTTAATTTTAATCACCCGGTGTATTGATACATGTGTTTGTAAGGAGACAAACAAGTTTATATGCAAGTGCAACACACACGTGTAAGGATACAGACACATACACACACACACATATATATATATATATATATATATATATATATATATATATATATATATATATATATATATATATATATATATATATATATATATATATATATATATATATATATATATATATATATATATATATATATATATATATATATATATATATATAATGTGCAAGTTAAAACATTTCTTGTTAAAAACTTTTTATTTTATGGCAGTAAAATAATGTACTTACATGAATGATAGAGATTATCAAGTATGAAATATGAAAATGCTTCAAAAATTTCCTTCGCGACAATATTTCTTCTGGTTCTGCACATTTTTGACATCTGATAGAGCCCAGATTTAACGCGCCGGAATATTCAGCAGTACCAAAAGTTTAACATAGTTTAATTGTAACCCTTTCCTGTTCCTTAATTTTTCTGATATGTTTTCTCTGTACTTTTCAGAAAAAGACACTCTAATTTTAAAATGGCCTAGCTGCGAAATAGTGAAGGACAGAGAGAAGAGACCAGTTGTACGTAGGATAAAAAGGTACGGAATTTTATTGCAATTATTTTATTTTGCAAAATTAATTACCCTATTGAAATGCGGCAGCAAAATGTTGTAAAATCTGAATATAGTAGAATGGGAGAGAAAATACCATATGATTCCTTGACAATAATGCATCCTTGGTGACAGGGCAGTACAAACGGCCACTTTTGCAAAAATCAGTGGTTTTTCAAGGCCTACAGACGGGTTTTCAACACCCCATATTAACTAGAAACCATTTGCAACCATCGTCAAATTTACTTCCATCAATCCATTTTGCAAAGCGGTGTAAATAAATTTCCATACATGTCTATTAAATATACCACTAGTCTCTTCTTTGAGTCTTAACTGTTTTGCTATGTCATTTGAAAGTTAGGAATTCCTTTCTGAAAAATACCGCATTGTATTTGTTAGTGATTGTAATCTGAAGAATGCGAAACCTTATCGGAAATAAGCAAAACTTGCGTTTATACTACGTATTAGAAATTTTCAAATTTGTATAAACTTTATTAACATAAACCCTTGATTCAAATAAAGCATAGAAAAACTTTCAAGTGTAAGAAAATGCCCCAGTCAGCCATGATCTCATTTACATTTAGTATTTGTTTATGTAGTAAAAGTTAAATCTGATCATCGCTAAACAAGTTTCTTTCAATATATGGTTGTTATACACTTTTACGATACAGTGAGTTATTCCTTATATAGAGATTTAGATTTAGCAGCTGCTTATCTTCTCAAAAATAGTCTTATTTTCTGTAAAAAGCTGAAGTAAAACTGCGTATTTACATCCATTTGTACACCAAAACAAATACAAGTTTTAAACTAGATTCGAAAGAAATACAAAAGCCCAAACTTTACAATTTCATACACGTAAGATCTCCCATTCGAGCTAAAGCTACCTAATGTTATGAATATTTTTGGAACAGTTCAGGTCCATTTTTTTCTTGTTGCCAGATTTTACCAATATCCATAACTTATTCTCCCACGATATCGTTTATAAGCACACTTGTTTGCATATTATATCGTGCAAAACCTATATTCAACCTCAAGCCAAGCACCAAAACTTTAACAACGGAAATAAAGCAAATAAAACCACCCAATAATAAATAAAATATGTACAAAATAAAATATATATATATAAAGTGGACAAAAACTCTACAACAATTGCGCGGTAGCTCTCTTTAAGAAAAACTCGGCGGTTTAACCGCCAAATCTTCCCACATCCGTTTAAAGTTAAAACAAAATAAAACCCAAAGTGAGAGAAGTGGATGGGGGGAAGAAAACTCCTCTTTTCAACCGAATCGGAGGAAAAGAGTTTAAATTTCATCCCGATCGTGTAACAGGTTGAAAGATAAAATAAAAATATGAAAGAGTAAAGTCAGAAATAAAAGTTCCTTTACAGAAAAGCAAGGAAGAGAAGAAGTAAAAAAAAAATCCATTCAATAAATTGAACGCTTCGTTGGACACGGGCTTTTTTAGTCTTTAACCGCTAGAGAAATTTTCGCACTGCCCTATAGCACCTTATATGATAACACTCTTCAAAAATGGGATATTTATATATAGATACATATATATAGAGAGGGTGAAAAAGCGGATTGAGATGAAAGTGAGAAAGCATATAAAAACTGGGTTCCTTATCCATTTATTTCTTGAGCAAAACGTGTATATACTCTTTCAATTCGTCTTTTTTTCTGTGGTGAAAGTTAGAGAATTTTTCTCTCGTTGATGTTTTTTATTGTGGTCTGGTGATGTTAAACTTCGGTGTGCGTTACTTGTTGAGAACATTGTACTATATTTTAATCGTGTGGGATTATTTTTGTTGTTGATTCCCCGGAGTTAAATGCTTTGGCGGTATTATTATATAAGGGATTAATATAAAGTGGTTTTATTAAAGGGACTATTATATAGTGATATAATATAAGTGATTATTATATAGTGGTATTGTATAAGGGATTATTATATAGTGGTATTATTATATAAGGGATAACTGTAAAGTGGTATTATAAAAGGGACTATTATATAGTGATATTATAAAAGGGACTATTATATAATGATATTATAAAAGGGACTATTATATAGTGATATTATAAAAGGGACTATTATATAATATATACTGGTATTATTATAAAAGGGATTATTATATTATGGTATTATATAAGGGATTATTATATAGTGGTATTGTATAAGGGATTATTATATAGTGGTATTATTATATAAGGGATAACTGTAAAGTGGTATTATAAAAGGGACTATTATATAGTGATATTATAAAAGGGACTATTATATAGTGATATTATAAAAGGGACTATTATATAGTGATATTATAAAAGGGACTATTATATAATGATGTTATATAAGGGATTATTATACTGGTATTATTATAAAAGGGATTATTATATTATGGTATTATATAAGGGATTATTATATAGTGGTATTGTATAAGGGATTATTATATAGTGGGTATTATTATATAAGGGATAACTGTAAAGTGGTATTATAAAAGGGACTATTATATAGTGATATTATAAAAGGGACTATTATATAGTGATATTATAAAAGGGACTATTATATAGTGATATTATAAAAGGGACTATTATATAGTGATATTATAAAAGGGACTATTATATAATGATGTTATATAAGGGATTATTATATACTGGTATTATTATAAAAGGGATTATTATATAGTGGTATTATTACAAAAGGGATTATTATATAATGGTATTATTATGAAATGGATTATTATATAGTGGTATTATTATATTGTGGTATTGTTATAAAAGGGATTATTATATAGTGGTATTATATAAGGGATTATTGTAGGGTGGTATTATTATAAATAGGTTGGTTGTTTTCAGATTGTCTGGCGCCGTCAGCAACACGAGGGCTATAATGCGCCGAAACATTCGTCATTAGACAAACCAACATATATTTACAAACACCCATGCCAACACGGGACTCGAACCCGCAACCTCGCGGTCTAGAAGCTAGCACGCTAACCACTACACCGTTTGGTCGGCTATTATAAATAGGATTATTATATAGTGGTATTATTATAAAAGGGAATTTGGATATTATAGTTAAACGATTTTTTTTGTGTGTTTATGAATATCGTATAACAAGCTTCACCTTTAAGCTAAGTAAACTTTGTATATTTTATATATATATTCCAGTTGAAAATAAATAAAATGAAAAATTTACTTTATTTGCCTAGTGAGACGTGTGTAACCTGCTCAATTAAGACAGCTTAGGGGAATAGTTTTTTGATAGTTCATCACAGTTGGATATTTTATTCTATTTCTAAGAGATATAAGATATCGTAGGTTTCCTCCGCGCGTAAAAATTGTGATTGTTTCTTTTCTAAAGTGTTGTCATGTATTGTATACTTACTGATTTTTTTTTTTTTTTTTATCTTTTTTTTTTTTTTTTTTTTTTTTTAACTTCGATTATCAAACAAATTCTAAATATACTCTTCTCTTAACCTTTAAATTGGTCGATTTTGGTATTATATAAAATAACGTTACCAAAAGTCGTTACCAAAAACAAGCACCTTCCAGAAACAGTGTATAAGATGTATTGTGGCATTTATTTCAGCTAATTGCTTTTCTTTTATTTTTATGTGATCAAAGTTTTTCAAAAGCAAATAGATTGAAAAAACATTCTACGTATGCTATGTTTTAACATTGATATATTGATTTAAGTTTTCATAATTTATTTTCGTTGGATGTATTTTGATAAATACTTTGAGTTTATATAAAATGTATTTTGTGATTGTTTACTAGTAACCACATGGATTTTTTTTTTTTTTTTATCCAGCATTTATTTATAAATTTATTCTATGTTCTTTATATTTTCCGCATTACCTAATTTTGATATCTATATAAAGTTTCAAAATAAATATTAGTCATTCAGCCAAAATTTTGAACTAGAACAAACGGTGAACTAGACGAGTAGCCATTTTTCTATAACTAATTCAAAATGAAACATTAAAGAAATTGAATAAGCCTTCTAACTACTTCACACAATAAGTCATATAGAAAGTTTTAATAGAATTTCATTTAAAATCAAAATTTATTAGTAGTGTATGAGTCTAAATGAGTAACGGGCTCAGAAAGAAATTGTAACTTTGTGATCCTTTTATTATATTTGAAAAAATCCTCCAGTTTTACCAGATATATGAACTAAAGAAATAAATATAGCGGAATAATCGTTTACATTCATCGTAATTTTATCAGTCAATTTCCCTGCAATAAATCAATCTATGCCGAGAAACTAGTTTTACAATGTGGAATGAATTACTTGGATACTATGCTTTTACATTAGCTTCTGAACAGGCGATAATTGCTCAAAAACAAGTTTGAAAGATAATTAAATGCTGCTAAAAGATTAATAATTGAGATAAATAAATTCTTCAATTAGCTTAATTAAGATAAATAAGTGATGCGATAAGCTTATTTAATATCTACTCCAAGGTGCTTTTTTTAGATAAATGTTCTGCAATAAGCTTATCTACGATAAACATGCGCAATAGGTTGATTCAAATAAATACAGCAATAAGGTAATTTAAGATAAATAAGTGCAATATTAAGCTTAATTATTAAAAACAAATGCTACAATAAAAAAATTACAATAAATACTGTCTTAAGCTTATTTTAAATAAAAAATATTGCAATAAGCTTAATAATTACGATAATAAATGTTGTTGTAATCTTAATAATTACGATGATTAAATTCGGCAATAAGTTTAACAATTAAGATAATTAAGTGCTGCAATAAGCTTTTTTTAAGTAAAATAAGTGCTATAATAGGCTTATCTAATATAAACAAATACTGCAAAAAGTTTAATCAATTACAATAAATACTGTAGTAAGCTTATTTAAAATAATAAAAAAAAATATATTGTAAAAAGCTTAACAATTATTATATTTAAATGCTGTTGCAATCTAAATAATTACGATTAATGAATTTTGAAATGAATTTAACAATTAAAAGGAATAAATGCTACAAGAACTTTAACTAATGTACAAAACAGACGCGAAAGTAATAATAAAAATATTCACTACGTGCTTTTTTGCTCTTTCTAAGGTATGATGTCATATTTTTTAGACATAAAATTTTAATACATTCATTACTTTACCATATAATTAACTTTAATTATTAGAATTAGAAACTTCTTCTTAATTCAAAATATTTAGTTGTGTTTAGTTTATACAGCAATTATGACCTATTATTAAATATTATAAAAAATGGGGTGTGGAACATCGCACAACTTCCGCTTACACTATAATACAATATAATACTGCATTTAAATTTGTCATTTTGGTGATAATTTTGGCGTTAATTCTTACATGGGAGGCAAAAAAAAAAATTCTGCCTAAATTGCGAATTTGGCGATATACTCTTCGATAATTCTCATGCTATTCTTTCTTGTAAAACAGAGAAGAGGAGGAAAACGGTCGTTGATGAGCGATGCTCAATGGAAGAGAACTCTTTGTTAAAGATAGACATTTTTCTACTTGTCACATCTTTATATCATTTATGCATGAATTTTGGAGGTGGGGTTGCTTAGAACACCTTAAGAGGCATTACTAGAGCGATTTTGATCAAAATAGTTACAGCCGGTTTTTTAGCAATTCCTAAAACACACGATTTTTTCATAGTTTTTTCCATCTGTTTTCATGTTTTGCACATGCTCAATATTGACGAAAACCTTAACGACAAGTTCCATGGGCACCACTAAATCGTACACCAAATTTAAAAACCGTATATTAATTCGTTCGGGAGATATGCTGACCACATACACATAGATACACAGACATTTTTTTTTTTCTTTCTTTTTTTTTTTCTTCTTATTTTTATTTTTTTCTGGACTAATTTTTTTAAGTCAAGGTATTCCAAAATCTGCAGAAATACAAAAAATTAATCGATTTTTTTTTTAACGAAAGTGATGCTTTTATTTCTCCTATATTAACATGCGGCTAATTCAAAGTAAAAACATAATGCTACACAGAAACATTAAATTTCCTCACTTTCCAATTAAGTCAGGCAATCCACACTCTCGGAAGAAATTACATACTTAACTATCAACCACAAAATAAACTCGACCTAATACTAAAGCCATGAGGGTCCCCCCATTAAATCCCTAAATGAATTGCGATCTTTTTTGACGCGCAATTTAACCTCCACCACCTCAGCCAGAAACAAAGGAAAAACCAAACAATTCGAAATAAATACGGGATTTCCGGAGGAGATCCAATGAAATTACTCCTGCGGGACACGTTTCCGACGTTTGTCTTGCAAGACGCACGTCCAGCTCTTGAGTAATTGGCGCGTCAAGGGCTCTGCGCGCGTGCAACACTTCCAGGAGGTTTTTAATCTTTTGCCCCCTTGTGATATATGCCCTGCTTGCCTTCCAGGAGGTTTTTGTTGGAGGACAGGGATTTGGGAAGGAATCACGCGGCCATCAATATTAGGGAGCCGATCTGAGGAGATCTATTATTGATTGCTTACCTTAAATATTTTATTTTATTGTTTGCGGGGGAGGGGGGTTTGGAGAGCGGTGTGTGTTTATATTTAAGAATTGACGACGGGAGGGAAACGTCTTGAAAGGAGGATTGGAGAGTTGTGGTTGAGGATGTAGTAATATTTTTAACCAATCGTATGCAATGTGCATGAAGAATGTGGGGTTAGTTAGCAGTATTGAAGTTTTTTTTTTTTTTTTTCTTCTTCTGACATAAGAGCTGAACGAGTGTTATTCATCACTTGAATATTGTTAGAATAGGGGCTACCTGATGGCGGTGGGGTTAGCGCTCTGGCCTCGCATGCCAAAGGTACCAGGTTCGGATCCTGAGTTAGGCATAGATGTTCGTTGTGGCTCGGAATCCACGTTAAGCTGTAGGTTCCGGCTTGATTAGCCGTCATTGTGCATAAAAATAGGTCGTTAGAGTACAAACTAACTAACTAACCAACCAACTTTTAGAGTAGGATCTGGACTACTGAGAGTAATGCAAGTGTGAAGAGCGAATGCTATCCAGGAGGATTGTCAGGAGGAAATTCCCAACAGTTGCACCTAGAAAGGATGAAACTCCGGATTACACCCTCCCCCTTCCCAGACAACCCGATAAGATTGTGAGGTTGAAAAAAGATTTTAGTGAAACAAATTTCAGCTCTGAATTCTCTCGGCTTTTTCTTTTCTTCAAGTTTCTTAAAATATAAAAATTCCATTAAACTCTCTCATGTAAGATTTCATTGCGTTTGTCTTGATCTCGTTTGAATTAACTTTACTGTAATAGTTTTTCTCGTAGAATCGCTCCCATCACCATTTCCACATTATACAGTTAAAAAAAAAAACCTAATGTAATATATAATGGCAATCGTTATAGAAGTACAGGGGATATTATGATTCTTCAAATTTTAAAAAGAAGCACTGGTTAGAGAATGACCTAACATTTAACACGAATTTACGCAAAGAAGGAGGAAATTATATGATATAAGAAAATAACTATTTCGAACTTTTTCATTATTTTTATACAGTTTTTTGAAAATTCGTTTATAATCACCCTGTGTATCATTAGTTGAGACATTGTAATGGGTTGGTTTGTATGCTCAACGACCAATTTTTTTACACAATGATTGCTAATAAGGCTGTCACCTACAGCTTGACGTGAATTCCGAAAACCCAAACGAACATCCATGTCTAACTCAGAATTCGAACACGTCACCTTTGGCATGCAAGGCCAGAGCGCTAACCACACAGTCATCATGTGGGCAACAAATGAAGATATATTTCTTAATATTCCAGGCCGACTTATTTTTATTGAGCATAAAAATAGGTCCTTGAGCATACAAAACCAACCAAATCCAAACCAATCTTCATTTGTTAAAATTTCACTATTCTGTGATTAATATCATTCTTAAAACTCTGTAAAAGTTGAAATAGTTTTACATAAAGCTGCAATCGTTACACTCTTTCAACCTGTCCCACTCAAAACCCAAAACTGTCAGAATTCAGTCAAACACAAGTCTGTAAAGAAAATATCTTTCTCTTGCTAGACTCCGCGGAAAATGGGGGTCGTCGTACGGCAACAGACAACGACGCTAAACAAGCTGACGGGAGCTTTTTCTTACGACGGACAGTACTGTTTGGCTCTGGCAAGTTGGCGAAGAGGAAAGCACAGGTCAAGCGGTTCGGACCAGTTACTAAACAGATCGGAATCATCATACCACCAAATGAGCCAAAAATTGTCAGAGCCGCACTATACTCCTTGATGTTTAATTGTAATTCTTTACAACAAACATTTTTCAAAATGATCCTCATCACAACACAGCCAATGGAGGTCGAAAATGTTTTTGCAATCGGAAACATATGGGAGCAACGGTTGCCATAGCAACGATTCAGCCGTATCATAAATTCAGGTACTGGCTATAGTCAACTTCCAGAAAGATTCTCTAGGTGGCGTTGCTGTAGTTCGCCTCTTTGGGCTGATTTGAAGGATTTTTCTTCTCTCTAGAATTGTGAGCAGAACAGGTTTCTTATTTGTAGAAAATTTTGTTCACTTATCGCAGACGTTTTATCTTCGTTTTCAATTCTAATAATATTTATTTAAGAAAGTTAGCATAATAATAATTTTACTTTTAAAACTAACAAATTTAGACGCAGCCCGACTGTACTTGCTGTACCCCACGAGCCGTCACTGTCAACAGCATCAACTTTTTCTGCACGCGCCATTTCCTGGCGCGTGGAGTCCCTCAGCAACAGCTAGTCCATAGCGTGAGATTGAAAACGCTGAAACAGGTGTCACCAACACCACACACACAAAAAGCTAATCTCGAATAATAATAATAAAAAAATAAATAAAAAAAAGCGTCTCAGGAGAAAACCTCCCCGGTGGTGGTGTATATATACAACCTTGCCTCTCTCTTCCTACTGTTGTGGGTAGCAGGAAGGTGGGCAGGAAATC
This sequence comes from Linyphia triangularis, assembly GCA_963978545.1. NCBI lineage: Eukaryota > Metazoa > Arthropoda > Arachnida > Araneae > Linyphiidae > Linyphia > Linyphia triangularis. Next base: position 83,395,256 of record OZ021725.1, read on the forward strand.
TGTTGACGAATGCTGCCCCTGTCAACGTTGACGTATCTATTCGGCCCTGCTGGCTGCCCCATAAATTGGAGGATCTGCTTGGCCTGCCAGAAGAGGCGTCTTTTGGTGGATGGAATGTCTTCGGAATCTTTTAAAGGAATGTCCGCGGGATAGAGTTTCGTGGATGGATCTCTGCGAGGAGGAGGAGAGGGGTTTGTTGAAGTATGGAAAATGGTTGTCTGGCAGTTTTGTGGTGAGACTGGATGAGAGAGAGTCGATGAGAACTGATTTTTTTTTATATATATATAATTATTTAAAATGGTACGGTTTGAAAAATGGAATTACCTCAGAATAATATAGTTTCGAAGATGTTTATTTCAGAATAGTAACGTCTGTAGATAATTTTTCTGAATGTTTCTTTTATGCAGAACGATGTATTTTATTTAACTAGCTGAACAATAAACGTGATTTTTTCGGAAGGTACCTATAACTTGAATTTAGGTGTGTTTCAAATAAATCACAATATCAGTTACTGGAACTCATTCTGGTATTTCTTTTGTGGTTGGTTGTTTTTCAGATTATCTGGCGCCGTCAGCAACACAAGGGCTATAATGCGCCGAAACATTCATCATTAGACAAGCCAACATACATTTACAAACACCCATGCCTTACACGGGTCTCGAACCTGCAACCTCGCGGTCTAGAAGCTAGCACGCTAACCACTATACCGTTATTCCTTTTGTGATAATAGTGATTGGGTAAATCTAAATATATACATCTTCTATTGAGAAATGATTGTAAAAAAATATATATGTAATTTGGTTACTTTATTTATTTTAGCTTTTTTAATCAATTAATACGTTTTAAATTTGAAAGCCAAACCAAAATTAATTTAAAAGTTGCAGTGAAAGAATAGAAATAATTCAAAAATTGAGTTGTATTTCGTTAAATTTACAATTACTTTTTACTAACATATTTCTATACGAATGAATTTACACTGGTGTCCAAAAGTTAAGCATAATTGATAATTATGTGAATAAAAAAGGAACTGTACATCAGAATGGCAGGAAACGTGATATGTGAGTGTAAAATGGTTATAAAATAAGGAAGCAAATCAAAAGAACGATAATAATTAATTTTATTATCCAAAGTAGCAGTTTGAAAGAAACTGAGAATAGCAAGAATTCACACTTTAAAGAAAAAATGAAAGAAAACATTAAATAAAATACTGATGCTAAATACTGATAAAATACTGATGCTAAATACTGATAAAATACTGATGCTTAATAAGGCGTGTGGTCACCTCTGACAGCTAGGCACGCTGCACAGCGATTTACCATACTTGCTATGAAATGATGAATGAGTTGTGGGCTCAAATGGTTCCAAGCTTCTTAGGGAGTTCTCTTCAGTCCTGTAACGGAGCTTGGTGGTTGAGAAAGGGCTGCAATTTGTCTCACGATTATATCCCATACATGCTCGATAGGATTTAAATCAGGGGAGTTGGCAGGCCACGACATGCGCTAGATGTTTTCCTTTTCAAGGAAGTCATCAACCAGCACCGCTCGGTGACATGGCGCATTATAATCCATGAATATGAAATTAGGACCGACAGCACCTCGAAACAAGCGAACATAAGGCTCAAGAACTTCATCTCTGTATCTTTGACCAGTCACAGACCCCGTGTCAAAGAAATGGAGGTCTGTGCGGCCGTCCATCATGATGCTTGCCCATACCATCACTCTCCTTGATGGAAAATGATGTCTTTCCGATATGTTTCTTGGTTCAAAACGTGTTCCACGTTCTCTCCATATGGTTACCCGACGAGAATCACTACTCAGACTAAACCGGGACTCGTCACTGAACATCACATTGGCCCACTCTCCCACACTCCAATATTGATGTTTCAAACTCCAGTTCAAACGAGCGCGTTTCTGAGCAGACGTGAGGGGAATGCAAACTGCTGATCTTCTGGCATACAGGCCAGCATGATTGAGTCTCCTGTAAACAGTTTGTCTCGAAATTCGTATTCCTGTGACGACTGTGAACGCCTAACCCAGTGATGTAGCAGTACTGCCCCTCTGACGTCGCGCACTTATTACCAGATATCTGTCTTGGCGAGGGGTTGTGACTCTTGGTCAACCTGATACTGGTCGTCGGGTAACATCCCCCGTTCTTTGAAACCTCTGCCACAGTCTTGAGATCACAGACTGGTTCACATTCAGAATTCGAGACACTTCGGTTTGTGATCGTCCGGATTCCAGCATTCCAACGATTCTTCCTTTCGCAAACATGTCCAATTGGAGTCTTTGTGCCATCATTCACCTTGTTTGATGGTTAACAACGCTCTTTCGCTCAGCAGTTGCCCGAAAATTGTCAAAACTGCCTATGCTGCGTGAATCGGTTTCTCTGCTTTCCAACATGCACAGGTGTTTCACGCAGGACGTAGTCGACTCAAAAGTTTTGCATTAACCCAATGTTTCTTCTTCACCCAATTAATATCCGCAAGAAATTTGGAATAATTTTACGAATATTTACTCCATGTTTTTCGCATTTTACAATTTATGCTTAACTTTTGGACACCAGTGTACAATCTAACCTGTATTTAACCCTTTGCACACGAACCCTTTTTCGCGAGGAGGGACTAGCAACTCGAGACATTTTGCGGCATTTTTGGTTCGGTTTGAGGTTAAGCATTCACTTCATAGAAACTAAATCTAGTCATTGACATTGCATCGAATTTCCGCATCAAACCTAGTAGTCTTCTCCTGTTGCGGCATCCAATCATGTGGTGCCTGTGAGGCTCCGCTCGAGCGCAAAGGGATGAAACTCCTTTTCTCACATTCGAGACTCAAATGCAATGTGCTTAGTTATTAAAAGATCTATTGTATCATAAAAATGCTCTAAAGGTGTAAAAAGAGGGAGAAGTGTCCTTAACACAGAGTTTTCTTACCTTGAGCATCGCTCATCAACGACTGTTTTTCTCCTCTCAACCAACTTATAAGTTGGTTAGTTGTTTTCAGATTATCTGGCGCCGTCAGCAACACGAGGGCTATAATACGCCGAAACATTCATCATTAGACAAGCCAACATAAATTTACAAAAACCCATGCCTAACACGGGACTCGAACCCGCAACCTCGCGGTCTAGAAGCTAGCACGCTAACCACTATACCGTTTGGTCGGCTTTACATTTATAAGAAAAGATAATGTAATAATTTTTGAAAAGCATATTGCCAAATTCGCGATGGTTTTTCACGATGTCCATGTAAGAATTATCGCCAAAAATATCACCAAACTGACTATTTTTCAAATAAATTGAAAATATGAAAATAGTAATAACATTATTCCCCGTCAAATCTAAATGTAGTAACCAGTATTATTCTGTAATTGAAAGTTGTGCGATGTTCCACACCCCTAGTTTTTCCACAGAAAATGAAACAGATTACAGGAATCGCAGACACTAAATCGTAAATCGACACTTTTCTCTGGAAGTTCAATGATTTCTACACATCGCTGATTTGTTAGAATACGACTGAACAAGCTGTTTATCAAAGGCCATATTCGCGGTTCTATCTCACTCAAATCTAATATGTACACTATGCAAATAGCGCGTCGCACAATTGATGGTGTTGGTAACTGTCTGGCAATCCAGCAGTCCGTGCATATCGCCAAAGATAAAAGCCATTTCCTTTACTTATAAAGCCAATTTTAAAACGCCTTGTCGCGGATTTGTTTTCGGCGCGCGTTTCAAGGTGATGTATTATTTAGAATGAGTCGCACTACATCTTTGATTACAACACGCCTGGCGTGTCCATCTGTGCGTGCTTAGATATAAATCCGGCGTTGGCAGCAGTCTGTCAACAGTTTACTTTAGCTACTGTGTAAACCTGTGAAGGGTATAGAAGCGAGCTATTGCAATCTCGTTTTAAAATCTGGTATTGTTATTAAGTAAGAGTGATTTTCGACAGCTTGCAAAGTCGCGCGGCAATCTGATAAGTGTTAAAATCTGTAAAGAGAAATTAAGAATTTTAATGTTGGAGCTGATTCGTTTTATTATACATGCGTTTTCGTTTGTTTTTTGTCCACCTGATTCCTGTGTGGTTAGCGTACTGGCCTCGCATAGCAAAATTGTCGGGTGGTGGTTAAACATGGATGGTGGAATCCACTTTAAGTTGTAGGTCCCGGCCTGATTAGCCATCATCATGCATAAAAATAGATCGTTGAATGTACAAACCAACCAATATACATGTATTTTAACCACTTCATAATGGTGATATGTATAAACTTAACCCAATCGTAATTATTTTGGATACTGATGCCATTTCTAACTGTGGTAACTTACATATGTTATAAAGTAGTCTTGGAAGATCCTATTCCTGCTGACATAGTGTCTGCAGTGTTTATGCTGGTTAAGGCGGTCGCATGATTGAAAGATCGTACACGTGCGCTGTCAAAACACTGGCATGTGAAAGGTCGCGGGATCGAATTCGGATTTCGGATTGTCACTCTATTTTCAAACACGATTAGATGCGACGGGATTGTAACAAAAAAGTCTAGAGTTAAATTTCTTGCTGCCTGGTGGTAGTTTTTCGGGTTTCTTCCATTCGATTTGAAAATGTGGAGGTTTTCCTGTGACAGACCTTCCCGAAGACATTATCCTTTTTTTTTTTCTTTTTTTTTTTTTTTTATTATTATTATTCAGTTTCTACGATATATAGCATAAGTTTTAGAACTCACACAATATAATATCCAAATAAACCAAGCAATCATTTAAATTGATTGGCTTGCACGCTCAACGGCCTATTTATATGTCAAATGAAGGCTAATTCGGCTGGGACCTACAGCTTAACGTGGATTCCGAACCACTACGAACATCCATGCCTGCCCCGGGATTCGAATCCAGCACCTTTGGCATGCGAGCCCTTAGACCACACAGCCACAGGTGGGCCTCAACCATACAAAAAGAACTTTTTACAAAATATCACACTTAAGCTTGGTCCGTATCACATGAATACGGCTCAATAAATGCTAATATTCTTAGGCTTGGCTCTTCTCTCTCTTTCTCAGACTCTTTCTTGGTCCCCACCTCCGATTCTGTGTCGTGTACCACTTAGCATAACCTTAATGAAAACTCAAAGGAATCCAATGATTTTTTTTTCTTTGCGTTGCCGGGATGACACTTGTGCACACAAGCGCACCTTCATCAATTACCGCCCATGCACCAATTGAAGAAGTGCCGAGTTGGCGTGAGAAAATTGTTTCCCCTCCCAACTCACCTTGGAATTCTGATGATTTAAGGCCATTTGAATGGAATTCAATTCACACAAAAGAGTTTGTTTTCGTGCTCAACGCTCAGTACCTTTTTAACTGCTCATCCATTTGTGTGGAATCGGGTAGAAGGACACAAAATTATATAAGTTTCTACGTACACCACAGAACGCTCAGTACCTTTTTAACTGCTCATCCATTTGTGTGGAATCGGGTAGAAGGACACAAAATTATATAAGTTTCTACGTACACCACAGAACGCTCAGTACCTTTTTAACTGCTCATCCATTTGTGTGGAATCGGGTAGAAGGACACAAAATTATATAAGTTTCTACGTACACCACAGAACGCTCAGTACCTTTTTAACTGCTCATCCATTTGTGTGGAATCGGGTAGAAGGACACAAAATTATATAAGTTTCTACGTACACCACAGAACGCTCAGTACCTTTTTAACTGCTCATCCATTTGTGTGGAATCGGGTAGAAGGACACAAAATTATATAAGTTTCTACGTACACCACAGAACGCTCAGTACCTTTTTAACTGCTCATCCATTTGTGTGGAATCGGGTAGAAGGACACAAAATTATATAAGTTTCTACGTACACCACAGAACGCTCAGTACCTTTTTAACTGCTCATCCATTTGTGTGGAATCGGGTAGAAGGACACAAAATTATATAAGTTTCTACGTACACCACAGAACGCTCAGTACCTTTTTAACTGCTCATCCATTTGTGTGGAATCGGGTAGAAGGACACAAAATTATATAAGTTTCTACGTACACCACAGAACGCTCAGTACCTTTTTAACTGCTCATCCATTTGTGTGGAATCGGGTAGAAGGACACAAAATTATATAAGTTTCTACGTACACCACAGAACGCTCAGTACCTTTTTAACTGCTCATCCATTTGTGTGGAATCGGGTAGAAGGACACAAAATTATATAAGTTTCTACGTACACCACAGAACGCTCAGTACCTTTTTAACTGCTCATCCATTTGTGTGGAATCGGGTAGAAGGACACAAAATTATATAAGTTTCTACGTACACCACAGAACGCTCAGTACCTTTTTAACTGCTCATCCATTTGTGTGGAATCGGGTAGAAGGACACAAAATTATATAAGTTTCTACGTACACCACAGAACGCTCAGTACCTTTTTAACTGCTCATCCATTTGTGTGGAATCGGGTAGAAGGACACAAAATTATATAAGTTTCTACGTACACCACAGAACGCTCAGTACCTTTTTAACTGCTCATCCATTTGTGTGGAATCGGGTAGAAGGACACAAAATTATATAAGTTTCTACGTACACCACAGAACGCTCAGTACCTTTTTAACTGCTCATCCTTTTGTGTGGAATCGGGTAGAAGGACACAAAATTATATAAGTTTCTACGTACACCACAGAACGCTCAGTACCTTTTTAACTGCTCATCCATTTGTGTGGAATCGGGTAGAAGGACACAAAATTATATAAGTTTCTACGTACACCACAGAACGCTCAGTACCTTTTTAACTGCTCATCCATTTGTGTGGAATCGGGTAGAAGGACACAAAATTATATAAGTTTCTACGTACACCACAGAACGCTCAGTACCTTTTTAACTGCTCATCCATTTGTGTGGAATCGGGTAGAAGGACACAAAATTATATAAGTTTCTACGTACACCACAGAACGCTCAGTACCTTTTTAACTGCTCATCCATTTGTGTGGAATCGGGTAGAAGGACACAAAATTATATAAGTTTCTACGTACACCACAGAACGCTCAGTACCTTTTTAACTGCTCATCCATTTGTGTGGAATCGGGTAGAAGGACACAAAATTATATAAGTTTCTACGTACAACACAGTACAATAGAGAGCAACTTATACAAAGTATATGTCTGTCCGTCTGAGGTCAACATTGTTATGAAAAACTATAAATGTTATAGACGCGTGCGATGTGGAAAATGAAACGCCGATTCGTATAACAAAATTAAACCGAAAATTCAGACCAGATGTTTCGGATATTTTGAACGGAATCTCCTTTGCAATTCATTAAACCTAAACTATACCTGCTTTAAGCATATTCCATGCATTAGTCATACATTGAACATATCTGCAGAACTTGTAGTTAATGGTTTGGAAATTGATCTTCCTGTTAAAATTATACTCATTTCCGGTTGAAATTCGTATTGAATTTGCCAAACTAAATAAAAAGAATGCATAACAGTTAAACACTAAAATTTGGATAACCGTCCTGGGTTGGACTAGGAAACTATCCATACATACCATAGTACAATATGGGTATATATATACAACAAATCAACAAATGCTAATGGACATTAAGAGTGTGAGGTTTTATTTTGGGGGGAGAGGGGTTGTTACGAGATTGGAGTGTAAATTGGATTTGACTTATCTGACTACCTGACTGTGACATAACGACTTCAATATATACTAACTAAAAGAGCAGGAATATTTTGAAATGCTGTAAATAATAGGGTGCAGAGAAGTGAGTATCTTTTCTGTTTAAATAACAGCGAATTTTTATACCAGTTATGATTTTTTTTTAGCGAAAAATATTTTATTTAATAAAAAGCTTTGCATCATTTCACCAGGTTCCAAATAAGATCATCCAATTTCATTTCTAAAACAATCAGAAAATCAACGATGATACTATCTTAATTAAACCAAAATAGACCAACAAATCATAATTTACTTATAAGGCCATCAGTAAACAGTTAACAGAGGAAGACAATGAAGACAAAACAAACAAACAAAAAATTTAAGTAGCTATAAGGCCTCAAAGCAATCAAATGATTGGTACTTCCAATATTACCACTTAAGATCCTTATCAACTAAAAGACAACTCTCAGATCGCCGTCTCTTCCAATACAAATACCACTCAATTAAAGATGTCACATTATACGAAGTCGTATCCGTTCCCAATGCTGATCAATTCAGCGACTCCCGATCTTTTGACACCACGCAAATTCGACAAAAGCTCCCTCGGACCAATCATCATCCAAACATCAAATGAGATGCAGAGGAACAACTGGAACGGAAGCCACCAGAAAAAGATCTTCTCAAAGAAAGAATACACATTCAATTATGCCAACATATCCGGTTCGTTTGCCACCAGGTTGTATCAGCTGCCAGCTAGTATTCCAAATTGGATAGGTGGATAAAGATGGATACCTCTTGATGCAAGGTTGATGTATCATTTTATTGTCTTTTCCTCCACTGGCGAAGACTCGCTGCCTAGACACACACGCGATGCCTTGTTACAATAGTGATTACGAGGACGTTGAATCGTACTTTAGATTCTCAATCTGGATGTGACATCTTTCGCTTGGAGAAGAAACAAGTTTACCGACTGTGGCTATGCAAATGGCGACTTCAGCTTCTGCCGTTGTTTGCGATGATGGATAGGGATTGCTTATTAATAAGGTTGGGGAGTTTATGTATTCTATGTGGTATGCTTTTTTTTTATCTGGATTGTAGATGTTTGATTGAGTGGATGTAGTTCTAACAATAGTCATTTTTGAAAACCTTTTCTTCTGGGTGTCAGACAATAAAAATTATGCCCGGTTTGTATTATTCAGTGTTATTTACTAATTTATAGTTCCAACTACTCATACTTTAGGCCTTGGTTTCGGATTAGCTTGAGAATAGTTTGGTTGGTTGGTTGGTTGTTTTCAGATTATCTGGCGCCGTCAGCAACACGAGGGCTATAATGCGCCGAAACATTCGTCATTAGACAAGCCAACATACATTTACAAACACCCATGCCTAACACGGGACTCGAACCCGCAACCTCGCGGTCTAGAAGCCAGCACGCTAACCACTATACCGTTTGGTCGGCGAGAATAGTTTGGAATATTGGTCTTTATGTGTTGTGTAACTGTAGTTGGGAGCTAAAAAAGTATTTGTTTTATAGTACATAGTTTCTGAATGCTTAAAAAAAATCTAAATTTTTATTTGACAACCAACTACAGAAACAAGGTCCATCCAAATTAGTTCAGCTTAATTCCTTTTAATAATCCTTCAGTGCAAATCCCATTGTCTCATATAACTACTTAGTCCAGTACAATTTTAGATGTGATAGGACTTAGTGCTCTCTTGTAAAAAAAAAAAAAAAAAAAAAAAAAAATTGTTCGCCAAGTTAAAATGTGATTGTACGCATGACCTCTTTTCTATTCCCATGTATTGTACACTAAACTATTGAAATTATCCTATTCGAAGAATTTTAACAACTGAATCAAATCTCCAGTAGACCTTCGCTTTACTTAATGATCACAACTTTATTCTAAATCGTAATTATTCTGTAAGTGTGGTACTATTTCGTTTATGAATGAATTTGTTTTTATTATTAAGTTTATAGAATTCAATATTTGGACATCCCAAAACACCTTTGATAAGTGATTAATTTATATATATATATATATATATATATATTCGAAAGAAAGAAAAGAGAACATTGACTTTATTTTCCAATTTCTCATTTTGAAACAATGTTTCGACAGATATTGGGTGGAAAAAAATCTATGGGGCAATGACAGACCCAAAATAATCTCCAAAATGACATTTTCAAAACTGATAATTTGAAGGGTGGGTATCTAACTTAAAAAGTTTTGAGCTAGACAAAACTGCCATTTTTGCATATAGTGCTTCATATACGTCAACATTAAACAAAATTAAACTTCGCCCAGATATCAAGAACACACACACATGACACAGGAATTTCACCAAGACAGTGTCAACGGCCTTGAAACTTTAAACCAAATATTCGCGCTCTCTTGTATCAGTGATGAACGCAGTGCCGGAACTAGGGGGGGGCAGGCGGGACAGCTGCCCCGGGCGCTAACCAGAGGGGGCGCCGAAAAGCCAACAAAGCACTATTTGTTGTATAAATTTTAATATTTGGACGAAAGGATAATTTTTCATAAATAAATTTTCATTTTTTCTTAAAATTCTGGATGATCTTTAAGATATTCAACAGAAGAAAAAATCCACTAGAAAAAAAAAATAATACATTTCTGTACAAAGAAAGTAATAATCTATCCTTTTACAAAAGAATGACAACGAATTCTCCCTACCCCCTGATGAAGAATAGGTTTGTGCTACATGGCAGGCTGCCAAAAATGCTAATTTAAAATCGCATTGGTAATATAGTCGCAATGTAGTTAGATAAAATTTAGAATTACAACAATTTAATGCTGTTGAAATTTTCGTAAATTGAAATATGTCGAAGAAATTATCTGGGGCGCAGAATCGCAGAAAAGCAAAAGAAACTGCAAGAATATCCCAACCTTTTATCATCTTGGCTAGTTCACGAGACTGAAACCAATGAAGGTAAGAATTTTTTTAAATTTGTAACCTAATAAACTTCGGAAGATGTGTATTAAGGACAAGGGTTACGTTTGGGATATATCTCTTGCCAAATATATTTATTGTTCTCTAGGAGTCCGCTGGAATTTTTACAGGGGGCTGCAAGATGTTGAATTGTTTAGAAATCGTTTACTTTTGTTTTTGAGGTTGATTATCATTAACTTTAAAGGTTCATTGCGATTCCTAATGAAAATTAATTAGCAAAAAGTTAATTAAAAATTGAAATAATTAACGATTGAAACGTTTTCTTTAAGAGAATAATTTAGTATTTCTTCAGCTAAAAACAGATTTTTTTTTCATTTTTACACATTTTGAATCGTGCTGAGTTTAAAAAAACTGGGGGTTTTGAACTTTGAACAACTTTCAATTCCCACTGTTTCCTTCATTTAATTTAGCAATTATTTTGGCTGTAAAAATGACAGCGCAAGCACGATTTTGACAAAAACCGTAACGGCCAGGTGTAATGGCCAAAGTAGGTCAATCCGTTTGAAAGTAATGCTGACCACAGACAACACACGGACCCACAAACTTTTTTTCTAGAACACTTTTTTGATTCAGAATGTTCTGAAACGTGAAGAAATGCAAAAAAATTATGCGATAAAAAGTTGACACAAGAATTCCTATTGAGCACAAGAATTCCTATTTATCGCAAAACATATCGATTTTTTAAAAATAAAAACGAAAACAGTAAATTACATCCTATCCAAATCTCAATTTAAATGCACTGACTAAATATGTGACTGTATATTTTTAACAATATATTTTACTATATATTTTTAAATCCCTTATATTAACTTCACTTTTGTTTGAGTGTGCGTTTGAGCCTGGCGTACAAATCTGCGGATGCTGGTCTATTCCTAAATAATGAAAAAATAATAAAACATCAAGGCATGAATTCTAAAAATAGATCTCAAGGCCTTATTTTTCATAAAAAATAACGAAAAAGAAAGTATTTTCCAGGAAGTGATAAATAAAATAAAAAGAATCCAGTCTCCATGCTACGAGAAAAAGGCGCCAATTTTCAGCGTGAGTTATATTGTCATTTTGACGGCATTATTTTTCACCAAACAGATGTCATGTTCGTCAAATTTTGTCCATTGCATTGGTGAGAATTTTAAATTTTCCAAGAAAATGGAGAACTCACACATAGCACAGTAAGTAATATATTATTCATTCTATTATTAAAATGAGTTTCAATAAGTTTAAATTAATTGTTCTAAAATAAACATTTATGTGTTTACCAACTATTCAATGATTTTTGTAGACAAGTCATTAAATTAATTTGCTTTTGTGTTCAATGAGTTCTGGTAATATTCGGAAGCTTTTTAAATTTTTGTATTAGTATTTTACAGAAGAAAATATTTTTTGAAATGTAAAACAGCTTAATTGTTTATGATCTAAGACGTTTTGAAACCAGGTTAACCAGATTTTGTGTTAAAAAGTGTTACATATCATTCAACTATGTTCTTTTATTTCATTGTAACTGACATTATTTGTATTGATTCATTAGTTTTTTTTTTTTGTCTTTATGCAAATCTTTATGCAAGCAGAATGAACCCTGGTCATTAATAAGGGCTTGTCAAATATATTTGTTTAAAATTTCAATTAATTAATTCTTTTATTGTTTGTTTCAAAACAGAATTTTACAAAGGAAAAACCTTGGTAAATTCCTAGTTCACGTTTATGGGTTGGCGCACTTTTGAAAAGTTGGCGACAAAGCCAGAATGTCGCTAATTCGGAATTCCAATATGAAAAATTGAGAAACGAACCAGTTCCATGATTTGTGGTATAGGAAGGTTGAAGCCAAAGCGCGTCAATAAAAAAAATGGGGTTGCCAAATTTAGAACTGTATCACCTACAAAACAGCGCCAAATCGGCTTGGCGATATTTTAACGTCAACTAGGAATAGACCAAAACCTTTGTTAATTTTCAATGTATATATAGTTAGCTTCAAATCTAAAAAATTATGGTGTGGGGGCGCCAAAATGAATTCTTGCCCCGGGTAAAAAGTGACCTAGTTCCGTCCCTGGATGAACGGTGTCTGACATTTGGCCACAGAGGAACTAAATTAAGTCACAGATTAGTTCTCCCCCAGGTTTATCGAACTCCCAGACGGACAGACAGACAGACGCCCCTTTAAGTGTCTCGTCAAAGAAGGCCGCCGGAAACCTGGAGCTTGTTGGCAGCTAGCGAGGGTGGCTATCTGCTACTTTATGAGTTTGTTAACAGCTTGCCCCCCCCCCCCCCTCTCCCAATATTTGCCCACTTGGGGGGTAGCAATTGCCACTACACTAGTTCTGCTTGGCGCTAGCATTATCACTTTTGGGGGTTGTTTAGAAAGGCTGTCTGCTGATGCCTTGTCTGAAAAGAAATACTAATACTTTTATTTTTTCCTTTTCTTTTAAAATTCTGTGTTGTCCAAATTTAGTTTTATTTTAAAATTCCTAATATTAACTTCGGTTTCATTTGTGCGGGGTAACCGATGAAATCTATCGGAAACCTAATTATCCCCCAGCCGCCGTCATCTGATTGGGTTTGAAACTTCGCATATAGATACGATGTCAATGAAAATGCGTTTTATCAAATTTTGGGGGTTGTCACTGTCACTAAAATGTCACTTTTACACATGTCTCTATAATCGTTTTGGAATATTAATAAGTCCCATTTAACCGATCATTGCTGAAACTCGTTCTTGTTTGCAAAATTAGTTTAATCGGAATAAATAAATGATAATTGTACGTGAATGGATTGTGGTCCATGTTATCCATGTTTATCATGGAGTGTGGTCCAGTTAATTCAACGTTGCGTTGCGTAGTAACCCTGTAAGTGAAATAATTTTAAACGATCATTATTTAAACTTTTTCCTGTTGCTAAAATTGTTTTTAATCAGACTAAATAAAAGACGTTGAATGTATAAAATTCGCATGCATTTTTAATAAATGTTGAAAAGTAGTTTTCAGCATTTTTTTTCTTCTTATAAATGTTTTTAGTATTTAAAATTAAATGAAAACACCAGTACACGCTGACAACAAAATCGGAGCTATGTTAATGATTATAAAAATTAGCAATGCACATAAAGGATTTATAATAAAAACTTTGCTTTTATGGATTGTATTATTCTACGGTTATTAATCTACGGTTAAAATAATTATTTGTTTAAAGTACTTTTTTACTGATATAGTATATGATTACCTTACAATTGAACAGATTGCAAGGCTCTTCAAATGGTTGAAATCCATAGTCCAAAATAATAATAATAATAACGTTACGTTACACACAAACTTGGATTGTAGAAAATATGATTACCATGGAGATATTAGAGTAGTGATGTTATTTTAAGATAAATATCTGATCAAGTTTTGGGGGATGTCACTAAAAGGTCGCTTTTACACACTCTACTATTACCTCTTGAGAGACCAATTAACCCACTTTCACTTACCCAATCGAGCTAATATTTGGCAATCAGACTGCATTCTCTCAAGTTTTGGGGGCTATCACTTAAAGATCCCTTTTATAAATGCTATGCACCTATAGCAGCTTCAGATGACTAATCAACCCACTTTTGCCTTTATCTAATCCAATGAACTGAAAGGGGGACAATGCATACAAAAGAGTAAAATCAAAATAGTCTTTATCAGTGTCGCCGATCATTAGGGCAGTAACTTTTCTGACACAAATGACGATTTAGAAAAATGTTATCAGTTAATTTTTTATTTAAACAAGAATATATCCTCTATAAATATCGCACTGAAAGATTTACTTTGCTCTTTGAAATTCTTCTCAAAATTACTGACATTGTTGTAATGTTTCTGCATGGTACAGTCCTTTGTAGATTTCAATTATCCATATGTTAGCATAGGATAGTAAAAGTATTGTTTGTTTGTTTTCGGTAAAAAAAAAATTCGATTTTTAAAAAAAAAAAAAAATTCAGGTTTTGAAACGTCCCGATTTCAAAAAATATGGTCTACAAAAAATGTCTGCCTGTGTGTACGTAGTCAGCATAACTCCCAATCAAATTGCCTTACAATGTTCAAATATGATGTACAGGTTAGTGGGGGGGGGGGGGGAGGCATGGTATCTGTCGTCGCATGGTCGTTTTCGTCAATATTGCGCAAAATATTAAAACGTATTATAATCATGTTTTTCAACAATTGCTAAAAAAATGGCTCGAAAAAAATGGGGAAGGATAATATAAGGATTATCGCCAAAAATATCGCTAATCTGGCCATTTTATCTAAATGAATGATGAAAATATAAAAATGGTAAATGACACAAATCCACGTCAGTATTATAGTGTAATTGAAAGATATGTGATGTTCTACACCCCTAGTTGTTGTATAGGTTTGTATAACCTAAGAACTTGAGCCATTCAATGAAATAAAAAGATTATTTTCTAAAGATTCAAGTGCCTTTAACACAGAGTTCTCTTCGCTTGAGCGTTGCTCACCAACGACCGTTTTTCTCCTCTCATCTGTTTCATTTACAAGAAAGGATAGTGAAAGAATTATAAAAAATATCATGTATTACCAAATGCGCCAGTTTGGCGTATTTTTTTTTTTCTCTTTGTCGCTATCAGAATTATCGCCAAACAATCAATTTTTTTCAAATGAATGAAAATATCAAAATGGTAATAACTCTATTTCACTTCAAATTTAAGAGTAGGACATAGTAAGTATCATTCCCTATACTCGCTATGTTACAATCTTCTAGTCCAGTGCATTTATAAACTACTTTCTATAAAACCTTCACATTTGGTGAATAGATACGAAAAAGATCACTTCATGAAATGTCATAAACTGTTTTCGTATAATGTTGATCCATTAAAAATGAAAATTAAAATAGCAAAAAACAAATCCAGGCAGAGCCACTGCATATGCATTGACGTAAAGATTTCAAATATGAAATAAAAATATATTAGACGCTATTTTCGAGTTTTTAATTTATTTCCTTTCATTAAAAGATCGTTTTCGTACCTTCTCACCAAATTTCAATGTTTACTACAAAAAAGTTTCTAGATGCACTGGTCTATAAGATTGTACAATACCGAGTATATAGGGAATGGTCCTTTTTAAGACTTTCTCTTAAATGTAGTGACCTATAGTGTTATAGAAAGTTGTACGATATTCCACACCCCTTGTTAATGAGGAACTATCACGTTTTTTGGTTTTATTTTTTAAAAAAAGTAGAGAAAAAAATCACGAAAAGCAATACCATTGTTTCAAAAATTTGAACTCGGATAGATAGTTAAAAAAAATATTTAGTTTTTCCCTTGGGCGATTTGGCGGGAAAAAGCTACTTTTGAGTGTGACGTCAACGCGCAGATGATGAACCAGTCTAAAACCTGTTTTAGACGAGGTTTCTTTTCGGATTTTCGACGGAATCTATGCGTAACTACGTCACGTTTTTTTTTTTTTTAATGCGTTTTTCGTCACGTGACTTTTGCTTTGATTTCAAACTCGATTTTTGATTAATTGAAAGTGTAAAGATAAAAAAATAATTGCTCTGCTCAAATATATTGGTTGGATAACACTAGAAAATACCAAAATTATTCATTTTCCTCACTTGTGCAAGATCCTCATTAGGAAAACCTATTTCAACCAACCAACAACAGTAAAATACGTCCCCAAACCTTTAATTCCGTCTTGTATGATTTGAGTATCCCGAATAAATTTCTTAAGTATTCCGAAAGACAGCGAGCAACCAATTCGCACCAACCCAAAGCCGTAAATTTGCAGGTTGATAAGATTCATTTTGCTTTATCAGTAGCTAATCAATTCCGTCTCCCCAAATAGTGCGTTATAGTGTTTACTCTGTCTGCGAACGGAGATAAAGCAACGGAAATGGTTTTTGGCGTTATTCTTCTTTCTTCTCTACATTTTTAAACTCGTGAAACAATCAAGCTTGTACTTGACAGGTAAACACATAAACATATATAAAGCAAGTGCTTTATCTGGACAGTGTGTGTGTATTTTTCTTTTTCCGATACCCAATTCTCCCTTTATACAAAGGCTCACCTGATGACTGTGTGGTTAGAGATCCGGCCACGCATGCCAAAGGTGCTGGGTTCGAATCCCGGGTTAGGCATGGATGTTCGTTGTGGTTTGGAATCCAAGTTAAGCTGTAGGTCCCGGCCTGATTAGACGTCTTTCTGCATAAAAATAGGTCGTTAAGCAACAACCAATTAACCCTTTCTTACAGTCGTTATAAAACAACCAACCCTTTGTACAAAGCCAAAATTGATAAGTGATGAAATGATGTACCAATTAATACGCTAAGACTTCCGCTTCTGATGGATTTATTTACAATCGCACACTGTGCTATTTGTTTTAAAATCGAAATTCAAAAAACATAGTTTTAAAATTTTTGACAGTTTGGTAGTAATACGGTAAATGGGAAGTGATATAGAAAAAAGTAAATCGCAATTTAAGTACGTCAAGGAAACCTAAGGAATCTTTTGCCTCCACAATATCTCACTCTGATGAACTTTCAAGAATACAATTCCTCTAAGCAATCTTAAATGCGCCAGCTGTACATAGGCTGATTAGTAAGAAAATTATTAGAAACTGTATCTGCTCCAGTTGACAACTGTTGTCAATTTATTTATGTACGAGTGAGATTTTAAAACATTGTACTTATTTTTCACGAATTTCTCTATATGTTGTTTGTTTAATATATAAATTTCTTAACCCGCGAGTGTTCTCTAAAGCTGGTTAAAAAATAACTGTTGTTTTACACCGATTTCGACTGCCTATTTCTGCTGTATTAAGTGCTTAACTTTGCCAATTTCCTCCTAGTAGTTTTGAACTCCATATGAATTGGCTAAATTCTACATTACCATACACATCAGTGTTCAGAGAGACCGGATCGAACTCGTGCTCGTCCGATCACGTGCTTGACCCCCCCCCCCTCCCCAACTCACTATGCACCGTGACGGCATGCTTATTGGCAGGGGGGTAAAATTATTAACACTTATAAGGGGATGGGGGGAAGGGCTAGGTGACTAAAGTTTGTATAACCTGATTTTTCAAAATGATAATTAGAAATCCAGCTGAGATTTTAATTAATAGTCATGCATTAATTTTTGTTCAAAGGAATTATTTTAAACCTATATAATACTTCTTTTCAATGTGAATTTCCCAATTTCTTTATCCGACCAAACGGTACAGTGGTTAGCGTGTTGGCTTCTAGATCGCGAGGATGCGGGTTTGAGTCCCGCTTAAAGCATGGGTGTTTGTAAATGTATGTTGGCTGGTCAATTGACGAATGTTTCGGCGCATTATAGCCCTCGTTGTTGCTGACGGCGCCAGATAATCTGAAAACAACCTACCCAATTTTCCTACACTTCATTTTTAATTTTCAAACATCAAAGAGGATGAAAGTACAGCGTCTTAAGCCTCCCTGATGGCCCTCCATGTCACCAGACCATCGGATCCCTGACTATGTCACTTTTAAAAACGTATATTTCTTTTTAAAACGAAAAACCTCCAATCGTTACGTTACGCTTGTTTTCTTTATCACATGGGGTGGGGTGGGTGTCAAAGAAAATATGCCGAAACTGTGGTTAACTTGTCTTACAAGAGGGCCTGGTTGATATCTAAATGTGTTGCATATAAAAAGACGCGGTGCAAACACAACCTAGGAAGTTTTCGACTGCCAAGTCAGCCAAGAAAAGCAAGTCAATGAAAAAAAAACGCACACAAATGCAATATTCGTATAAATATACGCGTCACGGTGAACACACAAAGTGACAGGCAAAAGGTAAAGAAGACATAGGGTTCCCGGACCCACAATCCATCACGTGCTACTTTAACCTTGTCAACAAAAGCAGGAAAAGAAGATAGAAAAATGACTTTTGGCCGTCATTTCCAACCATCGCAAAAGAAATTTCTCTTCTCCGTTGTTATTATTATTATTCTTACTCTTCGTTATCTCTTAACCTCTTTCGAGTCTTGGAGCTTGGTTCCATGCTGCAGTATCTGAGTAAAAGAAAAGAAAATACACACACAAGATAGGTTCTTGACTCTATCCGTTAAGGTTGCTGTCAATCAATCGCGTTTGATTTTCCGACTCCCCCGCTGACGGTTGAACCGATTTTTTTTTTGTGTGTATGTGTGTTTGTATGTGTGAGTCGCCGTTGGGTTGTAATTTACTATTATTTTCAGAAGCCGATAGCATTTTTTTTAATGTGGTTTTTGTTTTTTCTATTTCGGCGTTTGATTGAAGTGCTGCTGCAGTAGCCGAAGAGGATGTGGTTGTTTTTTTTTTAAAAATGGAGGCTCGATGGTTTCTGGTTTCTGCCTTTCATCACAATGGCTAAAGTTTGAAAGAGATCTTTTCCTATTTCCATCCTTTTACTTTTTGGGTTATTTCTGTTTTAATTTTTGTTCGTTGTCCATGTGCAGCACTAAGTATCACCAATCTTTGCTTGCAGATACTTGAAAAATAAGGCAACAAGGTCTAAAAATAGAATTCTTGAGTTTTATTTCTCTAAAGTCATATAGGTTGTATTAGGAAAACTGCCAAATTTTTAAACGTTTTCAGTTTATTTACTTTCGAATTATATCACTCAATCAAATGATGCCTTGGGAAAGGCTAAGTTTAAAAATACAATGCAATAAAAAACGGCTGGCAAAAGTAATTATTGATGTCCAGAGGCATCGATATAGATCCGGTGTACACATATTAAAAGGGATTCAATAGCGTCAAATAAAGTAAATTCTCAGACTCGGGTGCAAAAGTGGTGTAATTTCAGTGGAAAGACCAAGTATAAATCTAGGTTAACTGAAAATTCCCAAAATTACAGTTTTAGACAATGGGGTCGTCATGCGGTTGAAAGATTTATTACAGCAATGGTCTGGAACGACGAAAGATTGTAAAAATGACGTGACAACTAAATTCTCATCGAGCTCATCTGTCACGAACACCTCCAAGATTGGTTTACGCACGAATTAAGGAAAGTATTGTGATTGAGGAAATCAATCCAAGTTACCTTTAACACGAATCATTTACATTCTCCAGGACATGGTCACAGTGGAAGGGCGAAAAAATCTATATCGATAACAAACCGTACAAATGTGGTAAGACTGGGTTAAGAGTGGTATGTTCTCTTTGATAAATAGTACTTGTTTGGTATACACAGGGTCTTCAGATGACACAGTAATATAGTTTAAGGAACTGGTAAAGATTGGTATTTTCAGAATAAATAAATTTTAAAGTGCCTCATACCACAATATTGCTGTTGGTATATTCTGGACTGTATGTCTTAGCTTAAATAAGATTTTTATTTACGGAGCGTTGATCAACGATCTATGCCCCTTCATATGATTGGTTACAGATTAAGTTTTTTACAATTAAATGGGCACGTTAAAACAGAGAGACAAGGTAAAAACTTAACAATAAACTTAATCAAACTAAATCAAATATCTATTTTAAATAGTTCACTTATCAAAAGTTCAACGTAGAAAAAACTAGTACGAATAAACTGATATCTAAGATCAGGGCGGAATAATCTTACCCTCAGTAACGGCCCGTATTCAAAATGGTTAGTGACCCCCGTCTCCCTCATTTCCCACATTCATTCATGAATGGAAATTCTATAATCTTAATTACTCAAACTCAAAGTTTCCTTTCAATATTTACAAAATGATATAAGAAAGAAAGTAGGGGGTGGGGGGGGGGGAACTTATTTTAACTTATTTAAAAGTAGCTGGATACCCGTAATTTTAGCAAGTGCATTTTTTTTAGCTAGCTGCGTGTTACGGTGATCCGTCATTAGTGTATAGGTCCAGCATTTGGAGCTGGCAAAATTCATTGCTATGAAAAACAAAACTCGCTTCGCTCGCTGAAAAGTTCTTTGACACTTAAGCACAGGCTTAATTCACTCGTTGAAAGATTCATTGCAATGCAAGCATGGGCTCGCTTCGCTTGCTGAAAAGTTCATTGCTCACTTCACTCACTAAAAACAAATTGCTACGTAAATCCTTAATATTAGAAGCCCCTCCCCCCGTCGAGAAACAATAAAAATGTCCCCGTTAATACATAAATACAACATCTCTTTGAGAATATGTTAGTTATTTATCGGGGAGCTTTTTACTTACCCTAGAAATTCCATTCTAATCTGCCGAGCGAACGGTATAGTGGTTAGCGTGCTAGCCTCTAGACCGCGAGGTTGCGGGTTCCGAGTCTTGTGTAAGGCACGGGTGTTTGTAAATGTATGTTGGCTTGTCTAATGACGAATGTTTCGGCGCATAATAGCCCTCGTGTTGCTGACGGCGCCCGATAATCTGAAAACAACTAACCATTCTAATCTACATTTAAGAACATTATTTAAATAAATAATCAAAGTTGACTAGCAATTAGTAAATTTTAATTGTCAACTAATAATTTAGATGCAACCCGGCTGTACTTGCGATACCCCACGTGCCACCACTGTTTATCCTACAATTGAAAGGAAAAATCATTTATAGTAAACTTCTTTTATAATGCCCATCATGGTTTTTTTTTACTTTACTTTGTGCGTATCTTGACACAAATAATAATTAATATATTTCGCATTTTTTTTATAAGAAACAATCCCGTGAAAAGCATGTACGTTAATGGCGCGATTTCTAAAAAATTTACAGGATTCTAAATAACTACCAAAATAAATTATTTTAGGTTGTTCGACATTGAAGAACAGATCTTTTCAGACATTTTCATAACCAGGGGTATATTGTAAGGATAATGCAATATAATAACGATCTACTAAGAGGGTCAAAATTCAATCACTGTGGTCGATTTTTCTGGTTCAATTTTTATGACGTTCCATTATTTTCATTTTACTTAATACGAGAAGGAATAACACATGTTGAAAGTTTGCTGCTCTGTCGTCATAATCTAAAAATCCCTAAATCCTAAGAAAATCTCGTGCATTTTTTGATTACGTCCTTTTGAAATTACACATTTGTTTATTACTTTCAATTACTCATATGTAATACATAGGGTAATGAAAGTATAGTATTCGTAAAAAAAAAAAAAAAAAAAAAAAAAAATCGATTATTTTGCATTTCTCCACATTTTGGAACATCCTGATCTCAAAAAGTGATCTAGAAAAAATTTATGTGTGTGTCTGTCCGTACGTGATCAGCATCACTTCCGAACAAATTGACCTACGATGTTCAAATTTGGTGTGAAGGTTAGTGATGGCACAAGGACCTACCATTAAAGTTTTCGTTAAAATAGAAAAGCGCATAAGGTAGCTGCCATTTGTACTTGCTAAAAAAACGGCTCTAACGATTTTAATCAAAATCGATGTGGTAATGCCTGTTAAGGTGTTCTAAGCATCCCCACCTCCGATATTCCCGTAAAAATGCTTTAATGGCGTAAAAAGTTGAAAAACGAATGCCTTTAACACAGAGTTCTCTTTGCTTGAACATAGCTCATCAACGATCGTTTTTTCCTTTTCTCAGTCTCACTTAAAAGAAAGGATAATATAAGAATTATTGCAAAAAATATCGCCAATCTGGCCATTTTTAAATGAATGATGAAAATATAAAAATGGTAAATGACACAAATCCACTTCAGTATTATAGTGTAAGTGAAAGTTGTGCGATGTTCCACACGCCTAGTTGTTGTATAGGTTTGCATAACCTAAGTACTTGAGCCATTCAATGAAATAAAAAGATTATTTTCTACAGATTAATCAGAAAGTGTCAAAATATATGCAATTAATTTTTTTTCAATTTAGGTCTTTTTAAATTATGACGGCAGCGCTACTGATCATTCTTCATTCAAGGCACAGGTAAAGAAATTAAAACATGTAACAAAATTAACAGAAATTGTAACAGAAGAGACATCGCACTAATCCGCAACACAGACAGAAATTAGGTTTCCCTCCAAAAAGTGTCTTCTTAGATTTCTACATATCAAACAGCTAGCTACACGACACAATTACAAAAAAGAAAAATAGCGCGACGGGTGAAAAAAACAACCTTCACCGAAACGCATCTGTCACGAACTTCCAAGACGGATATACACACCAGGTCATTCGTGGACGTTCTGATATTCAGGAAACCAATCCAAGTTTGATGGGAGGTTCCACAGCAAACCATGACGTGCGGTAGTACATCACTGTGGGTGGTGTCAGCAGACGAGACTGACAGCTCTCGGGATGAAGAAGGAAGACGTATAAAGGCCCTTCAAATCATCCATCATAATCGTTTGGGAGGACACTGGGAAGAACAAAGGCATGGGAGCGTGGGCATTTCGAAAAGTTCTTCTCTAGGTTCGGCCCGGCACGCGAAAAGACAATTAATGCTCAATTCTTGCTTTGAAGGAGGAGGATTCGTTGTAATGCGAGCATGACGTGATCGACCCGAGAGATTGGACATTTCGTGTTCCTGTGGTGGGAATGCCATTTTCAGACGACTGTCGTCATCCGAGTGTTGCTTGGATTGAATGTTGCCCAATCTCCCTAAATGAGGAAGTTCGCTCTAAAAATGAGCAAGTTTAGTGGCTCTACCTCATTCCTTTGTCTTCTAGACAAGACTCTGGGTGCAAACCAATTGAAACAAGGTGATTGAAATTGTAGAAGGTGTTAGTTTTCACACAGTCTCCCTAAATGAGGATTGGTTGTTTTCAGATTATCTGGCGCCGTCAGCAACACGAGGGCTATAATGCGCCAAAACATTCGTCATTTGACAAGCCAACATACATTTACAAACACCCATGCCTAACACGCGACTCGAACCCGCAACCTAGCGGTCTAGAAGCTAGCACGCTAACCACTATACCGTTAACCCCCCCTAAATGAGGAAGTTCGCTCTGAAAGTGAGCAAGTTTAGTGGGTCTACCTCATTCCTTAATCTTCTAGACAAGACTCTGGGTGCAAACTAGAGGTAGGCGATATATCGATACTTTTATCGATATTTCTAAAAAAATATCGATATTGAAAGTATCGATAAAAGTCACCGATATATCAATATTTTCAAACATTTTTAGTTTTTTGATGATCGTTTTGTAGTTCCATGTTTTTTTTTCTTGTTTTTTTTTTTTTTTTTCGATTTTCTCTATTGCATTTTCAAAAACTTCAAAACTAAAGTTTGAACTTGGCTGAGAGACAGTTAAAATGGCACCACTATTCAATATTTTCCATACACTTAAAAGCTATTGAAAATTATCTAAATTTTTCTTGTAATCACTGCACCAATTAAGCTTTTAAGCATCAATTAAGCAAAAATATAACTTTTTTTTTGTAATAGATCCATCACCTTACAAAAAAGCAATCATGAAAAGTAAAAATTTGCCCCAAAAAAAAACTTTGTTTCTGGAAAAATTGAAAATCAAATTAAAAAAAAATTCATGTACCGATATATCGATTTTTTTTTTATGCAACGATATAGTATCGATATTTATTTTGATCTATATTTCCGACCTCTAGTGCAAACCAATTGAAACATGGTGCTTGGAATTGTGGAAGGTATTAGTTTTCACACACAATCTCCCTAAATGAAGAAGTATGCTCTAAAAGTGAGCAGATTTAGTGGATCTACCTCATTCCTATGTCTTCTAGACAAGACGCTTAAGTTTCTATGTAATATATTTCCATAGAATAAAAAAACTATTTTGCATAAACTTGAAAAATATAACAAATTTAAGGGGATAAACATGTATCAATGTTTCTTTCAGAAATTTACAATACATTGGTAATTTGACTACAAATACGAAAATCAGATAAAAAAAAATCATGGACAAGGCAAATTCGTCTTTGAAAATAATATCCCTAGCTACGTTTTTAGGTACAGAACGTATAATTGGATTTAATTGTCTAAATTTCAAACTCCCCCGGTTGCAAAATATCACCTATTTGAGACGATTGTGACTAATTCGCGAAGTAGAATGTTATTAACTAACGATGTTCCGTTAACTAACTGTATTGTTGAATTTGAATCATCTAGATTCCAAACAATAATTCTCCAAAATATCGTCTATAAATGATTTATGGATAGATTTCGAAGTAGATTATTTTAAAATAATAATGTTTATGTTATCTACCTAGTTTTATAAAATCTATTATATGGTTAACTAACTGTATGGTTGAATTTGAATCATCTAGATTTCAAACTATAAGCCCCCGAATTATCATACAATTGAGACGATTTATGGATATATTGTTTTTAAATAACAATGTTTATGACATCTTAATTACCGACTTTTTTAATCCATTATATTGTTGGATTTGAATAATCTAGATTTAAAATTATAATACAAAATATCACCTACTGAGACGATTTGTGAAGTAGATTGTTATTAAATAACGATATTTCTGTTAATCAGAATGGTAAGTTATGTAAAAAATACCATTCTGATTATTTTTTTCTTTAGTCATTACTTTTGTCAAAAAAGTGCAGTTGACAACCAATGAGTTAATTGTTTGGTGCTATAGATATTTTTGAAACTTAACACATCTTTAGCACGGTAGCAAAACACACTGTCAGGACTTAAGTGAAACATCTTTCTAAAGGTTATGGCAATCATATCCTTTCACAGAAGGACAAAGAAAACTACTAGGTTGAAGAAGTTGATATTTTAAATTGGATTCAGTGTGGTTTACTACCGCCAGTGTTCAGGAGTTTCTTTGGTTAGTTTTATAATCATGAACAAAAACGACGTAACAGAAAAAGCTGGAATTCGTTTAGTATTTGAATGGGTCAGTTATGCAGAAGACTACAAAATAGTTATTTATGCAACTAGTTAGGAAAGTAATACTTTTTCCAAACGAGGTAAAATGCTTATTTGACGAGTACGATAGCACGATTCAAATAACTTACCGAGTTTGAAAAAGTAATTCCTCACGTGTTGCATACACTATTTTTTATAATCACGTGCAAGAAATATCTTAAATACACGTATAAAATAAAGTTGGAAACTTCATTCAATGAATCTCATCCAAAAATGTCATTTTTATACAAAAGTAGAAACATTTGGGTACGAGCATAGACTTATTATTATCAATAGACTGCGCGTTCCCACTTCAATCATATAACGAGAATGAAACCAAAATGAATCACAAAATTCGTCTATCAGTCACGTGGTTTTTAATTTGGCTACGTCGTAAAATTAATCCTTTATCTAATAATCTTATTATCCTTTATCGCCTAAGTGAGGAGAAACCCGCCAAATCTGCAACCCTGCTCCCAAAAAGTCCCTACTCATGTGATTCATTTCGGTTTCATTCTCGTTGTATAATTGAAGTGGGAACGCGCAGTCTATTGATAATAATAAGTCTATGGGTACGAGGCTTGAGGGAAAGTAACTTTCCTCCACTCCTACCGTTAAAGTGCTACTTTCACCACGATTTCTGAATAAAAATGATTAAATCAAGTTTAATTTTTTGCACGCTGTAATAAAAAAAAAAAAAAATCCAGCAAAAAATAGCTGCAATATTACATAGCAGCTATTTTTCAAGTACACATTTTTACATCCCAAAAACTTATTTTTCTGTTACGTCATTTTATAATAGTAATTTATGTATAGGTTATTGAAAAACAAATGAAGAAATAATAGACAAGTAGACAGTATCTCTGAGGAGCGGGAAACAGCCTCTTTAATAGATCTTCCGGTATGAAAGTTGATGATAGACCTTAGTAATAAATAATAACAATATAAAGATGTACATTTCATAACGAATAATGACCATATATACAATGCGTTGGAAGCACTCCTCAGAATAGGGGGGTTGAAACACACCAAAAAAATGAAAAGGTTTTTTTTTTTTAATAAAAAGTCGTTTGGTTTGAAAGACTCGAGGATAACTGTGAGTTCCAGTCGATACAAATAACAACAAAACACATTACTAAAACAATACACAACGCTAGTATTCAAAGGGGTCCATTTTTGGCGCAAAGTCGTCGCCTATAATTACAAAGCAGTTGTACAGTAAAAACCTGGTTATCTGGAATTCAATCAACCAGTATTTATAGTCCAAGACAACTCATCTTGATCTTATTGAATAAGCTGTAGGAAAAGATATAGTTCAGAGCAAATCGCAACTTATATGGTAATATTGATAACCTGCACACATAGTTTGTATTAAATTTAAATATATGTTGATAAACGAAACAAAATAAAGCGCTTTATAAATTTTACTCAATACTTTACTTTTCTAACCATGATTAATATAAGAGTTTTAAAAAAAATCATATGGCTTCGACCGAGCTATTTCATGATAGATTGAGAGGCGACTGCAATTTTTGGGCCCCATCGAACACCATTCTGAATTTTTTTTCAAATTGGAGAAAAGTGAGTAGATTACGAATCCACTGGTCTGCCGTGGCAAAAATGGCCGAAAATCGACTTTTAATAAGTTGAACTAAATCCAATTGCGCCATAACTTGCCAAATAATGAGCATTTTTTTATTTGGTAACCCTCACTCTTTAATTTTCAATTAAGAAGGTTGCAGACGATTCGGATGTGTGGCTATGGCTTACTTGCATCTTTCACAAATGAGCCAAATTGGCAATAAACATTACGTCACTGATGTCGGCAATTTGGCTTACTTTTAAAAGATACAAGTTTTCCAAGCCAGAGATCAGAAATCGTTTGCGCTTTTTCTCGTTGAAAATAAAAATGCAGTGGGTTTCCAGACGAAAAAGTTTGTTCTCTTTTTGGCAAGTTATGACACATTTGGCAATCGGATTTTAGTTCAACTAAAGACTTTAGTTTCGGCCATTTTTGCCACGGCAGACCAATGGATTCGTAATCTACTCACTTTTCCCCAATTTCAGAATGATGTTCGATGGGGTCCAAAAATTGCAGTCTCCTCTCGGACTATGACGTTACTTACTTGGCGAATCATTATTGACTAACTCTATCTCCTCTCAGTTCAAGACGTCGCATGTAAGATTATCGAGCAGCCAATCAGCGGTTAGTAAAACCGGATCACACATCACTGTAGCGTATTGAACAAGGTCAGGATAACTTGTCTTGCACTATAGTTTCAAAGGTGTTGAAGGTTGCCATATTTCGAATTGAATCACTCTAAACGTTGGTATAACTAATAAATAACTCGTTAAATAAAGTATTTTTTTAATAATTAAATAACTTTTGATGCTAGTCAATGATATGGAGTTATGTACCCCGTATATCCAAGAGTCTTTCACATGATTTAGATTCGAACATTGAAAGGGGGTTTCTTAGGAGCACGTTAAGACATTATTTTATCATCCTGAGTGTTTAGAAAGAGATTTTATTAAATATCAGTTTCGATTCCGGAAATGTCGAACCGGAAGTGAGTCACTAAGTGCACAAGAAGCTTGGGTTTTCCTTTTAAATCACATAATTATCCTTCTTAAGTCTGCAATCACTTGGTGTTTGCCCCTAAGGTTATTACAATATGACTGTACTTACAATTTGCAAAGACATTACATGCTATTTTACAATCATTGTGACAACTTCTTTTAATCTGGTCAAATTTAACATTTGATGTCGATGGACAACATGCCATTGAAACATGTATCATCATAAGTCAAAAGTAAATGTCAATAAAAATAATTATTAAGTTAGAAATGAATATTAGAAAAAAAACAAAAACAGGTTAGACTTAACATGGAACTTTGATATTTGAAAACTAAATCTCACACACGTTCACAGTCCAGTCACATTCAAGTTTTCACAAACAAAAAACATCACATGGGTACCTTGAAAGGGTCATATTGGGAATGTTTCACATTATCAAAATATATAAATTAAAATACAACTTTACACATACACTTCACAACCTAGAAATTCACACAATTATCAATCTGTCTTTTGAACATAATAACAGCCATTGCTTTCAGTTTAGTTTAATTGAATACTTCAAGAATGTCTAGAAATAAACAAAAATTACAACCGTCCATAAAATATTATCTCAGCAATTAAGAGTGTATAAATTTAAACATTCACATCCATGTCAAAATAAAAGGAAAATTTAAAAGAAATAAGGCTTATTGTACGAGTTGATCTCAGCATAACTGGAATTTCGTAACGACTTCATTTGTAGTTGAGCCAGTCATATTCTATAGCTCAGCCAATTGCAAAACGTAATCCGCTCGTCTGCAATTGTCATGGATACGCGAACAAACTTATTTTGTATCTCTATGGCAATTGCTGAGGAAAGGACTTGCATTTGCTATCAGCAAGACTGCAAATAAAGTCGCCACGACTAAATTGCAAGCGCATTTTTAAATCGATGACATAATGTAATCAGTGTACAAGGGTTCTTGGATTTTTTTTTTTTTTTTTATCACAACAGTGTCATGGGTAAAAGTATTGACAAATTATTTAGGAAAGTAACAATTACTTTCAATAGAAAGGAAAGAGTTTTAAAGTTCTGACAAGAATTATTTTTAATTTTGAAAGGCGCCGAAACTTTTCGCTTACGACAGTTCGATTACGTGTTCGAATTCCTTCCAGAGTCACTATCTTAGTCCTGAAATTCAACAGCTTATGTCTAATATAATTTTCGACAACAATTATATTCTTGTATTTAAATTAGATGCGACTAGGTACTTGCCTGTCAACTTTGGCAAAGAGAAGTCGTGGTTGTATCAGGGATCAGTACGTTGGGATGCATTAAATAATTCAGGAATGTTGATGTATTTATACAGCGTACAAGTTAGTCCCAGTCCTATGAGGGTTAACAAGGGATTAAGAATGCCATCCAATCACATCGGAAATTCAAGTAGACATTTATAAGCTTAATTTGCATGTTGAATAATTAATCTATTGTTTGAGTGAGATTTGTATTTAGAACAGTAAAAACTTGAGCTATTTGTTATTGAAAGTAACATATCTGCCGCATGTTTTTTTAATCATAAGAACAAGGAGGCAATACAGCATGCAAAGACTACAGGCACAAACAGGAGCGCTTGTTGTATTTTGTGACACAAAATGCACCAACCAGGAGAGTGGAAGTTTAAATTGAAAGGTGGCGCAAGTTTTTTCTTGGAATATTCTTGTCAGAACTTAAATACATATTTAAACTAACCATATTCTTTTACTTGGGAATACTCTTACCATTAGATGTCAAACTAGTTTTTGATTTCAATCATTGGGTAAAAAGTATAACAACCAGAAATAATGAACAGGCACGGCAGATAAATTCTCTGAAATCACGAATTTGTTTGTGCTTTTTATATTAAAATTCCAAAATCATAACAGAAATGTAACTGATACGGTAATACACTAATTTGAACTAGAAAGATTCAGAAGAAACTAATTTAAAATAAATCTATAATAGTATAAGAAATTTGAAGATACAACAAATTGATTTCGAACATTTGGCTTGATTACATATTTGGGGTAATCTTTTTATTTTCGTGTTCTATTTGTGTTTCTAGCAAGTTAGTATCGTAACTGCAGATCCAAGCACTCCAATATAATATAAAAGGGTGCTTCCAATAAAGCTTCGAGAAGACAGAAAATACATGACTGGAGACAATTTGTCCATCCTCCACCTAAAGACCTGAAAGCAGCTGGGAAAGAAAATCTGCCTAAACGAGTGCTTGTTTCACTTGAGTCGGAAATGAAATTTTAAAGCTTGCCTGTGAAATTGAGACCAGAATATTGTAGACCGAAAGAGATGTCTACCTTTAAGTATTTATATATTTATAGATCTATTTATAGGAGTGTTATTTATAGCTATGTACAAACGGTTCAGCAGACATTGTGCGTCTGTGCCTTATTGTGGTTAATCAACTGGATGTACGTACACACAGCGAAGACAACAGCACCAGTTGTTCGTATATCACTTAGGTCACATTGTAGAGCCCAATAAAAAGAGAAAAACTTGGCAAATTGTTGTATGGAGGCACCATTTATTTTTTCATTGATAAAGTTAGCTGGTTTCATACAAGCCATCACACGTACTTGCTCGACAGCTGTTTGGCTAGTTCAGTGTACTTGAGAAATTTGGAATGAGGACTTTCGTCCACGGGCGCTGAAGTTGGCGGTGCCGCTGAAGTTAGTTCTTTTTGCGGCGATGCCGGATCGCTGCCGTTGCCTGTCCGGCCACTGAGTCCGGCAGAGCATCCATTACTGCTGCCACCACTATTGCCAGATTTGCCACTGTTGCCATTACCTGAGGTTGTGGGTGGAGGTTTCCACGTGGATGCGGCGGCAATCTCCGCCAAGCTGCCATCCTTGACGAAATGCATCTTACTGAGGTGGTGCCTGTAGGCTCCTTTGGATATGAAGTGCGTATCGCAGAAGGCACACTTCATCAATGAGTCCGATGTTGTGGCGGCTTCAGAACAAGCCCAACTGAAGGCGAGGATCGAACCGGGAGTCGCCGGGAGGTTAGGGCGAGACAGGTGGGCGTCAGTCTTATCTAGAAGCTTCTGGAGCTCCTTTAAAGGATGATCTCCAGCAGCAGAATCGTGCTTTCTGGGCGAGGCAACTTCACTGCTGTGCGTGGACATTGGCGACCCAAGCGCACTGTCGCCGTCATTGCTGGAAGCTTTCCTGCTTCGGTGGGAATGCGAGCGTCGCTTGCTGCTGGAAGATTTCCGGTGGTCGTCGGATTTTCGCTTCCTTTTGCTGGTGGTGGGAATGTTCTTAGAGGGTAATTTGGTGGGTGAATCTATCGCAGCTGATGCGGCGGCGGGACTTGCAGACATGGCTCTTTCAGGTTCACAACTTGAGCTTCTCGACAAAGGCGTGTGCCGGCCCTCGCTTTTCGGAGTGGCAATTTCGCGAGTACAGTCCATTGCTTGTTCGTCGTCTGAAGCAACCGCTTTTGCCTCTTCACCGCTCAAGTCTTCTGGCTCTTTTTTGATCGTTGTTTCTTTGAGGTGGTCTTCGCTGTCTTTGGCTGATGGGGGTCGGTCGGAGGAAGGCGTGGCGGAACGCGCCCTCGGAGATGAATTGCACAAGGCGATGGCCTGAGAAGCGGATGCCGAGTTTGCTATCGTCTCTTTGGTCACACGTTCATCGATTGGAGACTCTGGTTGGAAGTGCACTGGTGAGCAAGATTGAGATGTACTGCTTGGTGTCGACACGCGATTCATAACGTCCTTTGCAGAAAGCCCGAACGTCAGTCTGAGGTGTTCGTCGAAGCTGGGGTGCTTCTCAGATATCGACGAGGATCGACTGCGGCTTTCGGAACCGGAGTAATCTGCCATCTCCATCTTGAAATCGTGCAGCCTCCCAAGTGGAGAGGTGGATTTACGCTGCATATCCACCGTGCTTCGGAGGACACCGAACGCACTGGGGGAGCTAGAAGGGTGCCAAGGCGGGTAAACCTCCTCGTCAATGCCCAGGCGCTGAAGTATTCCAGTCGATACGGCATTCCTGCGGCCCTTGCTTTCAAAGCTTTTCTCGATAAGTTTTTCAATGGCGTTCAACACAGACGTGCTGCCGGTGCTTTCGACGCTATCACACATGCTGTCTTCCTGTGGGAGCACTTGTCCTGAGTTCTTGTTACCCTCATCGTTGGGCAGTTCCTGAGATGTCAAGGGGGACGAACCGGGACGGGCCGCCCCCGACGTGGTGGCCACGTCGGGATTGGTGTCCACACTCGTCGATTTGGCTCCTTCAGAACCAGGAGAGGACTTCACCGACTGCTGGGACCTGGACGATCCCTGTGTGCAGTTTTTGATGTGCTGCACAAAGTCCTTGGCGTCCACTTTCTCCGTGCACTCCTCGCACGAGATCTTGCCATCCACCACCTCGTTTTTGGTGGGGTTGTTGGTGACATCGTTGGAGTTCGCCGGACTCTGTTTGCTCAGCTCCATTCTCTCCAACTCCAAGAGTTTCCTAACCGGAAGGGACTTTTTCCTTCTCTCGCGCGTCTGTCGTCGTCTTCCCCCTCCCTCAGTGATCGATCTCAAGATGTGTTCTTTGTAGTGAGAGTTTTTCACCATGTGGTAACTGAGCTCCTTCAAGCTGCCGAACGCTTGGTCACACACTTTACACGTGAGCACAGCGTTAACCTGGGACTGGGCAGCCATCTTATCCTCAGGAGTGCGCCACGAGATGATCTGCTCCTGGCTGATGATGTTCGTGTAGTGCTGCGTCACCCTCATGTGAGTGGTCATATCGGCCAAAGTTTTGAAAGATTGTCCGCACCACATGCACTTCAAGATCTGCCTCGTTTGCTCGGCCCCTTTACCCAACCACACGTCTTGTCCCCTGACCAACTTCCTTGGGAGGGACACGTTCTCTTTGATGACCGCATTGGCAGCAGGGCCACCAGAAGCACTAGAAGACGAGGTGGAGCACTTTGATGGCATCTGAGACTGATGGTGACTGTGCTGATGGTGGTTGATGGCAGCGGTTGAATTGTTGGGCGACGTGTTGGCGGGCAGTGTCGTCTGCATGCCAGCCATGCCACATCTCGGCGACTGCTTCATATGCACGGTCATATCCTCCAGGCTCCTAAAAGACTCTTTACACCAGACGCATGTGAAAACGTCTCTCGTTTGCTCGCTACTGCGACTCATCCACTGGCTCTGCCATGGATTCTGCCTTCCGGCGGGCCTGTAAGGGTCTGTCTTTGAGCTGCCCGCCGAGCCACTCTTGCCCATCTTGAGCGAAGGGGAGTTGAGCGGAGGACTAGTAGCATTTTTGTGCAACAGCGGATTGCTGTATATGTTTGTCGATCTATTGAGCGAGGGGTGTTGCTGCTGATGTTGCTTATTCAACGTCCCACCACGTCCATCTTCCGACCGTCGCTTCTCGGAAGACGACTTCACTTTTCCATTCCACATGGGCACCTCCGCCACCGTAGCTTTCACCATAGTCTTTGGCAGGTGCTTAGGGGCACTGTATCCCCAAGGGCTGCTGGGCATAGACAAGGCAGTTTCCAGCTTAGCCACTTTGTTGTGCCTGTGTCCCTTAGGCATCTTGCCGCTTTTCGGGCAAGACAGATCTAAGGGTCCATCCTGCGATATGCTAGGGGGATTGAGTCCGTTGGAAGTGACAGACCCATCTTCGTCGTCAGTGCTTTCCTCCTCACCCTCCGTAGACCTCTTGACGCTGAAGTCTAAGGGGGTATCCTCAGTCACACTCGAGGACATGTCTTCGTCCTCCTCGTCTTCGTCGTGCCGCATGATCTCGTCCATCCCCTGTTGTCGGATAAGCTCGGAGTTGGCGTTTCTTGATATGTCTTTGTTGAGCACTTCCATCTCTTCCTTGCCGATTGGTAAAGGGGGAGGCGGTGGAGGTAGTAACGCCGGTTGGGGCTGGCGTTCCGGGCTGGCACTGCGACTACTAGCGTGGCTCGAGTGGCTTGCGTTGTCGTCGTCTAGGTTGTGGTCGTCGTCTCCGTCGACAGACGCGCTTTCGGAGGGGTCCTCAGAGTTCTTATCCTTGTTCGGATCTCCATCCTCCCCTGGAATATGAAAAGAGTTAAAATTAAACTCATTTTTAAGGAATAAAAAAAAAAAAAAAAAAAAAAAGGTTTTACGCATTAATTAAACATTAAATTTTGTGGCTAGTAAAGTTACAATAAATTTGCTCAAAATAATGATTTAAACTTCTGTTATTCAAATCCACCCTTTTTTATTGATGCGCCAAAAGGTGTTTAAATAATTCCATCAACTTCCGGAGAAAGTGGCTCAACTCTTGAAATACAAGGAACATGAAGTAGATATTTTCGTGACCACTAAAGAACTAAACACGATTTCGTATTCGTTATAAAGCAAAACATATGACTCTCAAAACATAGTACTTCTCTTAAGTTATATGACACGTAATATTTAAGAAAATAACGAATGTTTTTGAAGAAGTTTAATTTGCAATTTCGCGAATTGAGTCCTTTTCGCAATAAACTATGCAATTTGAGAAAATTCACCTTAAATAAATTCAGATAACAAACAGCTTTATAGTGTGACAATTCACAAGCCTAAATAATAAAAAGTGATGACAAACTCATCCAAAACCAGGTCATATTCTTAAAAAATACAACATTGACTTTGTTTGCAGATTGCGATCAAAAAAAGTATTCATTTTTATCAAATATCATCCATTTTATGAATCCACACCCAAAAATAATTCTCTAAGTTTCAGAAAATCGTGTTTGATGTCAATGTAAAAAAAAAAAAAATCATTGGAATCAAACGTACGCAAACGAACGTGAAGTATTTCAAAAATCAAATTATTTTTCTTCGTGAATAATTTTTTCTAGAATCAAAGACTTTTATTCCAAAGAGTAATATGTAAAAAACACTCGAAAAACTGCATCTTATTTAATTGGATTCGAAAAACTAACATTGCCCCTTATTTAAACAAAAGTAACAGCACCAGACAATAATAACAAATAATCCTAATCAGAGGCAAAAACTCATGTTCTGATTTTTTCCCCCCTCGACAGTTTTACGCCTTCGAAACTAAATGGCTTACGAAAAACCAAAGCGGGCTGTGTACAAAAAAATTATTCCGTAAATCTCCCATCAAAGAAAGTCCCAGCCTTTTTTAGTGAGGCTTTTTTTTTAGGCGAAGAAACCCAGTTGCACTTCCACTCAATGCACGTAAAGCTCATTTTACGAAGTGACAATAAGCCAATTTCGACTTCATTTTTTAAAGAAAAAACGGTGACGTTAAAACAATGAGATATGCGCATCGCATTTCTTTGATATAGATATGAATCATATGTAAAAGCCAGAGGACAAAAGAAACAATTTTTTCCACAACTTTTTTTTTGTGTGTGTCGTTGCTTTCAGTGTTAGAAATTCAGTCATATCGAAACCTGCTGTTATGTTTGAAGACTGGGCGCTAATGGGATAATGCAGTGGGCAAGTTCGCGTCTCCTGATACTGCATCTTGGCAAAAGTCACTGATCTTGTTTTGCGCTGGTAGGGCGGCCATTTAGACGGTTACAGGATTAATGTGTTTGAGATCTTTTTTTTTCCCTTCCAAGTTTAATAAAAAAAACAAAAAACATATGTTGCAATGTAAGGCGCGAAATACATCGGAGTGATAAGAGAAAAAAAATATATATATAAGGAAATTAGAGGCGGTAAAAACTGTCAAAGGAAACTGTCGGAATGATATTAAATGGTTGCTTGTGAAGGTGTCTATTTTCAAGAGGTTCCTTCTGTTAAGCATTTTTAAATAGCTTTTGCATAGTAGGAGATCGTACCAAAGAATTCTGGGTATAGTTATGATGAATTTTGTACCTTGAAAGACAAGCGAAGAAACTAAAAACGAATTGCCGGTAAGCTCTGAAAGTAAAATTTCTGGATAACCTAAGTTATAGATAATATATTACAGTTAAGCCTTCTTAACGTGTTGTTTTAACTGTAAGGACATCGATTTCGGAAGATACTCTCTTAATCCATCTTCTCAAAAAAATTTGGCAAACATATAAAAAATTAAACTTTTATTGCATTATGTGTGATTAAGGTATACTTTTTTTTAAGCAATCCATTTGGTACATTAGGACATGCCTAAATGATAAATGGAAAAAAAAAGTGAATTTGGAAATATATTTTTCATATGTATATATTTTTGAATGTGAATCATTTGGAAATTGTTGAACAAACGTTTATGTTCATTTTATAAAGGAAAAAAAAAATAACCACAATTTACATCCAATTTTGTAAGGACAGATAACAAAGTGGGAATGTATTGTCTGACAAAGTTAGAATTTTGTGAATTATCAGTGATTTCCTTTTTTACATTGG
Source organism: Linyphia triangularis (assembly GCA_963978545.1). Lineage (NCBI taxonomy): Eukaryota > Metazoa > Arthropoda > Arachnida > Araneae > Linyphiidae > Linyphia > Linyphia triangularis. The sequence goes on from OZ021725.1 coordinate 83,431,525, forward strand.
CTACTCAGCTGAATTTACAGGCATAACTCATTACTTTTTTGAAATACAGAATACAATATATTTGGGACACAGGCTAAAAATCAATATCGAAAGTTGGTAGAAAAGGCGCTAAGTCCAAATAGAAATTTCATTTCTTCAGTTATTACTTGAGTTATTTAACTTATCTTTTTGAAGTTACGATATATTTTTCAAAACTTTCGACCTCAAATAGTCAACAAACATCAACTTAACACAGAGTTCCCACTCAAATCACAGAATAAAAATCAATGACTTCTAAGGACCTCATTAATGTTTTTAAGGACCTTTGAAATTTTTTTTCAGGCATCATGTCTATACATAAATTTTTAATAAAGTATATTGTACCAAAAAAGTTACAAGTTGGTGCATGCGTAATACAAATATGTCAAGAGAATTCCAATACGGTGCAGATAAGTGGCGGTCACGCGGGAATAGAAAGTCTGAGTTATATTTTTATAAATTTTGCAGTTGGGCATTAAGGACCTCTAAGCATTTTCAAGTACTTTCAAGGCTTTGAAAACAAGTTCAAAAATATTAAGCACTTTTAATGACCTTGGGAACCCAGTTAAAAAGATTAATTTCAATTGACTCAACTTTCCCTCAAAAAATATATCACAAAAAAAAAAAAAAAAAAAAAAAAAAATTGTTATAAATCCTTTACATGCATTGCAACTTGTGATAGTAAGCTTAGATCAAGTTTTCATAGCGTTTGACAACTACGACGAAAGCCATCGATTTCTTACAATAAACGACTTTTTTTTTTTTTTTACCCCAAAACTTGAGATAATGCATTGCCATCGACAACGTGTCAATTTGCGAAGTTTTAGTTCGATTGGATGACTACAAGAGAGTTAATTAGCCCTCTGGAGATTTTATCCGCGACAAACACTTAAACAAAATCGAAAATATATAGGATTAAAAAAAAAGAGGTAATCATTAATTAATATTTAATACATGCACATGTTAGAATGCTCGACTTATGATAATATAAAGCTCGGTTAACAAATATTTTGAAATCAATCATACCAACGCTACACACTTATCAATACGATACAATATTTACAATTCGTTGAATCGAAAAGACCACAATTTATTTTGAGACGGAAATTTAACCCATCAAGAAGCCTTACTGTAAATAGAAGAGAAGAGTAAAAAAATCTGAACATATCCCAATACCAGATCGTAAAAGAATCGTCTTTATTATTCTAAACACGATATATCATTTCACAAGCTCCAGATTGTTATTTCAAGAAGTGATTGAAGATTTGCTAATTACTCGACTCTGCTAATAAATATTTGATTCAAAAACGTAATAAAACCGCAAAAGTGACATTTGGAATTGCTGATTTATACACTAACGCGGGCTCAAAAAATTGGTCATAAATACACGGAGGCCGATATATCATATTAGCCCTGTGCAAACACTCAAATATCGCGCGAAAATAAAGTTATGAAAAATCTATTTATAGCCTGGACTTGTCACATTTAAGAGTTCCTGGTTTGCAATGTCTCTCCAGATATTAATTTTTATACGTGACAAGAATTAATGAAAAGAAAATACTTGGCAAGAGTGATTTAGTTGGGATTTTATTTAAGGAGAAAAACAAGTTTTTTTTTTTTTTTTTTTAAATGATTCAGTGATGACAGACTTTTTTTTTATGTTTTTTATCGTATTGGTGTCCTGTCGACCGTAGTGTTGAGATTTAATCGGGGGTATAACGGAAGCGATTGCAACTTTTTAAATTTCGTCATTAATGACACGGACTATTCTGGAAATTTCACAATGAATTATTGTAATGAAGGTACCGAGATAAAGGATACTTAAATGAAATAACTTATACTTATCTTATGGATTGCGTTTTCGAGTTGTAACCAAATTTTTCCAATGACAGAAGTACAAAGGAAAAACCCTCTGTGATATTTAATGACATTTCTTCCGATTTTAAAGTCAGTGCCTCAAATTTAATCTAAAAAATACTTTGATAATTAGTCATTTTTTAAACCAGTGTCTTTAAAAAGTGTGGATTTAATATATTCTCCTTTTAATGAAAACCAGTAAAAGGTCACAATGACAAGGTTTTCTTCGCCACAATACATTTTTTTTTTTTTTTTAATTTACCTATAAAAACTCAATTTTTTTTTCAAAACTCAATTTTGAATTTAGATCGACATTACGTTTGACCACTAAGTAGGCATCCATCGATTCCTTGCCATTAACTAACTTTTCCTCTCCAAATAACTTAATAGAAAGCATCGTTAATAACAACGAGTCTATCTGCTAAGTTTCACTTCGATTGGATGACGACAAATGGGTTAACCCGTCAACGGCTGGCAAGAAAACTCGCTAACAACATTTTAGTTTTTTTCTCTGCTAATAAATTACGATAGTGGTTTCATTTCATATTTTTTTTTAAATTATAAAAATAATTTTCCAAAAAATCTGAAAAATTCAAAATATACCTTAAATGATCTAAATAAAACAAGGTAAAAGTTTAAAACAATAACTCTTCATCCATTTCAAAGTCGTCTGTAATGGGTTAATTAATCCTTCGCAGATTTGTCACCCGGAAACACGATCGAGAAATTTCTATAGTTCAAGTTACAAGGTACTATGCACAAGTGAAGCGGCTATTGCGAAAGGCCCCAACTTGGGAAAATTGCAAGGCTAAATTTCTACGTCAAAAACATTCCAAATTTTCTTAAATACAACTTGTTATATTGATGAGGCAAAGAAAATTGCAAGGCTAAATTTCTACGTCAAAAACATTTCAAATTTTCTTAAATACAACTTGTTATATTGATGAGGCAAAGTACTTAGTTTAGAAAGTCATGCTTTGTTCGATATAATCATTAAAAGATTTTTTTTTTATTTATTATTTTAATACAATGGCCATCAAAATATTTTGTCTTGTCTTTGAGAGTTGAGCACTTATCGCAACAGTCGATTGAATTAGCAATTGTGTACTTACATATCCAATGAACAATTCTGGAATCCGTTGGTAAAAACCAGCATTTTGAAATAGTCCGAAACATTGACGAAAGTAGAACTTGTTACGCTGAATGTGTTGTAGAATATCTCCGCTTTTGTACGTGCCAAAATCGCAACCGACTCTCACCTTTTCATAACACTCTCAATAAGCAAGGTTTTTTTTTCCACAAAAAATAAAGCAGCCAATCAAATCAGACATCTGCCCTAATCGCAAGCTGGCCAAATATAACATCGGATATTTCCAAAATATACGCACAAAAAAGGATAACGAAAAATAGAGCCCATCACGTGATCGAAGCGTGTGATATATTTAAGGAAACAAATAGACTTTATTCTCCGATATTTTAGTCTATTTTTCATTGAGAAAAGACGGAATCGAATACTTTGAGAACGTCTGAAACAAATAGCTATTAAGAGGGCAATTAAAAAAGTATTTTTAGTAAAGTATTTGCTTTGCTAGAGAAGTGAAAGGCAGATGCGGTTTATTTAAGGTGACAAATGACGATTTCGTGGGTCTGTAAATAAGATTGCTTAGCTCTTGTATAAAACAAAACGACAGTCGTAAACGTTGTAGTTGACTCAATTAAAGTAAAAACCTCATTTTATATTTTTATGGCCTGGAAAAGAAACGTTGGACTTAACCCGCACAGAACACATAACATAAAAATGTTTGTAATCACAATATCACTGAAAATATCGCTTAAGAACATTTAACAATTTTATGCATGGACATTAACTATCTGCACTTATAAACACAAAAGCCTCGACTGACTAATTCATCATTCAATCTCACAAATTTAGAATGCTGAAATTTGACACAAGCTATCCTTATAAGTCATTTAGGAATATGCATTTTATGTTCATTAACAAAGCGTTGATTCTCTTGTCAGAGTGTGCTTGGTGTTTGCATCCAATTTTAAATATTAAAAACATATCTATCAACAAAATATGCGGCAAACTACGTTTCAAACTTTATTTATTACAAAAGAACTTGAATTTGTGAATTCACTTTCTGATTAAAAATACTGATTAAAACAATTTTGGTAACAGTTTGAACAACGATCGGTTTAAGTTCTTTCAATTTTAATGTTACTACGCAACGCAACCTTGAATTGCCTAGACTATACTTCATAATAAATTAATGAATTTACGTCTAAATATCTTTCATTCTGATTAAAATAATGTCGGCAAGAGGAAAGTTTCAACAGCAATCGATTAAATGGGATTGATTACTCCTTCAAAATGATTATAGAAATATGTGCAAATGTGACCATTTAGCGACAGTGACATCCCCCAAAACTTGATAGAATGCCTTGTTATCGACATCGAATCTATCTGCCAAGTTTCGACCCGATTAGATGGCGGGAAAGTGGGTTTAGGGTTCAGCATTTAGGCCTAGCAGCCACACACAAACGTAATCAAAGTTAATATAAAGGATTTAAAAACAAAGCTATTTTATTCATGCGTTTGGTGATCAGGGTGACATCATAAAAATTTAAGATCTACTGAACCGTTAAGGTTGGTTGGTTGTTTTCAGATTATCTGGCGCCGTCAGCAACACAAGGGCTATAATGCACAGAAACATTCGTCAATAGACAAGCCAACATACATTTACAAACACCCATGCCTTACACGGGACTCGAACCCGCAACCTCACGGTCTAGAGGCTAGCACGCTAACCACTATACCGTTTGGTCGGCACTGAACCGTTAAGGAGCGGTTTCTTTTCCCTATATTTACCTTGAGTGCTGCAGAGTAACGGAAATATTTTATCACTAAATTACTGCGTTTATATATGGATACTTATTACCAAATTAGAGTGGCCGCAATTATAAACTTTTATTATTTCTTAAAGAGGATATCTAGTAGTATTTAACAATTGTTATAAATAAAGCTATTAACTTTTTCTTATAATCAACATTTAAAAAATCTTTATTACAAAGATTCATTTCTAGGTTGCTTTTCAAAATAATCGTACAGTTACAGAAAAATGCAAATCTATTTTTTTTTTTTTTCCTTTTCCCAAGTTTAGAACTTTATTTGTTATTAAGTCATTAATAAATATTTGGACAGGTAATAAGTTCCAAGAAAATAATGATTCATGGGTGCGAAGAAACTGAAGATTATTCTGAAATGGATGGTATAGAAAGAAAACAACGAGGTTTACAAAAACTTTTACAATTTCATTTTGAAATTATAATTCTAGGAAATAGATATCTAGACGATAAGGCAAACTTTTTTTTTTATCGAAAACAAAAGGCAGGGAACGTTGAAATTTCAGGATCAAAATCCCAAATGTGATGCCGGGATTTTTTTCACACTTGTTTGAGAAAAATAGTTAAACCGGTGATCGTTATCGTATAACATCCTCGCCCCCCTCCCCCTAAATAAAATCGTTTTTTTCCCGAGAGTATTCATAAACTCATAATCTGGAACAATCACTTTATCAACATTTATCTTCAAATATTCGAACAAAAACTCTCTATTTCAAGATTCATCAACATTTAAAAAAAAATTGTATTGTTTAAAGGCTTTGTACAATTTAAAAACGAATAGTTAATAAAAAATCGTTAGACAAAAATCAATCGATATAACGCACTAAAATGTTACATCCGCATACAAGCGCAAAATTCGTTTTACATCAATTTTAACTAAATAACAATAATAATCGAATTGAAATAAACCAAATGAACTGTCTTCACTTTATTGCCTTTTCATAGAAATAAAATGTTCAATTACCAAAATTCGAATACTTTTAAACTGTTCGTTATAAAACAATCATTTATAGCTTATACGCTCTTTTTTCAAATAATCCGGAAACAGACAATCTGTCGGCATCAAAAACAAGAAAATAATAAAAAATTATTGGAAATAATAAAAATTTGATACGAAATATAATTGACCTTATACTTCGATTTCAGAAGACTTAAAAACAGGTGGTTATTTAAAGGAGTAATGGGGTCAAGCTATTCTTAGATTTCAACAAATGCGGTATCACCTGGATAAATTTTAACTCGATACACATTAAGAGAAAATATTTTTTTTTTCTCAGCTCGACTTCTATAATTTCACCTTTTTTTTCTTCTTTCTATTATTATATAAAAAAAAAGTAGGTTACAAAGCCCCGTTGAAATGTCTTCAAGTTTCATAAATCAATCGAAAATAGGTTTTGATAAAAAAAATATATATATATATATGAAAGATCGCACCAGTTTAGGGTTCCCCCTCTCTCGCTTAAGGCAGGTGGGTTTGATAAAAAAAAAAAAAATCAGATCATACAATAATTCTTTTGGAAGCGGAAATAAATATTTTTTTGTTAGATTGAATAAAAAAAAAAAAAATCCAGAAACCGTAAATGGCTTCCGAATTGCTAATGTTTCTTGTCTTGAAACAATATTTGTGAGCTTTTTTTCATTGTCATGACGTAGTTAATTACGTCATTAAAGAAAACTTTTGATTGAGCTGAGTGGACTAATTTCGAAACCGGATATTTTCAGTAAAGTAAATTTTATACAACTGCAGAAAAAAACAGCTCGGCGTAGGTGTTTGCTGACTTTATAATGCAATGATTCCAAGATGTTTCGATGAAAATTTTAATACGAGAATGAAATGTGAAACGAAATGTAACAAATCAGCTCAGTATTTTTTACTATCATCCTTTACTTGCACATATAGCATGTTTTTACCGAATTTTTTTTTTTTTTTTTTTTTTAAATCTCCTATTTGTGTGTAGCTTGGTATGTCGATGGCAGGCAAATCTACAAAGGCCTAATTAACCCACTTGCCCCAATCGAGCTAAAACTTTGTATATAGATTCGAAGTCGATGACAATGCATTCAATCAAATTTTGGAGGTCTGTTACTGTCACTAAAAGGTCGCTTTTACGCAATACTAATAAACCAACTTGCCGTCATATAATTGCCCTGAAACAGCATATAACCGATCATTGAAGAAACTCTTTCCTGTTGCCAAAATAGTTTAATTAAATAACTAATAAAATGGTTTTAATCGAAATAAATAATAGCGATTCGGATGTTAATGCATAAATTCACATTCATTTTCAATAAATAAATTTTGAAAAGTAGCTTACAGTATATTTTGCCGATAAGAGATGTTTTTAATATTTAAAATTAGATGCCAATACCAAGCACACGCTGACAACAGAAAAGGCGCTTTGTTTATGAATATAAAAAATTAGGCAATACATATAAAGGATTTACAATATATTAGAAACTTTCTTACGAGTTATATTATTTCGATATATCCCACTCTTGCTATGAAAACGACACAACTCAAAATTCTTTATTTTGAAAAAAAAAAAAAAAAGTGTGCCTAAAATCTCAGATTGCATGTACTTGATGCTGGTAAAACGACCCAAGATTGTTTACAAATTAAATTCAAGTTGGAACTGACTTATTCCATTCCTCTAGATTCAAATTCATGCATTACGTGATTCTAAACAAACAAGTTTTTGAGTTGCGTCATTTTCGGGATGCGATATATTATAATGCATAGTGAACTGAGAGTTATAAACATTTTTATTTTATATATTGCATTTTTGTGGCCCTTATATTCTTCGTGGACACCAGTAAGGGCAAGTTAACACAAAATTAATAATTTCTTATTTTCTTAGTTTTTTTCCTCAAGTTAAAACATCAAGTATTTCAGAAGTTAGACAATTCTATTTGTATGCATGTCTATAATAGCAATATGTCTCTTATGAATCATGTTTCTAAACTTCGTATCAAAATAAAACGCATCAGTAATGTAAATTAAAAGAATGTCAGTAGAAAAAATATCGTTGTGATTTTCGAATATTGATGTAGATGAATTTTACGAAGACATTTTAAAACGAGATACATAAAAAGTATTGAACTTAGGTATCAATATTTATTTTTTACTGAAATAACGAATAAAATATTAATTTACGGCGTAGGACAACAGATGATGTGCAAGAAAGACTAAAAGAATGAGGGGAGGATAAATTAGAGTGTATTTTGTGTCAACCACATTAAACGGTAACAATGTTTGGTTTTAAATAACATTTAATCACATTCTGTGGGATTTCTGCATGTATAAAACAGTCGTGAAAACTAATTTTTTATCAAAATATTACAATGAGTGTATTTTGTGTCAACCACATTAAACGGTATCAATATTTGGTTTAAAATAACATTTATTCACTTTCTATGGGATTTCTGCATGCGCAAAACAGTCGTGGAAACAAATTTTTATCAAAACTTTACATTGAGTATATTTTGTTACAATCACAATAAATGGTATCAATGTTTGGTTTAAAATAAGTTAATCACTTTCAATGGGATTTCTGCATGCGCATAACAGTCGTGGAAGCTAATTTTATCAAAACTTTGCCCCCAAAAAATTTCACATAATACAACAGACGGCAATACGAGTAACTTTACTTTCACAAAAAAAAACGTTGGACACAAGAAAGTCAATCCAATTAATTATATGAATCTTGTACGAAACTCTTCTGCGTTTCAAGTTCCATCAACGGAAATCCGACAAAATCCAAATAGAAAGGAAATCGGATGTACAGAAGTCGGTCATAATCCAAAAAAAAAACTGATTTTATCGACAAAAAAACAAACTTGCAGGGGAAAGAACTTCCTCGGTTATTGACACTTGGGAAAACGGAATGTCTGATGAATAAGCAATCGACCACGGCCTACGCGGGATTTGGTCATTCAAATGTTGTTCAGCAAGAATCCTCAATCACTAAAATCATCTTCTCCAATCATGGTACTTCACACGTCAAGTACTTTTTATTTTTATTTCGTTCAGCGCTGTACCGAGAAACTTCTGCGCAAAGGTGCTCCGGAAAAATCGCAGCAATAAAGGTGGGCGAATAGCCACGCTATATTTTGAATTACGTTGATCGGATGATTTGATGTCAATTTTTTTGAAATGTGGCATTCACTTTTTTCCCACCCTGTATAGTTATTACTTTTAGTGGTAAAATTTGGCGAAAATATTATTTAAAAAGTAAATATTGAAGAGCAAGTCGGATTTTAATTTGCATTCTTTTCCGACAAAAAAAAAAAAAAAAAAATCTGATAAAATCCAAACTCTGATTTTAGCTTGGGTAACCTTAGGTTACGAAGTATTCGATTGGAATATTTAAAATCGGTATCGTTTTATTGTTTAAAATGGTGACAAAGAATTCTAAAATCCTTTTTTCGCGTATACATTTTTCTCTGAATTAATAAAAAATAAATAAGCAATTCAGGTAATGGGTCATTAGTATCTTTGTAATAACAATCTATATTTTGTATCTATCTTTCTAATAACAAACTATATTTTGTAATAATAAAAATATAGTTTGTTATTAAAAGTTATACTTTTTATTTATGCCACATTCACTGATAAAACTATACAGAAAAACATTAATTTATCATTAATTAACACAAATGCAATCGTTTGTATCTAAAATTAAAAATAACCTTTTCATAATTTTCACTAACAGTTTTGAATTTGGCCGTTAATGTTTTGGCGTATCCGAATGACAAGTCCTTTACACAGATACAAACGATCATTGGGAATAATATTATAGGCGTATTTTCAAAAGATGATTGGCAGGTGAAAGAAACGCCCGAATGGTAATTGATCAACACCAAGAAAAACACATCAAGAACCATACCAAATACAAGTTAACAACTCATTTAACAGACAAAAGCTTTCGTTGTTATTATTTGACTTAGTAACGATAAATACGAGACAAAAAATAATTCGATAAGTTTAAAAAAAAAAAAAAATTACGTACGCATTGTGATTAAATATATATTTTAAAATGAATTTATAAGAACAGCAGATGAGGGTTCTTTGAAACGCACGTGCTTTTGTTTTGAAAATGAAGATTCCAAAATTAGACTTTTTTTTTCTGTTTAACGATCGTACTTGATGGTTTTCGGTACAAGAATAGTGTTCAAGAAATTTCATTAAAAATAATTACAACTTTTGAAAAGTAAAGAAAGAAAACGGCTTCAAAATAGAACATTTAAAATATCCGCTGTATTAACTAATTGTTGGTGAATACTTAACTATGTATCTTTTAGTTTCCGTTTAATTTGTCGAATGACTAATATTTCTATAGACCATAGATAAATTTTCTACATATCAAACATGGTTCACATAAACTACACTCAAAAGTGCCGAAAACTAAAAAAAAACATAAATTATTCAAAAAATTTCATAAACAAAACAACTTTAAATGTTTATGCTATATTGACAAACAGGTGAAACTAATTAAGCCCTGTTTTTTAACTTTTTTTAAGCGACATTTAAAGCACTAAAATTTCTGTCAAAAGAGCTAAAATCACTATATCCACTGAACTGTAATGTTTTACATTAACAAAAATTAAAACAAGTACGTTTAATTCGATCGTTTTTGGTTACTTTGTTCATTTTACCAAATTTTCAGTTTCCAAAAAAAAATATTTAAAAAAAAATATTTTAAGGAATTCAGATTTTATTTTTCTAACTTAATTTCTAGAGCTAAATTCCATATAAAAAACAAAACCATCTCTCAATATAAACACCGAAACATGCACGCCGTTTCCGGTTCACGATGAACACAACATTCCAAAAAAAGAAACAAATTCGAACAACATAGCCCTACCTTCCAAATAGCATCTTCCTGGATAGATCAGGGGCGGGGGGGAGGCGAGCAGAGCAGAAATTTCAGACGATCGACCTTCAGCTGTCGGTCGCAGTTTGACTGACAGTTTCATTGAAGCATTGACGAGCAACGCCCTCTATCGACGAATAACCACCTCATCACAACACATCAACTTCCGGTGTCACTTTTTTTTCTCTCCCGCCAACACACAATCTTTCGAAACTTCAATGCACAGAATTCATAATAATCCACAAGAGTTGGTGTCTTTCTGTTATTATTATTTTTTTTAATCCCTCGAAGGAGATGTTTCCGAGAGTAACAAAACACGCCGATGCGAGAGCGGAGAGCAAGGAGTAACCGAGAGCTGTTGTCTCTCTGAGTAACTGAGGGTGTTCTGAGAGCGAGGAATCACCGCGACGGTTGTCGGGTCGTTCCCGGCGACCTCGCGGGAGTTGAAATCGCCAATGGGTTGCCGTAAGGATTGCTGGATTTGGCGTTGGATCGCTCTTTTGGCAACTATGCGTTTGCTGTTGGAATTTAATCTTGAAGGATAAGCTTTTTCGTGTGGGTTTTCATTCGTTTAGGATTACAGTGTTCGTTTGGAATACAAAGTAGCGTTTTTATTTATTAAAAGCATTTTATTTTGATTGAAGTTAGGAATTTGATTTGGTGTAATATAGAATTTTAGATTTCAGAGATATATAGCCTATTTGTTTTGGGAATTAAGTATTTTTTGAAATTATGATTTCGTTTTAGTGAAATTACTAATAATGACAACCAATTAATTATTTAAGGTACAATTTTCAGAAAAACTGATTAAATTTGATACGTTGTCATATTAACTAATTTTTTTTTCCCACACAAGTAGTTTTAAACTCTCATTTGTAACAGGTAATAAAAGTAAAAACATAATTTCCCAAATTTAAAAAATATTTTTTGACAATTATAGAATAACTCGAATACTAACCTGTAAATCAAACTTTAAGTATTGGAAGTTTTAATCATAGACTTTATTTATTATTGCATTAAAAAAATGTTTTCCAACTTTGCAAACGCACTGGGATCTGGTATCTAACTTTACAAAGCATTTAGAAACATGAAATAAAAAGAACAATCAATTTAAGTCATTAAGTATTTATTAAACCAAAACTAACGTTGGAAAAGCGATTAAAAATATGTTTTTAATTGATTTTAAATAATAAATTACAGTATTATAAAATAACATTTATTTCAATATAGTCGAATAGTCACAGTTTACACAAGGCTTTACTAAGGAGTTTTCTTTAAAAAATACTTCTTAAACATGTACCACTAACAATTATTGAAAACATTTCACGCAATAATAATTATATTATTGATATTTAAAACAGAGATATACGCTTCAGAATGCACCAACCGAAAAATTTCTATCGCACGCCTCCCGCAGAGATTTCTCGCCAATCTAGCAACCCTCCCCACGGATGATGTCATCGCCACGCGCTATAGGTCACCAACATAGGGTCCGAATTAGAGTAGGCGTTATTGGCCAACAACGCACGTAAAGGGCGGCCAATTGGAGAGCGGTCCGATTGGAACGGGACGCTTTCGAATTCAACATCCCTCCGGCTATTGGTCGATTATTGATCGGACAGGAAAGGGGTTGGGTGATTGATGGGAAGTACGCAACTGTCACTGGTGCCGTTTTGGGTCAATAAAGATGACATCGATATTTCGGGACGTTTCTTCAACTTTTGTTGTTGATAACCACGGTTTATATTGAAAGAGTTAGTGGTAACGTTAATTTTGATTGGATATATTTTGATATTCAAAACCAGCTTCATCCATTTTTTTTATTAAATTCTTTATATTAACTTTGATTTTGTGGTTGCGGGGCAAATCTGTTTAGGCCTGATTACCCCACTTGTCATCATCCGATCTGGTAGAAACTTAGCAGATAGATTCGATAGCAATGCATTCGGTCAAGTTTTGAGGGCTGTCACAGTCACTGAAAGGTCGATTTTACTCGTTTCTATAATCGTTTTTGAATACTAATAAATTTTTCATTTTGAAACTCTTTCCTGTGGCCAAAATTGAATAAATAAAAGATGTTTGCACGTGAATGCGTAAATTGCACATTCATTTTTAATAAATACATATTGAAGCATTGTTTGTGGCATATTTTGTTGCTAGAGATGTTTTTAATACTTAAAATTAAATGTAAGCACCAAGCACAAGCTGACAACTAAATCGGCGTTATGTTAATGAATATGAAAATTGCCAATGCACATAAAGGATTTATATTAAAAACTTTGTTTTTATGGGTTACATAATCAAAAAAAAAAAAAAAAAAATTAGGAGAGCAAAAAAACGTCCCATTGTCACGGTTGATGAGTTTTTTGATATTTTTAAACTATCTAGTAAAACCTATCTAGTTAAAGTATCTAGTTAAACTATCTTTTTAAACTATCTAAGAACCAACGTCCTTGATTGTTTCAAGGTTTACTTTACAACTTCTGCAATCTTAAGTTTTTTAAAATTTGAATTTAAATTTGGGATGGAACTGGTTTTGAAGCAAAACGAGTGATCAATAACTTTTTGCAATGCAACGAGTAACTGTTGTAAAGTTATCTTCTGCACGAAACCGCGAAATTAAACGCGGATTACTGTTATTACGCAGATAAAAAAAAATACAAATGAATATTTAAAAAATATAAATACAAAATGCAAAGTATTTTTCGCTTGGCAGTGTGATGAGGTGTATTCAGAACTTATACATAAAAAAAAAAGTAAAATAATAATAATAGTGATAATTTTGGAAAGAAAACGTGGATGGAGCTGATTTTATATAAATTAAACAGGGAATTCTATAGTTTTTGGTGAAAAGTCAATAATAAAAAATCCAATGGTTTTCAAAAATAAAAAGTGTATTTGAATTTAAAATTAATTTTATTAAATATTCTATTCACAAATTGACCAATTCCCGTTGGAAGATTAAATGTATTGATTATTGATTAATGTATTGATTTATCAAAAATAACACCAAATAATTGCTTTTATAATAATAATAATAATAATAACAACAACAAATATACACTTCCAGTATTAGGAAATATGTGCCAATTACTTCACAAAATAGGTGGCCAAAATTTCTGGAATAAAATTGCTTAATATTGGCTTTAAAGGCAATTTGAATCGAATATGTAGTTTCAGATTATTTCGGGTTTTTGATAAATTTCGAGGTTTGACATTTATGCGTATCAAAATTTTAGCATACTTTATCAAACAATACATTTTGTTGCTTATCAAACTAGAATCTAATTAGAGAAAATGCTTGAAAGCATTTTAAAAATGCATAGCTCAAAATACGCAACAAAACACGTACAGAAAAACACAAATTAGGGAGACAAATATCAAATACTACATGCATTTTATAAATATAGGTGGTAACATAATGAGTTTCATCAATACAAACGCTTTTATTTTACTTTCTGGAGAAAGAAAAAAAAAAAAAAAATGAAAAAAAAAAAATGAAAAGCTATTATATTGATATTAAAATAAAATGAAGTGCGATGAAAATAACCTGGCATTTTATTATTATTATTTTTTTTTTTATCGGACAAAATTATAAAGTTAACGCTATTCACTAAACTTTGTTATTTTACTTACTTTTGTTCCGTCATGTTAGTTGATGGTTAAAACACATTTAACATTTTCTCATTGATAAGCTTTTCTTTGACATAATATGCTTTCTCTTTGACTTGGAGAAAATACGTACGAAAATATCTAGTAATCTACATTTCTGATCCGTCATATAACCTGATATATTTTCGTCAGTTTTGTGACGAAAATATATTAAGTTACGATTTGCATAGTTTACGAGTTACGAAAATATAGTTAATAAATCCAACGATATTACATTTCAATATTTAATTTTCAGAAGCTGTACTATAAATATGTCGACGGCAAAATTAATAAACAATATTATTGGAAAACAGATAAAAAAAAAATTAATTTATCTCTTATGTAAAAAAAAAATTAACATAATTTCTTACTGAGCAAAAGATTTTAGAGTTTTGAGTGGAAGCTGTTTCTAGATTTAAATTTTTTACTTCGTTCAATTAAAACGCTTTGATTATAAAAAAAGAAATATCTAACACACAAGCATTACTTTTTTATCATCAAACAACTACTTATACAAAACAGTAACTAAATAAGTGTAAAATTGAAATATAATTACCAAACTATAGTTTCCCAAAAACACTGGAATGACAACTGATTTGGAATTCTACAATCAGTGGTGACAGTCAAAGCCGACAATTTCGAATTTACGAAGACATTTTATCTTACAGAGCGTACCTTGCTACCGCGATCACAGAATCTCTTCCATATCTGAAGAAAGAATCAAGAGCTTCATAATATTTATTTAGATTTGCAAGTACCGGGTGCTTTTTATAAAGCATAAAATTATAGTACTTTTCCATAAGCACCGCTTGACTGGCCTTAACCCTTCGATCATTACCCTTTATAAGATTCGAAACGAATAAAAAATTATTTAAACTTTTAAGACAGTAATAAGTAGCCATCAACAAAACTATATACTTCGAATCATCTATTAATTTCGATAAAAAAAAAACACACACACCAAAACGTGATAATAAACATTGTATATATATAGACGTCAGTGAAGCGATTCAAAAGCTTTGTTTTTTTTCTATTTTTAGAAATATATTTCTGCATCACATAATCATAACCCAAAATCAACAAACTATATTTTTCAAAGCAATGGCCAAGAAAATTATGTGTATGGCTACACAGGTTTGAGCTTTAAGGCCTATCTTTTACCTACAGTCAATACAGTACGTTTGGAAAATAAACAAAAAAATCGCTCTGAAAAAGACATAGCACGCCAGTTGCAATTTCAGCTGTCAACAACAATTGTCCGGTTTCGAAGAAGTTTTTAATCCTCGGTGACAAGGATACATTATTTTGGGGAACAAAGTAATGGTATGGATAGGAATGGTTCTTAACATGACGAAGGGACACGCATGGGAGAAGACTACACTCATAAAAGAGGGGAGAGAGAGGGTTCAGGGTTACAGTGAGGAGTTATTATTTATGATGATTGTACAAGGAAACAAGTAGCCATGCACAGAAAATGTGTTGTTTGGGGAAAAAATCAGCAAATGAATTGTGTAGAACCGCAGCTTTTTTTTAGGGGGGGGGGGGGGGTTCCCGATTCCAGAGAACTTGTGAGATCTTACACTCTTTAAAAAAACTTGGGAAATGTTCCAGTTAAATTTTTTTTATGGAGTTATTTTATACGCAATTAGCCTGTGGCGGTAAAGCTCTCGGTGTGGTGTCATATCAGTACTTCAAATATCTACAATTGTCAGAAAGAGTGAATATGTGTGAAAAGTAAGATTATTGAACCTGTAACTCCTTCGCCTGTGTCCTAATCCTGTGGCCTTCTCGTATCTGTTATATTAAAAAAAATAGTAGTTAGTAGTACAATTATCAATTGAATATCATTTCACAATTGGTTCGACTATATGTACAGGGCAAAAATGTTACAAGGTGTGCTTGCATGCGTTACGTAAGTAATATAAGTAATAGCTTGTTAATAACGTTATATAAGTAAACCTTTTTATGGTACCAGTACACTCTCACTGTGACAAGACGAGCCGTTGTGATTGGGAGAGTTTACCCTGACTCAGGGTGGAAGAAGCTGTGCTCACCAAGTACAATCTCCCACTCGCAGCGGCTCGTCTTATCTCAGCAAGAGTGTACTGGTACCATTACATTTTTGTTCCGTTCCTACAGTCGAAAGAATTGTGAAATGATACTCAATAAAAATTGCACTACAAACTACTAGTATTTTTTTAATATAACATATAAAAGGCCCCATATACTCGCCTCCGGGATATTGTGAAGGAGTTACAGGTTCAATCTTAGTTTCTGTCCAATTCCACTGAGTATCCTGTATGACCGCAAACTAACTGACGATCTGTAGAGAGCCCCCTTCCCCCCCCCCCCCCCCAGTCGGTAGAAATCTCCAGGTCTTCCAAAAACTTCTATTTTAACCATGCATATTGCTTATTTCCAGTCCATGAGCTCGGTTTTACCGATGAATTATTGTCTTCTCCAATCCTACTCAACTTTTTTTTTCAGAACGATTTATACCAGCGGCTCTATAGTCCTCTCAGCATCAATCCCCCAGTATCGGTACCTGATGCCCCCATCGTGGAAAGTACCTGGCGCCAAGCCCCAATCTCGGCCTGGTATCAGGCAAACACCAAATGACCTGAGCAGGGGCATCCAAGCTGAGGTGCTTTGTGGATCCGCCCTAATGTCCCCCAGGCAGTGCTCACGAATCGTCCATTTGTAAGAAGGGCGTACGTGACTCATTTGGGCTCAAGAGTTGAATCTCCAAGTCATCAAGATTTTATGGATCAAATCAATGGCTTTTCTTCGGGTGCGTGACCCTGCGCCATTGCCAGAGAGAGAGAAAAGAGGACTCTCTGCTTGGTAGAGAAAGAATGACCATCCAGGGTTTGCGTAAGCTCTCTTATATAGACTTTCTATGTCTGCAGTCTGTCTGTCCGGAAAGTTAGGTAGATGGGATTGAATGAGGTTTGGTTAGTGGATAGATATTTAGTTCCAGGAGACAAGAGTGGAATAAATAAAAAAAATATTAAAGTTTCAGATATGTTATTGGTATGTTTGCTTTTTGTTAGGAAATGCATTCAATTGCGATATAAAATGAAAGGTGCTGAAATGATAACTTCAAAAAATGTAATTGATATAATATTTCTTTGAAATTCATTCAGCAAAAGTTATAGATAAGTTTATGAAAAATACTGACGGTCCACTGTATTTTCCAAATTAACTATGAGATAAAACAGCATATTATATTAAAGAGCAAACAACCAAAACCTCAAAGAATTTCAATTTTCAAAAAATTCCAAAGTAAATTATCAAAAATAATGGTTGGTTGGTTTGCACGCTCAACGGTCCATTTTTAAGTATATTAACAGTTAGTTAGGCAGGGATCTACAGCTTAACGTAGATTCCGAACCACAACAAACAACCATGCCTAACCCGGGATTAAACACCTTTGTCATGAAAGGTCAGAGCCCTAACCACACAGCCAGCAGGTGGGCCAAAAATAATGTATGAGTGAATTGTGAGGGTTTTTTACGATACCGCGAAGTAGATTAATAAAAAGTTTTTAAATCTTGGATAAAAATTATGAAATAAGTCTCACTAACATTATTGAAATATTTCATTTTTGATTAGGATAGACCCAGACCCTTTACAGACCGAAAACAAGGTTTAAAATTTAGACTCATCATCATGTCTCTCATTTTTAATAAAAAAAAAATTGGGTTTGAAAAATACCATTTATTTACCATTAGACTAAAATCGAATTATTGCCCATAATTACTGATCGAGAACCATTGCAAAGATTCAAGGGGATGATGTTGTTAAGACAAGAAACCAGACGAAATGCTCAAAGGGCCGTCGCCTATTGGGAGAGTGAAAAACCGCATCCTAAGCAAGTAGCGACTGTGTTGTTTTCTCTGATGTGTGTGGATCATTTATCACAGACACCGTTTCCGTGGGCGACATCCCTCACCATTTAGAAAAGGTGAGTCAGCCGGCACTTGGCGCCATTTAACGGATGACGCCAAGTGCTCACCACACGCAATTTCTACACTTATAAATTCACGGGACCATGCTTACAACAGGTGTTAAGTTTCGTGCTGCGTTTGATTAGGAGAAATAAAGTAATGTAGATTTTGTTAGGAAAGTTTGGAGGATAATTTAAGTTGAACGGGAAGAGAAAGCTCAATCCAAAAATGAATGACCACAAACAATAACTTTCAGCAAAATTGGGTTCCGAGAATAGAATTCTATGTTTAGATATTTATAACTTTCAGTTATCCATATGTATACATAGGGGTGATGAAAGTATAGCATTCGGTCAAAAAAAAAATGATTCTTTTTTTTTTTTTTTGCATTTCTCCACGTATTGGAACATCCTGATTTCAAAAAAGTGATCTAGAAAAAACGTCTGTCTGTGTATGTGGTCAGCATAACTCCCTAACAAATTGACCTACGATATTCAAATTTGGTATGCCGAGTTGGTGCTGGCCATGGGACCTACCATTAAGAGTTTTTCGTCAAAATCGTGCATGCGCATAAGGTAGTTGCTTTTAAAAAATCATGTTTTTCAATGATTGCTGAAAAACGGCTTGAACGATTTTGATCAAAATCGCTGTGCTCGTAAGGTGTTTTAAACATCCCCACCACCGAAATTCCCTTAAAAATGCTTTAATGGCGTAAAATGTTGAAAAACGAATGCTTTTAACACAGAGTTCTCTTTCCTTGAGCACACTTCATCAACGTTTTTTTTTTTTTTTTTTTTTTTTTTTTATCTCTTCTCAATTTCACTTACAAGAAAGGATAATATAAGAATTATCGATAAGCATATCGCCAAAATTCCCATTTTTAAATTTTTTTTTTTATTTTTTTTTTTTTATTTTTTAAAGACACGTTTAAGAATTATCACAAAAATATCGCCAAACTGGCAATTTTTTCTAAGAGACTCATGAAAATATAAAAATGATAAATTATACAAATCTACATCAGCAATATAGTGTAACTGAAAGTTGTGCGATGTTTCACACCCCTAGTTTTTTTTTTTTTTTTAAAAGGTCTTGAAGATTGAATGACCTAGACAATTAGTTAAAGGTTCCGTTTTACACTGGTTTTAGAACAGGAGATTGAGTCAGATGCTCTAAAAGTTCGAATGGTATCAAAATATTAAAAGTAATACTAAATAATCGTCGGAGTTTACTAAGAGTTCAATGAGTAGGGGATCCCTTGCTGGTTTTGAATTGACAGATTGTGCTATGCATAATAATCCAAATCCACTTACGATTAAAACCATCACCGCTTTGGCAAGCAAACTCTGAACGTCAACTCTGCAATAATCAGATGAGTGTACCACTTACAAGCATTGTAGAAGTAATTTGAGATAAGTGCGATGTCTTAGATTGGTACTTCATAAACGTATACACCTATTTATCTTTAAAAACAACATATAAATATACAGTTAATATTACTATTCCCGTTATTCCCTCTCAACGCAATATCCAAACAACCCCTGCACCCAAACCCCCTTACACCTTAACTATAAAGTCCCCTTAATCCAGCACCGCCTCCCCCCCCCCCCCAACCAAAGTTCATCTCCAAAACACACAGTTAGAAGCGACACTCCAAGAAGCGAACAAGCACTATCACCCATCCCAATTTACAGCAAGACAACCCTCCACCCACCCATCAGTCCCTCGTCAAGCCCCCCTCCCTCCAATTCCATTCAAAAGGGTCCCCCATTCTTAATCGAAATCTTCGTTTAAAAGGGATCTGGCAACATCCACTATCTACCTGTCTCCTTGTACAAGAACGTCCGTCCCCGTGTTACAATCCTGACGTCCTCTTTTCGATCGATAATTAAATCTTAAAAGAGGAAGGGGATCGGTTGACATTTTGTCGTGCAGTGGTTACTGACAACTAAACTCCACAATAGGTTGTGAGGATGCTCCTGTTCCGGTTCCTTCTGGGGTTCTTTCCGACTGTGTGTCCGTCCGTCTGTCTGTCAGTCACTTGTCAGGAGGATGCTTTCTTCTTGGGCTTCCTTTAAGGATGCTGTGACGTTTGCTGATGAGGAGTTTTAGTTTCGTTTTTCTCTTAAGGGGTTGGTTTAACTGTTCGATTCTGCCGCCTTTTTTTGTTTGTTTCGTTTCTTGAGAAAATTCTTTTATTTTCCTGATGGCGTTTTGAGTGACAATCGGATTTGTGGTGGTTTCGCTGCTGGAGCCAATTTAAAGTTGGGGAAGAGTTGTTGGGTCTTTTAATTTAATGTAAAGCTCACAGAGACGTAAGTGTGGTAGGACGTATTTTTTTTTCTATCTATTTAATTGTAATTCATGTAAGACTTTTTTGAATTTCAAGTTTTGCCTATATGGGAATATCATCCTTCGATTTAAGATAAAACACTTTTAACACATTCGCTGCCGACCATGTAGCAGCGCGGAATGTCTTGTTACGACCCAGTAGTCTGTCCTGATGAGACTGCACCCGATCAGAGTTGCCGTTCTTTGCTGGAATTACCTGAAACTGTGTTTTAAAAACACAAGCTTCCAGCTAACCTTATGGGGCAGTACAAGATGTATATGATATTTATGTCACATGACAAATATTATTTTGCTACTTCACAGTTTATTCCAGCATGAACGGAAACTCCAATCGGGTGCAGTCTGATCAGGACGGACTACTGGAGAGTAACAAAATATTTTGCGCTGATACGTGATCGGTAGCGAATGAGTTACGTAGGAATCCAAAAAACAAATTTTTAAAAGGTTAAAAACAATGAAATCTTGTGTTTAAAAGTTTTGGCTGTTACCTTCAATGTTATAACGCCAAATAAATTAAAAAGAAATATGAAACTTGACAAATAATAAAACAACTAGGAAATTGATTTTCTTTATAGCGCATGAATAAATCTGTATATTAATTACCTTTTTCATATAACATTTTTATTGATGAATTTGAGAAATTTAAAATTGAGCTAGCCTAGGTGGTTAAATAGAAACACAAATGCTTCCACGCAAAAATAGCAGTAAATATTATTCAAATATTACGTAGTATTATTTAACATTTGTTATTGACTTAAGTCCCTACTGTTTTTAATGATTATTATTTTAATTTTTTTGTCAAATAACCTAACTTTAATACACACACTCACAACTTCAACTTGTATCTCTCAACAAAATTCATTTTAAAACAACTTCTTAAAAACTATTTCTCAAGTTCATAAAGCTACGCATTTCGTAACCACATACAAATTGCAGAACTACCTTTTATCAACACCACTCTGAAACTCTGCATAAAAACCCAGCAGACCGGAAATCTTTCATACATAATGTAAAAAAACCGCTTCCATATCTTACGTATGACAAAACCAAATAAATTACAACTTAGCACCCGCGTAATGGCAACACCATCTTCGTGTATCACTGCGCACAGGACATTTTGTTTCGCGGAAGGTTACATCCGACCGGCTTGCAACAAGTGTCATATTGTGCGAACACCACAACCACTAGACCGCACACACTTCTGCACACATGGTCAGTCAACCTTTTGGTCTGCTTAGCTTAACCCGTGCTCCAGTACCTACTTGCTATGATGCGTCTTAGATGGTCGGACATAGAAACGTTTCTTTCTCTCGACAAGATTTCTTTTATTTTTTTATTTTATTTATACCTCTTCTTCCTTAGGAAAGAGTTCAAGCAACGGAGATTGTTCAGCTAGCCATGTCTAATTGAATAGGGTCGTGCTTTTAGAGATGTTAACACTTGAGAAAGAAAAAGGTTCTGAATGTCAGAGGAGGTCCCATATTTTAGGAAAGCAGAAGATCCAAGAAAGTATATTCTTTATTCTGGCTTTTACCTAAAACATGACTCGTTTGAGGTGTTGGAAGAAGAACAAAAAGGGTCTTTGTTCGCGGTACGGACGTTTGAATGTTGTTGAAATGAAGTTTGATTGTAATTAGGATTTCAAAAAGGTTTAAGGTTATTCATTCGCAATCATTCATTTGAGGTATTCATCATTGGATCATTCGTTTGACACCATTCATCTGAGGTATCGAACAAAGAACAATAATGGTCTTTGTTTAGGATACGGGCCTTCGAATGCTGTTGAAAAGAAGTTTGATTGCAGCTACGATTTATGATTGTTTTGTAAATTTGAATAAACAACAATCACTAGCACTCTTGAAATCTAGAACAACCAGCCAAAAAAATGTCAAGATGTTTAAAAAAAAGTTTTGAAAAGTAGCCAACAATCTTAATTTATCAATTAAAGAAATAGGTTCGAAATCCGGTCATTTATAGAATAGCTGTTTAGTCATGCAGTCCCCCCCCCAAAAAAAAAAAAGAATCTGAATGGTTGGATATACATATCATGGCACAAGAGCTAAAGTATACGATAGTATGTTGCGCAAAAATATCATTAAAAAAGCATACGGACTTCCGAGAGTTGTCCAAAGTTGGAACGAAACCCCTTCCAAAGGGTCTTTCTAGCAATTGGGTACGAATGTACGTTTTCGTGTACAAATGTCCTTATTTGGTTTGTTTTTCCTGGTGATATGGTAACTTTTATGTGATTTGTACAGCTGCAAAATTGAGATGACCGCATTCCATCAATTTCTGCTTGAGTTATTTTTCAGTGGTTCCCACGAGAAACTGAAACTAAATGCAATCTGATAATTAAATTAAACTTTACCGACCCAGAAAAAAGGTACAGAAATCTTAACGGCCATATGGATTATTATCCCATTTGTTTTCTTCAGAAAATTTTCACAAGAAAGCATGGTCTACATAACTAGACGGATGTTACCATTAACTTTTTCAAAAAGAGAACAATGCAGTTACAGTTAAATTCCATGTGCATAATTGCTGTCCACATTAATCCAAAGAATTGAACAGTACCACAAATCCAGAGCAACCACACCTTTAATCCTGAACAATTAAAAATGCGGGGGAGCAATTTTCCCGTAAAGAATAGAGCAAACCTATTCCAAAAACAACCCAACTCTAACCTATAATTCCCGCTCTAAAAGTCTAAAACGATGTTTCACAAAACTGTCAATAACGTTCCATATTTATCCTCCCTCTCTCTCTCTTTCTTCAAAGACAACGAAAAAAGCCCCCGCACTTCTTCTTATAAGAATTAAAAAAAGAAGAAGAAAATTGAACGAAAAAAAGGCCGGCTGGAAGAAAAGAACAAAGAACTACCCATGATGATTGCTCTGTGGGTTAGCCATAAGACTATAGATCTGCATTTGTCAGCCATGACTGTGCATTGCTGAATTCCTAATGGCTTAACAACGCAGATGCGGCCCGTTATGAAACGACGGCGCCAATTCTTAATGATTCCTCGGGAAAGGAGAGATAGAGGGTAAAATGACAAAAGAAACAAAAAAATATATATCAAGAAGAAGGGGAAAAAAAAGGAATAGGAAATCCTGAATTCTGCTCCGGACTAAATCCGTTTAATGGTCCCTGCTGAGTTTCTTTAACTGGCATCGAAAGTAGAAGATTTCTCCTTTTTTAATATACACATATTTTTTGTGCATGTCAACTCCACCGGGTGCCTATTAAAATAAAGTACGACTTGAAAAGTTGATGGGGGGGGGGGGGAGAAGAAGAAAGAAGTCTAGCCTTGAGATAAAAACAAGGGAAGGAGAAGGGGGTGGGGAATGAGGAAGAAAAAAAAAAATATTAGGAGATTTCTGCCGATGAAATATGATCGTATGATGGCTGATTATGCAAAGAAAAAGGGGTTTGTGTTTGAATAAGGATTTGGATATTGATTGTTTTTGAACTGCCTGCGTTATTTCAACAAGTTAAACTTTTTTTTAAAAAAAGGCGGAGGGGGAGTTGGATGTGAAGTGAGTTAAATGCGCGTGAGGGATTGCTATAGATGACGTGTGGATTTGGTGGATATAAGTCTACCAATTTAGAACCTGCTAATAAACGGTAGTTGTCACGAAAGAGAGCTATTTCGACGTCACAATAAATAAAGTGCATAGAAGATAACCAACGACATTTCAGAAAATTATATTTTTTTATTATTATTACTTTTTAATTCGAAGTTACTTAAAAAAACTCATGGGAAACTTGTCGATATATACTATACAAAACATTTAATTACTTACAATATGTTTCAACTTAAATATTCCGAATTACCATTGAATTACCGAGCCGCGATTCTTGGTAAAGATTTCGCAACTTTTGACGCATCAATATTTCAGCCTATCATGTCTATCCGTAGAAAATGGCATCGGGTCTACTGAACAGGCAAGAGGTTGACAACAACTCGAAGAAAGGTCTTCCACTTTTTAAATCCTTTATATTAACCTCGATTTTGTACGTATGTGTGTTTGTGAGTATGTTTGTTGATGGCGGGAAAATCTGAGGAGGCCTAATTAAACCTCTTGCCGTCATCCAATCGAGCGGAAACTTGGCAGATAGATTCGATGTCGATGCATTATATAAAATTTTGGAGGCTGTCAGTGTCACTAAATGGCAGTTTTTACAGATTACTAATAAACCAACTTACTGTCATGTCATCCTATCTCCTTGAAATACCCATAATAGAAGAAACTTTCCTGTTACCAAAATTGTTTTAATAAATAAATAAAATAAAATTGTTTTAATAAGAGTAAATAAAAGATATTTGGATGCAAGTGCAAAAAATTCGCATTCATTTTTAATAAATAAATATAGAAAAGTAGTTTACCGCATACATTGCTGATAGAGATGTTTTTAATATTTAAAATTAGACGCCAACACCAAGCATACGCTGGCAACAGAAACGGTGCTTTGTTAATGAATATCAAAATTGGCAATGCAAATATAAAGGATTTATATTTAAAAACTTCGTTTGTATGGGATATATTATTAATGTTGTTTTTCCAACAGCACTTCCATGGAAAGTATCGGTTTTAGAGCCAGATGCTTTTCTGGGAAGCCCCTTGTCCCATCAGCAGTAACCAGAATCCTGAGCAAGCGGCTGCGCGGCGCCGTGTTTCGCCCATCCTGGCTGATTGATAGTTGTGAATCTTTAGAACAAAGGCCATCCATAATGGCCGAAACCAACCTTCGCTCTTCCGAGTTCAGGCTGACTCAGGGTTGGGGACTCTCTCTCGTCTTTATAAATTGCGGTCACTCACAGAGACACTTTTCAAAAATGATGAGAGGGGGACGTCTAAATATTGCGGTTTGTGGTTGAATATAACGTCTGAAAATAGATTCTGAAATTTTATCAGATTATTCTTACGAATAGAAATATCTCCTGTTACGAAATTTTATTTTAACGTCTGTAAGTATGGAATTATTTGTTTCTTCGTATTTGATGTAGTCATTGTTTCAAAGAACGTTAATTATTATTATTATTATTTGCATACCCATACCATAACTAGAAGCGAAAATTGAAGGTTTGGTTTGGGGAATTTTTTTTTTTATTAGAAGGTGCGAAAAATCTTTCTTTTAATTTATCATTTCATCTATATAAGATGTAGACATGGAACAAAGTACTTCGTTGTGAAATTTGTATTGAAAACTCAACTTAGGCCGGCATAAATCTAAAATTACAGGGCGGATATTATCTCCCAGTACGCCCTTGGGTGTTTCCCCCGCTCCCCCATTGACAATAGTTGGTGTTATCTAAATATTGATACGAATTTTTGTATATTTATAAATATTTCGTAGTGTTAATTTTGTAAATAGTAAAATTTATGTACATTTTGCATAAGGCAGTGCAATAGTTCGTCTTTAGTTTGCTTCCCGGAATGTATGTCTTAATGCTTGATAACGAGTTTCACAGAGGTAAAGCTGGGAAGCGAGTTTTACAAGGAGCAGGGCTTTTAACAATATGGCAATGGCAATCTCGTCAAATTTGGCGAGAAATCGCCAAATGTCGCCAAACTTGGCGACCATTTGGCGACATTTTCGGTCCCCATGTACTTGTATAGGACTTATCGACTACGATCTGGAAAGTTCTCCAAATGTCTATCTCTAGAAGATTCACGTATGTTCGCCTCCCCTATAAAAGCTCAAGAGAGCGGGTGATGGAGTCAGTTGTTGACGGAGTTGACTGAGGTTAGTCAGTTAGTTGATTTTGAGTCACTGAATTAGTTGACTGGTTAGTTGATTGGAATTACTGAGTCTCAGTGAACATTCCGAGTAGTTCTAAAGCGAACTGTATTGCATTGTCTTTTGAGGGGATTTAGCAGTTGTGTTGTCAAGTTTTTAACTGCTGTTTTGTGCTCTATTGTTGTGTAAAGAGCTGTATTGAGTCTTCTAGAACGAGAAGCTCGGAGTTGTAAGAGAATCTGCGAAGAGTTATATCGGAATAAATTTCTGCAAGTTTTGATCTGCTTTGGCTTGAAATCTTTCGAACCCATCCACGCAACAATATTAATGCAAATTTTGATTACCGTCTTGATTAAATTAATTTCAAGATATTAATATTTTTAATAACCAATTAGTTATAAAAATATATTATCATATTTCGTAGCATAGAACAAGATTACTGAGAAGGATATTAATAATGGACAACTCCCGCATTTTTTAAAAATGCGTGAAATTAGTTTAAATTTATGAAGAATTTCTTTCTGATTACAAATATTTAAACAAAAGTTATTTTAAAAAATTAGTTATTTAAATAATAAGAAAAGAAAATGCTCCAAAACCGACCGAAAACCTGTCTGATCAAAACACTTAACAAAATCTGTGACGTCAAGAGTTCCTTCCGTTTCTATGGTTATCGTGAGGTTTCGCCAAATAGTTGGCACTGGTAGACCATTGCCATATCAAGTACAGGTTGGTCGGTTGTTTTCAGATTATCTGTCACCGTCAGTAACACGAGGGCTATAACGCGTCGAAACATTCGTCATTTGACAAGCCAACATATATTTATAAACATCCATGCCTTACACGGGTCTCGAACCCGTAACCTCGCGGTCTAGAAGCTAGCACGCTAACCACTATACCGTTTGGTCGGCATCAAGTACAGGTTAGCGCGATTTGCGAGAAACTTACAAAACTGGTTTCCGCTGCCGCACTTCAAGCCAAGATGTTTGGGAAGCCTTGACGTCACATTCAATTCGAGCCGAATGAATCGTTTTTTCGCCAACGTCCAACAGGGGAACTTTGATTGCAAATAAAAAAAAAGCGCATTAAGCAGACATTTTTGTGTTTGTGGCCTTTTCAAAACATTTATAATTAAATAAAATTATAAAAAAAAAAAAAGCGGGAATCGTTTATTGCACAATAATTCTGAATTTTTAAGGCATTTTGGAGATCCTGCAGACACATGCCTTATGGGGAAAATAAGACCCTGAGCACATGAACTTTGGACTCTCGTGGAAAATCCACAAACGCTAATCCACACATTGAAAGACCACTTCACTGCCAAACCAAGACGAGGCCCCATTTCTTATAGCCGCCAATCCATCCCATCCGAATACCATCTGCGTGTGAATCACTCCATATCCATGGGAAGCTGGCTAGGCAAGTTCAGCCCCGAAAAAACTAATGGTTGTCAAATGAGCAGGTACACATAACACTCAAGTTCGAGCCCCCCTCAAGGCTCCAGGTATCGTTTGTCATCGACTAATTGCCACGTTTAGATTCCAAATCCCAGACCATCATCATCATCAGCGAACACCCCCCCTTTAACCATCTCTTCAGTTCAGTTGAGGTCCATTATTTATTTGAGAAGTCATCGGGCTTTTGGTCTTACCTGTGTGACTGACAGGGATCGGTTGAAGAAGAAGGGGGCAAGGGACGATACATCATTAACTTACAGGTGACTTTCAGGCGTTTTTAATGATGCGACGTTTCCACCCCGATTTTTCTCGGCCTGCTCCAACCCTCTCTTACAGAATCTTTTCATCTTTTTGTTCTTTCTTTCTTATTTTTTTTTATGGACTTGCCTTCCTGTTTCGCTTTTGTCATTAGGAACCGAGGGAATGGAGGGATTTTCTTTGGCGTAACAATTCGGCCGTTAACATAAGTAACGGTGGGGGTTTGAGAAAAGGAATTGTTGTGAATGAGGAGTGTAGTGGAAAAGAAAAGAACGAATTGGAAAGTTTCACCTGATGAACATTTGGTTATTTAAAAAAAAAAAAAAAAAAAAATTACAGCATAGTTTTAAACATTAAGCGATTAAATCTTAATCGAAATAAAATATGTATTAGAATAGAGTCGAAGTTCTAAAATAATTTTTTAGGAAAATCATTTCACGTTAATTAGCTTTGTCTCTTATTAATCGATATTTTTTCAAATGTTACGAATTTCTGTATATTTGTAAATATTTCGTAGTATTAATTATGTAAAAAGGAAAATGTATGTACATTTCGTATAAGGCAGTGCAAAAGTTTGTCTTCGCTTTCCTGCAATGCGTCTCTTAATGCTTGAAAACGAGTTCTACATGGATCGTGCTGGAAAGCGAGTTTTACAAGGAGCAGGCCATTTAGCATTATGGTTAATGGTAATCTCGCCAATTGGGGACGGTTTTGGCGACTAATTTTGGTCGCCAAATTTGGCGAGAAATCGCCAAATGTCGCCCATTTGGCGACATTTTTGGTCCCCATGTACCTGTATAGGGCTTTTCAACTACGATCTGGAAAGTTCTCCAAATTTCTATCTCTGGAAGATTCCCGAAAGAAACTTTACTATATAAGGCCGGCCAAGAGTTAGTTATCTCTCAGTGAGCATTCAGAATAGTTTCAAAAACGAACTGTATTGCATTGTCTTTTGTGGCGATTTTAGCAGTTATGTATCAAGTTTTTAACTGCTCTTTGAGCTCTATTGTTGTGTAAAGAGCTGTATTGAGTATACTAGAACGAGAAGTTCTGGAGTTGTAAAAGAATATGCTAAGAGTTATATCGGAATAAATTTCTGCAAGTTTTGATCTGCTTTGACTTCATGTCTTTCGAACCCATCCACGCAACAATATGTTTAAATTGACAACTAATTAAGAGAGATTGCCAACCTGTCTAATTCCCAATAGGTCAAATGGCTATTTAAAAAAAAAAAAAAAAAAATTTTAATTTTGCCACGATATCTGCTGAAGCATGATTTTAAAACACATGAAATCTTTTACCAGGTATAAATAAAAGATTTCTAAGAAATTTTGAAAGAAATAACTGGATAAGCCCTCTCCGATACAAGAAGCCAATAACTTTCATGAAGCCATTTTGATACAGAAACCTCATATATCGCTCGGCTCTATTCAAAATCCTGGACGGCTCCATCGATCCATTGACGTAGAAACCTCACTATTTTCCTACTTACTTTAGAATGTTTTTATAAGCTAGCTTATTAAAACTTTAAGAATATATTAATAGTAAAAAACACAAGTTATTTTACCTTCACATTTAATTAATGATATTACATCGATAGATATTGTGATCAAAAAATTATGTAATAGGCTTATGGAGCAGAGACAGGCGGATAATTTTAATACGATGTCAATTTAAACATACGAGAAAAAACATTGATTACAAGATGACCGAAAGAACTAATTAAACTTGAAATAACTTTGCTATAAGACCGGCCTTTGTTCTGGTATCATTTATTCAATTGCAAGACATGGTATGAAATATTTCTATAAAACTCGGTAAATATTTAATTTGTTGGTGGCTAAAGATCGATTGCAACGAGAAAAGCGTAGTTTTGATTGTTTAGTGATAATCGACAATCAATAACGCGCTCTAAAATGTTATTCAAAAGATACTGATCACAGATACTAATATAAGAAAATATAAAATATTAGATAAATTTTCTGCACCTCTCTGTGATTCTGTTGAACATAGGACACACACACTCCTTGAAAAATTGTATCTGGATGCAAGTATTATTTACGTGACTATTACACAAGGTGAGACCGAAATGTAAGGTGACTGATGTCATCATAATCACTGTATTATATATTTGCAGATAAATACATCACTGTCCTTCAAAGTAGTTCCCGCCCTCTACAATACACTTCTGACAGCGTTCATACAAGTTCTTGAAACTTCTGAAAAAGTCCTCCTTTGAGACTGTCTTAAGTTCCTTGGTAACAGCAGCTTGAATGTCTGAAATGCTTGAAAATCGGTTTCCCTTCAGTGCCAATTTCAGTCGTGGAAAGAGGAAAAAATCTGCTGGCGATAGAAATACTAGTATAACACCCACCTTATTCCCCTGATCTAGCGCCAGCAGATTTTTTCCTCTTTCCACTACTGAAATTGGCACTGAAGGAAAACCGATTTTAAAGCACCTCAGACATTCAAGCTGCTGTTACCAAGGAACTTAAGACAGTCTCAAAGGAGGACTTTTTCAGAAGTTTCAAGAAGTATTGTAGACGGCGGGAACTACTTTGAAGGACAGTGATGTATTTATCTGTAAATATATAATACAGTAATTATTATGATCAGTCACCTTACTTTTCGGTCTCACTTGTAATTCTTGAGCAGGGGCATATTTGAGATTTCTTTATTTTGCGATTTTCTCGATAAAATAAAAATGTTAGTATATGACTAATGGAATTTCCAACTATTTCCAACGTGGTCAGCAAAGACATCGGTGTCTTAATCGGAAGGTCGTGTGATCGAGCACGCTGGAATAAGTATGGTGTGAAGAATAATGGCGGCTGCTGCTCATTAAATCCGTCGAGACCTCACTGTTCTCTCTTTAGTGTGTAGCCTCCAGAACACTCCAAAACAATCGACCAAAAACATACCGCATCAATCTTCTATATTTGTGGATGGTGTATTTCTTTTTTTGTGACAACTCAATTTTCTCCCTTTATACCAAACCAAAACTGATAAATGGTGTAAAAATTTAAAGCCCAAGAGCTCCTCTTCTGGTGAATAGTCATTTACAGTATCACATTGTGTAATCTGTTTGAAAATCAAAGTTAATTTTGTATTCTATGAGGGTGAATTTTATATAAAAGGTAATTTGGAACTCTATGTAGAGGATATTTTGGTATTATAAGTAAAAGGTATTTTGAAACTCTACGAGAAGGTACTCTATGTAGAGGATTTTTGGGTATTCTGTGTAAAATGTATTTTGGAACTCTTCGTGGAGGATATTTTGGTACTCTCTAAGTGGGAACTGTATATAGAGGATATTTTAGTACTTTGTGAAAAAGGTATTTTGAAACTCTATGAGTAGGAACTCTATGTAAAGGATATTTTGGTATTATAAATAAAATGTATTTCGAAACTCTATGAGAAGGAACTCTATGTAGGGGATTTTTGGGTATTCTGTGTAAAATGTATTTTGGAACTCTACGTAGAGGATATTTTGGTACTCTCTAAGTGGGAACTGTATATAGAGGATTTTTTAGTACTTTGTGAAAAAGGTATTTTGAAACTCTATGAGAAGGAACTCTATGTAGAGGATATTTTGGTACTCAATGTAAAATACCTTTTACATAGAATCCGAAATACCTCTGTCATAGAAGTATTTTGTGGGAGATAAGTGATAACTCTAATCTTCCTCTATAAGTGGGATATAAGGACTCTATAAGTCGATGATTTTTTGGTACTTTGTATAAAACATAGTTTGGAACTCTATGAGAGGATTATGTAGGGAATGAGTCGACTATGGTGGGCAATGTTACCTTCTTCGCTCAAATGAACGTTTACTACTATAAAGTAATGCATTACTGTTTTGATGTAGCTCTCTACTTTTAAGTTATTTGTTGATTTATGGATCTTTAATGTTAAAAAGTTGAATTGGATACTCTAAGGAGGATATACGAGATTTTACTTATCACTAAACCGCCCATCTACAAAAGCCGTGGTGAATAATATTTTCCAAATTTAGGTAAATTATATCGCCTGCTTACAAGTAAAACACACCAAATTTTTTTAATTTTTTTTTCAGGAGTTATTTGCTTATTCAGACTCCCCTCTCCACCACAAAATTTAAATGTTCGCTGAAAATAAAAAATAAAAAAAATATATTTAATAAAGTTTAGAGTATTGAAAAAACATGTCTGCAAATCGTGAAATTTGAATGCTTTCCCTTTTTTTGTAGAGTTGGGTTTATGACTTAGTATGTTTCACTTGTCGATAATGGCGGCTGCTGCTCATTAAATCCGTCGAGACCTCAATGTTCTCTCTTTAGTGTGTGGCCTCCAGAAGACGATATCAGCCAGTAATCGAATGTAATATTTAATTCCGATGAACCTCTTTTAAAAGTTATTCATCCAAGTAGTCTGAAATACCATATGAAACAAAGTAATTCGTGATTGAGCAATATTTTCCCGAGAGAGAGATGTGTTATCTTTTGCGGATGAATGTTACCAATTAATTTGACACCCAGCATCCGGTTGGCCTGTTCATGACAGTTTTCAATTCAGACGGTTAATCACTTTGACGAAACTTCGCACCGGTTTCTT
The DNA here is from genome assembly GCA_963978545.1 of Linyphia triangularis. Classification (NCBI taxonomy): domain Eukaryota; kingdom Metazoa; phylum Arthropoda; class Arachnida; order Araneae; family Linyphiidae; genus Linyphia; species Linyphia triangularis. The sequence continues at coordinate 83,464,179 of OZ021725.1, forward strand.
CAAGTGAACTGGTTTTCGGAACAAATGGCCATAGACAAGGTTTCAATTATGGCCGAGGAACAATTGTAGAAAAATTACTCTTCTTGGATTGATACGTTGACCGATTGAAGCGTTCTATTAAATTCCAGGTTGTAATGTTCAACTGCGCTTCAAAGCTTTTTAGATCGGGGTAGTTTGGGAAAAAGGTCACAACCAATTTAAATTCTCAAACTAAAATACACAATGGCACAATTATTAAGGTGTATTTATATAGATCGATTAAGACGTCATATGGTGCAACAGCTATACTAGGGCAATACTTCGCGAAAACATCGTTGAAACCGAAAAATATCATGCAAAACGCCCTGAGGGAGGTCTTTCAAGGGAAACTGTACCGTATCTGCATCTCGAACGTGGGAAAACTCCCATCAAGTAACGCAAAATTTAATACTAGATTACTTTTGTCCCAATCGCTGTCGTGTTTGCTCATCTGCACCTCAAGCCAAGAGAAAGCTAAGTTTAATTAAGAAAATATCGCCTGTTTCTGTGGCATAGTTCGCTAGTCAATTTGCATTCAAGCAAATAATTGCGTGAGATAAAGTGTTTTCCATCCCGATGGCTTAACACGTTTTGCAATTGATAAAAATATTATTCTTGCTTCTTTTTCAAACTTGAAACATGTTTGCTAAGTAATTATAAATTATAAATTTTCATCAAAAAACTTTAAATGGTACTTATGCATTTTTCTGTCGATTTTTTGTTACTCCTCCGTTAGACGGAAACCAGACAAAAACCGTTAAATTGCAGCGATAACTCATTAAAACTACCAACCTTCAAAACATTTGTAATTTCTATAGCAAACCGTTATAGCGTTGCTATAGCAAACCTATTACAAACCGTAAACATTTAGGTCCTGCGACAACTGGGCAGCATGGCCCATGTGAAACCTTTGAGCTAGACAAACATACCCAATACCCAACCGGCGACAACTCTACCAACTGGTACCCGTCTAATGAAGAGTACCGATTTTCTTATCGCAACAAAAATTTCACCAGAAGTTGTCTACCAATTCAATACTTCGCGCCGTTGACCGCCAACAAAAAGTTCGTCCTTTCGAATGGGAAAGACATAATGACCAAACTCTCAATAAATGGCAAAATTTATTTTATCATTTGGGCAACAGAAATGAAATTTAACAATTAGCGAACTTTTTGTCACTTCGAAAAGGTCAACGGGATAATACTTAAGAACATTTTAAATTTGGTTTCTGTACGTGCAGTTTTGGCAGCGTTCATTTAGTTCACTACCTATTTTTAGTTTTATCAGTCCAAGTTATTTTACATTATGACAGTCGTATTAGACTCGGCCGCTCCATCTATAGCAACTTAATCGGATGACAAATTTCGATTTCGACAATTGGAGAACTTTTTGTTACTTCAAAAACGTCAACGGGATAATTCGTAACTACACTTTCAATTTGGTTTTCGTACGTTTCGTTTTGACAGCGTTTATTTAGTCGATTACCCATTTACAGTCTTCGACGTCCAAGTTATTTTAGTTTATGACAGTCATATCAGACTCGTCCACTCAATCAATTGCACCTCAATCGGATGACCCGTTTCGATTTCGAAAGAGCGGGTCACAGCACACATCTCTCCTATATGTGACACATTACCGCGATGATCGATTATTGGAAAAGGTCGCTCTCTTTTAGAAGCGATTTCAATTATTCACATCAAGATGGATGGATGTGGGCGACACAAATGGCAAAGAATGATGCGAGCCCACATGAATCACCATCATCATCATCGGGAAGATAATGCGGATGCTTGTGGATACTAAGCCAGAATGTGGATACTCAGTCTAAACGTCACAGCGAGACTTGAGTGATTAGAAATATGAAAAAGATTGTAGTTGTGTTTATTGGCATGGAGAACTAATGGCACCAGGTGCACAAGTGATGACATGAAAAGTTCGTATGGTAGATCATCGATTATCCGAATGCCGATCAACCGAAACCGTTCCAGTCGGTGGATTCACAATTCCGGACTTCTTTTTCTAAAGTTTAGGCCTACATTAAAAAAAAAAAACGCCTGGATGTCCGTGCACCTATAGATTTAATATTTAATTTATTTATTTTTGAGCACAATATATACTAAAGTATTGCTTTTAAAAGTATTAATTTTTTACAGCAAGTACAACTACAGAAATAAAAAATCACTTACAAAATTTCAAGGGAAAATAATTTAGTGGTTTTTATTAGCTATTTCGTGAAATTTTTTAACAAATTAACAATTTTACAGGATGTCTATAAAATGTTGGGCACATTTTGATGTTGAATAATTCATAAAATAATGAAGATATAAACAAACTTAAGGTATTTATACATAGAACAACTCATATATTTTCATTTACAGTAAACGTTGCCATAGAAAATTTCCTTTTCCCATTTGAATGTCATTTCTTTTGTAAATATCGTCTGCCCGTGTTATTATTTTTACGTTTTTCTCGTTTCTTTTGTAAATATCGTCTGCGGGCGTTATTAATTGTATGTTTTTCTTTCTTGCCATCCAGATCACCTGATAAAACGCCACTGGACTTTTTCCTTTGGGGATTAGTAAAGAAGATCGTTTACAGGAGAAAAGTGTCGAATGACTTAAAAGCCAGAATTACAGTCGCAATAGCCTCTGTGGATGACGACATGCTTGTCCGTACCTGGCGCGAAATTGACTACCGTCTTGATACTCTCCGTGCGACGAATGGGGCACATGTGGAAGTCCATATTGACAAGGTCCATACAAGTTTTTGAATCTATCTAACCATTAGTGTTATCAATTTAAATTTATCTTTATTATTTTATGAATTATTCTACATCAAAATGTGTCCAACGTTTTTTAGACACTCTGTATATTTTCCTATCCAATTTTTTAATGATCTTTTATTACTATAGCTATACTTGGTGTAAAAATTTATATAATTTAAAGCAATACTTTGGTATATATAATAGGCCTCAGACATCATATCATGGCACATAATTAAGCATCAGGTCTATAGGGTACAGAAATAGATTGATGATTCCTCTTAATGCAATATTACTTCATGTACGGTTATTTCTAAGAAACGTGGGCCGACCAAACGGTATAGTGGTTAGCGTGCTAGCTTCTAGACCGCGAGGTTGCGGGTTCGAGTCCCGTGTTGGCATGGGTGTTTGTAAACGTATGTTGGCTTGTCTAATGACGAATGTTTCGGCGCATTATAGCCCTCGTGTTGCTGACGGCGCCAGATATTCTGAACACAACCAACCAATCTAAGAAACGTGGTGCAAAATATAAACAGTTTCGTACATAAAATTACCGATTCTTTGTTTTATATTGCTTCTAGGACACTAGTACATTTTTTTCCGTAAATGATCAGTTAATCAAAAAATCAATTATCCTAAAATCACCAATCTTCAATTATTCAAGATAATCGACGGTCTACTGTGTCATGGATATTAACCAGATGGCCAGGCCACTTGAGAAGTACTTTACTGCCTTGCCTTGGTGGAAGAGGGAGAGATCGTCTTAGGTTCCGAGCAGGAAAGACGCAGGCCTTTGAGCTGTAAGTGTATTAGCTTGGGAAGTATTTAGGCACAGGCCTATCATTTTGTAAAACTAAACAAGTTGAGGAATTGTAAATAAACGTTGTTTGTTGTTACAATTGCCTCCTTTACACTTTTAAGATAGATTAAGGAAAATTCATCACACACTGTAAGCATAAGAACGATGCCACAAGGATATACAGTGGCCAACAATTCGAAAACAGATTAGAGATGCTCATAACTGACTCTTGGGTAAGTTAGGAAATTAGGACTATACACTATTACACAAATAATATTGGTTCAAAGCCAATATAGTCAATCATTAAAGTTAAAGTGCGATGAAAAAGTGTAATTTTAAAATGAAACGTAAACTTCTGTTTAATTTCAAATGACAAACCAAGATGGATAAAGGTAGACTGTCAAAGAATGTGGATTGTCCACATGACAGCATTTTTTGCACATATAGTTCGAATAGTAATATAATACTATAGATTGTGGCCTAATTTCTACTCGAAAAGTGTTTGCTGTTGAGGGTCAAATGGGTTCGAAAAAAACGTCAGACAATCCTCATGGTTCTTTTTTATTATGGTAACAATAAATGATTATCATCAAAATGCTTGGCGAAAACAATTTGCTACAATGAATAAAAAATTTCTTTCGGTTTCTGTTGCGCAAGAATATATTTCAACTTCCAATACATTTAAAATTACTTTAGTTTTAGATTATATGCTGCTGTAATGATAACTGTATACAAAGGCTACATTTCTTATCTGTTATGTACGAAGTCAGTATAAGCCAAAACCAAAATTTGACTTCTATATTTTTCGCCATTCACCAATTTGGAGAAAACTTTGAATGATGGAATATCACAAAAAACGCTGTATATGTCCGAAGATTTTGTTGCTATATGTAATGATAAGCTTATACAAAGGCTACATCTTATATCTGTCATGTACGAAGTCAGCATAAGCCCAAACCAAAACTTGACTACTGTATTCCTCACCGCATTCACCAATTGGGAGACAATTTTATTAATTGAATTTCGCCAAAAATCGCTTTATTGACCAAGATTTTGTTGTTGTTTGTAATGATAAGCTTATGCAAAGGCTACATATTATATCTGTCATGTACCAAATCAGCATAAACCAAAACTGAAACTTGACTTCTATATTTTTCTCCACCCACCATTTAGAGAAAATTGATGATGGAATATCGCCAAAAAAAAAGGCTATATTGGCGAAGATTTTGGTATGGTTTGTATAATATCAATATACCAGATGGCGAGAAAGTTAACACCAATACTTTGTTTCGATACCAAGCACATGGAAACACTGCTTTACCACATTCACAGCCACCGAACATGAGAGGCAGTTCTATAAAAGGGTTGAAGACACAGATTTCAGCACCTGGAGGACGCATTTCTTTTCTGGTAAAAGTTCACTAGCACCCTTTTGCTGGGCCCCCTCTACAACCAAGGCCATTAGTATGGCACATAATTGACTTTTGACGGGTTTCGTTTCGCTGAGGGCGACAACAAGTCCGAAATAGAAATATTTGAGGTCAGATCAACGACTTCCTGAAACCACTGTTTCGACACTCGGCAAGAAACGCCATTTTTTTTTTATGGCCGCCATTAAGGGAGCGAACGGGTGAGTTATTGTTGAAGGAAAGCGGCGTATACGGTACAAACAAGTTATTACAATGCCCGGCAACAAGTTATTATAAACTCTGGGAAGATGGTTGCGACATCGTTGAAGTATTGGGTTGGTTTTTGTGTTTAGAGTCGGTCGGGGCATTATGTCAAAGGATCGGTTTTTTGTTTTATGGGGATATTTTAATGGTATGTTGCTGTCGATGAATCTTCAATTGGTTTTTTTTAAGGTAAATTGTGTCGCTTGGAGGGAAATTACAATGGTTTTAACCGGAATGGAGATTTTTGATTTATAGCGGAGTGGATTTCCCTAATGGTTTTTTTCTAGCTAAATCGATTCAGCTCAAAAATAGTAATAGAGAATGTTATGGATATGGGGACGTACATAAATTACGTGACGCGAAGAAAAGGATGAGGGGGGGGGGGGGGCTTTCAACGTGAGGTACCGCGATATAGAGGGGGTAATCGCCTGAGCAATTCAAATACAACAATAACAATTTCCTTCTCAACAGTAACAATTTCCATTTTTCGGGGAAAATGATATAATTTTTTATTTTTTTTTAAATGAGTTTCAATAATTTGAAGGGATTTAATTGGGAAAAAAACACATTTTATCTGTAATAAAAGTTGGACTTCATTTCATCTCAGTAAATATCAAAACAACAAACCATAGAAATATTTTTTTTCCCTTCTAAATATAAGAAACAAAGAGAAACATTGAATCGGGAGTAAATGTAACATGGTGGTGGGAATGGGGGGTGGGGGGAGTGACAATCCTGGGATAGACGTGGATGTCCGTTGTGATTCAGAATCCACGTTAAGCTGTATCCCGGACTGATTAGCTTTTTATTGTGCACAAAAATAGATCGTTGAGCATACAAACCGATTAATCCAAGAAAATATTTAAACTCTAAGTTATATTCAGATTTCATTCGTCAACATTCTGAAAGAAATTTTACTTTTTTTTAAACCACTGATACTTTTTTAAATTCAATTGTTTGCAACAATGACAAAAATATTATTAAAATATACATGCGTAATTATTCACCACGAAATCATAAATTAAAGAAACGTGCTATTAAATTACAAAACGGACACTAAAAATGAAATATATCATAAAACTGGAAAAGTTTCTGAAATCTTGCAATAAGTACGCAAGAGTTTGTGAAATCTTACGATTCGACAGCAAAATGTTCAAGCAGATCTTTTATTTTATCTTCAGAATATACAAATATTATTATTTGTCAAAGAAAACGTAGCATAAAAACAATTAGGCATAGAACTTAATAGCCCTGAAAAACCATTCTTTTATCGATGACTACAGTTGAAATCCAAACAAAAACAGGTTCTATTCTAAGTTTAAAAAAAAAAAATTTAAAAAAAAATCACCAATTGAAGCTAGATATATTCGAAGTGAATAAAAATCACATTCTTTTTCACAAAATATCGCAGAATTTCCCATCTATGGCCACCATAAAAACGAAATTCACGACCAACGAAATATGAAATAACGAAAAAAAATTCCTCCCATTCCGAAAGTCGTAAACCATCCTCCAAGCTGCGACATTTGGTTGAAGGTAAGAAGGTATGAAACAGTAGGGGAAAAAACTCGAATTCAGTATCGAAACATGATCTTACAGATGAGTTATCAGTATCGCGGAATCTTCTACTTCAAAAAAGAGCTTCGGTTTGTTACTATGGCGACCGCGACGATTGGGTTGCACGGATTTCGTTTTTCGCCAATATCTTTCATGGTCGCCAACTTGGTCATAAGTTTGGCGGAGGGATTGAATTGGGATTGTCGAATTAGTTCCGCTGTCTTGTGGTCAAAATTAGAAGGAAGAAAGCGTGAAATTTCTCCATTGGGGAAGTGATATGGTTAATTGTTGAAAATCAGGAATGGGAAAAATTTAAATTGATTTTTTGGAAGATATATATATATATATATATATATATATATATATATATATATATATATATTTAAATACCAGTCTTTGGCTTAGACTTTAGAAAAGATGTTTTAAAAGTTTTTAGTTAGAAATAACAGTCTTCAATTTTTTGTCTTTAGAAATAACAGAAAAATACCAATTATATTTTTACATGAAAAATAAATAAAAAAAATTGGGTATTTCTAGTCTTTTCGGTTTTAATACACTATACCTGACTGACATTTTAAAAATAAGTAATTTATATTGATTGATGGTTATAAAATCCAAATAGATTTTTTATGACAAGTAAGTTTCTAATACCCTTTACATTTGATCCGCTTTTCAAATAGTTCATATTAAACGATTTGTTTGACAAATTCTTTTGGAAAATAATTATTACGAACTTCTGTTACTTGACATTCTGCAATCGCCGTCAAGTTTCATAATTTTTGACAATTATTTCATCATTAAAATTTAGAATAATCACTTGACTAAAAATCATCACCAACGAAAATATCGTCATTAATAAAAATTGTCGTTTTGAGAAAAAAATAAATTATTTTACCATCAAACATTTCGGCAAAAAAAGTCCATATTTTACAAAAGAAATTATTTTAGCAAAAAATTATTTACTTAAGAAAAAAAAATAACAATTTTAAGAAAATTTTCGCCATTTTCATAAGAATTTCGTCATTTTGATACAAACTTTATTATGTGGAAGAAAATTTTCTCAAAACATAAAGTACGAAAATAAAAAACTTTTACGAAAATTTCCTTCACTTTGAACAGACCAACTTAAGAGACAAAAACTGTATCCCCTACATTTTCCCTCCTGAGTCAAAACCGGGTGCAGCAGAAAATGCCGGACCAAACCTTTGTTTGTCAATGTCTCTCAAAACGCAGCAGGCGCCCTCTAGTGCTGCTTCTCGACATTTGGGGTCAAGATCTTTCTTTATCATTATTATTATTATTTAACACGGGGAATTATCGGTTTGAAACATCGCACCGCATTCGAGGTGGACTACAAAATTAATTAGAAAGTAAAATGTACGGAAGGAAGGATAATGTTACGGAAGTTGCTGAGTTGAATGACTAACATCAGGAGTAAAAGAGAGATCTGATGCTTATTTTTTTAAGGTAGTAAACCTAAACATGTGAGGTTTCAGTTTGGAAGAGGTCCACAAACTGAGGTCAAGAAATAGGTACCAAATAAGACCTGTTCTTCTTTTCAACAGGTTTTATTTGGGATTTTTAAATACTGTACACGAATTGTTGAAATGCTGGTTTGCTTTTCAACTATTTGCAATACCAAAAAAAAAAAAAAAAAAAAAAAAAAAAAAAAAAAAAAAAAAATTAAATAATTTAAATAATTAATTAAATAAATAATAAAATAAAATAAAAATAACAATATATATATATATATATATATATATATATATATATATATATATATATATATATCTTCAATCCTTTTATTACTGCTTAAATTCGTAAATGATATGCTTAATTAAATAACTAAAGACTTAATAACTCGCAATTATTATATTACAAGTAAAACTTTTTAAAATTAAATTTTATTTAGAGATGGTCTAGACTCCACCATGGAACCCCTCTTAGCTTTTAAGAACATGTATTAACATTTGATGTATATAAAATTTATTTTGATTTTTTCACAATTTCAAAACAGGGTTATGTTTTTCGACGTGTATGTAATAATTTGATTCTCAGCACTTTTCTAATCGACACGATATAAATAAAACTAATTACTAAGCACTACACATAAAAATATCAATATCTAGCAGTCGTTTCAAAAAGTCATTTCTTCAAAATTACTTGAGTTTTTTTCAAAGGGTTGTGGAAAGAAAAAAAATTACAATTCACTTTAAATTGATAACGGCAATACCCCGTATAAAATACAGAAGAAATTCTACCATACTTTAAGTGACAGTTGTTCCTTAGTTTTGATTGCATACACATCAGAATAATCAAGGCGATAATTAAACTGGAGCACTTACCTAAAAGGAGAGAAAAAAGACTTTTAAAAATGCTGAACAATATATACACACATATATATACACTAATAAGAAAACAAAATGAAATGAAAATGAAATTAAAAATGATAGAAATTTAGAATTTCTTTAGGGTGTTGACCTTAATTTTAAAAAACCGTTTAAATACAAGAGCTTTTTCTGTAGAGATTCTTTCAAATGTCTCAACCCAAAAAGCTCAGGGGAAAAACAAGAGAAAAATGCAAAACTTACGAACCAAAATGTAAGAAAAAATCTTCAGAATAATTTTATTTGAACAAGTTAATATTAATGTAATATAATTTAGTTACAAAAAAAGTCATTTAATATTTAATAATTATTACCTTTCCCCTATGCCGCATCTCAAATTTATAAACTACATCCCAAATCTGCTTTTACAGGGTACTCAATGGCTTTTGGAAAGTAAAAAAATAAGCAGTTTTTAAGGACTTTTTAATGACCTGTTAAATTTTTAAAGGACTTCTTATAGATTTGAGGCGACGATTTCAAACAACTTGGAAGAAAAAACTGCTCCACTAATAAAAGAGAGATCCAAACTGGTAGAAGAGGGTTATTTAAATATAAATTTGGGATATTCATATATAGGGATATTCAAATATAAATTCAAATTAAGTACTAAGAAAACAAAATCGAAAATTATGAACCCAAGATGAAAATAAGGAACCTTTTATTAGGACTACCAAATATAAGTAGTTATTAGAGACTTTTAATGACAGTGCTAATGTTTATAGCACAGACCACGCCACTAAACAAAATAATTTTTATTTTCCATTTGTACTACATCTATGTCTAATCTATACTAAATCTATACCTCAAAAAAAAAAAAAAAAAAAAATCCGAAGAAGCAGAACTTCTTACAAATTTTACATCAGCAAATCACATTTCATTAAATAAAAATGTATAAGAAAACAGATCGGTTTAACTTTACTCGTAGAGTTTTTCATAACATCTCGACATTTCTTGTTTGAAACAAATTTTGCTTTGGATAAATAATTTTAAAATAAATATATATATGGTACTTCCTAAATATTCCACCAACATCCAAATGGAAAACAACACCCAAACCTTCCTTCAGGCTCCCCTCTAAATCTCAGCCCCCCCCCCCCCAAGAAACTTCCAATTCGGTTCATTACGACAACGAATCACACCGAACCCATCTCCCCCCCTCCCCCCTCAACACAAACACTCATTCTTTTTCTCTCATCAGACGATATTGAGAATTGAGAGAAAGAGAGGTGGCATCAGCTGCCTCCGCAGACGAATAATTATCATATCAAATAAAGCTCCCTCTTTTTCGGTGGTGCCTTCAAGGAGTCCTTGTGTTGTACCACCCAAGGGTTTGCCGCTTCTTCAAAGACTGAGCGGAATAATTTTCGAGGCTCCCCCCGCGGTGACTACCATTCTCAAAAGGGACTTCTAGTAACAGTAGCGGAGAACAAAGGGGATGTGTACTAATTTCTAATTCTATATTAATAGTGGATTGGGGGGAATCATAGAAAGGAATAAAAATAACTGGAAATTTCATTTTCTTATATGCTATTTCCAAACGATTTTTTTAACGATCCTTGACGATAAACAGGAGCAGATGTAGTATAGGACATTCGGAGATTTTTTTTTTGTCATTTGACGATCAGAAAAATCGCCAAAATCAAAAACACGGTCAATAAAATAAAATTAGAATGAAAACTAAAATATAAATAATAAAACCAAGATAAAAAGGGATAAAATAAACAGTTCATTTATCCGGGAAAAGGGGGAGGGGGGAACCGCCAAATAAAATTGCGCCAAGGAAATGTCATGTACTACATCCGTACCGATATATAAATCAATTTAAACGCTAAGACCTTCGCTTGTGACAAATAGTTTATTTAGAATTGCACATTTTGTTACTTGTTTAATAATCAAAGTTAAAAAAAAAAAAAAAAAAAAAAAATCATAAATAGTCTTAAAGAAATTTTGTGAAGTTTTGCTAGTGTACAGTATAAGGCAGAACTATAGAAAAAGGAAAAATCCCAATTTAAGCACGTTAAGAAAATCTAAAAAATCGTATGAGCTTCAGCAATTCAATACTACATTATTAAACTGTAATGAACTTTCAAAAAAGTAATCCCTCTTACCAAACTCAAATGCATTTGCGCATGGGCCTACTAATGCATTTCTTATTAATACGGTTGTCGTTGTTGAATTGTAAATTTCACACTGAACAGCATTGTGATGACTATAGTGCGTTGAAAGATCCTTACAGCAAGATTCAAAAGTTCAAAAATTCAAGTACTGCTTCTCGAATGGGAGGAGCCTGAAATACTCCTACAAGGCAGGCCGATATCCACACCAATCTGTCGCAATCGACATCGAGTCTACTCACTGATGTAATTTTGTATTGCAGAGTTCATTCGGGGAATCGAATTCAAAACCTCTTCTTTGTCTCTGAGCCGAAATTTAAGTTTTATAAAACATCGATACAACTGAACAGCATCAACATACATATCTTTTTATACAAGCAAGTGGAGCAAGCGCATGCGCACACAATGCCTTTAGTGCGCATGCCCAAACATTAAGAGGGGACAGACACCGGATCACACGCAAGACTACAGGTCAATCTGTCGCAGGTGTCTCCGAGCCATAAGCATGAGTTCGGGCATATGTGTTAGAATAAAGAAACATTAAAAAAACTATATAGTTTACTGTAAAAACTATATAAATCATTAAATCAGAATTCGGTTGTAAAATATTTAGTCGACACATGTAAAATTAATAACCATTTGAACTACGAGATGCTTAGTATACGTCCCCCCAAAAAGGCCACACACGCGCACTATACACACTTGGCGCATCGAGAAGTGTTTGTATAACTCTACAACTTCCTCCCTCCTTCCCCGAGTTGCATTGTAGTGGATAGAAAGGTCTTGGGAACATGCTCCCACCTTTTTTTTATTACTATTTCGCGCGTTGTTTCTATTTCGAGCGGTGGAACAGGTGAGAAACTCAATTTTAAAATTAAGCCTTACTTAATCCGCTTGTAAGAATAGGGGGATTTGGTAACTGTTCTTCTTTTGTGAGAAAAAGGGGGGAACTTCCCCATTTTGTTTATTGAAATTTGAGAAATCGTTTTTTTTTTTTTTTAAATATAATTATTCCAAAGGATGGTTTGTAGATCTGGCTTGCTTTGGAAGAATGGCTGCAACTGATTTTCGTTGTTGATTACCAGTTGTATTTTTTATTTTTTTATTAAATGTTTCCACACTATACAGTAATACATAAAAACGTCGTATTTAGGAAAAACTTTGTTAAAATTCGTATTTTTGAAAATTTATTAGTTCGGTTTTAGTTGGTTCGAATTGAATTCGACAGCTGTTTTGCACCGAAACGTAGAAACGCATTTGAAATTAGATTAATTGAGAATAATCCGAAGACTGTTGGTAAAGGAGAAAGCCTTCCGGAATATCTTTCAAAGAGAGTTTAAGAGTTTTAAATAAAAAGTATTTCAATTACATTATAAAAACTCCAATTGGCATACACTGATAATATAAATAAGCGCAAAATGTTATTTGCTAAGAAATTAAAAGTTCTATTGTTTCTTTTTAAATATATAAGAATATAGCATACATTTAAAAGCTAATGCTAAAGATGTCAATTATGATAGTGAATACTATATGTGTGCTTTGAATCAAGAGCAGTGTTGAAATGAGTTGAATGATTAAAAAACTCTTGTCTTATAATGCTTCAACGTTTAAAGTTATAAGTGGAATTAATTTCTCTGTTATTTTTCAATAACGCTACGATTTTCTGCGTATAGTTCGCAATTCAACGCATTACTTTCAAAGAAATTTAAAAAAAATAAATTAATATGCATTTAGTTCATTCTCGTAGCACTTTAAATTTGATATTCCGAAATTTTAGTTTCTAAAATCAAAAACTATATTTTGTAAGAGGATAATCTCAATTTTCCTTGATCGCATCTCTATCGACTATCAAATAATTTGTTAATGCAGTTTAAAATAATGTGAATTACTTTAGCTAAATTGTGAATTACTTTGGTATGAAAGAAATATTTTAATGCAATTCACAATGAAGTGAATTATATTGGCAAAATTGTGAATTACATAAGTTATGTAATTTCTAATGTAATAAATTAATAGAGTAATATAAAAATTCTCTATTATAATTTCTAATTACCAGAGTAATTCACAAATTTATAATGAAATTCCTAATAATTTCTAGAGCTTATTCCCAATAATTTCATTAGAAACACAAAAATTTCATTATGTAATTCACAATAATTCCTAATATGTAATTCAAATAATTTCTCTAATGTAATTCAAAATAATCTCTCTAATATAATTCACAAAAAAATTTCTAAAATTTCTAATTTTTCTAATGTAACTCAATATAAGTAATTTATAATAATTTGTAAAGCAATTCATAACAAAATCTCTAATGTAATTCATAATAAGTCATTCATAATTAACTCTTATGTAACTCACATTAATTTCTAATGTAATTCAATATAAAGTAATCGTAATAATAATCCATAATAAATTAATTGTAATAATAATACGCGATAAAGTAATTGTGAATTAATTTTAATATAATTCACAATCAAGTTCAAGCAAATGATTGCAGGTTGATAACTCCTAATATAAAAACAACTATTACAAAAAAAATAATAATAATCTCTACCTAACTCCACCCCCACCAAAACTACCCTTTCAAACAAACCCAAGAAAAAGATCGAAATGACAGAAGAGAAAAAGAGAAAAAAGATGCCATAGGAAGAGAAAGAGAGCTTCAAGAGCTGTTGTACCGCAGGGCAGTGCGCAGTGTGTCAATGCGCAGACAGGTCGTCATTCCGTTTGAAGAGCTATCGACATGGGGGGAAGTGACGCACACGTCTCGCCAAGACTGACAGTACCCCCCCCCCCTTTCCCCACCTCTCCTCTAGGGTGAGGTGGATTCTTTTCCCCACCTCACTTCGGGAGTGTGTGCAGATAGAGGGAATGGAGGGGGACCGTGCATAAGTTGCGGTTAATTTTTGAAGAGAAGTGAATTAGTTTTTTATAGATGACCAGTAGCTACTGGTCAGCAAAGTTTTGATTATCTGTTAAATATTGTTGTCATAGAAACATCATTTTTTTTTAAAACTATACATTTTTTTACATTATTAAAGATTTTTTCCAAGTGGTGTCAGAGTTATCCATACTTATATGTAGTATAGCCTAGTTTTGAAGATTCGTTAATTTCTGCAAACTTCAAAAGTGTAATTTTAGTTTTTTTTTATCTACTCCAAGGGCTATCCATTTAATAACAATGCAATTCTTAATTCATAGACTTTTGTATAAATGGCAGCTGCATGACTCTGCCGCTCAGCGTTACTCAATTACGTATTCGTACAGTTTTCAAGTATTTAGAATTATAGATTAAAATCATTTAAGTTATTTTAATAATTATTTATAATTAATTAATATTTATTTAACTTTTTCCAATTAAATTAAGTGCACTTAAAATGTAAAAAAAAAAAAAAAAAAAAAAAAAAACACACGTTGGAAATGATAGTTTATCAATGGTACTTATGGTTGGATGGTAGGAATTTAACGGCGCAAAGACAACACGTGGGCCATACTGTCAATCGCTTTTAAAATTGATTTAAAAAGGTCTCATTTATTAGTTAAAAATTTAAAAAGTCGGAGATAACAGAAACAAATATTCAAATCAAATGATAAAAACCAATGTCATATAAGAAATTAAAAAGATTTTCGCGAGGAGGTGACGATAAAATGCATGAAAGTGCAATGATTCTTATGCAGAGCGAAATTAGGAACGGGTTTGCATCGGTGGCAACAGCCTATCACAACATATTTTTAAAAACATTTACTTTTGTTTATTGACTTAATTTAGAAACATAGCGGGGGTACATTTTTTTTTTTTTAAATCAACCTTGCTCTAATTCAGTCATGTTTGAACTTTGTATTTGCCTTGAACATAGTCTTAATTGTAAAAGACTCGTGTTCTACAAATTTTACGCATACACTTGCTTAGAAAGTGGAAAAATTGTAACCTATTATTCCAAATACGAACAATAATTAAAATAATTTAATAAACAAACTGTGGTGTAGGCCTTTAAATGGTGTCATTCTAACGTTAAGTGAATGAAAAAAATTAAAACAATAAATTAATTATAAATCTTAAATCCACCCCAATGGGACCCTCACGGTCAAACTTTAAAGTATACGCATTCCAAATTTGGTATGGATGCGTTGTTTGGTAAATAAACTTTTTTGGAAAAAATTCCAGACACACATATACATACATATGTATTCGAAAACTGTTGTTGTTTTGTTTGAGAAAGTCGGTGTGATTGAAAAATATATAGAAATAAAACTTTTAAAAAAGAATTTGGCCCTGTGAAAAATATTGGTTATTCAAGAACACTGTATTTCTGAAACTAAAAACAGTCAATGTTCTGCAATAATTTTGGCATTGTGCAACTTTTTTTATATTCTTGCGCACTGGAGTTTTCTGAAACCAAAGCCAGTCTGTTTCAGACTAATCTGTTTTAGAGTAACCAAGTACTTTGCGCAGTTAAAATTTTTGATTATTCAAGAACACAGTCTGGAGCGTTCTAAAACAAAAACTTAGACAGTGCATAAGAGTAACTAAAATTTTGCTCAGTTCAAATTTGTGGCTATTTAGAACACTGTCGGGAGTTTTCTAAAACTAAGACTAAGTCAGTAACCAAGAACTTTGCACTGTTCAAATTTTTGATCATTGAAGAACGCTGCTGGGATTTTTCCAAAACTAAAACCCAAAATTGCTATTCACCCTGGGGGAACGTTCTAACCACTCGATTCAGCATCGTGAGTACGATGTTACATAAAAGCTCTCATTACAAACTCTTTTGATATAAAAACTTCCATCCACGATTCCACGAGATCTCCCACAAAGAACTCGAATAAACCACAATCAACAACCGAGCGCTTTGTTAAGCGCTCGTAATGAGAGCCAAAAACGAGCAGTAAATTATAAAATTAGTTCAGCCATAAATTCCTCAAACCACGACTAATGGTATATTCCATCTGTGATTGCAAATGCGGCGATATTTTCGACCAAAAGTGTTATTTAGTAGTGACTTCTCTTTAGAGGAAGTCGCGGCACAATAGTAATTGGCAATATTTTCCTGGCTTCTTTTTCATTTCGGCAATAAAAAAAAAAGGGACTCATATCTTAGCAAAGGAATTTATTACCAATAAATCCTGCGCAGATCCTTTTGTGAAGTCGGGCCTTTGCCGATGGTAATAAGACAGAAAAACAGAAGTTCCAGAAACTCGGTCGTATATATTTTTAATTATACATAAATACACGTCGAGTCGACTCTGATTTACTTATATGTACAATCACGGACTTGCTTTTATTGTGATGGAGTGCCTTTCTGAGAAATGGCGACGCTCTGGTTTTGGCGATTTATCGCCGTCAACTTATTTCATCAAATTATCATTTGAGATCTTATGTACAGCGAGTTCCTGTTGGCAGTAAGCTTGAACACATTTCCATGAACTTTTATAAACAAGACTTTAGAAATCAGTTTCTTATGTTGCGATAGTTTCTGTTGGCACTAAACTTTTACATAATTCAATTAACTTTTATAAACAAGACTTTAGAAATCAGTTTCTTATGTACAGCAAGTTCCTGTTGGTAATAAGCTTGAAAACATTTCAATGAACTTTTATAAACAAGACTTTAGAAATCAGTTTCTTATGTTCAGTGAGTTTCTGTTGTCAATAAACTTGAACACATTTCAATGAATTTTTATAAACAAGACTTTAGAAATCAGTTTCTTATGTACAGCAAGTTCCTGTTGGTAATAAGCTTGAAAACATTTCAATGAACTTTTATAAACAAGACTTTAGAAATTAATTTCTTTTGTTCAGCTAGTTTCTGTTGGCACTAAACTTCACAATTTAATGAATTCTTATAAGCAAGTTTAAAAATCAGTGCAGCGAGTTTCTGTTGGCATTTAACTTGAGCACAATTCAATGAACACGAAATCAGTTTCTTTCCAGACTGGAGAAAGAGCAACCAAAAATAGTAATAATAATAATAATAATAATAATAATAATAAAAATAATTGTGTGGATAGCTAAGTGCAATATTAAAGAGGGAAGGTGGGGAGGAAAGCTTCAAATGGAAACTTCCAATGCTTCGTCGCATTTCCAGCAAATTGAGGAACTTTCTTTAAAAATAGACTTTTCCAAAGGAATAATACGGAAATTATTTAAAAGCAATTTTGATCTAAAGTTGTTTTTTTTGTTTTTGACAGACAGGAAATGCGCATGCATCTTTACGTGAAATGGATATACAACAATACAAAGAAAATAACCGTTCGGTCTGGTTTGCAATTCTGAATTTGATCGTATGGTATCATAACTGGTCGTTAGTTAAACCTGGTTGTTACTGTGCGAAAGTAGTACAGATAAGCAAAGTGTGCTAATTTTAAAGATTCTTCCACAGGTAATTTAAAGTTTGTATTTTCAGCACTTGCGTATTATACCGTCGACCATTGATGAAATTTTATGTTGGCGACTCGCCTGATCTGTTCAGAGGTCGGGTCAACAGGATACTACATAAGTAACGTTTTTTCAAATGGTAACTAAAAGTACACTATATTTGCTTATATTTACAACTCTGATTAAATATTATACGCTGGAAAATGTATACAGTTTGAATACCTAGTCAACTTTTTATAAACATGAACCCTTTTGAATATACCCGATTTATATCAAAAGTGTTAATCCCTCCTTCATTAAATTTAAAACAGATTAATAAAATGAATGAATAAAATATTAATTAGATTTCGAATATTAAATACACTCCCTCAATATTTTCCAAAAGTCATTTATCCTTATATTTTTGAATAGCACCAATGTATATAAAAACTGAAAAATAATACTATAAAAAGTTCAAGGATCTAAATGAAAAATATCGGTCTATCGAAAATACTAATTCTACTAATACAATTATATCGGTCCCCCAAATTCCAAATCTGATGGCTGTGGTGGTTAGCGTTCTGGCATCGCATGCTAAAGATGCCGGGTTTGAATCCCGAGCTATGCATGGATGTTCGCTGTGGTTCGGGATCCCCGTTTAGCTATATGTCCCGGAGTGATTAGCTGTTATTGTGCATAAAAATAGGTCGTTGAGCGTACAAACCAACCAACCAACGAACCCAAATTCCAAAAGCATCCGATTTTCTTCTCAAATCCGCTTTGGATGAAATAAAAAAATAAAAAAAAAACTGTAAAAAAAAACCCTCACTGAACTAGTGAACATCCAATATTTATGTACATATGTCAACAAACCGATCCTCATTTCAAAAATATCGATTACATCTCTTTCAGAAACTTGGATCGGAAAGAGATGTTCACAAATGAATACGTTTATCAATAAGAGTACGCGGCAAAAAAAGCTATACACAGAGCAAGTGTCATGTCGGGAAATGTTGGAGACATTCCAAAACCTTCCACAACAAAACACTTCCAGGAGTCGAAAATGACGAAAATAAAATGTTAAGAGACGAGGAAAAAATAATTTTATTGTTTGGCGCTGAAAAATAAATTAGTCGCCAGATGTTGCCTTCATGTAGCGCGACTGCTTATTTTTTCCTTATCCAATAAGCAAACTGTTCGCTACACTTTCCGCAATGCACGAGAACATTTGAAATTTTGAATATTTAACAAGCTTCAGAGAAAGTCCTAGTAAGGATCATCTCCTATACTATCTATGTCACAATCTTCTAGCCCAGTGCATTTAGAAACTACTTTCTAGAAAAACTTAAAATTTGGTGAGTAGGTACAGAAAAGATCACTTAAAAAATGTCAAAAATTAAAAATTTGAAAATAGTATCTAATCTCTCTCTATATATATAAGGCAAAGCCCTCACTCATCACTAATTCTCCCACTTCCCATATGGTCACAATTCTGAAAATTGGTACAAATTTCAACAAAGACAAACATAGAAAAGTTAAGCTATTCCGATCTCGATTAACCCGCTTTAATGGATCGAAAACGGGTTAAACTTTCCAAACGAGGGATATTCAAATATCCCATTTCCCACATGGTCACAACTCTGAAAAGTGGTATAAATGTCAGCAAATACTAACATAGAAGAAGTAAGCTATTCCGATCTCGACAAACTAACGGGTCGAAAAGGAGTTAAACATTCCAAACGAGGGATATCCGAATGACCCACTTCCAGTGTTGTCACAATTCTGATATTTGGTGCAAATGTTAAGAAGGGCAAATATAGAAAAAATAAATTATTCCAATATCGATTCATTAATTTTTAAGGGACGAAAAGTCGACGTAACATTGAAACTATACAAGGAATATCTTAATGTCTCACTTCCAATACATTAACAACTTTTAAATTTATAACTAAAATCAAGCATAAGCACAATAAACTATTGCAATCTCGATTAACTAATTAAAAAGGGTCCAAATGGGGTTAAACGTTTTAAATAAAGGATAATCAAATATCTCCATCCCAATATATTCACAATTATAAATTTTGGAAAAAATTTCAACAAAGGAATATTCCTATTTTGATACATCAATTTGTTAGGATCGAAATGGGAGCAAACGTCTGAAGTGAATACACGTGTTTTGATTGCTAAGATGCACATGGTAGAATTTCGCGGGGCAGCATGAGTATTCAGCTAGTATATTTTATATTTGAAATCCTTACGTCAATGCATATGCAGTGGCTCCACCTGGTTTTGTCCTTTGCTATTTTAATTTTCATTTATAATAGAAAGACATTATATAAAAACAATTTATGCCATTTCATTAGATGATCTTTTTCGTACCTACTCACCTAATTTCAAAGTTTTATAGAAAGTAGTTTCGAAATGCATTGGGATAGAAGATTATAAAATAGCGAGTATAGGGAATGATCTTTACGTGGACTTCCTCTTCCGGAAAAAAAATTTAGGTTTTTAATTGTTAACATTAAGAAATTAGTATTGTTGGGTTCCCTAGTACAATTTAAATGTTTGCACATGGAATGAAATTTGGTACACAAAAGGAAAAAGGTTGAAAAAGAAGAAAACGATTCAAAACAATGATAAAAACGACTTTTTTAATCCAAATAAGGTCAGCAAAAAAAATGCAAAAAATTATTTTCAGCTTTGACTGGCGGAGATCTTTGATGTCGTGCAGTAATAGTCGAATAACGGCCTGATACTGACCATCGTGCAACACTTCCAGTTGTTTGGAACATCTTTCACAGTTCTAAGATGGTATACAGATAACACATTTAGCACTTGTGACATTTCCGTTTGGGAAATTTCCAGTCAACAGATTTCCAGAATGACAATTATTTATTCTACTTTGCATAAACCTGGCCAAGTTGGATTTTTAAGACATCTTTTCGTCTTTGTTTTAGTGTTGAAAGGCAATTCGTTGCCAAACTTTTATCAAAATTCACCATAAATAATTTTGAACCATTTCAACCGCTTTGGTGCTTCCTTTTGCGTATTTTACAAATTGTACTAAACTTTTAGACATGAGTGTATAGTTTTGAACCATTTCAACCGCTTTGGTGCTTCCTTTTGCGTATTTTACAAATTGTACTAAACTTTTAGACATGAGTGTATAGTTTTGAAACTGGGTAACTTAAAATAAGTTGTACAAGGCTTAAATCGAAGTATTTTCCAAACTTATATCTGGTGACGGAATATTTGTTTGTACAGTTGTTTATAGTTTTCTTGCTCTCTTTGTATTGAGTTTTCAGTCTTCGAACATTGAGAGGACAATTTTGTTTCATTATTTTAATACTTTAAGTAAATGAAAGACAAATATAATCTGTTTACGGGGAACCCTTTTCGGTTAAGCAGCTGCACATAGCTTTTATTTATCTTCAGCTGCTTTATTTTTAAAACAAAGCAGGGAAAGATGAACGCAATTGATCGTCTGTTCGCTGTATATTTTCTATTCGTTAAAGCGTGAATGTGTCTAATTTACAGTCAACATTAAAAACAATTGTGGACGGCATTTTTTACTAGGTGGATGGCAAATGGAAATTGAAATATTTGTTTCTAAAGGCGTGTTGTGATTGGTCATAAGCGCATCGCAAGTTTAGCCAATCGATGGAACTCTATTCCTAGTAATATCTTGCATAAGGACAATTTTTTTTTTTAATCATTTAAATTGACTTCGATTTGTGTGTATGTAGGTGGCTGAAAAATCTGGGGGAGATTAAAAATAATACTTGCCATCATCCAATCGTCATTCTATGTTTTTATAAGCTATAAAAAAAAAGAAAAAAAAAAGAAAAAGAAAAAAAAAAAAGAGAGAAAAGAAAAAGAAAGAAAGAGAGAGAGAAGGAAAAGAGAAAGAGAGAGATTGAGCTTGGAGGAAAAAAACAGCGAGCAAGCATGGAATCGACGACTTTCTTCGTAGTGGTCAAACGTTAAAAAAAAGTCAACTTCAACTAAGTTGTAATTGCAGACAAAAAAATTGGCGATGCATATAAAAGATTTATATTAAAAACTTTTTTTTTGTGGCTTAGATTGATCTTTTAAACTTACCTTAATAAAGGTAATGCGTGACGGCATCATAGTCAATTTCAGTAGAGCGCGACAAAATGAATCAGGCATTGCGATTGACTAATAGAATTTAAAAATTCTAATTCATTTTTAAAGATATGTTGTGATTGGTCACAAGCACGCCACAAGTATTGCCAAAGTGGCAAAAATATGGTAATTTTTGAAGTAATATTTTGTACTATCCTCCTTTGTGTTTTAGAAAATATTGCAGTAAGTATGCAGAGCCAAGACTAACAATCATCTTAAAGGTTGAAACTTTCTTGGCGACGAATGTTTGGCGATCAATCTCTACCATAGCAACCCCCAAATAAAAACCCTGTGCGTGAGAATGACCAATCTTTTCAGAAATGATTGGCAGCCTTCATTCAGTTCAAAAACGGCATCCTTGGCGAGATGTTCTCTTCGTTAATGAAGGGAAGGCCCCGGATGCAAATGAGAGGCATCTCAGGTAGGTGTTCTAATGAGAGCCTTCATTATTATTTAGCTTTTTTTTTTTGTAGGGTGACCTCTCCAGTTGGCATCGTAAATCACTCAGTTTCGTCTCTCTTTTTATATTTTTATCCGTTTCGCCGCCAAATGTCTCCCAGTAAAAATGCAGTAAATCCAGCGGGATCGCCAGATTTAATATGGCAGATTTGCAATTAAAGATGCTGATTTGGGATGTTTTCTGGTTGTTATTAGAAGGGTGTTGTTTCTAGGAACTGTGGATTCTATTTTTTTTATTTTTTCCGAAGGTTTTTTCTGGGTTCGTTGGCACTTGTTAGGATGGGGTTTGTTGGAGTGGTTTCACGCACAAAAGAGTTTCTGCGAACAATAAATAATTGGTGGGTAATTGATCTACTGGCAGACAATGGGTGGTCGGTTTAATTATGTTAACCAAAACAAAGTTGTTTTCGATGACTTTGTCTTCTTAAGTTTGATTGAATCAACAAGCGCATATTTGTTTGAGAATGGATCGTTAGATTTGCCTTATTCGTAACTTTTTTATTTCCTGCTATTAAAAGAAACGCTTCAGCAAAAGCATTATTATCATTCTCGAAATTATAATGCTGATGCGAGATAAAAAGAACTCGTGTCTTTAATTTTAGTTTTTATACTAAGTAATTAATATACGTAAATTAATATACGTATACATTATTATTGTTATAATGCAACCAATTATATTTAATAATTAATGTAAATTTCGTGGACTTTCAATTAAATTTGGGCAGCACTCAATTAAACTTACATCAGAATTATTGTCTATAATAATAGTCCGCGAAGTTGGTTTTGTGAAACACCCCGCCACCAGTAAAATGCAATAAACTCTAAATTCATAATGCAAAATAATGTTATTTTAACTTCTTAATCGTTTCATTAAACATTTGTAACATTAAAGAAATTTTTAACAATAAAATTTTTTCCTTTCGCTACTGATATTCCAGTTGTTATAATAATAACAATGATGACGTTGGTAATAATAATAATGATGACAATAATAATGATAATAAGGATGATGATAATGATAATTAGGGAACGTTTTAGAAAAAATTTAAAAGCCCACGTGCATTGGAATATCCTTGTTCTAGCTTGAATTTCTTTTAGAATTAAAAAAAAAATATCGATGTAGTTAAAATATGATCGAATTTCTTTCAGAAAGGGGGGAAAAAAAGGACGGTGTAGTTAATATTAAAAAATGATCATAAAAATTACAAACAAAATTTGAGATACAAAACACGCACTTCGCACAAGATACCCACACCTCTCATTATCAAACCTCCATTTAAATTCCAAGCACATTTCAAACGATCAATCTCCGTCTTATCCATGAATTCTTCACTTAAAACAATCCCGATAAAAAACAAATCTCTCTCTCACAAACACCGCTAACAGAACTGTTATTGAGGCATCACGCAATATGTCAAACCAAAGAAAAAACCTCAGCAGGGCGTCCGATGATTCCAGAAATCTTGTCCAGCAACAAAATGCAAAACCAACATAACTAAACCTACATCGCATCACTCAAAGTTCGGAAAGCGTTTGTTTGAATATCCTGGGCTTTTTATACATGGAGTAGACTGTCATGCCGGGAGATGTAGCTGATGCCAAAGAAAATTGTAGAGTAGTTGCTATATAAAATCTGATGCAACTGTTTGTGTATAGCATTCATTCAATCAAACTTGGAGATGTGAAGGTTTTTGCGTTCGTCATATTTTGATGTGCAACGTGGGTTAGTTTTGGACAGTGATAATCAAGTTCTCAGTCACGGTGAAAGAGGGGAGGGGAGATAAAGATATTTGACTTTTGAAGGATTTCCACTTATGAAACAAAAGAGGTTTTCGAAATAGTGGATTAGAATTGAAAATTATGATTGGACGAGTGATGTTAAATTAAACAAATTGACAGCTTCTATGAATATATAATCTTTTTCTGAGAAAACAAATTTTTATCAAACTTACTAGATCCACAAATAAATCCCTTTGGCGTTCATCGCAAATCCTCAAATGTGTCAGTGTTCCAACAAAACATTTTCCTTCTTGTGGTTTTGGATGTAATGCAGGGGCAAATAAATACATTCATGACAAATAATAATTGAGGAGTTTAAGCAAAGTAAAAATTAGTTTTTCCATGTCAAATTTGCTTGGTATTAATTAAAGTTAAAACAGGATAATATGTACATAACGCACAATCTAACTCTTAATGGACAAACCAACCTAAACATCTTACCGAACTAGATATATTGCCAATCACCAACATCTTAATATCAAACACTCAACCATGACCCAATTTGATATCATGACAAAATTACATTCTGTAATTTGACATGATATAAACGAATGAAAGTATATCAGATTATATTATCATTAACATGTATGAAAAAAAATCCGTTTCCTGTTAAAACTCACCGCCAACCAATTGCCACAAGGAAAACTGGAGAAATCCCCAAACATTGTTCTCAACACATTATCTACGCATTCAATAAGGTGGAACTTGACCTCCTCGTAACCAACACACGATACATGACACCTATAAACAAACGGTACAAGCCAATCATCAACAAATAGTCTCCTGATGAACCCACCACGCTCAACTGAAGCAAGCACAATATGTTTAATCTCCACTAGTAATCGGATCCCAACCTCCAAATACCACCTCTAAAAGACATCCGTGGCCCCTCTCTGAGCAAGAGAAAATACGGATGGACAGATAGACAGACAGAATGGAAGGGGACAACAGGGAAGGAGAGAGTATCGACCGGGGCCTTCAAAGAGAAGAAGCAAGGCATGTGCATGCCAGTCACATCCGGGCATTTCCCCATTGTTTGAGGCGGTGCTGTCAATCATACGTCACCCCCATGACAGCCCAGAATGTCATCCGGGACACTACCCTTCCTACCATCTATCCATTCCAGAGACACTTAAACTGGCTCGTGACAGGATAGAACGACAAGATGGGAGACAAAGGGAAGATGGAGGGGGAAGGTTGTGTGCGAGGAGGATTTGCATCCGAAGTGTAAGGTTTATACGATGTGCGTGAATGTTGTTTTTTTTCTTCTTGTTTTTGAGTTTTTGTTCTCAGGGGGATGGTGTTCCTCAAGTAGGTGACTTTTTGGGATAAGCTCTCTCTCGGGTTGCATTCTGAGGTTGGATTTCTGGGTGAAAATCATGATCCAAGAGGGTTATAACAGAAGCTTATAAAGGGTGTCAAGTCTGAATACTGTGTGCTGACTTTTTTGTTCCTCGAGTGGTAGTTGAATTTCTGACAAAATATGGTAATCTAAGAGGGGCATAACTGATATAAGATTAATAGTTTAGAGAGGTATAATGAAAACTTATATTGTGTGCTGTCGTTTTGTTCTATGATACTCCTCAGTTTTCTGGGGTTGAAAGATTTGTGGTGACTTCAAGAGTAACCGTTTTGATAAGATTTCTAGAAGAAATGATGTTTCGACAGAAGTTACTTAGTTATAATTTTAAGTATAAAAGTTTGAACATTACATGCTGAATTTTTGTTCTTATAGATGCTAGTTGAATTTTTGACTAAAGACGAGACTTTTAAAAGAGTAATGACAAAAAATGCGCTAAGATGGGCTAAAACGACGTAAATTTTTAACTCCGATGGCTTATACTGGTTGCTATCTTCTTGTTTCACTATACTCTTCAGTTTTCTGGGGATGAAAGCTCTGTGATGACTTTTTTGACAGCAAAAAAGTTAAGCAGTTACTTTATGATTAGATTTTTAGATAAAAAAATAATGATCTAAAAAGCCTTATGATCCAAGAGAGGCATATCCGAGGTTATTTAGTTAGACTTACTTAGTATAAAATGCAAAGTTGGAATACTACTTCCTTTGTTGGTCTTTGGATACTAGGTCCAGCTTCTTGAGGCTGAAGCAGATATGAAGACTTTTGGAATGGATGTTTGAAAGAATTCCTCAGGTCGATATGAGTTTTGATTTCTAATAAGAAATGCTTGAGGAGGATAATAGATACCAAATCAAAATTATTTAATTTAACTTATACTTGTGAGGTTCAAAGTTAAAGTGTTATTTTGAGACAATTTCAATTTGTCGAAGAATATTAGAATGAACAAGAATGAGATTTTTACAAATATAGTGACATATTCCTACTTCGCTTTGAAAAAAGATTTTACCAACTTTTTTTGGAAAAAAAAAAAAAAAAAAAAAAAAAAAAGGATTTTGTGTATTTGAAAAAAATTCAATACGTTTTTCAATGATAACAAATAATAATCTAAATGAAATTCTTGCAAATTAATTTCAAACGAGACATAGTATGAAGGCTAGAACTGAAACATCGAAATCTCGTCGAGTGGCATCACCATTTTCTAGAATATATTTTTAAAGCATCTAATATCCACCAAATAAATATTTATCACAGTTTAATTATTCATTTTTATACAACCCCTCCCTAGCCCTTTTAATCAACTGTAGGTATTGCCATATCTTATAGGTAATTCTATTTTTTGCCCCTAGATATTATCATAACTCAATTGTTCTGTATTCTATATCGTCCCCCCCCCCCTCTCCCCACATCCAAAACTAAGGTTAATAAATGAAATGAAAGCCATCTAATAAAATGTCCCTACAGTCCATCGCCATCTTTGGATTATGTCATTAGAAGTACACTAATATTTGAAGACATCAAGGATGAAAAAGTACCGTAAGTTTAGTCCCGTGATTCGATAAAGGCTGGAACCGAAAAAAGGATAAGTGAACTTAAAAAACGTGTACAATGACAAAAATATTTCCTCATAAAATATTGATTCTGAAATCTGCAACAATAAAATAAATTAGATAGGAATTTTTTTTGGCGCAAAAACTACATGAGGGAAATACTTTACTAAGACCATAACAATGTCTAGACTACTAGCAGTCTAAATTACGAAAGGGATAAAACGTTTTGAGAGGGATTGCACTTACAAACTATCCAGCATTTATACTTCGAAAGAGAGAAAACTGGGAAATCCCCATAAAACTTACCAGGCATTCATCGGAAAAATATTTGTCATAATCGCCAACGTGCTTGCTCGTTTTTGAAAGCAGAGTTTCGCAAGCCCCAATGGGCTGGAGAATCGGGGAGTTGCTCACTTACGGTCTGCGCATTTACGGGCAAAGGGGGAGATTTAAGATAAACAACAGTTAGCTGCGGGACCAGCAGGGGACGATAAAAAAATATCTTACGTACTTTTAGACCCAAACTTTTACTATTTCCTAGTACATGTATTTTTTTTTTCTTTTTGTAAATTTTTTACAAAAACTTCCGAAATTTATCAAATTACCAAATTGTGGTTATATGGTACATATTAAAACTTCTGTGATCTCACTTAACGAGGTTTAGAGAAATTCAGTAAATACATATTTTTATCACGAATTTTAATATTATTATCGTAGAAACTTTGTATGTTCTCGCCAATTGGGGACGTAAAAAGGTGCGCAACAAGGGACATAAAGACAAATAACTGTGTAGAGATAATATATAATATTTACATAACCTCTTAAATTATTAGAAAGTCCAATTAAACATTATATTTAGAAATAAATTACATTACATTGACATACTTCAACCACCACACTTTTGCATGGAAGATATTAAACTTTTATGTACTTCGCACATGTTTTTAAGAAATATATTAAAAAAATTGTAGTTTTCGTGAACTTTTGAAATTTGTTTGTAAAAACTAGTATAAAATATAAGTTTAATACTTTTACTATTTAAATAATATTTAAGTAAAGAATATTTAAGTATATATTTCTTCATAATATGTGTCTGTTTATGTAAAATATGTTATAAATACGCCTAAAAAGTTTCAAAGTAAAATACTTGATATCTTTAAGAAAATAATCCATTTGCATGAAAAATCGGCTTTTGTGATAATGGCGGTTTTATTATACAGAGTTGATGTAATTTTCCAAAAATATTTATTGAGTGCATAGTTAACAGAACCATTCTATTATGTGTCATACAATTTTTCATAATATCATATAGAATATTTTATCAACCGCATGCTTCATTATTAAATGCCATTAATCAGTATTTTTTACCATACAATTTTAATCAGAATGTTTTGTCGTATTATTAATTATAAAATAAAAATACTGTTTGAATTGATTGAAAATATCTGAACGTCAATTCATACAATATGCTTATTAGCTACATATTTTTAAATTAATACTTAATACCTTTACACATTTATGATATATATACTATAGAAAATATTGTCTTTGCAAACTCATTGTCATTTTTTAAATCCAATTTCCAAAATAAAATCCAATTTACAAAGTTAAAATGCTCCAAGTACAATTTATTTGTTCCCTTTAAAGAGTAGTAGAGACAAGAGTTCTGAAATAGGCGTTGAATCAATTATAAAATTGAGAACCAAACCACGCAATACGTAGACATAGTTATTAATAAAACTTCTGTGATAATCAGTCTTTAAAATTTGAATTTGAGTAATTTGTCGGAGTGGGGATAATTTTTGTCTTTTTAGGGCGTTTTAAAAAACATTTAATTTTTAAAAAGCATTTCTTCATTATTAATATGCAGTGAAAAACCTTACATTCAAACTCTTTAACTTAGAAATTAATTCAGTATTCTACTAGAAAGAAATATGATAAATGAATAGTTCAAGTTATTCGTCACTTAATAGGAGTTATCGAGAATTTGATATCAAATTACTATTGAATTCTTCTAATATCCATTGTATTTATCCAAATCCTAAACAATTAAGTTTTCTCAGCCCTCATTTCTAAATTTGAAGTAGGTAAACAGCTATCAAACATTTGATTAAAAAAAATGTATCTTATCTGAAACCAGTTTTAGTTGTAATTAAGGGGATTATTTATATCCTAAAATTTCAAATACCATGATACTGCTTTGTTTTTCTGACTTAATGTTTTATAACTAAATCACTATAGTTAATAAATTATAATGCACTTGCTTAAATATTTTGTTTTTGTTCTTGGACTGGTGTATTTGAAATAGTTGTGAACATTCCAAATGGATGGATTGTAGATAACATGGCGTAGCAGGATTTACGTTATGTCCAAAAATTACTTTCTCAGTCATTGAAAGTCTGTAAATAGTTTTAACTTGTACTAGACATATTTCCCACAGTAAAATTTTTCACAATTTTAGTAATTTTAATCTAATAAAAGATGCTGAATTAGTGCAAAATAGGATTGAATGTGTCATGATATTTGCACTTTTCCTTACAATATTAATAGGCATAGATAAAACATTTTTATGGTTAAACAGCGTGTTAAATAATTTAAAGAACACATTCTTACTGTGAAATTTCCCCACCTCCTTACAATCAGTTTTTTCGAAAATATTTCTTAGTTTCTGATAAAATAAAAACCTTTAAATATTTCTGAATAATTCATTAGTTTTACAATTAAATATTAACTTTAAGACATACTGTTCTTAAAAATTGCAGTTAGAATACAAAATGGCTCGTGAACTTTTTGTGATATTTATGTTTTATTACCAGTTATGATTCTGTTTAATTTTCGAATCAAAATGTCCAATTCATTAGAAAAATAATAACCAACTCAGACGATTTCATGTGATCACCCAATACAGCAACCCCCCCCCCCCCTCCCCATTCTCCTTTAAGAACGGCTGATCACAACTCTTCGCGCAATTTTTCTTGGCCCCAGAACACTGAACACCTGCTACTGGCCATAAAAACTCAGTGATGCCCGTACTCACCGGAACTGTTCTCGACCGGATCGGGGGTACATTCTAGAGCCGAGCTAGGAAAGGTTAAACGTGATTTGTATATTTATTATACAAAGTTGCGCTTTAACATTATTTCTTATTTTAGCCTTTTATACTATTATTAATTATTTAATAAGTATCTATTTCCTTTTTAATCGCATATGTTAAAAAAAAATTACTTAAGTAAAATTATTATTGTGAACACTATTTTGTGCATGACAAATCCGCTGAACATATCTCATGGATGCAAAACTGTTGACGGTAACATACGAATAATGCTAAATCTAAAATTTTAAATTTTTTTATATTAATTTCGATTATATGCTTGTAGCGCCAATTAACCCACTTACTATCTTGATTTCTGAAACCTTGCCTACCTCGATATTGATGACGGCAAATAGACTCGATGTTGAGAAACTTGGCAGATGGACTCAAGGATTGAGAGAATGCATTCTATCGAGCTTAACGACACACACACACACACACACACACACACACACACACACACACACACACACACACACACACACACACACACACACACACACACACACACACACACACACACACACACACACACACACACACACACACACACACACCAGAAAAGTGACAATGACACGAAATCGATGGATTTCTTCGTAGTGGTCAAACACAATGTCATCTCAAACTAAAATTAAAGAAGTTTCAATTTTACATAAACGTTGGCGATACTTACAAAGGATTCACGGTAAAAACTTTGTTTTATAAGAGTGAGTTTATTTTTATTGCCCAACACATTTTTGCAGTCATAATTTCATCAACGCGAAATATGCAAGACACTTCGCTTTGCGACTTTGATTAAAATTTCGTTGTAACCATAACATAAATATAAGCACTTCTCAAGCAAGGGCAGAAAATAATAGATCCATCCCCAACCATATACAAAATCCCCCCCCCCCCCTTTCCCCAGCCTCGCTTCATTACACAGAACGGTTTACACATCCCAACCCGCAATTAAATTAGGACCCCCGAACCCGATTATACCATCCTCCCCCCCCCCCCCTTTTCACGAAAAAAAAAAAACCCACCCAATTTTATGCCCTTTTTTATTGCGCGGGGCGGCCTTATTTATAGAGCCCTTGCCCCAGCCGTTTATGGGATAAAGGGGGATAATTTTGAACGGTTCGCACGTTATGTATGGGCATATGGACAGATATATAGTAGCGGTTATCTTCTATCCAGAGGCTGGTGTAAATTTTCTTTCTTTTTTTCTTTTTCTTTTCGTCCCCCCTTTTAATTTTACAGCTTGATTTAAAATAGAAGAGCCTCTGATCGAAAAGAGTTAAAAGTCAGGGTGTAAGGGAATTGGAGAGTGATATAGGGGGATTGTTAAACTGTTTTGTAGGGTGGAGTATATAGGAGGGGGTAGATGCTTTGCACTGGAGATAAATTAATCGAAGGTATTTTGATAACTTTATGATTTCGAAGCGGTTTGAGTGCTGCTGAAGCTATATTGGAAAAGAACTGAACCACTGAGACGTTTTCTGTGCTGTTTGTGAATCGGAAGAATATTTCTTGCCGGATTGTCCGGATGGTGGCGGTTGCTATAGAAACGAGACTCGTTGATTTAGAAAAAGGTGTGATACATGTAGGTAATTGACGTCCAAAGCCTGTGGAAGCAGATGTCTTTTTCCTGAAATCCCCGTGGAAATTAGGACTTGTCTTGTTTCCATGGCAACAGACAACATTAGACTATCGGATGGGAGCCATTCTTGTGATAAAACAGTATTCTCTTAGTCTGCTGGCGAACTATGTTGAGGTGGTGATTTGGTTCACTATTTCTTTTCAACAGTTTAGTACTTCTAGTTTGTATTTCGCGATTGTAACTCAGAACTGTTGATAGGGTGACTCACTGTGATTTTAATCCCGCATTTAAGATCTACTATAAAATGAATAAAAGTACATGCAATTTTCAGAATGTAAACCACGCTCTGTTCAAATCTCAATTTCTAGATTCAAATACAGTTTTGCTTATATAGCGATGAGGGGTTTATCCTAAAAACGCCAAAGAGTTATTTAAAATGATTTTAATTTTGCTAATAATGCATCAAATTCAAAAATGTAATATGTAATAAGTAATGCATCTGTGACAATATTTTCCCAAATTATTAAAAAAAAAAAAAAAATATGAAAGGGAAAAACGAATTTTTTTGCGATATATGTTGTAAAGGTGTTATTTTTTTTACGTGAAATGAAATAACAGAGCAATTGTATATAACTATAATACAATACGACCATAATTAAATTGCACCTTAAAAATCCTTCTTGATACGGTTCTACTGCACATATAATTAAAAAATTTAGTATAAATACCATTACGACAAAAAGAAAATGACAATTGAAGAAATAATATAACCATAAAAACAGAGTTTTTAAAAATATCTATTTATATGCATTGTCAATTTTTATTCTTATAAACACAGCGCAGATATCAAAACATTTCTATCAGAAAAATGTGCGGTCAACTACGTTTCAAAATTTATTTATTAAAAATAAACGTAAACTTATGATCTCACATCCAAATATCATTGATTTATTCTGATTAAAGTAATTTTATTATTTATTTATTAAAAAACAAATTTGGCAACAAGAAAGAGTTTCAATAATGATCGTTGGAATGACACTTTAACGCGATCGGATGATGGCAAGTTGGTTTATTAGTGTTCCGTAAAAGCGACCTTTTAGTGAAATTAACAGCCCCATAATTTGATAGAATGCATTGTCATCGACATCGAACTTATCTGCCAAGTTTCAGCCCGATTGGATGACGGCAAGGGGGTTATTTAGGCCTCCGCAGATTCCGTCCCCGCATCGACAAACGTAATTGAAGTTAATATAAAGGATTTAAAAATAGGCATCAGATTCAAATTTTAGCCATCAGTTGAAAATATGGTATTTTAAAGACTTTTATGGGAAGGAAACTAATTTTACAGGCTGGACGTTATCATAAAAGTTGAGAATGAAATTTAAAACAGAAGTTTTTTCGAATATCTGTTAAAGAATTTGTGTTCTTCATTCAAATAAAACAGAATCAAAACCAGGTATTTGAGATAAATTTCACTGAATATGTCATTATAGAATCAATTTTCAGACAAATTAGAAACACAACCAAAAACACACGCACACCCTCTATTAAAAAAAAAAAAAATCTGAATCCAAAAATTTAACAATATTCTCTATACGGTTTTTCTCTTATCCAAGATGAAAATATGAAAAGTTTCCTTCGAAAAGCCTCCCGGAAGACATTCTCTCCTTTATACAAATGTTAATCTAATGAGGTGCCGGCTTAGTATAGCCTTCGTCTTTTGTGCCAGAAAACATCCTAAACAGCAAAAAAAGAGCAAAATCCAAAATTTTAACAATATTCTTTATACGGTTTTTCTCTCATCCAAGATGAAAATATGAAAAGTTTCCCCTCGAAAAGCCTCCGGGAAGGCATTCACTCTTTTACACAAATGTTGATCTAACGAGGTCCCGGCTTAGTATAGCCTTCGTCTCTTGTGCCAGAAAATATCCTAAACAGCAAAAAAAAAAAACAGAATCCACAATTTTAACAATATTCTCTATACCGTTTTTCTCGCAATCGAGAAGAAAATATAAGCAGTTTCCCCACGAAAGATCTCCCGGAAGGCCTTTCATACAGATATTGATCTAATGAGGTCCCGGCTTAGTATAGCCTTCGTCTCTTGTGCCAGAAAATATCCTAAACAGCAAAAAAAGAACAAAATCCAAAATTTTAACAATATTCTCTATACGGTTTTTCTCTCAATCGAAAAGAAAATATAAGCAGTTTCCCCAAGAAAGATCTCCCGGAAGGCATTCACCCTTTCATACAGATATTGATCTAATAAGGTTCCGGTTCAGTATATCCCTCGTATCTTGCGCCAGGAAACTATCCAATACAATCAACCCCAAAACCCCTTTTCCAATAAATCAGACCCCAGAACTTTCTAAATCCAGCCATTTCCCGCCAACCAGACCAGACACATACGAAGCGGACCGTCAATGCAACACAAGCTGTCAACCCATCAAAGACCAGAATGGGCAAAGAGAGAACCGCCACTGTCATTCTCGCCACTGCCGAATGCCATTACAGACGCCTAAATGCTGGTGTTAAAAGGGTTACTTAGCAGCGTTTTAGTCAGTCGGAAGAGCAGAGTTGAGGTGTAGAGAGGCTGCTGCTGAAGCGGTGTCGATTTAGGGGAGCGGCGAGGGGAGTTTGAAACATGTTTTTAAATGTTGTTGATGGAAATGTTTAAAGTGGCAGTCGTGTCTGGGTGTTGGTTTGATGAGGGGAGGGAAGGGGGGGGGGGGGAGGAGGGTAGAGAGTTGAAAATGAACTAATCGAATGGTGTGAGAAGTGAGAGGTAAATTTATAAGTTTTAATGAGATAGGATAATCTAGTGATGATGTAAATCAGACGTAAACTATTATATTAACTATTGAAAACTGTGGGATTTTTTTTTTGGGGTGGGGGTTGAGAATTTTTGTCTGGTGGATATACTCTCCTAAACTTTTTTTTTAAATTATCGTTTTAAAAATCTGATTTTTTTTTTTGCAATCAACACTATATAATTAGTAATGATGTTTACATGAAAAAAGTTTAGTTTTACTTAAAATTAATAAACTAATTAAAATGTAGCTCGTTAATTAGCATATTTCTGAACAGTGATTGTTCAAGTTTTATTGGGCCAAGAAAATAAATTATGGTTGGAATTTATGTGTAGTACCATTTTTAATCTTTTGATCCTCCATCAAGGGTCTAGAATATGTAGTTTTTTTTAGTAGAAATTTTTTAACATTAAATAAAAGTTTAAAAAATCGAAATTTTAAAAAAAAAAAATTGTCTTTAAAAATCTGGTATCACACGCAAAAGTTGCTTTTTCCCGCCAAATCGCAAAGTGAAAAACTAATTTTTTTTTAAACTATCTATCCGAGCTCAAGTTTTTGAAAGAATGATATTGTTTTCATGATTTTTCTTTCTCTACTTTCATTTAAAAATAAAACCAAAAAACGTGAAAGTTCCTCATTGAATTCCCGGCATATTTCCTTCCATCTAATACTGTGTTATAGGTTCTTCATAGTTACCAACAGGCGCTAACTAGATTATGAAGACTTGTTAATATGCATCTCTATGGTAATTGTTAAGTCATCTTCGTTTTCTTGTTAATAACCAAGTATGCACTAAACAGAAGTTGTAATTAAAGATCAGTGCAATATTCTCTCGCTGCTGTGACGTGGGTTTGGAATGAGATAAAAGTGCCTAGATCAGGTTCCAGGGCCTCGTCAACTAAGCAAGTTCAAAGTTGCGAGACGTTGTTGATGTTACAGCAAATATGTTACAATGTAATATCCCTAACCCTCATGTTGACCCTAGTTTGTCCCTAATGTAGCCCTAGTATAAAAAGATTCAAGTTTTTCAAAAACAATACTTCGACAGACACTGAGGTCCATAAAATGAGGCATTAGATCTATGAGAAAGACAGACAACCTCTCTCAGAAAGAGATTCCTTGAGTTTGAAAACTCTTGGAAACTGGATCCGGATCAAGTCAAGAATTTTCCACAACAAATTCTATGGAACACTCCCCCCCCCCCTCCCCCTTCAAACTCTTCGTAAAAAAAAAAAAAAAAAAAAAAAAAAAAAAAAAACAGGAAAGAAAAAGCGTCACAAACACACTACACACCAACCGCCCATTCAAAACCAACGCGGAGTAAAAAGAAAAGAAACCCGAAACAATTCGATGCCAGGGCAAAAAGATAAAATGTATCCACATTTCAGAGACGAATTGTTGGCACCCCAACACCAACCACCGGCCTATGTAGATATATATACCCCATCCCCCCCCCCCACATGTTTACTTTGAAGAGAGCCGGGGCGGATCAATAGTGGCACGTTAACTCCGTCAAGTGTCTTACAACCCAGAGTCAATGATGCAACGGAGGTTGGGGTCAGTCCTGTCACAATCCCCCCCCCCCCCACTCACCATCCACACATACATCCACGCACCCACACATGCATGCGGTTTGATTTCTCCCTCCCTCTCTCTCTCTCTCTTCTTTCTATTTTATCATCTTCTTTGTTTGTTGTTGTTATCTTTCTTCTTCTTCGGGTGGTTGTTTTTCGCTTTTTGACACTCCTCTCCTCTTTTGATGCTTTATTCTCGCGGTGGTTTTCCCATCCATCCATCCCTTTGCTCTTGCGCTTCCTTTTTTTTCTCTCTCTCCATCCTCTCTCTCTCTGTGTTTGGGAGAGATCTGATGCTCGTTTGTGAAGGACAAGGGAAGGAAGAAAGGGGTTGTGCATATATTGAGTCGTTATGTTCAGTGTTTAGAAGGATTAGACTGGGGAGATTGTACAACATTTCATCCAAAATTAAAACAATATGATTCGAAAGTAAAAACTTCATGATTATGTTTACTCGCATATTATGATATCACCAATAAACGTGTTCTCCTTTATCTAATAACCACTGGGGAACTCATTTCTCAATTCAAGACGAGCCCTTTTTCAAATCGCGAAGAGTCCGTAATTTTAACCGCGAATATTCCCGACAATTTTACTGATAACTTTACAACACTTTTTTCTGTGGTTTTGTCATTTTACTGTAATTTTTTTTTTATGCATATAATATGGCTTTTTTTTTTGTTGCCTAATTCCTTTATTTTTTTTAGTTATTTTTGTAATTTCCATAAATCGTCGCTAGGGGCGCTGCAAGCCGTCTTAAAATATTTAACACAGTCACTTTACCACAGGTATACGTTACTTTCCTGGCTATACGAGACGTAGTTTTAAATTTAAAGGGTTGGAAAAGATATTAAGAATCACATTGTATATTTGGATTTTTATCAAAATAATTCTACGATAAACCAGCAATGTTGAAATTAAGTATTTTGATAGCTATTACAAAGCATAATACGGTCCATAGTTACTCTGAAGGGTTCTTTCTATTAATATAGGGATTTCTGCCCACAGGACATTTCTAATATATAAAAAAATATTTTCAATATTGAAGACAACTATTTCAACGGAGTGTAGAAATTTCTTATTTTACTTTTGTAATTTGAAAATCTAGAGACTTAACCTTCCATTGAGTGCAATATGTTTAACGGGTCAGGTTCAAAAAAACATAATAAAGTAAACATATAATTGAATTCATTTATACAACTTCCAAAATGATGAGCATTATTACAAAAAGTGTCAAAAGAAGAAGAAGAAGGGAAAAAAAAAAAAAAAAACTTCTATAATCTCTCTCGCCTTTCCCCATATATATTTGACATACAATTTTATAAATTAAAATATAGCTAATCAAATTTTGCATACAAATTTTACAAGTTACTATACTAACAATTTACAGTTACATCGAGATAAAGAAGAAGTGTCAAAAGAAGAAGAAGAAAAAAAAAAAAAAACCCTTCTGCAATCTCTCTCCCCTCCCCCCATATATATTTGACATACAATTTTCATAAATTAACATATAGCTAATCAAATTTTACATACAACTTTTACAAGTTATAGTAACTAACAATTTACAGTTATATCGAGATTCAATTTCTTCAGTGTATTTCTCCAAGTGCCAAATTTCACTCTCAAACACTGTAACTTTTCTCATAAAATGCGATACAATATTAAATTATAATGAAATAATAACATTTTCGAATGGAATGTGCAAAAATTAATAATAATTTAATATTAATAGGGTTTCTTTTATCGACGTAAAAAGTATGAAACTTGGTCACAGAACGTTCTTTTAACCATTCAAATTAACCACAATCTTACCAGAAGTTCTTCCAATCTAACATAAACAAACAAATTTCAACCAGACCACTAGTACTAGCATCTACTATCCTTGGATCTGACCTATAAGTAAGCCCACGCAATATGTACACGACCCCCTTGAGTTTATCTGTTGGCGGGGAGAGCAAAAGAGATGGGGAGGCGGAAGAGGAGACTCTTGTAGACAGTTTCCGCGAGGGATCAGAAAGAGAGCAACCCTTCCAAAGAGGTAAATATTTCAACCGGAAATGGGCCCTTTTTATTTTGTGAGGGTGGGAAAGGAATAAAGGGGGAGGCGACATATTAAACCGGACCGCCTTTGGTGAAGTTGGGAAAATTATGCATTTCCTTTTATTGGTGCGTTTCCTTAAGGTCCAAAATATGGTCGAGTGTATTTATATTGGTACATTTTGGAATTGAGGTCCTTAAGGTCAAAAATATGGAAACGTGTATTTATATTGGTAAATTTAGGTATTAAGGTTCTAGAGGTCAAAAACATGAAAAAGTACTTATTTTGGTATTAAGGTCCTTAAGGTCAAAAACATGGTAATGTATAATACGTTTTAATACTGGTGCATTTTGTATTAAGGTAGGGGTATTTTTTTATAATTTCCCCGACTGTTTAATTAAATAAATATGTAAATAATATTAATAAAAAATTCTTATTTAGTTTGTTAATCGATAATCACCATTGTTCAATAAAAAGAGAAAATTTAGTTACTATTAGTTGAATGAATTAGATTAACACATGCACTGTCACGTAAACACCGCTTCTGCAGCTATAATTATGTAAATAAAACACATATTGACTTATCAATTTTAAAAATTAAAAATGACTAAGATAATATAAATATTTGCATTAGAACTATATATCTTTCGAATAATACGTATCATTTATCAATGTTTTTTTTTTTTTAATTTTTTTTTATACATATGACATCAAAGCGGATGTAAATTGTTGGATTCAAAAATTTCTTTTCATTATTTTTATAACTTATTAATAATATTCACTGTTCTTAGTTCATTTACTGTTATTTATAGTTTTTTTTTCTCTTAAATATCTTAAACTAACCCTTTCTCGCATGTACAATAATTCAGAGAATTTCCATTCAAACTGCTATATACATAAATGGCATCAGCACAACATTCACGCACTCTTTTGTAGAAAAACAAGTTAATCTAACAAAAAATTATTAATCTAGCGAAACTTTAAAAAAAATTATTTATCCAACAAACTTTAAAAAAAAATATATATTAATCTAACTTAAACAATGCAATGCTTTTTAAACCATAACGTATATTAAGCACAGACAACCTCCTAAACAATGATACCCTTTCAAAAAACTATCCACTCCCCATCTTATCAAAATCCTCCCCCTACCATAAAGTAGGCGTCCCGTCCCAGACAGTTCTGCGGGAGGAGCAACGATCTCTCGCGGCAGCCACTCGCGTTGAGCGCCGGACAATAAATCACGAGACCGCCGCCCTGCGCTTCTCCCGCCTCGCTCCTAGCCAGTTTTGTTGTTCTCCGCCTGTGTTAGGAGGCGCGGAGGAATACACTGAAAGGGAGGAAAGAGTGCTCTGCCGGATTTCCGGTGGTGACGCAATTTCGGCGGGAACAGGTGGGGAGCTGTTGGGAGGAATGAGCGGTCAGTTCGGTTCGAAGGATGTAAGGTGGAGGTTTTTTAAGGATATTTTGAAGGAAAAGCTTTCAAAAAGTTTGAAATGAAATGTTGAATTAGATTTGAGGGGGGAGATTGGGGGATGAGGTGGCAAGTAAAAAAAAATCAGCATAGCGTTGCGTATTTAACTTGCGATCAAATGCACGATGAATGACTATTGTTTATATTATTAAATATGGATTTGATATTGATCGAAATATTTAAAACAGTGTTTTGAAATGTTAAAAAAGATTTTCTCTCCTGTGGGATGCGAAATTAATCCAATTTATCGAGATGAAGTAATAATTTCAATATCACAAATTTAAAAAAAAAAAAAAAAAAAAAAAGTATTCTTTATAAAATAAGAAATAATTGGTTGAAACATTAAAAGTTAGTATAAATAAAAATATTAGTAGTTTTTTATGTATATTTTAGGACTTTTTAAAAAAAAATTATTTTTATTTTCTTTCTTTAAAACACAAATTAAATTTTGTCTTTTAAAATAAGAAATAATTGGTTGAACATTAAATGTTAATTATTTAAAAATATACATATACAAATACATAAATATTCTTTTACATATATTTGAGATCCGATTTTTTTTTTTTTTTGAAATTTTTCTTATGCTAAAATATTTAGAAAAAAAATCAAATAAAAATGTTTAATGTATTACAGTTTTTGTCAAAAGAAATGACAGATAATTTTTATATGAAATTATACGTATGTCAATTATACGTTGAAGATACGAAATATAATAATGATATGCATTGATATGTAATTTAATTTGTAAAATAATAGACTACTTGGTGCCAGTGGGAATAAAATCGTCAGTTTTATTTCATATTGAAAATTAAAGACCGTTGTTTCAAGAAATTAAATTTTATTCATTATTTGAAGGTTATGACAGATTTGGCAATCAATATATATTTCAATCCTTTTTGGGCTACATTTTTCAGCAGACCAAGAAATTCTCAAATTACTAGTACTTTTTTAAATTCTCCAGAATTTTAAGGCCGACCAAACGGTATAGTGGTTAGCGTGCTGGCTTCTAGACCGCGAGGTTGCGGGTTCGAGTCCCGTGTAGGCATGGGTGTTTGTAAATGTATGTTGGTTTGTTAAATGACGAAATGTTTCGGCGCATTATAGCCCTCGTGTTGCTGACGGCGCCAGATAATCTGAATACAACCAACCAGAATTTTAAGAATGAAAGTTCTGAGATTTTGTTTTTGTATCAGCATGACCGTTTCCAGGGGAGGTATCGGGTGCAATCCTCCCCCCCCCCCCGAATTTTTTCTAATTTATATATTAAACTGCTGTAAATTAAAGTACTTGGGCATGTAATTTTTAATTCTTTAATAAAAACAATATGAATGGACTCATTGGTTTTTTACAACTTTTTCCATTTTTGTATAGATGAGTAAAAATATTTTTTTAGATCCTCCCTCTCCGAAATGAAAGCCTAGTTACGGCTTTGTATTACCATAAAAGAATTTGACCAGAAAAAAAAATCGCGAATCAATTTTAAATGAGTGCAAAAAATAAAATTACCTATTTAAAAAAATTAGCTTTGCATAAAGAATGTCATAATACAGTTTAGATACGAAACAATAATATTTGCGGCAAATTTCATTTATCTGACAACTAGCAAATTTTTTCAAAACAAGCACTTTCCGAGCGGCAAATTTGCTCACTTAACCATGTGAAAAGTTTAGGGATCGAACCTCCCTCTTAATTTTCCAAAATGAGTAAACACGTAGGTCATTATCCGTTTTTTCGATGAGAGCATACCGGGCTTCCTCCCATCTCAAAAAGCGACAGTTTCCCTTAGAAAGATCTCCAGGAAGGCGCTCGACGCTTGGACTTACCCACTGCATTCCAAAACATACTCTATCTTCCTACGCATGCGCAAGAAAATATCCAATTGCAACCGACCAAAACAAGACTTCGAGCGTGATAACCATATTGCCCCTAATACAATCAACCGCGCATCTCTCTTTACACCGATAATAGTGTTAATAATTGAAAGTTACTTCATATGTAGTATATTGTAAGAGAGTAAACAAATTAAAATACCAACGAAATAGAAGCGGTTGAAAAATAGGCCCTACAAAAGGGGCGCTCGTCTATATACTACTTAATGGATATGTAAGTTAATAATAGGCTTTTCAGAAGCCATTTTGATGGATGATTGTTTATAAACTGATGAATGATGACTGATTGCTTGTTTACGCAGACTTAAGGGGGTAGTGCCGCGCGTTTGAACTTTTTATGACTGTTAAGATTCAGTTGCAAAAAAAAAAAAAATCTGCTGCTATTGGTGTTTTGAACAACACTGAAGCGGTTTTTGACAGTTTAGTTTCATGTCCGGTTAGCTTTAAATAAATAGTGTTGTGAAGATACTAATCATATTAATAGATACTAATTACAACGAAATAAAGCTTGGTAGCATATAATAAAGCTTTGTACTTTAGGAAAACACAACACTGGATCACACATTCATCTTTTTGTCATTTGTCATGAAGTATATAGTTTTTTCTAGTCTATTTTTTCATTTCAGGTCAGGTGGCATTTTTCAAACCCAATATTGAAATGGTTTATATGACCATATTTATTGAAAATATTTTAAAAAGATAAACTAATTTTTTTCCACAAAATGTATCATAGAGAAATAATTCATTTTCCTCTAGGCTTTATTTCAGTAACCAATTAAGTTTTGCAATATACTTGACTTAAGAAATCATTTTAATTCAGGAATCATCGCAACTTTTATAAAATTACACGAATATTTTGATTAAGGTATTGTCGCTTTCGGCTCCTAGTTAAACCTTTTGAAACCTACACTGTTGAAAAAAAATTTCCACCTGGCCCCAAAAATTGGTTTTCATTGACGTAGCTGCAACTAACATTTGGTGCTTAGTTTCACGATTTAATGGTGAAAGGTGGAAGAAATTTTTTAACAGTGTATTAACATAAGGATAAAAGAGCCTCAGTTGTATAACCCGTCAGACATATTTCTTAAAACAGGTGACATCGACTCAATATTGAGGTACCAGTATTTTCTTTCAACAAATCCTTGGACCATACAAAGAATGTTTGATATCATTTCAAAGAGGCTGCAAATATTTCACTAATAACCGACGAATTAAGACAGTAGCCAAGTGAACCTGAAAAAGTACCGAAGCGAGCTACAATTCGTGGGCGTTTGCCCCAATCGACAATTTCAATCTAATACGTCCGAATCTGATAGTGAAGCGTCCTCGTCCAAACCCGTCACTTCATATGTCTTCGATGTCACTTTAAAAACGCGCTTCTAATCAGACTTCCCCCATTGTTTGATCAGACAAAGTAGGTCAGAGCGTGTTCTGGGGAGACACCATTTTTTTTTTAAAGAAAAATCCACCCTCATTGATTGTATGCAAGTGACAGAACGTACAACAGTCATTGAAAAACTCACGAGTCTGTCAACTGTAGAAGAAGAAAATAATAATGAATAGTTTTTTTCCCCCTCTTCTATGGAGCTATTCCGAATTTTCTTGAAGAGAATGGACGGAAATGAATTTGAAATTAAAGAGTTTGACACCCACTGGGAAAATTATTTCTCTGACGTTTCTTTTTTTTTATTCTCTTCACGGAGTACATTGCAGAAGAGAAAGCTCTCTTTGTTGCAATAGTGGTTGTATTAGTCGTCACTGCGCTAGATCTACAAGACTATCGTTTCAACAACCACTGCAATAGTGAAAACAATTGGAATTTAAATGAGGGTCTTTAGAGGGCTCTTTCGCAAGGTAACAACTATAAGTATCCAATGGGAGAAAACCCAGACAACCCTATTTATACAAAACTGTCATAATTATTGTTGACTGATATCTCAAGAATAGCTCCCCCCCCCCCATGTCTAGCATTGTCTGTCGGCATGGAAATGGCTATACTATTTACCGTATTGATAGTATTATCTTTGAAGACGCAAATTGCCTACACGCACCACCCCCATTCGAAATTGACGAGTTTAGTTTCAATAGCGACTGCCGCCGCTGTACGGCGGGAACTATACTGAAAATTGAAATGTCTTAAAATAAGACGCAAAAGGGGCACTGGATTCAGACACAAAATGGAGTCTTAATTTAAGACACGAGATTTACAGTGCATGATTGAATTCC
Organism: Linyphia triangularis; assembly: GCA_963978545.1. Lineage (NCBI taxonomy): Eukaryota > Metazoa > Arthropoda > Arachnida > Araneae > Linyphiidae > Linyphia > Linyphia triangularis. The sequence continues at coordinate 83,507,817 of OZ021725.1, forward strand.
TGAGGAAGATAAAAACATGGTCAACGAAGAGTAGTATCATTATAGTGTACATCACACTGGAAAAGATCCCAAACTTAACTGTCTGAAATCTTTACCAGTGTGAATAAGGATACCCAACACATTCAGACATATCAGCTGTCTGAAAATGCCCCCAATACCAACAATTCAAATGCCTTCAAAATTAAGACTCAACTTGTCGTTTGAATCCAGTGCCAGCTTTGTGTCTTATTATAAGACATTTCAATTTGCAGTGCATTCTTCTGATAGATTGTATATTCGAGTCTCGTCGGCTTTGAATGGAACGGAATGGAATGAACTTGGCGTCTGAATCCTCTGCCAGCTTTGTGTTTTGTTTTAAGATATTTCAATTTGCAGTGCAATCTTCTGATAGACTGTAGAGTCGAGTCTCATCAGCTTTGAATCGGGTGAACTTGGCGTCTGAATCCACTGCCAGCTTTGTGTCTAGTTATAAGACATTTCAATTTGCAGTGTATTCTCCTGATAGACTATATTCGAGTCTTATCAGCTTTGAATGGTATGATACTTGGCGTCTGAATCCACTGCCAGTTTTGTGTCGAGACATTTCAATTTGAAGTTTATTCTCCCGATAGACTGTATAGTCAGGTCTCACCAACTTTGAAATCGGAGATTGTTAAAAGCTCGGTATTGAATTGTAACTCGTTTGTGAAACTTATACTTCTGCATCCGAGCTATGAGTTCGGGCCAACACCGACTGAAAATTTTATGTTCTTACGTTTTGACGTAAATTATAACACACACACACACACACACACACACACACACACACACACACACACACACACACACACACACACACACACACACACACACACACACACACACACACACACACACACACACACACACACACACACACACACACACACACACACAGAAAGCCATTTATGTAATCCTACTAAATGCAACAAAAATTATTTTGTATAAATGTGTCCATTTAAGCTTTTATGTGTGTGACCCCAATGACGAAGCTCTTTCTTAATGTTATTAAGACTTAAACATGTTTGGAAAACGCACTGTTTAAAGAAACAATTTTCTATCGGTTGCGATTTCAACTTCAAGAAAGCGCAATACCATTGCTATGAGGCTTACCTTGCTATTTAAATAAAGCCATCCAATTGAACTAATGGTTGTTTGACACTCAAAAGATGGATCTTTACATTCTAAGTCTGAAAGTGCAATTTTGCTTTAAGAAAACTTGTTTTGGTGACTCGCTAGATTAAATTTAAATTTGTTTATTTGTAATTTAAGGGATAGGCTGAGAAAGAGTAAGTTAGCTATTCAGAATTTTAGAAATTTTATACCAAGAAAGTATTTTCAATACAGTGCATAGCCTTGCTGTATGTAAACAAATTGCAAAGTAAAATAGTGTAAGTTTTTAAACATTTCTTTATAAATGATTAGATTTGTCGATTTTGAAGTTTTTTAAATTGTGACCTAGCTTTTTTTTTTTTTATATGCGAATGCCCCAATTACAATATAATATTCCAAACTTTTGATTATATATAAATTTAAAAAAAAAAAAAAATGCGCTAATTTTGTGGCTCGACTGTGAAAATCGACTAATTATGTGGATGGTAACAGAAACGGATGTAACAACTACAAAAAATAAATAAACCTAGAAAAACATTGAAATAAGAAACTTTGAAAAACATATATTACAATAAAATTCGATACTTTGAATTAAAAAAAAAAACACAAAAAAAAAAAAACCGGTACTTGCGTATTATCCCGTCGACTTTTGGCGAATGTTTTGTTGGTGACAAAAAGATCTGATCTCATAAGAAGTCCAATTCAGCTCGAGTCGGCTTTGGGACCTTCATGTGAAATGCTCAACTGCTCGTCTGACCGGTCATCCGTTTGGACAGAGCATTTTGACGGAATAATGCAGAACTTTTTGTCTTACCAACGGTGTCGACGGGATAAAATGTAAACATCAAGATAAGTATAGAGCAGTTTTTTCCCCACTATATCTTCCTTTGAAGTATTTTAAAACTTGGCTCACTTTTACTTAACGTTTCAATGAGAGAAAATACGGACCACATGTTTTCGTGGAATCAGTCTTGTTCATAATGAGCTAACTGTCGCATTCATTTTTTCTCCTTTAGTGCTTTAATGTACTCCCCCCCCCCCCTTTAATAAATTTAAGCTGTAGGGTCCCGGCTTGATTAGCCGTTATTCTGTATAAAAATAAGTCGTTGAGCGTACAAACCAAACAAGTTTCTAATATGAAGTGTACTATCTCTTCAAAATAAATCTCTTTGCCTAACATTTTTCATTGCCAGACCAAAATGTCCGAGCTTTGACCTTCAGTCCAAACTCGCCATTATTTTTATGCCCACCAAAACATAAGGTCCGGTGAAAGAAACGTCTAATAACAATACTGGCATAAGGATAAACAAAAAAAAACAAAACAAAAAACACACACAGCCGGTCGCCATCAAGCAAGCCTTGTTCATGTTAGAAATAGATATTCGGAATGCTTTATGATACAGTCCATCCCGTTTCAGCTTGCGCGTGCATCGACCATGATAAGGGGGTGGTATAGCTTTCCTCGGTAACTTGTGGTTGTGCACTAAAGTCTCACAGGCGGAGGGCCTTATCAGCATTTTGCCGGCCAAAGCGAGAAATACGTTAAGTGGAGAGAAGAGGCTAAAAATAAATGGCTGGGAAAAAAAATCAACGCAACAAAAAACCTCACCACCACCACACAAAAAGGCATATAAAAGAGAACAAGCATGCTTTATAAATTTTTATTATGTACAGTAAATTTTAGAGGTGGTATGTTTTTTTTTTTTTTTTTGTATGTGTGTGTGTGAAATGGTAGCTGACCATACGTCGTATAAATCAAGGCGGTCAGAAAACGTCGAGAGTTTTGTTGTTGGAGAGAGAGAGAAAAAAAAAAGGGGGGGGGGGATGGTTTTGTTTTATGTTTCGTGAGTTTTTCCGTGAGCGTGTAAATAACTGCGTGAGTGAGTTACCGGAACTTTGGGTGATGGTGCGTGGAAATGCCGGGGATTTTCTAACTCAGGTGTTTGTGTTGAGGCACTCTCGGGATATTTGTAAGTTATGGCCCCAAGGCTGGAAAGTTTCCGCAACATTCTGGGTCTTTTGGGAGTTGGTTAGGCAGCAGAGATATGTATAATATCCGCCATTAGTCATCTTTTTGTCCGTTTGTCCCGTGAAGTCATGGGAAGTGGTGCGCGATCGAAATTTCTGTTTTCGAAACATATAATGCCTCAAACAGTCCAAGTTGAACAAAGTACGTTAAAATAGAACTTTAGAATTTAAAACGAGCAATAGTTGTATTTTTTTTTAAAAAGAAAAACATGAGAGTCTGATATGAACTTTGTAACACACTCTTTCGAAATCATCCCTGTACTTGGGTTGGGTTATCTTCTCACTATGTTCGCATCCAGATAGGATCAGAGTTTGAAATTAAAAAATAAACTGGGAAAAAAGTTGTAAAATTCGCAGGAAAAGGGAAATATATTATAAGTTTTAAGTTATTTATTTGAAAAGAAATTAATGAGTATTTCAGAAAGAAATTCAGCTATCAGTTTTGAAAAATCATGGTTTGAACAAAAACTTTAGCTGCCTTGAACACACCTGTAAATAATCCTGTCGGCGCCGCCTGGGTTTCTTACACACAGTCAAGCTTCGATTTTTTTATAGATTTTTAAAAAGTCATAAATGCTCAATAACTTTATAATCGTATTAACCGCTACAATTTATACTTACGACAAAACCCTGCAATACCTCTTGGTGGTTAAGTTAATTTGATCTTTTTCAAATATTCTTCGGACCATGTTGCTGATAATTTTATTCTTGCATCACCTTTTATTTGTTCACGATTTATTTCATTAATCTAAACAACCATTTGATAAACCATGCTTCTGAGATTTTGCCTAATTTAGAGAAATGTTCCACTTTGACTAAATTTCACCAAATACCAACCCTTTGAGGCACAGTGGTTCCACACAGAAACTACCTAATTAAATTTTTATTTGGTATACACTTCTCAATAGTTGGTTGTTTTCAGATTATCTGCCGCCGTCAGTAATACGAGGGCTATAATGCGCCGAAACATTCGTCATTTGACAAGCCAACATACATTTACAAACACCCATGCTTTACACGTGACTCGAACCCGCAACCTCGCGGTCTAGAAGCTAGCACGCTAACCACTATACCATTTGGTCGGCCACTTCTTAATAGAAACCGAAATCCCCGAACAAACCTTCGACGCGTCATCCTCAAATGCAATTTCAACATGTCTGCCAAACAAGATACCTCTTTGGGCGGAGAAACAATCCTTCGCTTCATTAATAAAAATAAAAGATTACAAAAAATAAAATAAAAAAATCCCAGAATCTTTTCCTGCAGACAAACTGGGATAGCATGATGGATTGATTGGCGCGCATTGTTCGGTTTGAAGTCGTCCTGTGTGTGCCGAATCTCTGCGTAGTTTGTCAAGAAGGCGTGTTTGCTGTATCCACGGAAAAGAAACAATGGACAGATTCATCATTGCCACACGGGGTAATTGTTACAGATCGTCAAATGGCGGCGGATGGGAGATGTTTCCACAATCATTGTCCCGTGCGCTCATTTCTCGGGATGACAAGTCCTTCTTCGGAAAATGAACATGCTTGGCTCCTTTTTTTTTTTTATTATTGTTATTTTGTCGATTGTGTGTCGTTTTCTGTTTGGTTGGCCGAATTCGGTTTGATATGGCGTAGTTCCAGAGTAGCACGTGCCGGGAATGGTGAAGGTATTAAAAGAGATGGTTAAAGGGGATGGATACTAAGTGTGTTTGTTTGCTTCTAACGTTAGTTGAGACACCTTCTATATATGATTAAGATGTACACTGTATTATACGTATAGTGGAGAGGTAGTTATTTGAAAGCGTGCGGGTTTCCTCTAGAATTATTCTACAAAATACAAAAATATGTAATTTAGAATGCTGCCAATGGTTTTGCAGCTTTTTTACTCAAGATATTACTTACTGTAATCTAAAGTGTTTAGAAGTGTCAGTTTTCAAAATGCAAATACTAATATGTTTACTTTTGTTCGAAAGACCGATATTTTTCAATAGTAAATTTAGTAAATATTGGTTTGAGTCACCATATTACTTACTGTTCTATAAAATCTAAAAATCTTTGTGTTTAGAAGTGTTAGTTTTCAAAATGTAAATACCAATATGTTTATTTTTGTTTGAAAGACCGATACTTTTCCATAGTCCATTCAGTAAAAATCCATTCCCTTGTAGACGTTTGTCAAGAGAAATCTTATCTATATAAAAGAAAACTGTTTATTACGGACTGTTGAGGTGATTATGTCGGATGGTTTATACGCTTAAAGACCTGTTTTTATGTGCAATAATAGCTAATCAGGCCGGGACCAACAGCTTAACGTGGATTCCAAAACACAACGTACATCCATTCCTAACTCCGGATTCGAACCCGACACCTTTAGCAATCAAGGCCAGAGCATTAATCCCCCACAGCTATCAGGCGGGCTAAGTGGTAAGGGCAATCCATTTGGTTGGTTGGTTTATACGCTCAACAACCTATTTTTATGCACAATGACGGCTAATCAGGTCGGGACCTACAGCTTAGCGTGGATTCCGAACCACAACGAACATCCATGCCTACTCCGAGATTCGAACCCGGCACCTTTGGCATGCGTGGCCAGAGCGCTAACCATACAGCCATCAGACGGGCTAACGTAAAACAAAGTGGAGCTTCTGATTTTACACGTTATTTTTACCTTTAATCGATTTTTTTTTTTTAGCTGTCGGCAAAATAGGTCTTTTATCAGAAGAATAAGGGACAAATCAGGTTGTGTCACAACAAAAACCATAACGTTTCCTCGGGGCACCAAAGAACTATCTGAAACTGAGAAGAGGCAATGCATCTATCCATCATACAAAACGTGTATCTGCAAGCATCCTGACCAAAAAGGTAAGAACTGCGAGATAAACATCAAGGGAGCGAAAGAACCAAAAAAATATATCGCATATAAATAAACGAAAAAGCATAAAACGGGAACAACCTTATACTCTCAACTGTCAATCTGTTTTGGATGTGTTTAATGTTTCGTGAAAAATCTGGTTTAAAAAATGATTCCAGTTGGTTAGGAGATAAGCTTTCGATCATTTTTATAAGATACAGTCGTCTTTTCGTAAAAGGGATGTAGTTGATGATGCATGGTTTGAGATACCGTTGACAGTGGGATTTTCTAACATCATAACAATGATCGGATTTTTATTGTTTGAGAGATTAGTTTGTTGCGTTTTTGTCTGGTTGGATTTGTTGGAACATTTTTGACAAGGATTCTAAAGATTTTTTTTTTTTTTTTTTTTTAATAATGTGATATTTAAGGATAATCGTGTTGTTTGTTTTGACGAAAGTTTAATTTAAGTATTGATCTACTGAAGTTGGAGTGTTTTTAAGTTCTTTTTAGTATTCCATACTGCAAGGACACAAATGGGGAACACTTGCAAATATCACTTCGATCTGCATCTGAAGTATGAATAACTCGGAAAATGCTTGTCTGATTCAATAAAAATTTATCACGCAGATAGTTCATTTCCTAAAATTATACGTTGTAAAAAAAAAAAAAAAAAAAAAAAAAAAAAAAAAAAAATGGAAACAAAACAATCGGTTCAGGCCTGATGTATAGTTTACCCTGGTCCTTAAGTCCAATTCCTTGGGATACTTTACACACAGTGGTCTAAATGTGCATTATTGGGAGCAATCCCTAAAAGCGATTAGTAATAATTCACAGAATAGAGTTTTTGAATGATATCATTTCAGTTCAATGGGGATGGGAGGGGTGTAAAGTACAAAAATAGGAACTAAGGTTATTTCAACAAGGTTCCCACTCAAATCACAGAATGAAAATCAATGATTTTTAAGGACCTAATCAATGTTTTTAAGGACCTTTGAAATTTTTTTTTCAGGCATCGTGTCTATATATAAATTTTTAATTAAGTATATTCTGCCAAAAAAGTTACAAATTGGTGGATGCGTAATATAAATATGTCGGAAAATTCTGATACGGTGCAGATACGTGACGATCACGCGGGGATAGCAAGTCCGAATTGTATTTTTATAAATTGTGCAGGTGGCCAAACAACATCTGCAAAAATTAAGGATTTTTAAGGACCTCTAAGCATTTTCAATTACTTATAAGCACCTTAAAGCATTTTCAAGCACTTTCAAGGCCTTGAAAACAAGTTCAAAAATATTAAGCACTTTTAATGACTTTCAATGACAGTGGGAACCCTGTTCAAGATCCTAACTTTCTCGATGCACACCCAAATTTCAACAAGTAAAAAATTAATTTTTTCAACTGATTCTTTCCCGAGTTCGATTAACTTTTTTCTTCAATAAATTTTTGTGTTTAGTAACAAATATAGAAGCTGTAGATGAGAGGATTTTAAAATTTTACAACATATATGGCTTCTTATAATTTTTTTTTTAACAAAACATCAAACTGATGTTTTGTTAATTGATGTCTTTTTAGGCTGGTAAAAATATTAGTACGTTGAGATAATAAATTGAAGAATTCTGAGCTATAATAGCTTAACCTATACTTAAAAGAGAATGCTTTTGACAAAGAGGTTTTTTAATTGGTAAGTAGATTTTCTTGTATCAATATTTCTGAACATTTAAGATATAAGCGTCTTTCTGAACATTTAAGATGTAAGCGTCTTTCTGAACATTTAAGATATAACTGTCTTAAATAAAACAAGCGCACCCAGGGTGGGACACAAAAATCAGGAAAAAAAGTTAACTGATAATTTCCTGATTGCCCTGATAAATTTCTAAAACATTCCTTAATTTTACGGCAAACTTTTTTCAAATGTCCCCAACTTTTCCAAATGAGTAGCCACCCTGATCAAATCTAACATGTATAGCAAAGCGATATTGCCAATTTTTTAAAAATAGCTTTAGCGGTAATGAAAAGTAAATTATTCCTTAATATGAAACTTCTAACGATTACCGCCACAATTCCCCGGAAAAATGGCGCCAAGGTGCGGATGAACTGATAAACGCACCTTTAAAACAATAATAGCAAATGTCCCTGATTTTCCTGAAATTTTAAAAGAATCCCCGACATTTTCCTGATTTTTTCCAGAATCAGAAACTTTCCTGAGATTTCCCAGAATTTTTTCAGAATCAGAAACCTTCCTGACATTTCCTAGATTTTTTTCAAAATCAAAAACCTTCCTGACATTTCCCTGATTTTTTTCCAGAATCAGAAACCTTCCAGACATTTCCCTGATTTCAAGGTTCTGTGGAACGAACCGGCCCATGTTTTTCAGACACTGGCCGGCCCTGTGATTACACCGAATAACCCTATTATGGCCTGTACACTCCTGCTAATTGGTGACAGAAAGTACTGTTGTAAATTATGGAAGGTTTTTATATAAATGTATCTGTATTCTCATTATTCTTACTCTGTTATCCAAAAAAACTCTTTGTATCCACCATGGAAAATACTCTCCAAGAATAGTAAAACACGAAATAAACGGCTTCATCTACCCACTGTATGTTAATATCCACGAAACAAACAAAGATCCAAATCGGCCGAGGTGACACTCATATCAGGGTTGCCCAACCTATCATTTCTGAATCCGAAGCTCCACTGGAGCCGAACGTCGGGATTGTTCATCAGCTCACGACAGCCCAAAATACCATTTTGAAACATTTCTCTATTTTTTTTCTTCTTTCTCTTTTGTTTTCATGACACCCGGCCTGATTTTCGTGGAAGAACGGAATATAAAAGCAAGAAAAAGAAAAAGAGAGAGAAGAAGAAAAAAAAAAAAAACGTCACAGGGATTGTGTTGAAGGTGATGTACAACTTGTGTCAGTTGGACTCGCACACGTTGTCTCATAATCTGTCATTGTCTTTTACGTTTTCCAAGAACGCTTTCGACCAGAGAAAGAAGCGACACAATGAAATTATACCGGGAAGCGAGTACAGGAGTGCGATCGGAACGCTTTGAGGTTGGAGTGTGGCTTTTATACATCAGAAAGAGAAAAAAAGAATGTCGTTATATTGTGTTACGAGGAACAAGACAGAACGCTAATTTCATTTGCGTATAAGCTAAATAATTTGAGGCATTACAAAGAACTTGGGAAGTAATACCTGTAGTACTTTGTGTGTTTTGGCAGTAAACATTTGAAAACATGTTTATGCACACATGGAAAAAAGATGTCGATGTATTGTGTTGTGAGGAACACGACAGAATGCTAATTTCATTTGCGTATAAGCTAAATAATTTGAGGCATTACAAAGAACTTGGGAAGTAATACCTGTAGTACTTTGTGTGTTTTGGCAGTAAACATTTGAAAACATGTTTATGCACACATGGAAAAAAGATGTCGATGTATTGTGTTGTGAGGAACACGACAGAATGCTAATTTCATTTGCGTATAAGCTAAATAATTTGAGGCATTACAAAGAACTTGGGAAGTAATACCTGTAGTACTTTGTGTGTTTTGGCAGTAAACATTTGAAAACATGTTTATGCACACATGGAAAAAAGATGTCGATGTATTGTGTTGTGAGGAACACGACAGAATGCTAATTTCATTTGCGTATAAGCTAAATAATTTGAGGCATTACAAAGAACTTGGGAAGTAATACCTGTAGTACTTTGTGTGTTTTGGCAGTAAACATTTGAAAACATGTTTATGCACACATGGAAAAAAGATGTCGATGTATTGTGTTGTGAGGAACACGACAGAATGCTAATTTCATTTGCGTATAAGCTAAATAATTTGAGGCATTACAAAGAACTTGGGAAGTAATACCTGTAGTACTTTGTGTGTTTTGGCAGTAAACATTTGAAAACATGTTTATGCACACATGGAAAAAAGATGTCGATGTATTGTGTTGTGAGGAACACGACAGAATGCTAATTTCATTTGCGTATGAGCTAAATAATTTGAGGGATTGTAAAGAACTTGGGAAGTAATACTCCTAGTACTTTGTGTGTTTTAGGAGTGAACATTTAAAAATACAGCTTACTAACCATGTTTAAGTATGCAAAAAAATTCTTAACGCTTATACTATCTTTGGCTCTAATTAGTGATTGAAAGTACCTTTGTAAATTATAGAAACTGTTTGTAATATAAATGTATTTGTTTACTCATGAAGACTCCAATATACTTCAAAACAGAATCAAAATTTAAAATGTCCTGTAGAAGAATAATTGCATTTTGTATATTAAAATTTTTTATATTTTCTATTTAAACTAAAATACTTATAAATTTCAATTACAAAAATTTAAATTAAGACAAAATTTTCAATAAAACTTCATGAAAGAAAATTTTCTTTCGTTTTCAATGACTGGTTAAGTATTAAGGTAGTGAAAAGGAAATGGCAACTAATAATCGTTGAAAATTTGAAACGAATAATCGTTTTTCAGTCATAAATAATGAAAATAATAAATATTTTAAACCATTCATGTTTAAACTTAGAAAATTGTATTAAACATATAATGGTAAGAATATAAGACACGTATTTTACATAATTTATATATACACTGGCTTCAAATGTGAAAAATCATTAAAAAAAAGTATTCCAAACCCGAACGATGACACAACCGCATGGTATCCAGTGGCAGTTAACCTGTGACGTCACATGCATAACACTCATACACTGTTTGTTTTTATTAGCAAAAGATTTTCGCAACAGAGAAGAAATTAAAAAATTGGCAAACATTCTGCCGCCAACCACTGGTCTCTAACTGCAACTTCTAGTTCTTGATTTGAAGCCAAAGAAGGCTTAACAATCACCACAGAGATCTGTTTCATATAGCAATTTCCAAATTAGTTGGAGTTTGTTTGTAACCAAGGGCAAATTATTACGTTTAGTAAATAAATGCGGTGAAGTATTCAATTGGTTTCATCTGCTTACAGAGCCATAAATCGCCTATAAGCTATCCAGAAGTTGTAATAAGAGACCAGTGTCACCAATACCAGACGGGATAATAGTCAAGCACTCACTAATCATTACAATTAATTAAATGCTCCAATTCCTAAACGTCATGTATCCGACAAACAACTATCCAGCGTCGTTAGCCACCTTAAAACGTCCATCACAGATGCAATTAAACTGTTTCAACACCCGATCCGGTTCGATTTGGGCAAGAAAAGATTGATGGAAGCCTTCACGCGAACGGCGTGAACCGATTCCCAGCCAAAGGTCTAACCTGAATCTTTATCTGGTGGAGTTTATTTTTAAATGTTTTTCTGCCCACGGCGAGGAGAAGTAAGAAACTGATGAGAATGCCAACTGGGATATGGTCTGTCTGTCTGGTATCACGTGTCACTTCATCATGCCAGCGGGACTTGGTATGTTTCTTCCCCGAGTGTGCGACTACGGAACAAGCTCCAAGTCCATTTATCATGCAAAGCTTACTTACTACTGGTGTTCCCCTTCTTGAGCGCTCGAATGAATAAAACTAAATAACAGCTTTGCTGTCTTTCTGGACGAAGACCTTCCGTTTTATTGTTAGTTGTCTTTCCCCCCCCCCCCCTTTTTTTTCTTCTTTCTGTTAAGATTTTGGTTGAAGAGTTCTGTTAATTTTATCTCTTGTGAAAGATCATTGGTCACAGCAAATTGTGATGTTAGCGCAACTAAGTTTAAATGCAACATTTGCCACTGACTGGGCTTTAAACGACAGAAGTCAGTAGGCGTATTTCTAATGGGGTTTAAAGTAGGTTCTTCAATGCTATTTTTAATTTGAGATTATTTTTTTTTCAAAGATGGTGTATGTTTAGGAGTAAGACAAGTTTTTACTGTCTTATAAATAGTTTAAAATTATGTAATCCTGATTTGAGTTAACTCTTTCAGATTCTAGGATGTTTCAGATTATCTGGCGCCGTCAGCAACACGAGGGCTATAATGCGCCGAAACATTCGTCATTACACAAGCCAACATACATTTACAGGCACCCATGCCTTACACGGGAATCGAACCCGCAACCTCGCGGTCTAGAAGCTACTACGCTAACCACTACACCGTTTGATCGACATTCTAAGCATGCCCGTACACTGTAAAAAAAAACCGTCACTTATACGGAAATTCCCAGTAATTGTAACGATTTAAATCCGTAAACCTGAATTTACGGTTTAAAGCAGTTTTCACAGGCAAGACTACGGTTAATAACCGTCATTCACCAAAAATCGCTCTCTGCGCATGCGCATTACACCATCTTCAAAATAGACGCCGAACGGCGAGGATGGCATTTTTGTTTTGAAAGAAAGTGGCTTCCTTCGTAAGTTTCTTTTCATTATACAATTAATTTGTTCATTACTAATAAATTCTAAATTAATGTATGTACATAAAATTACATCAGAATCAGAAAATGTTATTCTTTTATTTAATGGGAAAACACACAGCAATTGTTGTTTTATTGCATTTCTGAAACATATGCGTGTGATATAGAATATTGTACGTAATATTTCACGAGTTTGTAAGAGTTGTAAAACTAAATGAAGTTTAAGTAACTGCATTGGCTATCATTTAGAAATGTGCTCTTTAGTTATGTAATAACGGTTTTATTACTTATATTTTAATTTGATTTTATTATTGTTTATGTTTTAACTTATTCAGTTACCATGTTTTTGATCTTGTTTTGATTTTTTTTATCGCCAAATGTCCTACTACATCTGTTCCATTGTGTGAAGTCTCAGTCAAAAGACACATCAGTTTCATTGCGATTGTTTCAAATCAGTCTGTTGGGATTGCATTAGAAATCACTTGGGAACATATTCAGTCTCTTACATGGCACCCACCGCCTTTGACTGAGGACTTTGACTTCCTCAAGATTATATAGCTTGCTTGTCAAGACAAGATCATCTGTCATAAATGTTATCGTACTTGGTCACTGGCAAAAGTAAGGGAAGGGCTGGTGATCTTTGGGATTGAATTAATCGCAAAACAGATACTTAAAATGTTGCTGTTTTCAAGTACTATAGCATTGGTGTGGTGATATAGCCTTTCAATGCAGGGTTTAAAAGACCTCTTCATTTTATGAAATGTGTTACTTGAATTAATGTAAAATTCTTTAAAAACGTAGCTGAAAAATGAGCCTACGTTTGTGAGCAAAGAAAAAAGATTTTCTTTCGATAAATTTCTTTTTTTAGCGTTAACGGATAGTAGTAATTGAGAATTTCTAATCCATTCCTTCTGCAAATTATCGTTTTATCACTTATAACATTAAACGCCATGGACCTAATGATATAATGAGAAATATTGTTGTGTGAAATATTGAGTCTTTATTTTAAGGAGATAAACTTAAATTTTATTTTTGAAGGTGATTTATCCCATCCCTAGACTACCCACCTGATGTGCAGATCCATATTTTAAAATAAGGTTTTTAAAAGACGATTTCATGCTAGCTAGTTCATTTGATTCTTTTCACGAGTGTAAATATATGTACATAAGGATGATAAATTTTACAATATTTTTCATATTTTGTACAGTTTATTGGAATTTTTCCAAAAGAAACTACCAGTTGTGCTGAATGCCTTGAAGACTTCGAAAGCTCTCTGCACTTTTCAGGTAAACTATAGAGATTATTTTATTTTGTTGCTGGGATTAAGCTGTGGGTGCTGTTTTAACAAAATGCTGTGTGTTAACTCAATGAAAGTGTTTTCATTGAGTTAAATTAAACATCTCGAGGGATGTAGCTCGTAACCATTTTAGCATTTTGCTGAAATGAAAATTGTGACTTGAGCTTTTTTGCTGAAAAAATTTTGTACAGCAGCTTCAACACTGCTTTATACATAGGATTTAGGGACAAATACAACACTATTTATTTGAAGTGAGAATACTGTTGGAATAAATTGTAGTGCTTTTAGAATAAATTTACTTAGTGTATTATAATTAGAATTAAACATTTTTATTTCTTGCAACGTTCCGTGGGAAGATAAGTTTTACAAGAACTTGCTTGTTTCACCTTTGTTAGAAGTGCTATACTTAAATGACACTAATACAGAGTGGCCAGAAAACCTGGAAAAATGGAAATGTCAGGAAACTTTCTCATTCTGGAAAATATCAGGAAATTTTTTTAAATTTCACAAAAATCAGGGAAATTTTCTTTGTTCTGAAGGCACGTTTCCCTGTTCATCCACATTTTGGCACCATTTACCCAGAGAACTGTGGCAGTAATCGTTGAAATTTTAATGTTTCTGAATAATTTGAACTTTTCATTACCGCCAAAACTATTTTTAAAAAATTGGTACGTTATCTCTTTAGCATACATGTTCTATTTGATCAGGATGTCTACACTTCTGAATAAGCTGTGGAAATTGGATAAAAAGTTTGCAGTAAAATCAGGGAATTTATTTTCGTAAATTTTGTGGCCACCCGTTAATAGTAGTTTTGATAATCTGCTATCATTTACATATAAGTGTTTATTTCATTTACTATTTGAGGTTTGTTTTAAAAATAGTTTTGCTTTTGTGAATGCTAATTATGACATTAGTATTGTAACAGAGCTATGCTAGTGGCATTTAAAAAGCTTAAACACTGGTTGTAATTGCACATAAAAGTTGCCAATGCATATAAAGGATTTATATTAAAAACTTTATTTTGATCTGTATCACAGGTGCTTCTGGGTATGAATCCAGACAAAGGCTCAGTCACCGCAATGATGTTCCGATACCCTGTAGCATTCATGGTCTGCTCTACCACAACCACGGGTCCCAGAGACGCCCAAGAGAACGTCCCCCAAAGCATAATACCGCCAGTACCGTCCTGTGTATGACCTACTGTACATTGAGGGAGCAACTGTTCTATCAAGGCTTGCTAGCGGTCACATCAAGTGCTTCACTTTCAACGAGGGCAGGAAAACTTTCGCCACCTGCACCAAGTGCCAAAATCATCAGGCCTCTCCTGAGCACCTCTTGGATTACATGGGACTCTCTAAGGAGGGTCGCTTTAGCAATCCTCTCCTAGTCTTCGACTACCTTTTAGTCAACGAACTCGTGGATCTTGTCTCACTCCGTCAGACAGTGAGGATTAGCAACAACAACAACAGGCAACTCGCTCCCACACACAGAAGTAAGTGAAAGAATGATTCTTCAGACTCTCCAGCAGCAGTTAAATACCTTAAGTATGTTTACTGTGGTAAATTGGACATTTTATAAGATGGTTATTTTGTAGAGTCATAATTATTCAGATATAACTTGCATTGGTCAATTTTGAAAATTTATTAGATGTGTTCAATAATTTGTACATTCCGCAATCTAAATTTTTCCTTTTCGTATATTTTGCATATTTTTCTTAACTGAAAAAATAATAATGACTTTTATATGGCCTTAAAAGTTGCCGCAGCTTGTATTGAAGGATATGATTAATTATTCCTAGATACTTCCTAGAAAATTTTTATATTTTGTTTATTAAATAAAGTAATCTGAACCACTTTTCATTCGTGTGTATTGAAATTTTATAATTATGTATACTTTTATACTGTCAACTTTGAAAATTTATTAGATGTGTTCAATAATTATTAGATATGCTTCAATAATATTTTGTTTATTAAATAAAGTAATCTGAACCACTTTACATTCGTGTGTATTGAAATTTTATAATTTATATTTATTAGATGTGTTTAATAATTTGTACATTTTTCATTCGTGTGTATTGAAATTTTAAAATTATTATTTATTAGATGTGTTCAATAATTTGTACATTCTGCAATCTAAATTTTTCCTTTTCGTATATTTTGCATATTTTTCTAAATTGAAAAATTAATAATGACTTTCATATGGCTTTAAAAGTTGCCGCAGCTTGTATTGAATGATATGATTAATTATTCCTAGATACTTCCTAGAAAATTTTTAATATTTTGTTTATTAAATAAAGTAATCTGAACCACTTTTCATTCGTGTGTATTGAAATTTTATAATTATGTATACTTATATTATGTGTATTGAAATAAAATTATATTTTTATCAAATTTAATTTTTTTTACTTAATACTTAATACACAGTGTCATAAAATACATTTAAATCCTGTCGCGTTAAAAAATATTTTGAAAGTTAGTAAATTATTGCATTTTTTTAATGTTTTAATCAAATTGAAAGTCTAGGTAATCATAGTATAGATAACCAAATAAATTTATTATTATAGTTTGATATAAGAAAAGACTGATAGCTATTAATAAATTATTTTGTGTGACATGCTCATTTTGTGATATATTTTTTACCTTTCTATTTATGTTGAAGGATTACCTTATTGCTTCGGAAATTTTTTTCGCTTTAATTTATAATGGGACATAGAATATTTTGCTGTGATACAGAATCGTACTTTAATTTTTATGATTTTCATCCATTGAATATGGTCATTATTACTAACAAAACCTTTAGCAGAACACAAATGCCTCCTTGATATTGTAAACTGTTTAATACTAAAATTAATCATATATTTTGTGGCAGAAGCTTTTCCATCTACAATTGTAAACTACTTTTAATATGTAAAGTTTCTTAATATTTTGCAAAAGCAAACTGTTCACTTACATTTGTAAACCTTTTTTGTCACTGGAAGTTTTTGTATAAGAAAAACTTCGCTTATAGGGGTAAACTGTTTCTTATACAGAAAAATTTCTGTGTATTTTATATGAAATTTATTACAGAAAGTTTCCGTGTACTTTACGGGAGAAATTGTATTTTATATGGAATTGACCTTATTCAACACAGAAATTCTGTTTATTTTACAGGTGGAAATTGCATTTTGTATGGAATCACCGTACTTAATACGGGAAATTTTAATTTATTTTACGGGAGTAAATTATTTTGCATGAAATTACCGTATTTAATACGGAAAGTTTACGTTTATTTTACGGGGATCAATGTTAGCAACCAGTCAATAACCGTTTTTAATACGAAAAGCTTCCGTTTATTTTACGGGAGAAAACTGTATTTTGTACGGAATGACCGTAATTATTACTGAAAGTTTCCGTTCATTTTACGGGGAAATACTGTATTTTGTACGGAATGACCGTAATTATTACTGAAAGTTTCCGTTCATTTTACGGGGAAATACTGTTGCAATCAGTCAAAAACCGTACTTAATACGGAATGTTTCCGTATTTTTTACGGTTTTAAACTGGCGACCCAGCTGCCAGTTTAAAACCGTAAATTTGACGGGATTTTTTTTGCAGTGTAGCCAGCCAAAGTTTGTAGGACGGGCAAAAATTTTACCAGGAGGGGCAGAAATATAAATTATTTAATTGGTTTTCAATTAATTTTTACAATTGAAATTTTTATAATTGTATCAATTATTACAAATTTATACAATTTTTACAATTCGTAAAAGAGTGTTTATCAGAGCACTTTATGAAGTACATATACAAAAAAATATTTAAAAAAAGAAACATTGTTAATGTATTTTTGATGTAATGTTATTTTTATTAATTCTTTTAAAGACTCTACACCAGAAATTTTTTTGATAAAAACAAAACTTTCAATTAAAATTTTTTTAAAGTATATTTAATACAATTCTATTCCCTTAAAATATTCTATGCTTGTCCATCTCTTAATTTTTCACACATTTCAACTTAAAAATATCTACTTTAAAAATAATTACAAATATAAAAATTAGTACAAGTTACTTTTACATAAAAAGTTTTTTTTTTAACATAAAAAGTTTTTTCGAAGTTCCGTTCTTACATTTCTATTTAAAAATATATATTGTTAAACAAATTACATTTTCCTATCATTGGTCTTGTGGAACAGCTACATAACTCTTTAACAAACTTGTCATTTAAGAAATTCTTTCAGCATTAAAAAGTTATTTACATTTTTATATAAAAACTATATCTTTATATATATTACTAATAGAATTGTATTTTCCTTTATTTTCTCCTATCATTTTCAATACTCTTAAAAATTTATCAGAAACTATTATAATATAAAAAACCTTTTTCTATTTCTTTGCATATATTATTAATTATAATATAAAATAATAGAAATTCATTTTCCTATTCTTGGTCTTATATTAAACATTTTGAAACTTTTTAAAATACATAGCATAAAAATATCTAAAATAAAATGATAAATGTTAGTATAATTGCAATTTCCTATCTTTACACATATTAAACAATTTCAAAACTCTCATCTCTACTTCAAATGCCAAAAACACTAGATTTGCCATCCTTTCGTGGCCCACTGACATTCTTTGGGGACAATTTATGGCCGTCAAAGTAGAAAAAGTAGATTCGCAAGTTGCTGTGCTACAACCGAAGGTATCTACAGCAGCAAAAAGTTCGTTTCTATTCAATCATAGATATCAAGATTTACAAGTAAAAACAAATGATTGGGATAAAATTTTCCAGGACGGGCGAAGATTTTTCCAGGTCGGACAATGCCCGACCTCGCCCCCTTCTGGCTACAGGCCTGATTCTAAGATAAAATCTATTGAGATCGTTGTATTAGCAATACATAATTGTACGCTTCCGGTTATTTATTTCATTCACTCTAAGTGAAAATAAATAGAAATGAATTGAAAAAACACGTTACGTAGTCAAAGGAAACTGGAAATATTTCCCCAGAACGTTATAAATTCGTGAAAATTCTATAGATCTAGTTAAGAAATTAGGTGTTGTGCATTTACAAAAACATTGTAATTAGATAAATGGTGATAATTTGATAGAACTTACAATAAAGATGAAATTATGTAATCACAGCCAAAGAGAGCATTCCTTATAACATTTTTGCTTTGCAATTATGTAATACCTAACTACTTACCGAAGGTACCGGTTTCGAATCCTGGGTTAGGCATGTGTTTTCGTTGTGGTTCGGAATCAATATTAAGCTGTAGGTCCCGGCCTGATTAGCCGTCATTGTGTATAAATATAGGTGGTTGAGCGAACAAACTAACCAACCTAAATACTTATGCCTTAGACAAATGGATACAGGATAATAGAATGCAAAACCAAACATTATTTTTAATGAACCACTCAAAAGAAAGTTATTTTTAATTGAAGTGTAGGAAAAAAGACATTTTTTCATCAGGATTTTTGAGATTTTTTATTAAAGCACACATTTTTTTCGTAAACTGTACACTCAGTTTAAAGATAAAAATTCTACAAACAATGGTGGTTCAAAAACTATCATTGCAGCTCTACGACTTAAAATTACTTTCGTAAACTGAATTATGGTCACATAAATATAATTGTAGTATAAATTAGGTAATAACTATACTTAACAATAATAAACCCATAAAAAAAGTTTTTAATATAAATCATTTATATGCATTGCAAATTTTTATATTCATTAACACGCCAATTCTGTAAACAGCGCGTGCTTGATATTTGCATCTAATTTTAAATATAAAAACATTTCTATCAGTAAAATGTGCGGCAAATTACGTTTAAAAATTTATTTACTAAAAATGAACGTGCATTTATAAATTAACATCCAAATATTTGTTACTTGTTCTGATTAAAACAATTTTATTATTTATTTATTAAAAAAAATTTGGCAACAGGAAAGAGTTTCTTCAATGGTCGGTTAATGCTACTTTAGCGTGATTTGATGACGGCAAGTTGGTTTAATAGCATTCCGCAAAATATTATTCCGCAAATTTGATAGAATGCATATTGTCATCGAATCTATTTGGCAGGTTTCAGCCCGATTCGATGACGGCAAGGGGGTTAATTAGGTCTCCGCAGATTTGTCCCGCCATCGTCAAACATACACACAAAATCGAAGTTGACAAAGAATAAATGAATGAATAAATAAACTGAAATCAGAGATTTTGCTGAACTGTACTATACCTGCCATCAAATATGGCAGGTGCGTAGCCAAGGGGAGAGAGTTTGCACTTAGAACGCAAAAACCATGGGATTTTTTTAAATGGTAAATTTATTTGAAATATTTTTTTTTAAATTTGTAAACATACATGGAAAACAATACCTGTAACTAAATCTATATCTCAGAGGTAGAGGACACCATGTCTATTTATTTTTTATTAAATTGACTTAACACCATAACCGTAATGCAGATTTTTCGATCCCTACAATGGTATAGGACAGCATGTCCCGTTCCTATAAATAACGCATATAAGACAATGAAAAATAAAATCATGTCCGTTTCAATAGCTCAAAGTTATGGAAAATTGGCTTTCCTGAACAAATACAAAAATGGGACACGGTGTCCTTTACACCTCCAGGGTACAGAAATATTCTCGGTATTCATAAGAAAAATTATTATTCTAATTTGTGAGTTGTAATTCAATATCCCCTCCCGAAAAAAATCTCTGACTACGCCCCTGAAACACGGGGGGAGGGGGGGGGGTCTTCGGACCTCAACAGACTCAATCGCGATGACCTACAAGTACACGCACTTCAAGCCCCTTCAGCCGCATTCATTTCTGGGATGTAAATATAGCGTGAGGCAAGAAAACCCGAAGAAGAATCACTAACCTTGATTTATAGTGGCTTCTTCGTTATCTCGCGTAAAAACTTTAATTTATTAGGTTTAGACTACACTTCGTGCTTAAAGAACAGACACTACATATTCATTTCATTTTTTCTTTCTTCTCTTCGTTCTCTTTTTTTTCCCTTCTGGGTTCCGTGTGAAGGGGGAAGAGAAGAGAAAAGAAGGATACTTGCCAAAAGGGAGGACCATATAACTTGAAGGACACAAGCGCCTTTCCCAAATGAAGATGATTTATACGCACTTGAAAACGCGAAGTGCTAGCGTTAAAAGTCCTCAGTGTTGTTGTTATTTTTTTTTTTTCTTCTTTTCCTCTTTTGAGTTCATTTCTTCTATCTCTCTCACACCGTTGTCGTAATTAGGGATGGTTTTGGTTTTTTCCGCCTAATTTGCAGGAAGGGAAAGATGTGTTTGTGCCAAAAAAGTTTAATTTCCTCCGCTCTTTTAGGCGTCATTTTCTTTATTTAAAAGGGATGTTGGGGGGGGGGGGGTTTGTGAAATTAGCAAAAGCACTCCAGGGGAGAGTTTGCGTAATAACCAGAGGGGTTGGTGTGGTAGTGTCAGATATTGTTGATGGTTTGTGTCAGTGAGTGGATTTTTTTTTTTTTGCTAGTCTCGGATGGCAAATTATGTCGTTTGTCAGACGCACTCGGATAACAGATTTAGCGCGCAGGTTACGCCAATTTTTAATTAAATTTTTGTTTCGTTAATCAAAAGTTTCTCAAGTCAATCGATGTGAAATAACAAAATACTTGATTTGATTCTTGACTAGCAGTCCAAATTTAATCGGGCAAATATAATTGGTAAATTTTATATTTAGTCGCATAATTGAAAGAAATCAAATTGAAGGTTAAAAAAGAACTCAATTTTGAAAAAAATATTGAAAGGTTTACTAAGATTTTAATATTAACTCCACACTGATTTTTATTAAAGGTTTCTTGCAACAAATGTATTGATTGTGGAAGTAAACTATTTGATAAGGTATTTATCAAGGGGGAAACTCCGCTACACAAACTAATATTCTACATTGGTTACTGATTTTTATTCTAAACTGCAGTGTTTAAAATGTGTTTTTATTGTGTATGAATTGAATATATTTAAAAGAAATATAATTGTGTTATCTAGTAAAAAAAATTCATATGAATGTGAAAAATATGTCTCTACTTTTTGAATTACAGGGCATGGAAACTTAAAGGCGGTAAACAAGTTTGAAAATACTTAATGTCTAAATAGACCATTATTAAATATGCTCTTACAACACTATCGTACACTGTTCTCACTAACTTTGGTTAGTAGTTGGTAGGAACTTTTGTTATAACTAATAACTATAGCAAATTACTTGGAACAGATGTAGTATAGGACATCAGGCGATTAGAAAAATCGCCAAAATCAAATACACAGCAACATAAGTAAAATTAAAGTATAAACAATATTAAAATTAATTTTAGAATGAATAGTAACTAAATTAAGAAATAAATAATAGGCTTTTTTTCCCCCTTTACTTTCTTTTCTTATTTGACAATCATCTTTATCAATCAAGATTATCAGTAACAACAGTATTTCGATTTTAGCTAAATTTTTTAATGGCATTTATAAATGGGTTCTTATTACGAAATATGGATGGCACAAGTAGGAACTTTTGTTATAACTAATAACCATAGCAAATTACTTGAAACAGATGTAGTATAGGACATCAGGCGATCAGAAAAATCACCAAAATCAAATACACAGCAACATAAGTCAAATTAAAGTATAAGCAATATTAAAATTAATTTTAGAATGAATAGTAACTAAATTAAGAAATAAATAATATAAATAAATAAAATAAATTGAATAAATGAATAAGATAAGTAAAAAATAAATAATATGAATAAATAAAATAAATGAATAAGATAAGTAAAAAATAAATAATATGAATAAATAAAATAAATGAATAAGATAAGTAAAAAATAAATTAAAAAAGATACAACTTAAAACCTGTTGCCAGGGCTCACGCATTTATCAGAAGGGGAAAAAAAAAAAAAAACGTCAAATAAAATCGTTTCAAAGAAATGTTCTTTACTACATCTGTACCAATCACTTGTTCTTTTTTATAATTAAACACTTTCTTAATTAAAATTATATTTCCACCTAAGACTAATGACTTATCAAATATCATGTACAGGGCAACATCGGGTTTACGTATTACATAAAAGTTTTTTTTTTTTTTTTTTTTTTTTTTTTGAAGAAAAGACTACTTAACTTTAAAAATTACATTTAAAATTACAAAAAAAACAAAAAAAAAAAAAAAAAAAAAAAAAAAACATGCGTAACAATGAGAGACAGAAAGAGACAAGTGATATCTTGGATACAAGGGTATGGAATCTTAAATACAATGGGGTGGTAGAATAAGTTACGATATTGAAATGAGACATCTGAATATAATGGAATGAGTTTCTCGTTTCCAAAGGGGTCTATGATTTTCCTCAAAGGTGTCAATGATTTTTTTTTTACTGGATAATGCTGCCCAAACGGTCCCTTTTGCAGAATTCGATAGCTTTGCGAAACACACAGACGGAATTTTGAGTATCCTATTTTCACCAGTTTTGTCTATTGACAAATACGTCCTAGTGAAAATCTGCTTCATCAATATACCATATGCGGCTGCCATTAAATTTGCTCTCATCAACCACTTTTTACTTTCAATTACACATAGGGCAATGAAAGTACAGCATTCGGTCAAAAAAAAAAATCGATTTTTTTTTTTTTTGCATTTTCTCCACATTTTGGAACATCCCGATTTCAAAAGTGGTCTAGGTTAAAATGTATGTCTGTGTGTACGTGGTCAGCATAACTCCCAAACAAATTGACCTACGAAATTCAAATTTGGTGTACGGGTTAGTGCTGGCCATGGGGCCTACCGTTAAGGTTTTCGTCAAAATTGTGCATGCGCATAAGATTGAAATCATGAAAAAAATTATGTTTTTCAGCAATTGCTAAAAAACTGCTCTCAGCGATTTTGATTAAAATCTCTGTGCTAACGCCTCTTATGGTGTTTTAATAATCCCCGCATCCGTAATCCAAGTAGAAATGTGATAAATACGTAAAAAGTTGAAAAACGAGTGCCTTTAACAGAGCTCTCTGCCCTTGAGCATCGCCTATCAACGACTGATTTTTTTCTGTTTCACGCACAAGTAAGAACAATGTATCTTCTATCGAATAACACCTCCAATTTCGCCATTTTGACGGGTTCCCCCCCCCATGTAAAAGTTATAGCCAAAGATATCGCCAAACTGGCCATTTTTATTTCAATGAGTGAAAGTATGAAAACGGTAAATAACACCACCTCAAACTTTAATGCAATTACCAACATTATAGTCTAATTGAAAGTTGTGCGATGTTCCACACCCCTAGTTGAAAGCATTGTACTTAAATTCCCATACCTGTCAATACAATACACCACTTCTACATCCTTTCAATTCAGAACATAAGTTTCCTCCCCGAGTCAAGATCTATTCAATCACCTGAGCAAGCTCTAACCCCTTCCAACACCGCCCAAGCTGTTGCCAGATCCGTTGATACAAGAGCCCCAATTAGCGCCCTAGCACGAAGCCTCATTATCGAACAGAAACGAAGCTTAGGGTGGAATAAAAACAAGCAAAAACAGCACAAGAGAAGAAAGAAAAAAAAAGGTAAATAAAAATAAGGAAAAGGCAAGAAAAGGGGAGAAAAAAAAAAGAGTCAGTCTTAAACGATCTTTTTAGCTTGTCAGATGACTGTCAAGCAATCTCAAGCTTGGTACGTCATTTAACGTCTCAGGTTGTTAAGGTTATTATTCCAGTAGCTACGCTGGGATGGGTATGGTTTAGTTTTTTTTCTCTTCTCCCTTCTTTCCTGGTTTTATATTAAAAGAAATTCATGTTCGCACCGGACTAAGTTTTTAATCAACTGTGAAGTTGCCTGAGACGATAGCTCGGGCAGAATGTCTTATTTTTGAGTGTTTGGACAAAAAAAAAAAAAAAGGCAAGACAGCTAAAATTGGAACGCATCAACTAAAAGAACTTTTTTTCTTTGAAGAGTTTTTTTTTTCCCCCTTACATGAGATAACTTTGTTTTAATAAAATTTTCATCATCAGATCTTCCAGACCATCAGTTGTTTAAGATCGCTTTTTAGTTGTTGTTCGTGTTTCCCAAGCATAACTGGAGAAATCTTATTATGAAATCCGAATTTCCAGGTGGATTTTTTTTTTTTTATTATTTATGACAAGCTGTGATGAAACTTGTTATACAAAGTCGCCCGTATCACTTTGCGTGCTTCAATTTATCCAGGAAGAAGACTTCAGATGTTGTGTTTTTTGGTTGTTAAGATAACTATGTTTGTACCAGGCAAATGTTCTCACCTTTTTAAGCTTTACGCAACCTTTTGGAAACTCTCTCTCTACATATATATGACTAACCAGTAGTAGACATAAAATAATTTTAGAAGTCGCTTTGAGAAAATGAATGAATAAAACATAACAAATATGCAAAGATAACATATATGTATTTAAAAAAATATTTTTATACAAGTAGACGTATATATATATACGTCTACTTGTTTCGTTAACACCGCTTGTAACATACATTTGAACAACTTGCATAAAAATATTTTTTGAAATACATATATGTTATCTTTGCATATTTGTTATGTTTTATTCGTTCACTTTCTCAAAGCGACTTCTAAAATTATTTTATGTCTACTACTGGTTAGTCATATATATGTAGAGAGAGAGTTTCCAAAAGGTTGCGTAAAGCTTAAAAAGGTGAGAACATTTGCCTGGTACAAACATATATATATATATATATATATATATATATATATATATATATATATATATATATATATATATATATATAACCATTTACAATGACTCCACATTGAACAGTGGCATAAATGCTCTTGAGGGGGAAATAATTGAATGGCTAATCCTTGAAAGAGCTCATAATTAATTTTACAAATAGCTTCTAGTTGAACGAGCTCATACTAAATTTCATAAATAAAAACAATATATTGTTCAAAGTTCTCATAATAAATTTCATAAATAGCTTATTGTTGAACGAGCTCGTATTAAATTTTATAAATAGCTTATAGTTGAAAGTGCTCGTAATAAATTTCATACATAGCTAATTGTTGAAAGTTCTCATTATTAAAGTCATAAATAGCTTATTGTTAAAAGAGTTCATATTAAATTTCATAAATAGCTTACAATTGAAAGAGTTCATATTAAATTTCAGATTTATGAAATTTAATATGAGCTCTTTCAATAATAAGCTACTTGTGAAAGCTAATTTTTGAAAATGCTCATAATATATTTCATGCATAGCTAATTGTTGAAAGTGCTCATTATAAATGTCATAAATAGCTTATTATTAAAAGAGCTCATATTAAATTTCATAAATAGATTATTATTGAAAGAGTTAAAATTAAATTTCATATTTATGAAATTCAATATGAGCTCTTTCAATAATAAGCTATTTATGAAAGCTAATTGTTGAAAGTACTCATAATAAATTTTAGCAATTGAAGACTCTTAAAATTTAAACAAACGAGAAGTGTTTCTAAGTAACCCGATACATACATTTCCTTTTGCATTGTTTAAAATGAAGCGATTGACAATAAAAAAAATTATTGGATCTGTCTTTTAAAAATATAAATTATTTATATGGTGAACTAGGAAACTAAGGAGTGCTGAGTTCAACACTTTTCTTAAAGAAGAGCGACCATAAAGTTTGTCAAAGGTCGCAAACTGAAGCAAGGTATTCGACTGAGTTATGATAAATAACGAAATACCAAAAAATGATGAAATCATTTGAAATGACGCAAATGAAAAATGTTAAGTTTATTATTGAAAATAAACAGCTATTATGTCTTTTCAATCTAGTAAATAGGAAATCAGGAAATGAGTATTTTTTTTTTAAATTGACCACGTCATTAAGTCATACATCATCATAATTCAAACGATGATTGATAAAACAATAGAGACATCGACAGGATAAAATATCACTGAAAAACAGGGGGGAAAACATTACTTAGATCCATCAGTCGTTCCGTGATCGTATTTTCTAATTACAAACAAGTAGTTTATTTAGAAAAAAGAAGTCCATTAGACAAAATGAAGATTTTGAACTTGATCCGTCAATTTTTTTTTTTTAACAATTTAAAGCCAATCGATGCAAGAAGGAAATCATTATCTGGTCAAAACAAAACAAAAAATATGACTGCTTTTAAATTTGAGTAATCAGTGAATATAATAAAAATATTTAGTATGGACATAATTAAATTAGAATGGTCATGAATACAAATATTTATTTTAGACAAAATTACACAATTTTATTTTGTACATAATTGAAAAAATTTATTCTGTACATAATTAAAAAAGTTTATTTTGAACATATTTAAACATGTTTATTTTAGACCTTTTTTTAAAACTTATTTAAATACTGTTTATTTTGAACATATGTAAAAAAAAACATATTTTTGACAGAATTAAAAATGTTTAGTTTGGACATAATTAAAAATGTTTATTTTGAACATAACTAAATTTTTTTTGTTTTGAACAAAATTAAAAATGTTTATTTTGAACATGTTTAAAAACTGTTTGTATAAAACTGTCAAAATACACATTTTTAAATATGTTCGAAACATATTTAAAAATGTTTATTTTGAACAAATTTAAAAATGTTTATTTTTAACATATTTACAAATTTATATTTTGAACATATTTAAAGATGTTTATTTTGAACATATTTAAAGATGTTTATTTTGAACATATTTAAAGATGTTTATTTTGAACATATTTAAAGATGTTTATTTTGAACATATTTAATATAATTATATTTTGGAAATAATCAAAAATTATTAGTCTAGACATTGTCCAATATCCTAAAGCCACTCAATGTTATCAGAATACAAGACACTTTTGAAAATAATAATAATAATTATTATTATCTCTTTGATTTGTTTAAATCAAAAGCTATTATTAAGAGACAAAATACTTAGAAGTGGTCATAACGAAAATGATTTTTTTTCTGACACCCTCTGCACTTAAAGCGACAACACTTTAACAGGTTTTATTAAAAGTGGTTATCGATTAAAAAAATAAACATTAATAATTGAGTTAAGTTTTGAGACTTGAAACACTTTAAATTCAAATATTTCAATTTTAATTATTTTATAAGAAAAGGTTTCAAACTACAAGAAAGATTTTTAAAGAAGGCACAGTCACACTTCCGTTTACGAACGAGAGAAAACTTGAAAACTACAATACAATATTGTAATCAAAAATTTCCCAATCATAAATTAAGAATGTTCCTCTCCCTCTAACAACCAAACCCTCGTTGTTAGTTGTCAAGAAGCAACCTGACAACTAAAATGACGGAGAACGTGCAACAAAGCGTAAGACCCCGATTGTGTTTATTTGTTCGACACTCGGCCGAGCAAGCGTATCTTGGCGCGACGCGGTCATCTTGTCAGAGTGTCTCTTTGTGACGGCAAGATGCCGGAAATACATTTCATGGCAGAAATTCACACCCACTTTAATTAAAAGGAAGTTCAGGGTCGACACATTCAAATGTGTATCGCTCTTTTTGGTGGAATTTGGTTCGGTCAAGAGGAATTAATAGAAAACAGTTTCTACAAACAACTATTAAGAGCTTCTATGTTTAACTAACTCTTTGAGACACAAGATTTTAAAGAGAATAAAAATTTTAGCTGCTCAAAAAAAAAAAAAAAAATAATAATAATAATAAGTATTATAAATAATGAAAAAGGAACAATCATTTCGATTATTTAGCATAAAACATTACTCAAAATAAAAAATAAAAAAATAATATTTCAATAAGTCCTTTTTTACAGGGTGAGACATATATAATCCCATATTCATTGAAACACAACTGTTTACCAAAACTTTGCAGCTTATATATAGTAAATAAACTATATATAAGCAGCAAATAATAAATTCATAAGCTTATAATTTTTTTTTTAAATAATTTATAATTTATTTTATTATTTTTAAAAACTTGCATGGTGGGATACATACAAATACCACCACTTCACAGCTTCAAAAGTAGTATAAAACATCAAATAATATTTATTTTTTATTTTTATTATAAAATAATTTCTCTAATCAGAATAAATTTTAAGAAAAGAAATAACAAGTATCGTTATGACCGACACAAATTTACAGCCTCACATAATGCGCCAACTTTAATTACAACAGCGCACACAACTTACTGATGTATTTTGATTTGTATAAGTCTTTTTTAATTCACTTATTTACGCATATACCGTTGGTGAATAGCATTGCTAACTGAAAACTTTAAATAAACTATTAAACTGTATGACTATGGGTAACTTTGAATTTTCGATGTGGGGTTAAATACATCCCACCATGCATAAAAAGCTAAGCAAAAAGTGGGACAGCTTTTAACCCACCTATCTCCAAAGAGTTAATATAATCCAGGATTATAATTGAAATTCTACTAAAAACTGTAAGAAAAGAAATACTTATCAGAATGATCTGAAATTTGCCATGAATATACAAGAATCGGGGGGGGGGGGGGGCAATTTTTTTTTTCTAATGCAATATCATTACTCCCTTCTTCATTCATATTTAGGTAGTTCTGACAAGTGCTTCTTTTTTTTTTATAACTTCTTGAAAATTGAACATTAATTATAATTATACTGTATAATTAATATTTTTGTAATATTAAAAATTTCTATACTCTTTCATAAATTGTTACAATTGAGAAGATGCTTTTTCAAAGTATAAAAATATAACAATTTTAAATATTTTTTGTAAAAATAAATTTACTATTGTGTTTGGGTGGATATATTAAGTGACTAAATTATTGCATTAAAATAGAACTATTTGAAATATAACTGTTAAATGTCTCATTTTACAATACTCCAATTATTTCCATTGAGATGCTAGTTTTCAAAGTATCAGAATACAACAATTTCAAATATGTTTTGTTAAAATAAATCGGCAATCGCGTTTGTATAGATATTTCAAGTGACTAAATTGTTACATTAAGACATAAATATTTTGTCTCAATTTACAAGGGTTTAAATAAAAATGTGTCAATAATTTATTTAAAATGTCTGGGTCCAAATGTCTTAGTTTACGATAACTAATATTAAAATGTGTCAATATACAATAAGTAAAATTTTTAAATTTACATTATTTTATATTAAAATATTTCATTTCGCATTATTTAAGCTTATATGCTTCAAAAGATATTATGTACGTTAAAGTGTTTAAATTTACAAAAATTTACAACAAAATGTCAGATTTACAAAAAAAATTCAATTAATATGTTTAAATTTTTCAAAATAAAAGTTAAAATATTTAAATTAAAAAAAAAAAAAAAAAAAAGAGAAAAACCTAATATTTGAGTATGCGATTATTTAAAGTATTTTATTTTCCATTTTTATGATTAAATGTTTCAGGAACTTCATTATTCTAAAAATCTATGTTTGCATTGATTACATTTACATTGTTTATAATTGTCTATATTAAAAAAAAAAAAAAAAAAAAAAAAAACTAATTTTAAAAATATCTAAGAATTATATAATAATATTGCAGATTCTCTTGTAACAACAATAATAATCTACAGTAACAAAAATAATCCAGAATAATTCATTTGATAATATTTTTATTGTATACTATGTATATATTCTATTGTAACAATAATCATATTGTGTATCACAATATTATTGTATATCAACAATACACAATAATATTGTATGTCAACAACATACAACACTATTGCATATCAAAAATATTTCCTATCAAAAATATACAAAAATATTGCATATCTATAATATACAAAATATTGTATATCAACAATATACAACAATATTGTATATCAACAATATACAACAATATTGTATATCAATAATATAAAACAATATTGTGTACAACAATATACAACAATATTGTGTATCGACAACATACAATAATATTGTGTATCGACAACATACAATAATATTGTGTATAGACAACATACAATAATATTGTGTATCGACAACATACAATAATATTGTGTATCGACAACATACAATAATATTGTGTATCAACAATATACAATAATATTGTGTATCGGCATTATACAACTATATTGTACATTCCCTAAACACTAATAATATGTAGTAATTCAATTGATTATATCTTTATCCCAAAACACTTAGCTTCCAATAATTTTTTATTTAAAAAAAGGCCACATATTTTTACTATTTGCTATACCTCAACACAATTCATCAGTTAAATTAAGTATTTCCCATTACTAATGAAACCAAATTTGAACCAGGTTATATTTGCCAGTCAGAAAACAATCGGTAACAAAATACATTCCCCGTCTTGGCGATATTTCTTGGCGAAGAAACTAACGTAGCAAGACTCAAAAGTGCAAGGGGACGTCTTCGTCTTCAATCGCGCGGGTGACACATTCGTCAAAGAAAACCTTCTTCAGGTCAAGGAACCGGCAACTTTCTGACAGTTTCTTACAAGAAGTTTTCTTTTTTTTTAAGAGCTTAGAAGGACTTTGTTGTAAATCTTTCACACGTAAAATGTTTCTGTGTTTTCTCGAAGGCGTGACTAACTTGAGCGGGACATGCAATAGCGATTTATGGGTTTGTGGAGTGTAAATTATTTTAGGCTGCTTTTGGCGAGAAGAGGTGACTAACGGGAGGTGCAATGACTCGGTGTTTCGTAAGAACAACTTTAACAACTAAAAAAAGCAGGTAGTTACATATTATCCCGTCCACCATGTTGTCGTAAAAAAAAAAAAAAAAAAAGAGTTGGTCAATTGTTAAATTTCTTTCTTGTAGCCAAAATGGCAAAATAATTTTTGTTATTTATAGAATATAAGAAGTCTTTCCCACTTAAAAGGTCTCCTTAAACTAGGGTATTTCATCTTGTTAAATACTAGTTAGGGTATGAACTAGGGTATTTCATGTGTTTGGCGTTTGCAAGCACCGATTTTTATATTTATTTATAAGTGAGTTAGTCATTATCAAATTATAAGTATTCCGCTTTCATAAATAAGAACTGAAAACAAATATTTTACACAGAATGTTACCACCTCAGTTCAATATAATTATCGTAAAATTATCTTGGAATATAATTTAAATAATCCACAATTTTTATGGATTTACATTTAGCTTACATTTTATTTTATTTATTATTATTTATTTTATGGTACTAAGAGTTTCGAAAAAGAAGAAGATACCCTTGGAAATTGATTTTGGTCTATTCTACACTTTTACCACGATTTTTTATTTATATCAATATATTTTTCAAAAATGAAAATATAGGTTTTAATACCTGCCTTTTTTTAATCGATAAAAAGGTTCTTTGTTTAAATCCCTTATATTAACTTCGATTTTGTGTGTATGTATTTTTTTTGGGTATTTTTGTCGATAGCGGGCAAATCTGCGGAGGCCTAATTGACCCCCTTGCCGTAATCAAATCGGGCTGAAACTTGGCAGATAGATTCGATGTCAATGACAATGCATTTTAGTAAATTTTGAGGAGCTGCCACTGTCGCTAAAAGGTAGCTTTTACGGAATACTAATAAAAAAAAACTTGCCTTCATCCAATCGCGCTGAAATAGCATTTAACCGATCATTGATTGAAGACACTCTTTCCTGTTGCCAAAATTGTTTTAATAAATAAATAATAATATTGTTTTAAACAAAATAAATAAAAGATATTTGGATGTGAGAGCATAAACTCACATTAATTTTTAATGAATACATTTTTAAAAGTAGTTTACCGCATATTTTGTTGATAGAGATGGTGTTTGCATGATGGTTTTTTTAATGTTAAAAACAGGCACACCCTGGCAACAGAAATGGAGTTATGTTAATGAACATAAAAATTGGCAATGCATATAAATGATTTACATTAAAAACTGTGTTGTTATGGGTAACATTATTTTCAATTTGCTCTATGTTGTATTACTTTTGCTGTGTAAAACAGAAGTTCAACTTAGCCAATACTTAGAACACACTTAATGGGTACTCTAGTTTACGCTTTCGGCGTTGTTTTGGGCGTCAGATACCTCCGAAATATTTATTCTTTGAAGAAAAAGAAAATCTTTAAATATTAAAGGGATACCTTACTCCACACTTTTACCGTACTAAGTGCTAAGCGAGATAAGTCAAAACAAGATCTTAACCAACCTACAACAGCTTATCAACAAGTGACGCCCTAACAAGAAAACTACAACAACAACACCAACGATATACTTAAAAACACGTCAATCTTACCTGCTGTAGACTTCTTCAACAGTTTACGAAATTTGTCTCCGCGAGTTAGGCGCACATAAACATTCTCCCTTCAAGTCATTGGAAATTCAATCTCTGGAGACTTGAGGCGAGTTTGGAAATGTAAACATCACCTCGACGCACGATTTCTTCAACCAAAACACACATTCTGTTCCAACACGCGGTATTTTTTTTTAACACTTCTCACATTTATTTCCACACCTCTTTGCTCACTGAAATGGTCAATTGGCTTTCTCAATAACAAATCTCTAAAAAGAGTTCGATCCAATTCAAAATAGAAAGCTGTTAACGCGCTCTTTTGACAGCTGAATTAGTTGGAGTTATTTAATTTTTTCATAAGTACTACAAACATTGAATGATTTTTTTTTGTATGTATAAATTCTACAATCCTTCCCTGAATGGCATATATATAAACATTTCGACTGCCTATAGAGATTTTTTTTTTATAGATATCCAAAACAATTCGATGATTTAACAACACTTGGTCATTAAAGTTTATTTTTCAGTTGTCTTGAGTGTTTAAAAGTTTAATTTTCTGTCATAGTGGTTCGTGGTTTTAAATGAATTCACATAAAATAAGCTTTACAAAATAAGCTTGTAATACACAAACTTGTATCATCCGCGTCCTTTTCAAAATGTCTTTGGTTTAAGGAGCTAGGGTTAGTTTAGTTCGGGTGAAAAGAGCGTGAAAATTTTCTATGTTCAATGATAAATCCACAAATAGGGAGAGTTTCTTTACAATTTTTGATTTTAAAGCTGATTTTCTTGACCAAAACTCAATTATTTAGAATAAATAACTGTTTAATATTTTTGTCAGTTGGCTCCTCTGAAATTTATGTTATCTTCTTATATTTTTTTTTCTTCTTTCTTTTCTTTTATGAAAAACAACATCCAAATGCGTTACATTTTTTTTTCTCCCGCACTACTAAAAAGTTCCCACACAAACATTAACCTAACTCATCATTTTTAGAATTATAAAACACGTTTCAATCTTGCGAACATATCGTCTGCTACATTTTCAATGCCACAAATCAACAACAAAGCTGAAAATACGCATCCAGCGGGAGACATACCTTCCGAACATAACACAAAAATCGAACACGGTTATTGTCAAGAGAATCAACCCTCCAAAAGAGACACGGATTTATTCCAAACTAATCGAGCACCGGAATTCCAACTGATTAATAACAAGACCATCCACACAAAAGACATCAGAATATTCCGAAATTGACACCAATCTTAAACGAAACAGAAACCCTCATTTAAAATTCGCCAAGAAGAAGCAGCAGCACGCGACACAACACCACTCGAACTCGACAGGGACGATCGGTGGTCTGTGCTACGACAGCCAAGAGATATAAAAGACAACCCTGGCGGATTTGCGAAAAGTGTAGCAGCAACAGAAACGGGGAAGTCAAAACTAAACGCGCAAAGAGGGTGTTTGCTTTTTTCTTCTTTCAGAAAGCCACGAAATTGCAGGGCGGGCGTTTCGCTTTGGCGACAAGTGAACGCTAAACAAGCAAAACGTGAGGAAACAGCTGGGATGCTTCGGTGATGCCAATCACTGCTTGCGTGCGCTGACAGCTCTTTTAAAAGAGACCTTTGCTTTTAAGGCCTGTGTTAAGCAAGCGATCTTATGGGGTCGGCTATCTCTTTTACCACCCTTCAGGATTCTTTGTTGATCCCTCTCCTCTTCCCCCTCCCTCCTGATTTTCTCTTGCGCGCCTTTGATCCAGAAGCTCTAGGGATTGTGCTCACTTCTCGGATACGGGGGTGCTGTACAAATTGAGAAATTATTAGCTCGGAATTTGTTAGATGTGGGGAAGATGTTTTAAGTTGGACAAGATGGCAAACGAATCGAATAGTTTAATTTATTTTACTTTTATTTGTGTGATTCGTAAATTCCCGAGATACTTTTTTAAACGACAGGGTTCATATAGCTTTTGAAAATTTAAAAAATAAGTTGTTTTTGGGGAGTTTTTAATGACCGTTTACATTTTTTAAGGTCCTCTTATAAATTTGTAAAGAAATAAACTCACTGTTTTTTAACACATAAGCTCAAAAGATTACATTATAAGAATCAAAAACGACAAACAACTTAAATAACACTTAAATAGAACTTAATTTCTAACTTGGGTAACTTTTTTTTCTATGTCTAACAGGCCATCCACACTTAAAGTAAAAATAAGTTAAGTGTTCTGGGATTTTTTCTAAGTTGCTTAAAATCGCTAAGATTTTAAGCAACTTAGAAAAGAAAAGTGCTCCACCAACTAAAGATTTGATCAAACCAATACAAGTGGGAAATATGAAAATCAAATTTGGGATAGCTAAAAAAAAATAAAAAAAATAAAAAAAAGAGAAAGAAAAATCGAAATCGAAAATTAAGGACCCAAGATTAAAGGACTTTAAAAGGCCCTGCTGAAAATAAGTAGTCCTTAAATACTTTTAAATGACTTCCTTCCTTATCTGAACACAAAAGTTGGATTGTGGTCGAAGTTCAAAAATTATTTATTTAAACCTGAGAACTGCATAGAAAGCCTTTCCTTAAATGTCTTGCACGGCGTTTCATACTTACACCATCACGGTAGAATCACAGACACGCTAGGCTAAAAGCAGTTTCCAGAGATAATTTCTGCGCCCCAACAAAAAAAAAAATGGTGGCTGTTTCTGGCCAGTGTCAGTGGCGTAAAAGAAATGTTGTAGCTGATATAAGTATTTGCTTGATTAATCGGAAGGGAAGGGGAGCTTTGGATAATTGCCAATTGCAACTTGTATTGTACTCGACACTGTGGCGAGGCTGCTCCATAAAACAACAATGGGATGTCACTTGGGCTGTAATTCAGTTAGTGTGCGCAATTTTGTGCGTAAGAGTGTGCACGTGCGTTTAAGTGTAAATATGTGAGTGTGTGTGTGAGCACACAAGATTGGGTAATTTCAGTGTACGTGTGCATGCATGGGATGTGTATAAGCAGCTAAGTGAGTATGTATATGTGAGTATCTGAGAATACGTGTATGCATGTGTGTGAGTATATGTATGCATGTATGGGGTATCCACATATGGGAGAATGTGCATGCTTGTATGGGAGTGTGTACCCCTGTGTGTATTTGTATGTGTGTGTATTTGTATGTGTCTGCATTTAATTGTGAGAATGCAAGAGTGTTTAAAAGTGAATATGAATAAGTGCTTATGTGAGAATGAATATGAGTGAGTGTTTATGTTACAGTGAATATCAATGTGTGTTTTTATGAGTGAATACGAGTGTGCAATTATGTGAGTGAATACGAGTGTGTAATTACGTGAGTGAATACGAGTGTGTAATTACGTGAGTGAATACGAGTGTGTAATTATATGAGTGAATACGAGTGTGTAATTATGTGAGTGAATACGAGTGTGTAATTATGTGAGTCAATACGAGTATTTGTTTATGCCATAGTGAATATGAGTGAGTGTGTGAAAGTGCTTAAATTACTCGTACACTTAAGTGTATGTATGAATGTAAGAAAACCTATAAATGTTCCCGTAATTTTTAAATTCTGTGAACAGTGTTTTATTTTAATCACGGTATAAAAAAATACCCTTGATGAAAGTAAAATTTTGTAGTTAAGAGAACACTTTAACTCACACTTATTTTAAAACAGAAATTAAATGACTTTAGTCATCAATTAAAAACTTGTAAAACTATGTCCTTAAAATTTTTCACAAAACCTGAAATTCGACAAATACATTCAATAAACAATCTCAAAAAAGATGACTCTATATCAAGACACTACTATGAAATAAAGTAAGATATTTGTAGAATATACCTTACGAAGGAAAACATTTCATTGCCAATTCACCAATAAGAAATTCTGCACTTACCTAGGAAGAAAGAAAACATTTATTAGCACATATATAAACATAACTTTTTAACTAATTTCATTACTCTTTTAAAACTAGAAAATTTTAATTAGATATTGATGAGAAATCAAGATAAAGATCTTAATGAGTTAAGATCTCTCGATAAATCTTTTACAAAACTAATTTAAGAACGTTTAAAAAATAATATTTTATATACAGAACTTTAATGAGCTTTTCTAGAAACTATGACATAGTAGGTGTGGGACTCGTAAAACAGACACATTTTGATTACCCAACTAACTTCAGATTACAGAACAAAACCAACAATTTCATTTAATAATCAACTTATATGTAACCAACTTCAGATTACAAAGCAAGTAGTTAAATGTATAATGCATTGTTGGACACTTTTTAAACAAATTCTTCCATACAACGAGGATGAATTTCAGTTCATGAACAAGGTTCCAACTCAAATCACAGAATGGATATCACTGACTTTTCGATGACATTTATGGACCTATATAATGTTTTTTAAGGACCTTTGAAAATTTGTTTCATGTCTATTTATAAATTTTTAATAAAGTATATTCTACCAGAAAAGTTACAAGTTGCGCATGCGTAATACAAATATGCCAGAGATTCTGAAATGGTGCGGATAAGTGGTGGTCACGCGGTGTAGCAAGTCTGAGTAGTATTTTTATTAAATATTTATATTATATTTATTATATTTATTATATTTATTATATTTATATTATATTTATTAAACTGAGTTAAATTTTGCAGTTGGGCACACAACAGGCGCAAAAATTTAGGACTTTTAAGCACCTCTAAGCATTTTCAAGAACTTTTAAGCACCTCTAAGCATTTTCAAGTACTTTCAAGGCCTTGAAAACAAGTTCAAAAATATTAAGCATTTTTAATGACTTTCAATGACCGTGGAAATCCTGATGAAAAATATTACCGATAATTTTTCTAATTATATATTTGATAGAAAGAAATTTAAACTCTTATTATTCGAGACCGTAATTGGAAAAATGTGGCATCCTATATAAAATATACAATAAAATAAAAAGTTACGATAATGTCAATGATTAAGTCGCTTGCTTCTCTGGCAAGTCTTATTTTAAAGTATTTAGTGTACCATCAACAAGATGGATCAAAATTAAAAATTAATTTCTTACCTAGTATTTTTGAAATTACAGGGTGGCCACAAAATTAGGGGGGAGGAGTTCTCTAATAAATTCCTGATCTCCCAGACAAATTTCTTAAAAATTCTGATTTTACGGTAAATTTTTTTTCAAATTTCTCCAATTTTTCCAGACGTGTAATTCAAATAGAAAATTTATGTCAAAGAGAAAACTTCTAACAATTACCACAATTCTCCGGGAAAATGGCGCCAAAATATGGATGAAGGGGGAAACGTACCTTCAAAACGATAAAAAATTTCCCTGATTTTTACGAAATTTATAAAAATTCCCTTACATTTCCCTAATTTTTTTCTAGAATCAAAAAGTTCCCTGATATTTCCAGGTTTTGTGGTCAGTATGAATTATTAATGACAGCATTCATTTAGAAAAATCGTCGGCATGCCCTTCACAATATATCTAACAATTTATAATATTAGTCAAAATATCTATCATATCTAATCATATTTTAGACACAAAAATACATATGTTGCAAACCCAATACTATAAGTATTGATTTTAAACATGAATATCTATACCAGTTATAACAACAGGACTAAGAAACCATAAACATAATTTGAAGGGAAAATAAATGGATATATATTTTTTTTTATCAAACTTAAAAAAGTTTTTTTAAGTTAGCTAATAAAAATTCATTAAAAAAATACTGATTTCATTTTCGATCATGTTGATGATTTTTATATTACTGTTTTTAATACTGGTACTATAAAAATTCATATGTTTTAAAATAATATTTATAATATTGCTTTAAAATATGTATTTTTGTGACCAAAATATGATTAGATATGGTATATATTAAAAAGGTAATGGTATATAGAAAAAAAAATTACTTTTTCAAACATAAAACGTTTGTTTTCCAATACACTAAAATTAATTGTATAAGATTCTTAGTGTGTAAGAAAAGCTACAAGACTAACTTAATAACCATTATTTAAACATATGACCGATTCTACAAAATGACAAATTGATTGGAATTAAATAATTGTATTTAAAAAAAAAAAAAAAACGTGTAAAGATTTCATTTTAAGCAAGATAATACAAACAAAAATTTAAACACCCAAACTATCTACACCCCAAAAATCTCAAAATCCCAAACTTCCTTCACAAAAAGAAGGGGAAAACCCACACCCTCTCTACGAAAAAGCAAAAAAAAAAAAAAAAAACTCAATTGCGTAGCAATACGAAAAACGCAATTCTCCCACTTTATATTTCACTTCCCCCTTCTGCCATCTGATGTGCACACAGGGCACGACCCCACAACCAGCGCGTGAGCCCGCGACAAGCCCTCCCGGAAGGCAGAAACGGACGACAACCCTAATAGTCTGATCGTGTCTTGCGTCAGATCGGAGTACGATTAGGTCCCTTGGGGAAGGCCATGTTTTCGGGGTTTCTTTTTCTTCTGTTGACATACTCCCACCTTTTTTTTTTTTTTAGTTAGTTGTTTTATGTTTATTTTTTATTGATGTGATATTGTTAATAGTTTAGATGGACAAAAGTAAACTGCCTTGGCTTGATCAAAGGGTGGTACCTTTAAAAGATGTTTTTTTACGACTTGTTATAAAAAGATATTCAATTGAGTGAGCTTTACAGGAAAATGGAATTTGCATCGGAACAAGAGGGATTTTCTGGAAGTTACTATCGCTAAATTGGAGTACGATTACGGTTTTTTAATAACTTTCTTTTAAAAAAAAAAATATATATTTATAAAACATTTTTAGGCTCAGCCAACGTTATCTAGTTAGATATATGTCCTCCTACAGGAAACGGTTTAATTTTAATAGTTTAACAAAGTTTCTATAAAATTTTATATATTATTATACAATACAAAAATATATACCTCCATTTTTTTGTTTGTTTTATATAAAATAAAGATTTACTTTATAAGGCCATGTACAACGATAATGGTATTTACTTATTTACTTAAAGAGAGAAAAACAATATTTAAATAATAATATAATCATAACTCGACAATCGTAAAAATGCGGATGGTGTCCTCTATCTCCGGGATGCAACTATTACATTAATAAATAGATTAGTTTAATAAATGTACTATAATAATAAACATGTTTTATAAAAACATATTTTACAAATACATGCATTTCATAAGTATAAGTGCATTTTATAAATACCGCATTTTATAAACACTCATTTCATAAATACATATATTTATATAAATGCATTATTTCATAAATAGATATATTTTATAAATATATGCATTTTATAAATATATGCATTTTATATGTACATGTATTTTACAAATAACTATATTTTATAAATAACTATATTTTATAAATAATCATATTTAAAAATAAATGTATTTTATAAATGCACACGTTATAAATACACGCATTTTTTTTAATAAATACAGGCATTTTATAAATACACGCCTTTTTTATAAATACACGCCTTTTTTTTTATAAATACACGCATTTTTTAATAAATACAAGCATTTTTTAAAATACACGTAGTTTTTATCAATACATGTATTTTATATAAATAAATGCATTTTATAAATACATGTATGATATATTTATAAATACATGTATGATATATTTATAAATGTATTTTATAAATACATTTATTTTATTAATACATTTATTTTATAAATACATTTATTTTATTAATACATTTATTTTATAAATAAGTGTTTTTTATAAATAAATCTTTCTCATGAATAAATATATTTTATAAATACATGTTTTATTAATACATTTATTTTATAAATAAATGCACTTTATAAATAAATTTATTTTAAAAAGAAATGCAGTTTATATATAAATTTATTTTTATAAACAAATACATTTTATAAACAAATGTATTTTATAAATAAATGTATTATATAAATAAATGTATTATATAAATAAAATGTGTTTTATAAATAAATAAATTTCATAAATACACGCTTTAAATAAATACACGCATTTTACAAATAAATATATTTTACAAATAAATATATTTTATAAATAAATATATTTTATAATTAAATATATTTCATAAATAAATATATTTCATAAATAAATATATTTCATAAATAAATATATTTTGTAAATAAACATATTTTATTAATGAATATATTTTAGAAATAAATCTATTTTAGAAATAAATCTATTTTAGAAATAAATCTATTTTAGAAATAAATCTAGTTTAGAAATAAATCTATTTTAGAAATAAATCAATTTTAGAAATAAATCATATTTATTAATAAATATATTTTATAAATAAATATAATTTATAGATAAATATATTTTATAGATAAATATATTTTATAGATAAATATATTTTATAGATAAATATATTTTATAAATAAATATATTTTATAAATAAATCATTTTTATTAATAAATATATAATATAAATAAATACGTTTTATTAATGTATTCTATAATATGTATTTTACTAATAAAAATACTAAAAAATGTACGTCATATAATCCTTTTAATAAACTCATGGTGAATATAGTTTGTTGTTTCAATTACTACTATTGACTTACAACGCATTTAAAACATCAGACCAATAGAACTAAACCCTTTTCCTTCCAAAACATAAAATAATTCGAAGCAGGCAGTAACAATAAGTAGTAGTATTTACTAGTTACAAGCTTCAATAACAACATCAGTAAACACAGATTTGTGTAAATATTTCCCACATTTACTGAATGTTGTGTGAGACTTGTAATAATCCTTTTACTGAAATGCCCATCTACATACAGAGAAATTACATTCAAGTTGAACGGGTACATTATCACCAACTAAGCAAAATACATTGATATCAAAAGATAGGAAATAGTACGCATGAAAAGCTACGTCACGTTTAAGCGTGGCATTGTGGGAATACTCTGTTAATTAACATAATCACACTTTAAATAACATCACAACATACAGGCAGTTGGTTAGCGTTCGACGAAGTGTAATTCAATTATAAAAGCAAAAAATACAATAGTTGAGAATTCAAAAATTTTCAAAGTGAAATAACAAGCAGTCGATCTCAATTGAAATATAGCCTGCACTACACAAAAGGATAAAGATAAAAACGGATAATTGAAAACCGTATAAACGACGCTTCATCGCACTCGTATTGAATGAAGCAAACAATTTATTTATATGGCATGAAGGCATGATTTATTATACGGAATCAAGAACTTCGTACTGTATGTCAATTAAATACACTTTTCTGCACTTGATAATTTTAAAGAACATTATGGTTGAATTTAAAGTATTAAACATTCATGCTCAGAGTAATAAAGAAAGAAAGAAAAAAAAAGGGAATAACTTTAAATCATAGGCAATTCACGGTATACTGGATTTATGCACGGAAACGCAACAGGTTAAGCTATAGAACGCGTCAAATACAAACATTTACTTTTCAGCTCTAAGTGGATAAATTCATCAAAAGAAACTCTAATTACTATTTAGAAGTTAATAATACAATAGCGATGTGAAGTACGGAAACTTTTAAATCCAAACATTCATAATAACGCAGTCATTTTAATTCTGTTTCTAAAAGGTATTAAAAGCTAAATTCACCCGAGCGCACTTATTTTACTATGCAAATATTTTTATCATGTCTCTGGAGCATCTAACACTCTTTTTAAATAGTTCTACAAAACAGGGAAAAGAGCTGACATTTAAATACAGCATACTCTATTACAGACGACACATGCAAATTACCATTTCCAATAAGTCCCCCACCCCAACCCTCTTTCCCCCATCTCTCACCGACGAAGCCAGAAAGAACACAGACAAAAGATTGTGTAAACTGCCGCCACCTTTTCGGGAATGTCTTTTGTTTGAAATCCTGAATAAAACAGAACTTCCACACCTTTCTATGTCCCACTGGAGTCCCTTTTGTGGGCCATTGGTTGCACAATGACAAAAATCAAACCTGATTAATTTTTGGCATTTTTCTTTGTCAATCAAATAAACACAACCCACAGCCGCGCGGTGAATGCAACAGAATAAGAACACCCTCTCTCTCAGAAAAGGTGAAGGGAGGGAGAAAAAAATTATTTCCCGCCAAATAAAAGATTTGGCGCGGTATATCTGTGAACACGCTGAATTCTAATATATATTTTCCTTTTGTTCCATCGGCGGTATCGTTTGAAAAGTTTCGACTGGTGCATTTCGATTTCCGAAATATAAAACCTTCTTTATTGCGTACTTCGTAACATTCAAAGTAGAAAACAGGTGGAAAAGGGGATTTAGATTGTGATGTAATTTTTTTTTTTTTTTTTTTTTTTTTTTTTTTGTTCAGTTTCGTATCTGATCGAATCTTTTATTTTCAGCATACGATGTTTTAGAAAATGAATGAAAAAGAATTTGTATTTGGCATCAAATGAACTAAACCGGTAGGTTATATTTCTCGAAAGGTCTGTTAATGGATAAATTGAAAGATAACTCTTTTATAAGTTCTTAATGCCATTTTAAATTATGTTTTTAAAATTAAGTGCTTTCTTGATGAGGAAGTATAAGTATAAAGCTGAATACATAGTTGAGAAGTATAGAAATTATATTTGTAGATTGTATTAAGTATTGTTTTTCCAAACGTTGGAAATTGGCATTTTGTATGATAAATAGAATATCCATATTGATAAAACAATTTAATATTTCAATTTAAATGCGCTTTTTTAATAAAAAGACTACAATTTCCAAGTCAATAATAAGGACGTTTTTACATAAAGAAAATTGTTCTTCATCGTCATATTCTAATAATGCAGTACATAATCTATTAAGAAGATGAAATAGACGCCAAAGTATTTCAAAATCTCCCAACTACAAAAAGTTTATAGAAAATTTTTTCTTTGATTCTTCACGCATAAAAAAAAAAAAAAAAAAAAAAAAAAAAACTTTATTCGAAATTATTTTGAAGTAAGCGTAATCAAATTTGAGGTCAGATAAAATTAGGAAGCAAAATGACGTACAATATTATTGCAGAATTTTTTTTTTTTAATAAGTTGCAAACTGGATAAACATTAGGATATTTTCCATAATTCTTCACTTATGCTTTGGTTAACTCGTAAATAATATTTTTTAATAAGGATTTAAAATATAATTAAAAAAACAACATATTTTTAACAGGGTGGCCACAAAATTCAAGAAAAAAAAGTTCCCTGGTTTTACGGCAATTTTTTTTTTTTTTTAAATTTTTACAGATGTGTAGATTAAGTAGAACATTTATGCTAAAGATATAGTACGACAATTTTTAAAAAAATAGTTTTGGCAGTATTTAAAAGTTAAAATTATACCCTAACATGAAACTTCTAACAATTACCACAATTAACCGGGAAAATGGCGCCAAAATAATGCGGATAAACGGAGCAAGGTATCTTCAAAACAATAGAAAAATTCACCGATTTTTGTGAAATTTTTAAAAATTCCCTGACATTTCCCAAATTCTTATCCTGAATCAGAAAGTTTCCTGACATTTCCAGGTCCCGTGACCACTATGTTCTAAAATAAGAGCAACTACATTACTATACAAATGATACTTAATCAGCATCTGACGAAAT
This sequence comes from Linyphia triangularis, assembly GCA_963978545.1. Lineage (NCBI taxonomy): Eukaryota > Metazoa > Arthropoda > Arachnida > Araneae > Linyphiidae > Linyphia > Linyphia triangularis. The sequence goes on from OZ021725.1 coordinate 83,552,181, forward strand.
GCCAATTAAATGTCGCGCACGAGATTTTTTTGCGCATATACATACATTAACGCATATTTATTCAGCTTACTTTATCATACGCCTTTTAGATCCTGCAAGTTGCATATAAATGCTCCCAATCAAGTATTTTTCCCTTTGTAATTCCCTCTCTTCTCATTAATAAAAAGGTTAATGAAACAAACACACACAAAAAGAGAAAGAAATACATGTTATTCTAAACGTCCGTTTCTGGGAATGAGGGAAGAGACAAAGACAAGATGGTTACGTGGGTTATTTGTACAGGTTTGGTTTGAATTATTTGTGAATAATGGGTGGCAACATGATTGGATTTTATTGGGGCGTATTTTCCTTGTAAAAATGGGATTTGCAACTTTCATGGGATGTTTGGAGTCATAAGGATTAGTGGGAAATGAGTTTAGGAATCTGTCTATTGCATATGAATTCCTCATTTTGAGAATCGGATTGTCGTTGGGTGTTTTTTAAGTAGTAAATAATATAACCTATAAAAACAAAGTTTTTAATATAAATCTTTTATATGCAATGATAATTTTTATATTTATTAACATAGCACCGATTCTGTGGTCAGCGTGTGCCTCGTGTTTGCGTCTAATTTTAAATATTAAAATCATCTCTATCGGCAAAATATGCGGCAAATGTGTTCTGATATATATAATTTCAAAATGAAGATTCGTACGAGGAATACAATTTTAGTCCATAAGAAAATTGATTTCTTTTGTGTGTATTTTGGTACTTTTTGAAGAAGATATATCGACTCGATTCAGCAATGATCATCTCTTCTTCTCCGAGTACTTTAAACTACAATGAATAAATATACTCTTAAGATGCAGTTCTCCGCTTCAAACAATCTCTTTCATTATTCGTTGATAAAACAAACTTAAAAGGTTTTTTTTTTTAAATTCCATTCAATCAAACCCATAACCAGGATTTTTTTTCGAGGAGGGGGGTTTATGGTTGAAGATTTGATTAAATACATACAACAAGTTGCACAAAAAAAGAAGGGGAAGTGGTAAAACAAGATTTCACACAATTTCGGGGGGGGGGGGGGGTCTCGGAGGTCACCCCCATATCTATGGCCCTGCATTGAATACTCTGGATGTACGGCTTCCGATTTATCATCACACTTAACACGAGCTGTGCCGAGTACTACTTTCCAAATCATGCTTCACTATATCCCTCTGCAATAGAGTATCTAACTCTAATGAACTTCCAAAAATAGTAAGCCTTCTAATCCAGGAGAACTTAAACTTTTAAACGTTGCGACCCACTTTTTAGAAACCGAATCTATACCTTGACGTTTTGAATTTCTTCAGGTTTTATGTGACTTTTGAAAAAAGAAACATTCATTATCAAGAGCTACACGAAGCAAAGTGTAGGCTGCGCCGGGGTCTACTATGCAAATGAACAAACACCATAATACTTCAACTACTAACAAACCATAACACTGCAACGAAGCAGAACAAACTAAACCTTCAAACAGTAGAAATCTGTAGAAAAGAAAGAAAAAAAGTTCAAACTACTACCCCTTTCAAATTAGATTTAAAACACCCCCAGTATCGTGTCACTATTCATCTTGCCAATTAGAATGTTCCTCGATGTCAACCCGTCCACTCTCGGCTAAGACAAGGGCCCCGCGCAACTTTTCTTGGTTGAAGGTCTTTTGACGCTTCCCGGGAACAAAGTGAAGGTGCCAGTTAGTTCATCGATTAAGCCGAATTCGCGTCCGTCTGACAAGCCACGACAAAAAGAGCAGGGCGATATCTGACTCCCCCTCCCCTCCCCCCTCCCAACGGCTTGTGGTAATTACGTCATAAAAATAATGCGACATGTGGGTAAACAAAGACTCGTCATTCACCCTCCTCTCTATAACCCCGGGCAAACTCCGCGATAGGATAGGAATACATATTTGCGCACCTTTTGAACCAATCAAGGGACGTTTAAACAGATTTAGGGAAGGCGTTCGAACATCGGACAAAGAAAGACACCAGAGGTAGATAAAAAAAGAATATATATAATAAAATGGGAAGAAAAATATCGTCTGAAAAGAAGCAGGGACCGACAACACAACTCGGCATGCACTAATGACTGGAGTTATTAGTTTAGCCAACAATGACATGGCCGCGAGGACGCGAAGATAACTGACAAATTACGGATGTCGCGCATGCGCGAACTTGTCAAGACGTTATCGGAAGAGAACGTCGTTATGAGAGTTTGGTGGTTTGATGACAACACATTAAGGAAGGGCAGTTTGTTTTGAAGGGGGGGAAAAAAATACATATTTTCATTCTATTGCCCTTCCAAACAAAAATCGGGTCTTTTCAAACCGATAGATAACGACTTAACCAAATGACAGTGTTTTGTGGTCTAGGGCCTTGTCGCTCATTTAGCAAATCCGTCGAAGACGCATTTTAATTAAAAATGTAAATGGCCTTGAGGTGTGAAATGGTTGGTGATGCCAAGCTGATCGTAAACCCTTCAAGCAACTGAAATTTCCTCGACAAACAAACGGGCTAACGACTTTTTTCTTCTTCTAACCCTCCCACCCTTATTCATTTATCAGTGTTGCTTTAAGTCGCATCTATTACGCCGTTTTTGTTATTGCCTCAACCTTAAAATTGATAAGGATAGAATGGCGATTTTTTTTCCCTTTGGTGTTAAAAGATTTTGTTTAAAATTGTATCTGGGAACAATGAGAGCGATGTCGTTAGCGAAGAGTCATTCTAAATGTCCCCCCCCCCCCCTTGATTCTTTGATTGTATTTTTGGTGGATGTTTGGTTAATGGCAGGAAAATCATAGGTGATCATTTTTCAATTCGTTTCACTTCATCTGCGGCAGTTAATTGTTTGCTTTACATTGGTGAGGGGGGGGGGGGGGAGGAAGAGAGAATGGAATAGCTTCGAGGCTTCAGTACAGAACTGACTTACTTGGAATGAAAGAAACGAAACTGTGTAAAAATTTATGAAGATATTGGGATGTTTTGTTTTGAAATCAATGAAACATCAAATTTATAATATCTTTAATGCATCGTTGATGTTTCGTGGTTGAGGTTTTGATTTTTGGTGATTTCAAGCTTTGTCGAATTTTGCTTTAGATCCTATCAATGTCATTACAAAATGATGTATAGTATAATTTCTATTTTTTGTACAAATATTTATTGTACATGTAACCTTTAGAAAACTTGAATTAAAACTAGTGAACATAAGCTATAAACTTGCTTTTATCCAACCCTTCAATTATTATGTCTTCTTTTAAATGCAGGAAGCACAATCTCACTAAGCGATATTTATCTTATTCTATTCAATCATAACCTTGGCATGTGTTAAGAGTTAATTGTTAATATTAAGGTTAGTGTTTTAAAAATGAAATATGCTCATGATACTATAACATGGCATTCCACCAGAACTATTGTCTTATGTAAGGTACTGCTTATGCATGTTCACAACAATCTCTATAAAATTCTGAAAGATTATCACATCACTCAAAGTGATTACGACATATAAAACCGTACCAACCGAAACCTACACAGCCTTTCGGAAGTTAATGAAAATAAATCCCTGGCCTCTGCGTCTTCGATATTATTACCCAAACAGGGGGCTTTTATCCGGGTTTAGAGGCTAATTGAATTTTTACCGCTTTAACCAATCGCTCGCCCTCGCCACCATTAGTTAAGTGAAAGCTGGATACTAATTGCACCCCTCATTCATAACAGCACAGAATCTGCTCAACTCAAAACTGCCCAACTGAATAAATCACGCTCATTAGTGGACCACCACATTCGATGATCCCCTGTGCAAAAGTATCCATCCAGCGTGCATCGCCACGCCCCCTGCCCGTTAATCAAGCGAACAAGACCACCGTAATTATAAGTCCAGAAGCATCTATACATCAGACTAATACATCTCACAAATCAAAACCAGGCTGGAAGGACAATTGACGTTCCTTCTCTGGTTAAAGGGACTGCGGAGGAATTGTACATCAGAAATGAAATCAATGGCAGCTCCACACTAAAGAGTCATCGGCAAGCCCTGGGTGATTAAGAGATTGATAACGTCCAAGATGATCGCATGTGTATATCTATAATATATAGATCTGCACCAAACCGCACAGAAGGCTTGATTTGTTGGTGGCCGCCCGTTCGCAATTATTATTTCGCCGGAGAGATTTAAAGTGTTTCTCGATGTTTGGTTGGTTTGTTGGGCTAATGCGATTAAAGCAGACGGGGAGTGATGATTTATAATGTCCCGTTTTAAACAGTTTGTGGGTTTAAATTTTCAATCGCGGTTTGAGGGTGGGTGGAAGGATTGCGGACGCTTTTGAGAAATGTGAATTTGGATGATGGACTCGCGTTGTTTATCCCTGGCAGGCGATTTGTCAAGAGGATTGAACTCGGTTATTATTATTTTTGGACCGAGTTTTGGTATGGAGTGGGAGTTTTAAATGCAGGGATGTATGTTGAAAGACGCGATGTAGTCTCTCGCTAGGTTGTATTAAGTGTAAATCTGATAATATAAGATTGAGTAGGAGGGATAGATTAACCCGAAGGTATAATGTTGTAGATGAACATTTAGTAATTTGGTTTTGTATGTGTTTTGATTTTAAATAATGCGGGGTTTTATTTGATGCATTGTATGCGTAATTAGTCACAGTTTAAATTGGCCTTAAATAAAAGTACTAGTTCAGGAGAATTTTCAAATGCTTGCATATTTTTGTTGAATAAACTTGCTACAGTTTAATACTCTATGGAAGACTAAATTTAAAATATTTGCTCTTAAAATTTTCAAGATTTTTTTAAAAGGGATAAAAAACATCAAAACTGCTTTAACTGCTCCTCTTAATGTAAAAAGAAAAGAAGATAAATTCAAGAAACTTTTTTTTTTTTTTACGAAAATGTGCATGTTTCCTCCAAAATAATAAATTTATAAATACGTTCACAAACTGCTACTTTACGTTGATGTGGATAATTCATATACATCGTTTACTCAACGTCGACTTTAGTTGGTCCTTTCAAAATCAGTGAAGAGAAATGGACACATTTAAATTTATTAGAGATTCTTTCTGTTATTCCCCCTCCCCCGTCTTAAATTTTAAAATCCATAAAAACTTTATAAAAATACCTACAAATTTACGTTTTTCGATTTTTTTTAAAGATAAAAACATACTGGCAAACTAATCTGTATCCAAATATCGACGAGGAAGGGTTAAATAAGAATGAATTGTACTTCTTAATCTTCTGGTTCAGAATGCGACATTCGAAACTTAGCGAATAAGATGTTCAGCAACTCAATAATAGTTTAAATCACAAAAGGAAAGAAAAGAGTTACCCATGAAATTGCTGATTAACAAATTTGTCACCTATCAAAATAAGAGTTTGCTGTGTCGCCATCTAGTGACAAAACAAAGAAATACACAATGGATAATTTGTAAGGATATTTTAAGCAATTTTTTATTTCCGGTTATTAAGTTTGCGATGATTGAAGATTAGCCTTTCTAGGAGTGGAAATTGTATCAGAAATGAACGAAAATTCCTCCGGTCTTCTTTAAAACGTTTTTCTCCTTGAAGACGGTTATATGGAGAAAAAGAAAACATGTAGGGGTCATCTCTTACAAAATTAATTACGATCGAATTTTTCCCCCCTAACTTTTTTCGAAAAAGTGTTTATAAAAGCGCATTATATACATTAGCTTTCCCTTCAGATACAATCAACAATTAACAGATTTTGAGAATTAAGCAGAGATACAGCACTCTAGTGACGGTAATATTTGGATTTTTAGATATTTCTTCAAAGAAGTTCAGACAAACAGAAAACAAATCTAAACGTATGGCAACTTTTCCTTATTTAGTTATTAGAAAGCTGTTATTTTTTGTAACTGGTAACAACGTTTATGAAATGACCAACCTTTTGCTTTTAATTACCCATATGCATATACACAGGGTAATGAGAGAAGAGCTCCAAAAAAAAAAATAAAAAAAAAAAATTAACATTTCTCCTCGTTTTGGAACATCCTGATTTCAAAAAAGTGATCTAGGAAAAAATATCTGTCTGTGTGTATGTATGTGGTCAGCATAAGTCCCGAACAAATTGACCTACAATGTTCAAATTTTGTATGCGGGTTGCTGGTGGCCATGGGACCTACCTTTAAGGTTTTCGTCAAAATCGCGCCTGCGCATAAGGTACCTGCCATTGAAAAAATCATGTTTTTCATTGATTGCTGAAAAACGGCTCCAACGATAAAAATCGCTGTGCTGTGGTCTCGCCTCTTAAGGTGCTCTAACCTCTCTCTGAAACTCCAGTAAAAATGCTTTAATGGCGTAAAAAGTTGAAAAACGAAAGTCTTCAACACAGAGTTCTCTTTCCTTGAACATACCTCATCAACGATCGTTTTTTCTTCTCTCCTCAGTTACGCTTATAATAAAGGATTATCGAAAAGTATATCGCCAAAATCACCATTTTGGCGATTTTTTTTAAAGACCTATACAAGGCAAAAAATATCGCCAAACTCGCCATTCATTCTAAATGAAGGAAGAAAATATACAAACGACACCGATCCACGTCACTATTATAGTGTAACTGAAAATTGTGCGATGTTCGACACCCCTAGCTACAATGACAACCTAGGGTTTCTTTTTAAATTTTTAATAAAAGTCGAGAAGAATGATTATTAACCAACATTTTCTTTAGCATTTAAGTTGCGGACTTATAAGAGTGGAAAATTAATAATAAAGTGTACTCGTTAAAAAAAAAAAATTATTTGGAGTGCCGCTGAAGATTAACACATAGAAAAATTAATTAATATCCTACAGTTATTTAAAGAAATCTATAAAAATACTTGAGAATTTTTAAACTTATTTAAGAAGACGTTTTAGAAAATGTTACTTAAAGATGGTTGTATATTTGTACCACTTAAAAGAGTGTATTTTTATAACATCGAAATTGAATTTCTATGATTTTATAATAATAATTGAAAAGTAGTTATTTTAACCTATCTTTAGAAAATATATATTTTATGTTCACTTTAGAAAATAAATGTTTTAACCTCTCTTTAGATAGTAAATATTTTAATTTCAGTTTAGAAATGTAACCATCTCTAAATTTTTCAAGCATATGTTTCTATACCATTAAGTTTTTTGTTAAGCAGTGGTTCACGTACGTAATTAGTAATTCTTTTGATATGAAATTGCAAGAAAATAAATGCAACAAAAGTTGAAGCAAAATGGGAATATGGAAATACTCAGGCATGAAAAAATTATGGATATATTGTTAGGAACATGCTTAGCATATTCTGGTTGTTTCGGGTATTTCATAGCCCAAAAGGTATGCAAGGAGTATACTGCCCCATGAATGGTAAACAGCATAAAGATAATTGAAAGTAGTCTTCGTTTTAAAGGTCTTCTTTGAATGGATGCCAGAGAAGATAGCGTCTAGAAGAGAGAAGTGGGGGGAAGGGGGATTTACCAATATTCAAATACTTAATACAATTTCGTTTGCATTTAATAATCTACTTGGTTTGTTGAATGGTATTTCTTCATAACACAGTATCTACACATAAGCTATGAACTACTGCGAGTAAGTCCGAATTTCAAGAAAGGCACCTCTCGGAGGGTTCATTTGAGAAGCATAGAAAATTTCCACCAAGCAGCCCCGACAACTAACGATATAGCGACTTCAAAAGTAGCACCATAACCACTTCAGAAGTAGCGGCAAAAATGAGTCTCATAATATATATAAAAGCTTTCAAATGAATCCATCAAATCCCATTCTTCGCCACACGTCCAGCAGATCCAATCGTCACCATGCGTCAGCAATCCGAATGACAATCCCTCCGAAAAACTCCCAAAGCCTTCCTTCATGAGCATGGACAAACATCAAGCATGACGACAAAAAACCAACCACACAATCCCCTCCTAATACAAAAGACAAACAGTCGGCGACTTTTCCCACACGAAAACCGACAAGCAATCGCCCTATAAATCTGCCTGTCTTGTCTCTCTCCAACATTTTTTTCTTTTTACCTTCTTGAAGAAAATAAGAAAATTAAGAAGCACAACCATAGGGAGAGGAGGGCGCACAAACACACAAAAAGAGGCAACCTTTCGATATCTATATTTTACTCGACGCCAAACGTAAATCCGGGTCTTAAATTACCCTCTGAATGGCCACAATGACACTTTTTTGTAAACTGGAGGGGGAGGGAAGAGTCTGTGAAGGAACCTTAAGACCGTGTTTTCGGTGTTACCTGGTGGGCAATAAATCGTCGTGGTCGTTTCGGAAGAAACGTCAGTCTTCTACAGAAAGCTCTCAATAAGAGGTACTTTTTTTCTTTTGTTGTTGCCGTGTAGGGTTTTAGGGAAGTGATTCCTTCAAAGCGATACTGATCGGAAAATGAACCATTAAATAGTGAGCAATAGATCAAACCGGTTATCTGACTCGCACAGTTGTAAATTTCGGGACGCGTGAAAATGCATAGAAGAGCGATTCTTGTCTTGAGTCACCGGAAATTTGATAGTAATAACAATTCAGCGGAAGAACGCTTATTTCCGAGTCAAGAACTTCTTTTGTATGAATCAACCTTTAATCTGAATCTAAAATTAGGTCTTAAATTATAAAGTTGGTTTTTTTTTGTGGGGGGGGGGGGGGGGGAGGAGGGAATCAATTCGGATAACAAAAACTTTGGTTTGAAAATTGATGAGTGAATAGATGAGTGGATAATAAACCAGTGGTGTGGAAAATCGCACAACTTTCAATTACATTATAATACTCATTAAAGTATTTGACATCGAGGGATGTATAGAACACCTTGTAAGGCATTACCACAGCGATTTTGATAAAATCGTTAAAGCTGTTTTATAGCGATTGGTGAAAAACTTAAATTTTTCCATGACATCTACCTTATGCTCAATCGCAATTTTGACGAAGTCTTTAAAGACAGGCCACATCAATCGCCACCACTAATCCGTATGTAAAAGTATAATATCGTAGTTTAATCCATTCGAGAATTATGTCGACCACAGATACGCATATATTTTTTCTAGGTCACTTATCTGAATTTAGTACGCTACAAAGCGCGTAAACACACACACACACACACTTTTTTTATCAAATGCAATACTTTCATTACTCTACATTACACATAGGATGACTGAAGGACAAAAATAGCTTATAAAATTTTGAAAACACAAATGAAATTTTTGATAGGAATTTTAAAAAAAATCATGACATTTATACAGTCTGAAGACAGTTCTCAAGGTCACGTATTTTTTTTTATTCGAATATTATAACTTCTCGAAACTTTAGAATCAGGTAAGGCTAATAACCACCCAATTCAATTAAAAAAAAATTTAAATCCAGAAGACAAGAATTGATACTTATGGTCAATTTTAAAACTATCACCTTTTAAACGATTACTAATTACCACATTTCGAAAATGTTCTCATTGTTTCGAATGAGGACTCTTCCATTAAATAAAACAATAGAAATAATAGAATAAAACAACATCCAAAGGACTTTGAAACCACTTAAAAAAAAGCACATCTCCTCAAAAACATTTTCGATAAATACGGATATACATATATCTACCCAAACAGCAATATCTCAAAGTCTTCCGACTTTTTTTTTTTACAGAAAGAAAACCATGTGGAGGAGTGTATTAAAAAAAAAAGAGAAGGATCTGAAATAGAAAAGGATTTCCCAAGACAGTACAAGAAGTCGGACAATGGAACTTCTCATAAACCGAGGTGAAAAGTGAGAAGTCGTACAGACATAAGTCACCAACAGCATGCATTATTCAAGACGGACAGACAACCAGCAAGATATGAAGCAGACTGAAGAATGACGAGACAGCTCTTGGACATGGAAAGCTCTTGCAGAAAGCGAGTCCCCTGCAGTGTGGAAGGTCTCGTATTTCTGCCACATTCCCGTGTTCTCGTAGGTGGAAGTGTAGCCAAATGATAATTTTAAGGATGTTTTGTGGCTGTTCCCACGTTTGGATTGATCTGGGTAGACGTTACTTATTAGTTGTTGGAGTGGTTTTCGGGTTGAATGACATGGGCAAGCGCTTTGGATGTATGGATGGGTTGTTTCTGGGCCAACATTGTGACTAATCGAAACAAGTTCAAGAGAGGAAGATTGGGTTACAACTTTTTGGAAATAAATTGCTCTGGTTGGATTTTTCATTGCGCGAGAGCAGCACTAGAAATGAAAGATCGTTGCAGCAATATTTGAACAGTTGAGGACTAGAAATGGAAAACTGCCTAGGTACCAAAAAAAAAATCGAAAATCATTTTATTACGGAAAAATGTCCTGAAGACTAAATTAAACAAACTGAAGAACTCACAAAGAGCAAACTCTAGTAACAATAGTTCAAATTGAATCTGGTACTTAGACATTGCCTTAAATACCAATGCGAATGTTTTTAATTTTTCGGCTTTCCTGAAAAACTGTCTTTTTTTAACTTATGTCGTTTTCTATTTCTAGTCTTCAGTTGATTGATCCTTGTGTTAAAGAGGGAATACCTTTTGGAAGGACTTTCAAGGGAAATTCTCCTGCATTTGCCTCTTGAATTGAAGAAAACCCCAAGACACCACGAAGGTATCCTTACATGAGACTATAGCAAACACTAGAGTTGAAGAGGTAGATCATGTGCCTGGGTGGTCATTTCATGCGGCATAGCAAATACAATACTCTATAGATTATTCACAGACTTTGAAACTCTTAATCCTTTGCACTTGAGGTCATTTTCCCGCGGAGAAACCAGCAACTCGAGACGTTTCGCATCATTTTTGGTTCGGTTCGTTGTTGCGGATCCGCTTCAAAGAAATTAAAAATAAACAGTCATTGCCTTGCATCGATTTTCCGTATCAAACCTAGTGGTGAATGAGAGTCACCTTTCGAGTGCAAAGGGTTAAACTAAAATGCAATTTAAAAATTGTTAATGGATTGTACACACCCTAAAACCATATAATAGTCATTTATTTTTTAAGGATATGAGTTGCATTTCGTAATTTTTTCTAATTTATTTATTTGTAGCAATTTTTTCCTATTGAATTACTTTTCGTAATTTAGTTACATTTACTAATATTTTTAATTACAATTTTAATTAGGTTCTATTATGGTTAATCAAAAGTATAGTTGAATACAATTAAAAAAAATTATTTCATGATGGGAAGATTGTGATATAGAAACAGTAGTTTATCGTTGATCAACTTTCTGAAAAAGTGGGTTCTGACCTTTGAAAGTTCGGGAACCAAGCTCAAATTTAGAGGAAAAACTTCAGAACACTTTTCATAAAGTTAAACTGTCAATAACATCTTCTCACCCATGAGGTTAATTTTGATGGTATGCTAGCCTTTTCTCTATAAAGCAACGCCAGCCATCTGAAGAGTGTCAACACGCCCAACTACGAGAACTCTTACAGGTCAAACCATGCATACAATTCACTAAAACCACCCCACAACCGAAACAAAACCGCACCAGAAACCACTTCCAGAAGATTCAACCCACACCCATCACACAAATCCCACCTCCCTTTAAAAGATCACTCATGAAAAATAACTTCACATATAAATTACTGCTCAGCTGATCCCCAGCACAGCATCTATACCGACCACCTCCGCACTTAGCACCCAGCACCATAAGCCTAACCTAAGATAGAACGAATGATAACGAAGGCATTACTACAGGGGGAAGGGGGGGGGGGGTCTAGAAGGAATAAAAGTATGATAGGGGGGAGGGGAGGGGGTCTTCGACCGGATACATCCCATAATTCAGAGCGAGAATGGCGGAAATAAATCTGGCTTCCAGAAGCAGAGTCTTCATTAAGTGTGTCTTGGAGAGAGTGTGATGCTGAATCAGAAGGGATCTTATCCCTCTGTATCTCTCCTCTCTGAAGTCGCTGTCTTTTGATCCATCTTTGGGATCGGAGTTTTGGTTGATGCGCTGAAGGGTTGCCATGGAGATTTTAGGCTGGTGGCGGGAAAAGGCGCGTGGGGTTAAGGAAGAGCGCCAAAAAATAAGAAATTGATTGTTTAGAAATTACTTTGTGTTTTTTTGACTGAATGGTAAATTGTGAGTATGGACGTTGCGAAACTAGTCTACTCATGGGGTTTTTAATAAAAAGTACTACATCAAATAAAATGACTTTTGAATCCTTTATAATAACTTCATTTTTGTTTGTTGGCAAATCTGAGGAGGGCTAATTAACCTATTTTCCGTCATTCAATAGATCGGAAATTTGGCAGATAGATTTGTTGTAGATGACAATTCCTTCTATAGTTTTGGGGCTTGTCCCAAAAAGGATACACACGCTTCAGTTTTCACTAAGGAGGACTAACTAACACATATCGAGCTGAAACTTAGGCAATGCACTCAGTTTTGTTTTGGGGGCGAAATAGAGTTAATCTATTACACGGAATCGAGGATTTTCTTCGTAGAGGGGAAGCACTATACTAAACTCTAGCTTAACTTAACATCACTTAGACGGTAGATCTTCACCGTGCTCCTAGGAAATTCATCCATTTTGGCGGCATGAAGGCACGCTGGGAAGCTGAGTCCAGCAACCCTAGAAGAAAAGGCTATACGGTTTGGCGAGCATTATGTCTTCACGCTGCCAAAATGGAAAAGTTTTCCTATGAGCACGGTGAAGATCTACCATCTAGTGATGTAAAGTTAAGTTGGGAGTTTAGTATATAAGACGATCTGAATTCAAAATAACTTACATAAGGTATAATTGCGCATAAAGGATGAAATTCATTAAGGATTTATAACTTTATTTTTATAAGTTAGTTTATTTTATGAACACCAATTGTCTTGGTGAGCTGCAACATGCAACGTATCTTTGGACTTCGGAGATTTTCAAGTCGATAAGCCAGTTTATGTCAAATGTTAACAAGAAAACAGATGTTGCATCAAGTATCGCATAGATATAACTGGACTGCCGATTTAACAATTTCCGAGCTGAAAATAGGTGCATTTTTAAGTTGACTAAGACAATTGCTGCTCATAAAAATCTTCAATTTCCTCAAGGGCCTGATGGGACTTACACTAGAGCTTAGCTGCGCATTGCAAGAATGTCTGAACTACTTAACAATCACCGAACTGCAAATGTGATGAATGTTAAACTTGACTAGGGCAATTGGTGCTCATAAAATTTTAATTTGGCACACCTGCAATTTCATCCTCGACGAGAGCTACACTAGAGCTTAACTCATCGTAGAAACATCGTGATGGTGCTCATAAAATCTTAATTAGTACACCTCCAATTTCTTTCTGGCTCTGAAACGGGATAGTGATTAGCGTGCTAGCTTCTAGACAGCGAGGTTGTGGGTTCGAGTCCCGTGTTAGGTATGGGTGTTTGTAAATGTATGTTGGCTTGTCTAATGACGAATGTTTCGGCGTATTATAGCCCTCGTGTTGTTGACGGCGCCATATAATCTGAAAACAACCAACCAACCTTCTGGTTCTGGAGGGAACTGCACTAGAACTTAGCTGCGCAGTACATCTCAAGAATATCTGAACTACTTAACAATCTCTGAACTGCTTAACAATCTCCGAATTACAAATGTGATGCATGTTAAAGCTCAATAAGTCACCAATCTCATCGTGTCCACTCATTTCTAAAAACATTGTTATTGTACCACAGTCACCTCCCGTTCTAGGGAAAATTCTACCTCTGGATGCATGAGCTCGGTTCTACTCGGAAAGAATCACAATAGTTGAAATAAATAAAATAGTTCCAACCTAGTTTGATAGAAAGGGATTGAACCAAACACTTCTTACAGAAAAGATATTCGAAAGGCACAATCTTCAGATTCAAACAGATAATATTTCTGTGAATTCTGAATGCCAAGTGTGGTCCCCCCATCAAAATACTGCAGTGGACATTTATGCCACTTGAAGGATGGACACAAAGACAGATTTATGGATAGAGTCGCCGCTTTAAAAGGCAGGCATAAATAGCAGCTTCTCCTTCCCCGTGTCAAGGAGTGGGAGGAGCTGCGTTGTTTTCCAGATGCATCTCTCCTCTTTATTTATTCCCGGATGCGGCAGTGTGTTCACACAGTGTGTGTACTCGTCTTGCGGTTCACGTCCGTCATTCCGATGACAAGTGTCGCCCATTTCGCCAAAAGCCATTTCGAGGGGTCGTGCATAAATTGAGGGGACGGAAGCTCGACTGGCGGTTGTTTGATTGCATCGGTGATTTTCTGGCCAGGTTCATGCTAGCATGCTAGGCATAGAAGTCACAACTGAGCTTACAAATGGTTAATAGTAGTATAAAGTTAAACAATTTCATGTAATTGAAGCTAAATTTCTATACTAAACTCCACCTTAACTTAACAACACTTAGACGATTGATCTTCACCGTGCATATAGGCAATTCATTCATTTTGGCGGCGTGTGGGTATAATACTCGCCAAACTTTATAGCCTTTTGTTCTCTACAGGGTTGCTGGACTGAACTTTCCGGTGTGCTCTCAAGCCGCCAAAATGGATGAATTGTCTATGTCCACGGAGAAGAGCTATAATCTAAGTGATGTTAAGTTAACAGGGTTCCCACTCAAATTACAGCATGAGAATCAATGACTTTTTAATGACTTTTAAGGACCTAACTAATATTTTTAAGGACCTTTGAAAATTTGTTTTCAGGCATAATGTCTATGTATAAATTTTTAATAAAGAATATTTTACCAAAAAGTTAGAAGTTGGTGGATGCGTAACACAAATATGTCAGAGAATTTCAATGCAATGTAGATAAGTGGTGGTCTCGCGGGGATAGCAAGTCCTAGTTGTATTTTCATAACTTTTGCAGTTGGGCACACAACATTCGCAAAAATTAAGGACTTTTAAGGACCTCTAAGCATTTTCAATGATTTTTAAGCACCTATAAGCATTTTCAAGCACTTTCAAGGCCTTGAAAACAAGTTTAAAAATATTAAGCACTTTTAATGACTTTCAATGACCGTGGGAACCCTGGTTAAGGTGGACTTTAGTATAGATAGAACCTTTAAATTTAACTATTGTGTAGAGCCAATTTATAGAGAACCACCTTGTAACATTAACTCAATTTGACCAAAAGATGTAGATACGACATTTGTGCTTAACATACTGAGCCGGAATATAGTTTGATCAAGATCAATGTAAAAGGAGGGATGCCTTCAGGGGCTTCAAGATAAAAACTGTTTCACATTCGCAGATCGAATGGGAGAAAATCCCCTCGACCAGATGGATTAGAGATAGTGATTGTGTGGTAAGAGTGGTTTGATTATTATTTCGTAGAAAAGGTTATACTACAATAATGTTATACTACTATAAGGTTATACTGTAAAATTGTTACAACAATTGTCGGATTACTTAGAATAGTGAAAAGGGCTATACACACTGGTTTTCAGAAGCGGAAGGGGAAAAAGGCTCGCTCGTCATGCTGTTCGGAGAGAGTTTCTTTGTTTTCTCCAACTCTATATGCTAATTCAATGTCTCTTTTCACCATGTAATGTTTTCAAGCAAACAGAATGAGTACTATAAATTACTGATCGAAGTATTGGGTTGTACTACCAAAACACAGTACATGAAGCTAAATAAAAGCAATGAAGTATTGTGACAGACATCTGTCAATGAAACAATGTTTCTACTCAGGCTACGAGATCAATGATAGATTTTTTACTCGATTAAGTAGCATTCAGTGAGTAGGCAAAACCTTAGGAAGCAATAGTATAGATAAATCAATTAGCAGCGAAAACATAACTCATCACAAAATATTTCATACGGCATTTTTACTGTTATACACTTTTGCGGCATTTTACCTATTATAACTGTTTTATAGTTATTTGATGTATTTACTAATCTAATCAAGTACTACAGTTTAAGAAAAAAATTATGAAATATATTATTAATTTTACACGATTCACTTCAGTTTATACTGTACAGTGTTTTTTGGCTCAACTCACCATGTCCTATTATTTGATATATAGAACATAATTAGCATTTTTATTGAGGACTGGAAGAATTTTCTCATGGTTAGTCAAATATGGAAGGTGATTAAAGATTGCTTTTATTTCTTGAGTTGGTTGGTTGTTTTCAGATTATCTGGCGCCGTCAGCAACACGAGGGCTATAATGCGCCGAAACATTCGTCATTAGACAAGCCAACATACATTTACAAACACCCATGCCAACACGGGACTCGAACTCGCAACCTAGCGGTCTGGAAGCTAGTACGCTAACCACTATACCGTTTGGTCGGCGTTTATTTCTTGGGAGAAACCTAATGCCAAAAAAGT
This sequence comes from Linyphia triangularis, assembly GCA_963978545.1. NCBI lineage: Eukaryota > Metazoa > Arthropoda > Arachnida > Araneae > Linyphiidae > Linyphia > Linyphia triangularis. The sequence goes on from OZ021725.1 coordinate 83,568,468, forward strand.
ATGTTGGAACCACCATCCGAAACAAACTAATTTTGTGCTCAACCCCTCTTCTCAAGCCCATTCCCAAACCCTCTTTCCTGACGAATGGACAACTTACCAGCTTTCCAGTGTCCCCAGAATTGCAATGGCCGCCCCAACATAAAAATAATAATAAAAAAAAAGAACCAAAGAGAGAAGCGCCCCTAAACACAAGCCCCACGATGGGGTCTAAATATCCATCCTTCTCTTGGAAAAAAGAAAAGAATTCAGAACCCCCACAAATCCGTCCATTTCCTGGGATAGATAGAAATCGCCTGTTACTCTAGGACGGCCGAGGAATACAAAGAGTTCTCAAAACCATATATTTCATGGCTAAGAAGGTAATAGTTATCCAGGACCAGTCCTTAAATTGCGTGGTTTATGTACGGACGTGACCATTGGGGGTAGGTCAGGACTATTTTTTATTTTTGTTTTGTCAGTGTTATAGGAAAATTGGAGGTGTTATAATCTGGCCTTTTAGATGTGTGAAGGCTAAACTGACAAGATATTTTTTTGGATGGATTTTTTTTTTTTTTTTTTTAACAAACAAAAAAGCGATTTCGGTTTTTGGAGAGGCATAGAATTGAAGCTGAGGTAGAAAAATCTTTAATCCGGAAGCAAACATGTGAAATTTTCTCTCCTGCTTTAAAGGTTTTTAAAAACTCATTATGTAGGATTTTTTCTTACCCTGTAAATTATTTAGTTTTCATTTCAATGCCTGAAAATATTGTTCTTTAAGATGATGAAATGGCCTTAAGAACTCGTGTTATGAGATTTTCTCTCATGCAATAAAATATTTCCATAACTCACTATTTGATTTTTTTTTTCACACTCTAAAATATGTAGCTCTTCTTTCATTGCCCAGAAATAACGATCTTGAAAACTCATTCTATGAGATTTTCTCTCACGCTTTTATTCCTTGGGCTACTTTAAAAAATCGCAATTTGAGATTTTTTTCTCATGGTCTAAAATATTTAGTCTTCCTGTTAAAGAACCGGGAAGTATTGCTCTTTAAGATGCAAGTGTCGGCATGTTTTAAACCAAGTTTAAAAAAAAAAAAAAATAATAATAATAATTAAATAATCTAAAATTGTATTTTTATTTATTTAAAAGCAGACTCAAATTATTTGTTGTTGTAAATAACTTCTACTTTTAACCAAAAGTTTGCAGTTACAAAGATATCGTTTTCAAATGGAATTTTTTGAAAATGTAGCAGTTATAGAATGATGGCGAATGCAAGAAAATGATACAAAAAGTTTAATGCTGATGTATTTAAGGAATTTTGAGTAATTCTTACTGCAAAAGCAATTGCAGCGAATGTTGAGAAGACTTTTTTCTTCTTTTGGAGCTGTACAATTGTTTTGTAATAGACTAAGTTTAGAAAAAGCTGCAAAACTTTTTTTTTTTCAAAATGTTAAATCCTAGATTTATTTTTAAATAGGTTTGGTTGTATTCAGATTATCTGGAGCCGTCAGCAACACGAGGGCTATAATGCGCCGAAACATTCGTCATTAGACAAGCCAACATACATTTACAAACACCCATGCCATACACATTACATTATTTAAAAAAATAAATAAATAATTCTCTGTATGAAATATCTACATTCTTGGTATAAAATTACTGAGTGAAGTTTTTGTGAATGAAAACTTATACGAATACTAAAGATAGAATAAGATATTATCGATTTTAAAATAAATATTGTAATTAAAGACTATTAAACAGTAAGTTTTTGTATTAATCTAAATGATACATTAATGTTTTATAATTATTCAAAATTATTAATTAAATTCAAATTATAGGCTACATTTTAAATGCGTTTCTAAAATAGAGGTTTTGCGTTTTAACAACTTATTTTCTAAACCTAAAAAATACAATTTTGAACAATTCATAACCATTTCTGATGAATCTAAAAGCAATATTTCATGTGTTATATATTAAAAAATAACGTTATATTATACTGTATACATTGAATTTAAAAAACAGTATCTGTAAATAAAATATTAAAATTTCATGATTTGAATGTTCACATAAGTAGTAACAATTGTTTATTCACTTAGTTTAAATTATTTTCAAAAAGAATATTAATTATTATTTGAACATTAATTATTCTAGTTAATGCCAAATGTTATTTATATAAGTATACATGTAATTAGAAAAGAATTTAAAAAAACAACGTTTTTTTTTTTTTTTATTTTTTCCCAACCCTATTAAGATGAGGAAATAGTGTCAAAACTCGTGTTAGGAGATTTTCTCACATGCTATAAAATATTTCGATAACTCACAATTTGAGATTTTTTTTCACTCTCTAAAATATTTAGCTCTCCTTTCATTAACCAGAAATAATGGCCTCAAAAACCCACACTATAAGATTTTTTTCTCACGCTATAAAAAACTTTAGAAAATAACAATTCGAGATTTTTTTCTCATGCTCTAAAATATTTAGTTTTCCTTTCTTAGTCCAGAAGCTGGTCAAGCTTCTTTCTGTGGATCGCTTATGTAACGAAATAAATTTGTAAACACTGACCACTGAAAGAATTTCAAAGACGAACTAGAAAAAACTGCATGAAATCTTCTCGGACTAAGTTGAAAGACCTCAATCAAATTAACAGCGTAAGGATGTTTATTTTTTTGTCTTTCACGGTTTAAAAGCCTGTTGATTGCAGTGCATGACGAAAACGGTTTAACGATAAGAGCTAGAAGAAAGAAAAAGAAAGAAAAAAAAAAACACTATTTACAGTTTTTGTACAGTTCTTTGTTTACCGATTCAAACCAATTAGAGATTTTGTTTTAAAAAATAGGGTTAAAAATCCTAGAATACGTTACACGCTTGGCGCGAATTTACATCATCAAAGCCGAAATGATGCGTTGACGCTTGTCGCCAAATTGTTGCCAACGCCGAAATAACGTTTTTACGATTGTCGCCAAGGAAAAACATAGAAAATCGTAACCTGAAAGTGGCAAATACAGGTGGTATGAAAAAGCATATAAATCATCGCCAATGTCGCTAAATTCACCGTGTAACGTATGTTAGGATTAAACCAAAAAAAGACTAGGTTTAAAATTTCATTCGTGAACGAACCATTTTAACGTTAAACTTGAACTCACAGGTCGGTTTATTCCTGGAGTGTGTGTAAATATCGCCAAGCAAATTTGGCGTCTTTTTGAAGGCGATAAGGTTTTACATTTGGCAACTCTTTTTTGTCCCGCATGTCCAATAGCGATTTTAGGGCAACCTCAATTTTTCTCCACAAACATGCTTCTTATTAACTGGATTTTTTAGAATAATTTGCATTTTATGTTTCATTTCATTGATTATTTTCAGATTCCTTCTGTTTTCAGCCATTATTTAGTACTAACGGCCATTTTCCATTATCACTATTTGGTGGATTTTGAATCACCCGCCATATTGCATTGGCGACGTTTTGGCCTTGTCGATAACTATTTAAAAACGCGCCAACTCGTATACGTAGACTAAGGACTTACACGCAGGCCATTTACACTATGGTACTATAAAATAAACTCAAATTTTAATATTATATACAGCAAATATATCAAATATAAGTCAAGTTTCTTTCAAAAAATTCTTGGATACTTTTCCTTTAGACGGGTACCAATTGGCGAAGTTGTCGCCAAGCTTAAATCTTTACACGTTTAACTGAAGCGTAAATATATCGCCAACTCAATAAATGTTTACGATTTGTTGTAATATTGTTTAACAACCCTAGAACGGTTTATAATGGGAATTATAAACAATCTGAAGATTGTTAGTCATGATGAGTTATCACTGTAATTTGACGGTTTTTATCTGGTACCCGTTTAACGGAAGTGTTCTCATTTATTAAAAAAAAATAAAAAAATCAGTTTGGCGATATTTTTTAAGTTGGTTATCAAAAAAAAAAAAAAAAAAAAAAAAAAAAAAAAAATAGCGAATTTAGTTGTATCCTTTTCGATAATTCCTACGTTATTCTTCCTTGTAATTGAAATAGAGGGAAACATTACTTGAAAAGCAATGCTCAACAGAAGAGAATTATATGTTAAAAAATATTTAAAAAATTGTTATCTTTAAGTCTTTATTGCAATTTTACGAGAATTTCAGAGGTGGGGATATTTAGAATACCTCAAAAGACATTACTACATCGATTTTGTTACAAATCGATGGAGCCATTTTTTGGCAATTACTTCTCGAAATATTTTGGAGCGTGAAAGAAAATCTCATACAGCAACTTCTGAAAACATTCAAAGTGTGAGAGAAAGTCTCTGTAACGACTTCCCGAAATATTTTACAACGTGAGTAAAAATCTCAAAAGCGGCTTCTTGAAATATTTTGGAGCGTGAAAGAAAATCTCATACAACAACTTCTGAAAACATTCAAAGCGTGAGAGAAAGTGTCTGTAACGACTTCCCGAAATATTTTACAACGTGAGTAAAAATCTCAAAAGCGGCTTCTTGAAATATTTTGGAGCGTGAAAGAAAATCTCATACAGCAACTTCTGAAAACATTCAAAGTGTGAGAGAAAGTCTCTGTAACGACTTCCCGAAATATTTTACAACGTGAGTAAAAATCTCAAAAGCGGCTTCTTGAAATATTTTGGAGCGTGAAAGAAAATCTCATACAACAACTTCTGAAAACATTCAAAGTGTGAGAGAAAGTGTCTGAAATGACTTCCCGAAATATTTTACACAGTGAGTTGAAATATCTATAGCGACTACTCGAAATATTTTGGAGCGCGAGAAAAAAATTTCACACAAAAAGTTCTTTGGGGTTAAATCTTACTTTTTATATGCAGCAATAGGTCTGAAGTAGCTTCGCTATAAATTAAGCATTGGGGTGGAAAATTCCCGTACTTGAGTTCACTTTCAAGTCAATTCTCAATAATCAAGCACAAAGATACTTCTTTGATACAGCAAAAACTAATTATAATTTCATAAACACACTCATTATTGGAAAATTAGAATAAATTAGAAAGTAAAATAGCAGTAGACAGTTTCTCTTAATGCAAAGTTAGTACTAATATCTAATGGATAACGTCCAAATCCTGCAAAAACGGAATTACAAATGCGTGCAATACATTTCCTAATTATTTCACGAAAAAAATAAAGACGAGTATATACGGTTCCACTCTTAAAATCCGAAGGAATTTAAAACTTAAAAAAAAAAAATCCAACGGAAATTTTTAATTAATATTGGGGGAACTCAGTGGAAATAGCAGCACGTAAGGTTCAGGAGTTTGATTAAAACTTTATATGAAAAAATATGTGTATAAGAAAAGCGAGCAGATCTATAGGCAGCAAATCTTAACGTAATTATCCCGTTAAATGAAGAGACAGATTCAAATAAAAAAAATTGATTATACATATTTAATGCCATTATCGTGCAAAACTCATTGAGAATGCTTAGTCCTAAAAAGTTTCAGTGGAGGGAAAAAAAATGCGCATTTTGTACGAATTCGGAATATTAAATGAAACAGAATATGCACACGAGATACATTTCATTTTAGAATGGGGATAAGTTTTTTTTTTTGGTGGAATGAATTTTTATTCTATTAATGAATTCAATTGCTCATGTATAATAAAGTTATGGAATATAAGCAGATTTTTACGCGTGCGATTTTATTTTCTAATTTTGAACGAGTAGTCTTTTATAGGAAAGGGTTTTATCTTTTTTTTTCAATTTTTATTATTTTTATTTTAGGAATTAAAAATAGAGTTGATGAGTTACTCACTGCAAATGAAAGTATCATACAAATGTCATTAATTAATGGATTATGAGAAGAGGGGATAAACATGGGGATGATTTTAAGTGGAAAAGTGATATGAGAACAAGAGGGACGTTGTTCCATTACGAAAATATTGTTTTGATTGCGAAAAAAACTAAGCTCTGTATGAATTTTGGATAAATGGAATGAATATTTATAAATAGATCTTATTTAAAAAGAGCAGACGATTTGTGAAAATGGATTAAAAATGCTTCCAAATCCTGATGACTAAACATGAAGAAATAAAATAAATATAACGATGAATAAAATAAAATAGAAGGAAATTTTTTAGAATTTCATCAACAAATTCAAGTGATATTACAAAATATTAACAAAAATAATAATGCGGTATACTTCCTCAGAATAATGCAATTAAAAAGCCCTTTACCATGAATAGAATACAAATAAAGTACTTAATACGAAATCGTAAAAAAGTTTAATAATTAATGTAACATTAAATTACTTTTATAAAATACTTTATGTAATTGAAGTAAAAAAAAAAGTTGTTACTAATTTTTTACTAATAATAATTTTGTTAAAAAAATTCTTTGCATTTGAAGAAAAAATATTAATCCTTTCATATTAATTTGTCCCAATTTTGAAAATTAATTTAGCGCTTTCCTAAAATTGATTGAACTAATAGGTTAAAAGAGTATAGACATAATTTAAACAGATTATCTTTTCTGAAATGTCTTTAACAATTTTATTATATTAAATATTATGTATATTAAATTTACGTAAATGTTTCATTTAAGTCGCTTTGACAGAAAATTGCTGTGTGCTCCTCCAATTTAGGCCGAGTTGGAAAGAGTGAAACATTTACTTAAATATGAAATACTTACTATGCAAATTTTCCATAATATGAAATACTTAATTCGAGAACCTTAAATGAAATACGAATTAAGAATTGTCAGTTATTATTTAAAGGGGGGTTCTCAGGTTCCAAGAGTTACGTTGAACTGACTCACGTCACTTGTACTACAAATCTCCCCCTAGCGGTTTTAATTCAAAACTAAGAATGCGGGCATAATAGAATACATTCCCTGACATTTCGATCTGGCAATACCACCAACATGACTGATACCTCGCAACCTGCAGACGATAGGAAGGAGATGGGGAGGGGGGAGGGGGGGAGAAAATAATCTGTAATGCAAATAAGTTCCAGATTTAAATATTAAACAAACGAACAAGGAAGGGGGAAAAAAAAAAGCTGCATAAATTACTTTCTTATAACAAAATATACTAACAAACCGAGTTACATATGAATTCCATTAAAAAATTTCTTTATCCTTTAATTAAAGGAGCAGATCCAGGTTGCAAATAAGGAATTTAATCAGGAAAAGATCTCCTTTAAAATGTCTGAATAAGATATTAATTATTATGTGACATGCATTAAAAATGATACTAATTTCGTTTTTTTTTTTAAGGATTTTAGTAGGATGAATAATTATTGCCAGATACTATCATTCGAAGAAAAAAAAAATTCACACAAGCCAGATATGAAATGGAAATGTACCGATTTACATATCGCATTACGAGTGTGATTTGCAAGAAAATATTCTATCATTTGGTCGCGTAAGCCAGAATTGCCACTAAAACTCTGGTAGGAAATAGTTAGGAAAAGTTAATCTTAAGTCTCCAATTCAAACCTTAATTTGTAGAGTGTTATTTAAATAACAAACTCCACAATACGATGCTGTAGTTTTTGAAGCTAGGCTTAAATACTTAGACTTAGTTTTTAAAGCTTACTTAAACCTAAGTAGTCGTCATTAGGAATAAAAGCAGGTCGTTGAGCGTACAAACCATCCAACTATTTCGTTTCGAATATCACGTGAGATTCGAAACGAAATGAGATATATTTCATACTTTGCCGGTTTATCATTTGGCATATAATAGAATGTATAGGTAATGTGTGATATTTTTAATCGTTTCATACTTTGCTGGCCACTTTTTGTCATTATATAAAATTCTTAGGTATTCTATCGCCATTTCTGGTCATTCCAGTTGCGTTTTGGTATGAAAACTCAATTAGTCCAGATACTTGATTTGACAAATCGCACTAAAGCATTTTTTGGGGGGGAAGGGGGGGGGGGGTAGGAGAATACTGGGACATTAAATCAGCCCGATGATTTTATATTTATGCCAGCCCAAATGTTCAGGATAATAAATATTCAAATTTTAATAATTATTGTTAGCAATAAAATAATTTCAATTATTAATTAAATAATTATTTTAATAATAAATATTAATAATTAACTTTAATAATTAATTTCAATAATTAAATCGGTTCATTTATTAATTATTTTTAATAGTTGCATTACTTTAATATTTTGATTTACTCAAATTTTCACTGTGACTATTCATACTTCCTTTGAGTAAACTTGGTTTCCATAAACCATTGATATCTTGTTGCAAAAATTGAAAAAAAAAAAAAAAATCTAAATTACAAAATAAAGAATGTCCAGCCAAGTAAGTAATATAAAAAGACACTTGGAATGATTATATATATTTAATATTGAAGGTAATAAAATAAGTAAAAATCATTGTACGATTATATATATACTAGGGGGCTTCGCCCCCTGCTCGCTAACGCTCGCCAACCCCCAAACGCCTCGCTGCTCTCGGATTGAGCGGCTTTGCAGCTCGAATTTGTGGTTAAAACATCTTGCTGCGCTCGAATAGGTTTGCCAGCCATAAAAAATTTAACCAAATTTTTATAAATTTAATGTAAGGCCTAATGGAGAAAACACCCAAATTGCAAGTTTCATAATAGAAAGTTAAATATACTATCCGCCAACATTCTGACTTAAAACTTCATTAGCTATGCCCTTATACATTGAAGTCCTAATATTTTTTATTTATTCTGATAAGTCGCCCCGTTAGAGAACGAAGTCCAACGCGAAGCATTTTCTGGATAGAAATACTTCAAAATAATAATTACTCTAATACAAAAATGCTTCAGAAAAACAGAAAAAATCAACTTTGAAACAAAGAGTTTAAAAAGAGCTTTAAAATTAGCAACGGGTTTGTTGTTTACATACGTAAGGATAGCTTTAAAATTAGCAACGGTTGGTTGGCTGGTTGAACCCCCGAGCAGCCGGTTTGTTGTTTACATACGTAAGGATGTTGCTAATCATATATTCAAAATCATTGAGGCTTTGTAGTAGCTTAATGATGAAAAATATTGAAATTTAACTAATTAATAAAGTGTTAATAAATTATTTTCGCACGTTTTGGCAAATCTACAGCTTATTTCCTTTAAAATGACACCTTGATCATTGAAATTGGTTGAGCAGTTTAGGCGGACGGACTAACCCCAAAAAACGTATTTCCTATTAAATATATAGATAAAGTTTGTTGCATTGACTATTCTTGGAATCTTGCTCACCCCTGCCGAACGAAAGACGTCTCTGGGGTGAAAGGCGATAATTGGGATTTGAATGCATTGCGATTTTTTCAAAAAACAACAATTATTTATAATGAAAAACTAAAAAGGACTTCCGTACCAAATTAGCTCATTTTTTACAGATACTGACCGGCAAAAGAGTTGCATCGGACAATCCTTTAGCTAGTACGCCCCTGGTGAGAGGGGGATTGACCTCAACAAGGCGTACAGAGTCCTTGTATAAGCTTCTCACTACGTTAGTTTAAAAGCTAAATGTCGTACACGGCAAACCTAGCAGGTGTGTGTTCAGTGTCTGCACCCATAAACCTAGAAACAATAGATTTTCTTAGACATTCGATTGCATGATAAGACTAACAAAATTGCCCCCACGCCTGTTCAAACACAGAAGGAGACAATAATTTCCTGTTCGATGTGATCTATTGAATATCGATTCAAAAGACTAGAAACAAGTGTGATGCGCAAGTACATAAATCTAAGGAGACATTTACGACTGAAGCCTCCCCAGAAGCAGTCTTGGTTCAGCTTCTGGGATCAAATACATAAAACGCTTCCAATTTTGAAAACGCACACTAAATAGCGCAATCTCATGAAATCGATAATAATATGCTTGTGAACATGTATATCACTGGACGGGAAATGGGAAGTCGTTATCGTAACCCGCGTAACTTAACCTACTTAAATAGAAACATGTAACTTAAATAGAAACATGTACGGAAACTGACAGACATTTTAAAGACAAATTAAAATTGAGTAGCAAGTGAAGAAAATCAGACTCGTCTACATAACGACTTTCTTTTTTTTTCCCCCTCCCCAAACTCGACTTTATTTGCTTACGAAATAATTTCTATCAAAAGCGGCTCTAAACCACTCGAAATAATTGTATTCAAATGCAAAACATATACCGTATTCAAAGAGCAATGCTTATTGTGACCTCTTCTGAAAGAAACTAGTCAGGGGACACCTGTAAAACGTGTGAATAGATAGATTCGTGTGAATTATTTGCTTTGAGTGTATAGATGTGAAATTTGCTCTGAAACTCAGTAAACATGTGGTCAAATAAATTTACTGAAAGCTTAGTCACATTGGATGAATATTCCGTCCTCTGAAACCAATGGTTATTTGGTAGCATTTTTCGATGACTATGCAATCGAAAGAATCAATCCAATTCCTTGGATAAGTTTTACCATAGAAGATTGTCAAATCGATTTAGCGTGGGAAAAAAATCAGTTACATGAGCTTTCAACGAAATAACTTCTAAACCTAGACAATTCCTTCTCAATTCTATCTGTTCGAAACTCAAATAATCCCCTGTGAAGATTTAAACAATCAACAATACTTAAGCTGCTCAGAGAATATAGTTACTATTTCGAAGCTAAGAGCCATACCGAATAGAAACTCAAGGACAGACAGCAAACAAATGGCAAATCAGGGACAACCGTATACTCAATAACGTCTTGCCCAGGACATAAAAGAAGACAATGATAGAAAAGACCCCATCATCCCGTTTCTGTATTAATCACCCGGGGAAACCTACACATGTGGAGCATCAGAAGACGAAGAACGTCGGATTACCAATCGGCCATATCACAGATACAAGGTGTCGCAGCAAAATATCCCGGATTTGTGTGACTGTCCGGCCGTCGGGACCATTTCTCAGCTGTCAGGTCCGCTCAGTCAGGGAAGAGATGTCCTAATCTATCATAACCGCATTCATACATCATATTCGGAGATCTATTTTGCTTGGGAGTAACATGTGACGACGAAAGATGGCTTCGGAGATCGGAGAATGGATGGTGTGCTGGGAGTCCGGGAATACAAAATCTGCCGAAATATTCGTTTGAAAAGTTTGCTATTTTGCGTGGCGACCATAACAATGGTAGAAGCTAATCATTGAGATTTTATGCAGAAAAAGTATAGCTTTTGTTTATCCGATGACGTTTAAAAATGAATTTCTTAGTTGAGAATCCTGGTACCATCTTGTGGAACCATATAATGCGCCAAGAGAATTAAGTTAAAATTAGGAATAAAACACAACAATAATAGAAGCTTATTAATGAGATTTGTAGAGGAAAAGTATGATTTTTTTTTATTGAACTGATAGCACTTAAAAAGGAATGTTTTAGTCGAAAATCAAGGTATTCTTGTTGTTTTGGTAGAAACTTTTAAAAATGTAATTTCATCACGAATTTAAAGTAGACATTTCATCAAATGGGTATTACATTTATTTGAATTGTATGTAACAATATTTCACTAGTGCTAGAGTGTATTACATTGGGTGGATGAGGCTAACAAAAACTTGGCTTTTTGAAGAATGGTCTTTGTTCCACTCGTTTCTTCAATGTTAAACAGTACGTAATCTTACTAAGCTGTAAAAGCGGCCTATTTTAGCATTAAAGTATGTTTGTATACAACTAGTTTTCTTGAACTTAAGGATAATAATTATTTGCAAAGGTAATGTACCTCGAAGTAGTTTAAAATTTTTAAAAACGGAGTGAAAATAAAACTATTCTATTAGATCAAAAGATACATAATATATTGTTATGGTAGATTAACTAGCTATTTCTACATCAAACATAGGTTCAGCTACGAATCAATAAAATATCTGTAATAAATGGAAATGTAAAAGTGTATTTGCAATAAAAACACATTTAAATCAATACTGTAAAACCCATACCATAGAAAAATAAAATTCCAGTGTGGAACGTCATTTGTTACATCTCTAAATATTTATTACATTTGTGTAATCAAAAAATTTTAACAAACAAACCATTTGATAAGACACGCGTAAACAATTCATTTGCGTATAGAAGAAAAAAAAGAACAATATCAAACAAGCTATCTTCTTATTAGACCAAAAGATCATTCAAAATTAGGATTTTTAAACACAAGGTCCAAATCTACGATCCTGTTGTCTAAATTGGAAGCATGTCAACGCATAAACATTGGACTTAACCTCTTATTTTAATTGCTGTCTGTCTATCAAGACAATAGCTCCTGCCAGATAGTCTGGATGGTGACGGCCGCTATAACAACTAGAGTCTTCGATTTAGAAAAGGGGTAACGCATGCAGAAAATTGGCGTTACAAAACAGCCAATTTAGAAGAGTGTCTTCTGGAATCCTTCATGGGAAAATTGGGGTAGTCCCGTTTCCAAGATAACTGACATGGCTAGATATTGTGGCGGGAGATATTCATATGACAGACAGAAGTAGTGCTGGTAGATGATGAAAAACAAACAGTTATTGTCTTTTTTTTTTACAAAGAATTAGATGTACAAACAAAACCACTCAAGAACACAAATCAAAACTAACCCTACCTATCTTCCTCCTGTAGGCTTGAAGCATCTTCAACTTGATTTCCTCGGATTTCATTTCGCACTCCTGAGGTAATTACAACGCAAGGCGTACAAAAGACGAGAATCGGCCACCCATTGAAGATCGAAGGCAAGCCACCGACGCATCGAGGGTTTGGATTTAAAATGAAACAATGGCTATAGCACTCGTTCCAGACCCGTCCAGACGGCCAAAAAAGTGCAAGAAAAGAAATTGGTGAAAGGAAATCGTTCGAATTGAGATAGAGTTAAAAAAAAAAAAAAAACTGAATTCGTCTCAGTTACTCGATTTGCAGCTGCATGCCTGGAGGATTCGGATCCAGTCATTACGAGGCAGAGTTTAAACTAGAGACAGTGACCTCTTGGAGTTTCCAGATTTTGGGTAGAATTTTTTTTTTACCAAAAGGTGGTGGTTTATCTTTTATGCCTGATGTACTCCTTGGAACTACTTTGATTGCAGCAGAAGTATGAAGCTTGACAATAAAAAGAAATTTAAATGAATCTATCCAGATCAGATCCGACCACAACCATATAAGAAATGGTCCACCAAGTTGAAGAATAGAAATCGGAAATGCTTTTTTCTGATGAGTATTCTAAATTCGATCAAGGGATAATTTGCAAGTGAGATATTCTCTCATTTCTGAATTTGGAAACTAATATTCTTTCTTCATCACTCACCCCTTAAATAAAAAGTGATCAATTAAATAATTTATTCATTTTTAACCACGAGAAAATTTTGAGAAAAACCCAGGTACATAGATATCAACGGTCAGGTATATAAGAAATCAGTATAAAATATTATTCTAACAATACAAGACAAATTTCATTTATAAAAAGCGATCACATAAGAAAATACAAACTAGCTGAACTAATAATATTCCTCTCGATTAGGACATGAGAAAAAAATATCATATAACGAGTTCTTATTACATTTTCAAGAATGAGATAAAATCGCATAGCAAGAGTTCTCCTGGTGAAAACGTTTTCTCAAAATTGAAACTTATTATAGATTACATATGGGCAAATATAATAATAGGTGCAATTGATAGTTGGACCATACATTAATATCGGCTTCAAGACAATCAAAATATTAAAAAAAAAAAAAGTGCGTGGGGTTTGGGGTGGGGGTCTATGAAGTAAAAATATTTAAAAAAAATTATATATCTCCATTAAACTTGCTTCAGAATTAGATTCATTTGAAAATGCTAACGCTTATATCATTGGTGATCGGGAAGGTAGACTTATCTTTAAGCTATGGTTCAGCGTTTTTTGGTCAAGTTTACAGAGTATTTCTCTATATCTGGTGAAAATAGCAAATCTCTATTTAGCAATGCTAAATAGCAAGTTAATAGTAAATTGCTATTAACACATTTTAAGAAACCATTGATTTCTGGCAGGGTGATTTTAGTATTGAGCTCCCATAGCAAGCATGTAGAATCTTGTTCCTTATGCGGGCATAACTTCTTTTGTATTGGTACCATTACAATAGGCGTCTCATAGGTGAGAATTACCTGCAGGAAAATAAAATACTTCTCCACTTTCAAGACCATTTGACATTACGATACAAACGTAAATCTCCCGCAAAAGGCACATACTGCACGAAAAATACATGATCTAATACTGAAGAAATTTTTTGAATTACTTGAATCGTGATCTAGCGGCTTCTGCTACGACTTTAATTAATTTTAATCTATACCCCATTAAAGGATTATTCTACAATCAGCGCCTATTTTCTGCAGAAAGAAGTAAGTCAATTTGTCACAGAAAGCGCACTCAAATTCGGGTAGAGGTTAACCTGCACGCTTGAAGATTCAGATCTAATGATCAAAAGGAGCAAAGGCAAGAAAGAAGACACTGACCCGTTGAAATCCAACGATTTGGATGACCGCCATTTTTAAATATGTGAGAAAGTTCTACTGCGCTGGTGCGACTTTTTCCGATTGCTATTTCCTTTCACGTCACAATCCATTTCCGACACCACAATTGACCTTTTACAAAACGACTTTTTGTACAAAAACTAGTTTTTTTCCCCATTTGAAACGTAAATATGAGTAATTTCTTCTCGAAAGACCTCGTGACACTTCTTTTTGGACACACATATTATTCGTAGTAGTCTTGATGAATGAGGTTGCGATACGCTATAACCCTCGTGCCCTTCTGCCGATTGGTTGGTTTGTACCATAGACTTATAATACAACTAGACGGCATGTTTAGGGTTACCCATTTGCCGTCATTCAATAGAACTGAAACTTGACAGATAGAATGTCTGGTCTTCGACAAAGTCTATCAAATTTTGGGAGATGTCACTAAAAGTCTTCTTTTGCACACGCTACTATATTACCACTTCGAAGGAATAATTATCCCACTTGCCTTCATCCAATCGAGCTGAAAATTGGCAAATAGACTCGTTGTAGGACTGCTAGAATTAGAATTTATAGAAGTTTAAAGTAATTTCTTAGACAATAATTACATTTGTTTCACAATAATTAAAAAACCCACAGCACTAAATTCCCAGTAATGTAGCTGACAAACTCTCTCTCTCCCCCCCCCAAAAAAAAACACACCACCCAGTTTTATTTTACAAGTGTCTTTTATTTATTTTTAACTAATGTGTGTCAGTTTAAAATTTGGTTGCCTTCTGGGGTTCTGATGTGCTAAGAATCTAATTAAAGCACATATCGTGTCTGGATTTAATTTCTTGTACTTTGCTGAGTTATTTCTTGTACTATTTGCTGAGCTATATCTTGTATATTATTATGAAGATACCATTTTTTTTAATAAAAACCTGGACGAATTTGTATTACTTATATAATATTATTCTTCGTAATTCTACAACATTTGCTTTTCTGTATCATTACTATTAATTGAAGTATTTGTTTAATAAAATGGTGGAAGAATTTTTTTGACTAATAAAATATTATACTTGGTAAATTTACAACATTTGCATTCTCTATTTGTGAATACAACGATCAAAGTGTAAAAGTGCCTAAAAATAATATTACAATAAGTAAAACTTACTAAATTATAAATCTTATAAAGGTTTTTATAATTATCAATAATTTAAACTGAAAAGCGTAGTTAATTTACAATTCGTTTGAAGTTGTGAAATTTTATCAAGGAAACCGAGTAAAACTTCACAAACTTTTTAAAACACTCGTGATCGGAAAATTTATACCTATCGTTCCAGAGGAATACAATCAACTAACAATTTAACACTCAAGATAACTGCGTCATAAAATTATTCCTCTATGTAACTAGGGTCGCGCCAAAAGGAGAAGAAACCGGCCAAATCTGCAACCCTGCTCCCAAAAATTCTCCTCTCATATGTTTTATTTTGGTTTCACTCTCGTTGTATAATTGAAGTGAGTTGGTTGTTTTCAGATTATCTGGCACCGTCAGCAACACGAGGGCTATAATGCGCCAAAACTTTCGTAATTTGACAAGCCAACATACATTTACAAACACTCATGCCTAACACGGGACTCGAACCCGCAACCTCGCGGTTTAAAAGCTAGCACGCTAACCACTATACCGTTTGGTCGGCTTAATTGAAGTGGGAGCGCGCAGTCTTGTGATTATACAAGCATATGGTTTGTACGCTCAACGACATATTTTTATACACAATGATGGCTAATCAGGCTTAGACCAACAGTTTAATGTGGATTCAAAACCACAACAAGCCTCCATGTCTAGCCCAGGACACGAGCTCGGCACTTTTGGCATGCGAGACCAGAGCGCTAACCTCACAGTAGTCAGGTGGGCACCCTGAAAAATAACCGTTCAATAACAATACAAAAAATGGGTAAAAAAACAATTCTCAGATCATGCTGGTTTTATTGTTGACTTTGAAACGAAAACAGTAAAATCTTTAATTCAGATTTTTGGAAATAAAACGTTGAAAACACACTATTTACATCATGATTGTTTATTTAGTGGTTATGTTTAAATCTTATTTCCAGGAAATGGACAACCAAGCTATAAATCGTACGTCTAAAAAAAAAGAAATATGAATGACTGTCAGATGTGTCTGGTAGTTGTGATTTCGAGTTAGAAACGTCTGGAATCATGTAGGTAGATTTTTTTTTTACGATACAGTGCCATAATTTTAGATCCAACGTTGGTTTTACGTTGAGCGTTAGTTGTCCAACGTTTAACGTAACACTGGTTGGCAACGTTAAGCAAGAATTTGCAAACGAAACCGATGGGAACTTATAATATTTAAACATCTGTCCGGCAAATTGGACAGTTTCCCAACACGACAGTCTTTTTAGAAACGGACAATTAATAATCTCATCTACAATTCGTTCTCTTGACACGTGTTTATATCTTTTGATGCACATGAAAAAGAAATATGCGTTTAGTTTACCAATATTCGCTACAAATCAAAACGATACAATGTTTTAGTGTAAGTTTGTATAAATTTTTATATCGAATTCAAACAAGTAAAGATTGAAGAAGCAAACATATTATTAAATGAAAGAAAACAAATTGAGATTTGTTACCAATTCAGCACACAGCGGAAAGAATTAACTATCAATTTTTCGATCGGGAATTCTGCTCCACTAACTTAGAAAACAATTTATAACTTTCTATTACTTACACATTATTGGTTAATACAAAAAAATCTTATAAAACTCCGTCGTCAATCGTACTAATTAATTAAACTCGCTAAAACTAATTTAAAATTCCCAATTTTTCAATTTCTTTGAAATATACGCACAGTTCAATTAATTTATGGGCTCCAAGCCCGAAACAATTCATTCCTGACACCTGCATTTCAGAAATCGAAGTCTCACAAACAGCCAAACCGCAATCGAAAATCACAATCATAATTGCGTCCACAGAAGATATCTAATTACTGAAAAACAACCCAAGCTTGAGGAACAAACATGACAATATCCAAATAATTATCGTGCGCGTTGCAAAAGTACTCTGTAACATTATTCGGAGTTCCATTAAATAATTTTTTTTTTTTCACTCCCATACACACCCGAGAAATTATCAAATATTGCTTTTAATGCAGGCGACGATAATATGAAATAATTCCAGTATTCCTTCCTCTTCACGTGAATCCGATAATCAAGACCTGAAGAGGATTCATTAAGCTAGGCTGCCTGATTACAAAGCGTCTATTAAAACGCCTAGCGTAAATAAATAGATTATGAGCAGCATGATTAACTTGTCCGCAATTACAAACAGTTCGATCTAACGGGGGGGAGTATGTGGGGGGCTTAACCCCCCTCCCCCGTTATTGACGCCCTCCCCTTCTCAGTGCGGTTTTATTTTATTGGCGAATCGGGAAAATCTTCTGCCGGTGTGATTGTGAGCCATGGGTTGCCACTTGCAGTAACGCAATATCATTTCCTAGATTATCAGATATTATTTGTGATTGAAATGAAGCCAAGACGGGTTTGGGCGCCAAACAGTGGAAAACGAACGACGATTTTGCCGTCACAAGTTAAAAAGCCCTAAATCTGAGAAGAAGAAAAAGAAAAGAAACAAAAAAGTAGAATGCATATTTTGACGTTTTTGCTGATCATCATTTGAAATTACATTTTTTTTTTATTTGTTGTATAGGTTCGTATGATCTAAAACTTAAGCTATTCAATAAAGATAACTTCAGAAGATTATAATTTTTAAAACATTATTTAGAATTGGATTATTTAGTATTATTTTCTAAGAATTAATCATGAAGTGTTATAATATATATTTTAATTTTTTTGAATTTAGAGTTTTTTAACTTATGACGGCAGAATTCTAGACACCCGTGAAAGAAAAAAAATGTGTTCTATGTCTGGAATTTTACCAGTTAAAAATTCTACAATAAAGTTTACGCTTCTAAGTAATGTAAAACGCTACGGCGGGACGAATTCTTTTAATATCACAGTTTCTGTACAGAAAACATTCCGATCAAGTCCGCCAATGAGTAAGTTTGTAAATAGCAAAAAATCTAATGATAACAGATCTTTAATTTTGTATTTTTACTACAAAACTGACAACAGTTCAATGTTTAGCAACAATTTATCAAAATATATTATAACGAATTATTTTCGAACTGGCCTACCGAAGTTTTAAGAGCTTGACCTTTTCAAGCTCTTTTTTTTCTTTGACCAAATTTCTCAGTTTTACATAAGAGTGACACTAAGTGCTTCTCTAATTCTCGAAATGGCCTTGCAAATAACGAAATGACTATACATCTGTTTTTAGCCTTGCATATAATTTTATCAACTTCATTGCAATGTCAAATTAATCAGTTTCATAAACTCGTTAAAGGTTCAAAAGATAGTACGTTGCATAAGCCAGGTAAATAATGAAATGACTATACTTGTTTTCAGACTTGCCTTATTTATAATTTTCTGACCAACTTCATTGGAATGTCAAATTAATCAGTTTCTTAAACTCGATAAAAGTTTGAAAATTAGTACGTTGCATAGGTCAGGCAAATAACGAAATGACTATACTTCTGCTTTTAGCCTTACATATAATTTTCTTATAAACTTCATTGGAATGTCAAATTAATCAGTTTCTTAAACTCGCTAAGAGTTTAAAAGATGGTACGTTGCATAGTATCGTGGGTGTCCTTGCAACCTCCTGGTACAATAATTTAAAAAATAAAGTAGAGAAAAATGGTGAAAATTTACAGAGCAAAAAGAAAAATATGGAAAAAAAATTTAATGCAAAAACTTTTATTAATAATTCAGGAGAAAACTCTAATATTACTTTAAAAATATATATATATATGAATGGAACAAAAGCCTACACGTCGTGAAACCCCTTCCACAAATAATTTTGCCGGCGCCCTTAGTAGGATAATCGGAATCCTTGAAATACTGAATTGTCTCTTACTCTGCGATTTCGCCAAATCGGGCACTGATGTCGCCAACTACGGCAACCCCGCGCGGTCCGCGGCGAAAATTACAACTATCGCTGATCCCCGATCGTGCCAGAGATAGATAAAATAGAAAAGATGCGCTCCTGCGATTGGCGAGTCTAACTTGTCTGCCCCACCTGTCAATATAATAAATCGAGACCCATTGTCTAGCGTGTAGCCGAGTTTATCAATGCTACTGCCAATACAAACCGGCTCCCTTTTTGATTCTCTCTTCTCGATTCCTTATATATTTTTATTTTTTATTTTTAAAAACTCTTTTCTTTAAGGGGCACACGCGAGATTGCGAGCTAAATAATTACTAAACTTACAGTCCATCGTTTTGACACTTTTATATATCTAATTTTTTTTTCTTCTTTCTTTTATTTGCTTTTTCGATGTTGGCGGGAGAGGAGCTTGTGAGGGGGGGGGGGGAGGGGGTTGATTTCGAATTGTTGGTAAAGATGTGTGGTGAGTGATGAAGCTTGAATGCTTTCGGGTATGTGCTCATCAAACATTTTTTTTTTCTACTTCCAGGAGCTACAGAAGACTCTGCTGGATTGATTCGTTGCTGGTGTTTCGATCTTTTTGTTGAGTTTTTAACTCGTTGGTGGGACGAATGAAAGAATCGATTAAGTGGATCGAGTGATGAAAAAAAAAATCGATTAACTGTAGAAGACTTTGGGATGAGATAAAGATGAAGTATTGTATCAGAATCAAGGGATTTGTTGTCATGTGTGGAGAAATAACCCTTAGAGAATTCTGGAAGCTGTGTGTTTCTTGAAAATGGTTCAGTGCTGCTTGGGACATACACCTTCAAACTCTTCACAGAAACTCAAGTTTATTTTATTCTCTGAACAGTCTGAATTATTTATTTAAATGTAGAAAATTCAAATATAAACAGTACCCATTCAGGATTTTTAAATGTTTGCAAAACATAAAATGATTGATACAAAGATACATTTTTTTTCATAAGTAGTAAAGTGCTTTGAAAATGGTCATCTACAATAAAAAGGTTCCCATTCAAATCATAGAATGAAAATCAAAGACTTTTAAGGACCTAAATAATGATTTTTAAACGGTTGATACAACGCTAAAAAAAAAAAAAAAAAAAAAAAAACCATTTTTAAAAAAACAATAAAGGATTTAAAAAAAAACGTTAAAAAAATAATAAAGGACTTTTAAACGTTTACCAAAACATAAAATGATTGATTCAAAGATACTTTATTTATAAGTAATAAAGTGCTTTGAAAATGGTCATCTACAATACCAAGGTTCCGACTCAAATCATAGAATGAAAATCAATGACTTCTAAGGACCTAACGTTTTAAATTACGTTTGAAAATTTGTTTTCAGGCATTATGTCCATATATAAATTTTTAATTAAGTATATTCTACCAAAAAAGTTACAAGTTGGTGCATGTGTAATACAAATATGTCAGAGAATTCCGATACGGTGTGGATAAGTGGCAGTCAAGCGGGGAGAGCTAGTCGAGTTGTATTTTTATAAATTTTGCATTCGGGCACCCAACAACCGCAAAAACTAAGGACTTTTAAAGACCTCTAAGCATTTTCAAGGACTTTTAAGCACATACAAGCATTTTCAAGTACTTTCAAAGCCTTAGAAACAAATTCAAAAATAATAATGACTTTTAATGACCATGGGAACCCTAAATACGCATAATTGAAAATTCTCAGTAACAAAACTTTGAATGCCTTATTACCAAAATTATGTAAAAAATTTCATATACTTTCTTATCTTGAAAAAAAGAATACGTTACCGATTTTGCTTGTAAGAGTTGTATGAGAAAAAGGCAAGTTCTGCGAAGATCAACAATTTTAAGATTCCTAAACCTGATCGAAGCAAAAAAGTATTTGCAACAAACAGGATAAAAAACGTAATTATTTCAGGTATCACATGCGAATAAGTAGAAAATTTTAGATTTCTTAAAACTTATAAACTCGACCAGATTTTTTTTTTCTTCTTTACAATTAGAAACGTCAGAAAATTAAAAACTTCCCACTACTGAATGTCACTATTTTTTCACCGTAAATAATAGCCTCTGAATTTTAGAGTTTTTAATAATAGGTGTTAAGATCTCCGGAAAGCATCAAGCGGCCTTTCATTTGTCTGTTACCCGATATGCGGGGGGAAATATTTCCGGCGAAAAAGCACAGATTTATAAAAAAAAAAAAAAAAAAAAAAAAAAAAAAAAAAATAGTATGCTAAAATGAAATAATGTTCATCAAATTTAAAGTCAAAAGAAATACAATATCAAAATTTTTAATGCACAGGAAATACAAAAGTTGCATGATTGTAGAGTAAATTCCGATTTTTTCTTATTATGAAAAAATTTAGTTCAAAATTTACATTGTTTATAAATGCGAAATCCTTGTTACAAAACCAAAAATTCGAAAGACTAATTTTTAAGTTCAGTATAATTTGGTATGTATTTAAAGAAGAATACTATAGCATGAAACTTCAGATAATTTAATTTTAGAGATGACCAGTTATTTATAAATTATCATACAGCTATAACTTCATTGCTATCAAGATTTACAAATTTACAATATCAACGTATTAATTACCTTAAAGGCAGAGGGCACAATTTTCATTTTTTCCCCCGCCAATTAATTTTGTTTTCTTTTTAAATTGATAAAATTTAAATTGAAAATACTCTACATAACTTCACAACCCATGTAAAAAATAATATAAACGTTTACGAATAAAACTAAAACTGTTTAAATGCATAAACTACACATAATTAAAAAAAAAAATGCTTAATTAACGTTAAAAAAAAATGTGGCAAAATCAATATTGAAAAATCATTACCTGATTCAGAAATTATAATTCAAAAGAAAAAGACACCAAGAACGCTTCAGAAAAATACAAAGTATAACTATGAAGTTATTAAACAATAAAAAAAAATGGTAATAAAAACCGCATTTATATGACAACTAAAACCTTCATGACCAATAAAAGATCTGGCATCAAAATGCATAAAATAGTTGTTATCATGCGTAACCAAGGCCTTTTATTTGAATGAATGCACTTAAAAAAGTACACGCACGTGCATAAAATATACCTACTGAATCGCAATTGATAGTAAAAACCAAATGAAGGAATTCAATTAAAATTAATTCCCGTTTTTACAATCCCATTTACCAATTCATTGACCTTCCTTTTCATAAAAACTAAACGACTCTTAGCGAGAATTTCATAAAAGGTGAATGAATCGGGATTAATATGCAACAGTAAGTGATTTTACCTTAAAATCCCTTTGTTAAACAATAGTTCTTCCAAAAACTATAGTTAAACTTTAAAATATAACGCAAACTAAAACTTTAATAATACAATCTATAAAAGCAAAATTTTTAAAATAAATCCTTTATATGCATTGCCAATTTTTATATGTTTTAACACAGCGACGTTTCTGGTGTCAGCGTGTGCTTATTTGCATCTCATTTTAAATATTAAAAATCTCTATCGGCAAAATATGCGGTAAACTACGTTCCAAAATTTATTTATTAAAAATGGATGTGAATTTATGCACTCACATCCAAGTATCTTTTAATTATTCTGATTAAAACAATTTATTTTATTATTTATTTACTAAAACAGTTTTGGCAACAGGAAAGAGTTTCTTCAATGGTCGGTTCAATGATATTTTAATGCGATTGGATGACGGCAAGTTGGTTTATTAGTATTCCATAAAAGCGAACCTTTTAGTGACTGTAACGGCCCCAAAAATTTAATAGAATTCATTGTCATCGACATTGAACCTATCTGCCAAGTTTCAGCCCTATTGGATGACGGCAAGGGGGTTAATTAGGCCTGCGCATATTTGCCCAACATCGACAAACATACATATACACACACAATCGAAGTTAATATAAAACATCAATTACATCAAAATTACATCAATTACATCAAAATTACATCAATTACATCAAAATTACATCAATTTCGAGACTTTGGTGCCATTGAATTAGTCATAAACCAAACTACAGTTTTTTTTAAATGAAAACTTTGATAGGAAAACTATATAAATTAGAAAATAATGGCATATATTTTTCATATTTGAATATCTTAGTTTGTAGTATTTGGTGGTTTTAAAGTAAATAAAGATGCAAAATTAACAAAAACGTAAAAAAAAATATTGCAATATATATAACATTTCATGTCATTTATATATTTAATATCGGGTGAAGTGACATGATGAAAATATAAAAACGGTGAATGATGAAAATATAAAAACGGTAAATGAAACAAATCCACATCAATATTATAGTGCAATTGAAAGTTGTGAGATGTTCCACATCCTTAGTTTTTATAGATAATCTTAAATTCGTCAGTGAACGAGATATAATGTCGACTACTATTTTAACAGGAGAATTAATAAGGGATTTTTTTGCCTTGATTTTTAGCACTAATACGAAATTATATTATTGACTTTACTATTAGAGGCACTCATACGAAATTGTAGCAAGTTATTTTTATTCTTAGAGACACTCATACGAAATTGTAGCAAGTTATTTTTATTCTTAGAGACAATCATACGAAACTATAATTAAAGAATGAATTACAGAGCTTAACATTAGTATGAATTTGAAAATATACTTTTTAATGAAAGATAAAGTTATGGCAGTGTATTTCTGAGAAAAAGTTCATAATGCACCATTTTAAACCATTAAACCATGGTCGCTTCCATAATTCTTGAAAAATATCTATAAAAAAAATTCATTGAAATGACAAAGTCAGAAATTCATCTTGTACATACTTTCCACATTTTGTCGGCATTTACTTATAAAATTACCAAATAAAATATATAAATTTTTAAACAATTGTAGAAAAAAAAAAAAAATTTAGCATATAGGCTGGAAAATAGCGCAATGATGAGTGGAAATTTAAATCAAGAAGGTTTTCGTTCAATTTCTTCATTATAAATATTAGTAGGTTTTTATGCTAATAATAAAGTGGGTATTTTATTGCGATGAATTTCTAAAAAGAAATCGAAATAGATTTGTCATTCTACCAAAAATTCGCAATATGCAAATAAATTATTATACGCAATCATATTGGATATATACTCAAATCAATTATGATCCGCAATCATTATTGCAAATATACATAAATCAATTACTAGAAACGGGAAAAAGTGTACATTTATTATATTGTTGAAGGGAAAGATTTCAAATTAATTCTGTTTTTAAACTCTAGTGAACCAGGTATGTTTTACGTAAATTTTTCAAACGAAACGTGTTAATTTAAAAATATATTATCAATTCGAATCAAATTTTAGAATTACAGTAAACGAAGTTTTTCTAAACGTTTAGTAAAAAGCGATTTTAAAATTAGTGCAAAGTGAAAAAAGTTTATTTTACTCCCACAATCTGTGTTTAAAATAATCCACGAATTCTTTTGTTTTTAAATTTGTCAAAACGAAATACATTTTAAGCAACAATACAAGTGTTAAAATTTTAAATTATTTCGTTAGTTCCAGCAATCTGAATTATAATTAATATTTTAAACAGAAACATGATTTCTCAAAAGCCATCTCACGAATCCCGCTTTTTCATTGAGAGCCGATTCGTTGGAGCTGTTTCCAAATTAACTAAATTAAAGAATTGTGGTGAAAAAAAAATCCTCAAATGTAGGTCCCTGATTAAAAATGGCGACAATGGCGTCGAAGGGAGGAAGAAGGCAAAGAAGAGAACGAAAATGACGTCACGAAACGGACCCCGAGGCTGCCACCACCAGGCGGCGCTGCGGCAGAAGCTGTCAATCATGTGACGTGGATCACTCAAAATGGCTGCTTGGGCTGAGCGCTACCGTTGCTTCAAGTGCATAATCAATATTTTTCAGCCATTTTGGGATGGCGTCTTCCCGTCTCCTGCGAGTGATGGGATGTCTTGCAGTGGCATCCATGTTGGTTTGGAGTTGAGGTGGAAGGGCGCTGCTTTCATTAAACGCAATTATTGAAGAGATCGTTTGGTTTGAAATGGAACGTTAGAAGTTGATTTTTTTTATAAAAAATGTGATAAACTTACATGGTTTTTGCGAGAGGTTTCTTTTTTTTATATGAATGAATTAAATTAGAGATTAATTTAATTAAAATGAAGCAGTTAGTATTGAAAAACAAATGTAAAAGCAAGAAATTAAATTGTCAGCAAATTCTGTTTCAAGAACAAACTTTGTTCGAAGTGGTGTCAAATTGATATGGTTGAATAAATATAACAAATAAATTTGGCAAGAAATCCGACACCTCAGTTTTGAATCGAGCGCATTCCCTAAAATTACAAGATACAATTTTGTATTAATGTATGCTAGCCTACCTTTAAGATTTTATTTTGTTAGAAAAAGAATGGAAAGAAAATAAATTCCCACTTGAAAAAAATTCGAAAAACCAACTTTTTTGTTTTTACTAATAAAAAACATTAATAAATTTTCAATTTTTCAGATAGAGATTATAGGTTTTTTTAAATATTTAAAAGAGAGAAATTTAAATTTGAAAAAAAAAAAAAAAAAAACATTTTAAACAATACTCTTTAAAAATTTTTTTTTTTTTTTTTTTTTTTAACTTTTATAAAAACATAAATAACTTTTGCATTTGCAGATTTCGTAACTTTAAAAAGGGCAAAGTACTTCCAATACAACATATTACAAAAATAGTATCCGCATTCTTGAAGGTAAAAAAAACAACCTAAAATCTCGATTACTTGGTAACTTTAACTAAAACCACTATTAGCCCCTTTTAATTTCAAAAAGCACATTCAGCTATTAATGATCTAAAAAAACATGAGTATCAACGAATATTCACCATTTAACATTTAATGTAAACATTAATCGTCTGAATATTTTGTTCAAATCTTCCATTACCACAAGCATAATCATGACACGTTTTTAATTCCGAAAACGTTAGGGGTAACAATTGTGAAACAGTTTCTGAAATTTTCAGTCTAATAACAGCTACAATCAAAGCAATTTGGGAAAGAGTGTATTCTCTATTATATTCTAATATTCTACGAATTCTTTAAAAATTATGCCACATACCTAAACTGGGAATATTAACGCTAAAATAATGGAGCTTTGAAGATTGGTTCACAACGTTAAGTCAATTAACCGCTTATTAAGAAAAAAAAGAAGAAAAAAAACTGATATTAAAATTCCTCGCAACATTTTTTTCCCTTCTTGGTCTTTTTGGGAAAATTATTTTTTTTTCTGCGGAAAACTTTCGAAATTTTATTCTTTTCGGTGTTTTCAGCGTCTGCAACTCAAAGAATTAGTTGAGGAATTTTAATGCGTTTTCGCAAGTTCTTAATTACGTTACTTTAGATATTCGTTCTCAAATTTAACGTTGTTAAGGGGAGGGGGGGGGGGGGAGGAGCTTTCACTTTGGATAGATTCACAAATTGCCGGTGGTAAGTCTTTGCAAACGCTTTTAACCCTTCGTTATGTGAAGACAATTTAAAAAACTCTGTGCTGACCTATGATAAAGAAAATTAAATACAAGGCAAACGTTTAAAAAATTCGGTCAATGGGCCGAAATATAAATGGCAGCTTAATCAAGAAATACCCGATTGCGTATGCGCACGGACACACGTAGCTGTACGAGAAGCGCCACCTAACGTGTAATGTGGTCAATTAAAATTAGTTAAAGGCTCATTAAATGAATTTTTTTTTTTTTTTTTAAATCCGATATATAATGTTACGAGTTTTTGTATATTTGTAAATATTTCGTAGTCTTAATTTTGTAAATAGATAAATTTCTGTACATTTCGCATAAGGCAATGCGATAGTTTGTTTCCCTGCAATGAATCTCTTGATGCTTGATAACGAGTTTTACAGAGGTAACTCTGGGAAGCGAGTTTTAAGAAGCAGGGCATTTAACATTATTGTAATGGCAATCTCGCCAAATTGGCGACGGTTTTGGCGACTAATTTTTGTCACCAAATTTGGCGAGAAATCACCAAATGTCGCCAAACTTGGCGACCATTTGGCGACATTTTCGGTCCCCATGTACATGTATAGGACTTTTCGACTACGATCTGGAAAGTTCACCAAATATCTATCTCCAGAAGTTTCACGTATGTTCTTCTCACCTATAAAAGCTCAGGAGAGCGGGTGATGTAGTTAGTTGTTAGCTGAGTCCATTAGTTGATTGGAATTACTGAGTCTCAGTGAGCGTTCAGAGAGTTCCGAAAGCGAACTGTATTGCATTGTCTTTTGCAGCGACTTGAGCAGTTGTGTTGTCAAGTTTTTAACTGCTGCTTTGTGCTCTATTGTTGTGAAAAGAGCTGTATTCTGTCTACTAGAACGAGAAGTTCTGGAGTTGTAAAGGAATCTGTGAAGATTGATATTGGAATAAACTTCTGCCAGTGTTGATCTGCTTTGGCTTCAAATCTTTCGAACCCGTCCAAAGCAACAATATTAACTTTGAATTTGCGACGGTGTGCCATACGTCGACTTATCAGATTATGTTCTATATTATCCAGATACCAAGTTTAATTCAAACGTGTTCGATTTGGCGATATATAATGACTGCAAACTTCTCCTATTTAGGTTGATGAGGCGAAATATTCGTAGGGCAAATTAACCGACTTTCCGCTATCGAATCGAGCTGAATCTACCCGATAGACTCATTGAGGATGACAATGTATTCAATTAAGTTTTAAAGGGGAGAAAAAGGGTTTTGAGGACAAAAACACTATGAAACTTCGATCCGAGCTAAGTAAGTTGCAACTGCACGCAAGAATTGGTAATGCATGAAAGGATATACAGGGTTTCTGCCAAAATAAAATGTCACAAATCCATGACTTTCCAAAACTAAAGCAAAAAAAATTTCCATGACTCAATAAATCATATCACAAAATAATAATAATAATAACCTATATGAACTTTACTAACACGAACATAGTAAGTAAATCAATGTACCATAAAATGATGAAAATCCTTGTTTCAGTAACTTCCAAATCAGAAGAGAGGAAAAAACAATTTTCCATTCTTTGATATTTCAGTGTTAAAAAAGCTAATCAATCTTTAATTATAAGAAAATATTTGAAGAAAGAATAAGCCAATAATAATAAGTTATATCATCAAAAATAACAATGCAAAACAGGGGAAAGGAGACGGGATTTTTTTTTTTTTTTTTAAATGTAAACACAAGTTTATCAAAACTGTTCATTTCAGATCTCATATTATGAATTTTTTTTTTCACCTTGAGATATTACTCTTGTGATGTCACAAATATGGAGTTCAGAAATGTTTTCATTGGCCGCGGTTTTTAACTGTGATCGTAGTTTCCGACAAAATGTAAATAAAAACATAGATGAATTTTCCATTAGCTGAATAGCAATCATGGAGCTGAATAGCAATCATGGAGTTTATGACGCCACAGTTACGTGAATTTACTTAATATGTTTACAAATCCACGGAATTCACAGTATTTCCATGACTTAAGGCCATTTTTTTTGCTCAAAATCACGACTTTCCATGACAAAATTTTCCCAATGTCCAAATTCATGACTTTCCATGACATTTCCTGACTTTCCATATGCGCGGAAACCCTGGATTTATTTTAAAAACTTCGTTTTCATGGGTTATGTTATTAATCTTTTTCTTTCTGATATTTGCCGAACATTTTAGACACACATTGCAATCGCGAACATGAGAAGAATAAAAACTAGATTCAGTAACTCTCACTATAAGGCCACTTTTACACCGGTTTATCCATGGCCTTAGTGAAGCCCTTTGCGTCATAAAACATCAACCAGCCAATAACACCGGTTTATGCTTCATTAAATCACTTTAAGATGCAAAGTACATAAAAAATATGGCTGAAATTGGTGAAATCTTATTCCGAATTTCAATAATTTAATATAAACTTGTTTATTAATTACAACTGTATTATTCGGACTGTATTTGTACTGTACAATACGACTGTATTTGTGTATACAGTTACTTGTATTACAGTTACAGTTATTTGTACTGTACTGTACAACAGTATTTGTCGGAAACAACGATCACAGTTAAAAACCGCGGCCAATGAAAACATTTCTGAACTCCATATTTGTGACATCACAAGAGTAATGTCTCAAGGTGAAAAAAAAATTCATAATATGAGAACTGAACATTCCCCGAGTAGCAAGTAAATAGACACGTGGTTTTTGAATGGTCCCTTCCAACTTCCACTTCGATACTAAACGCCAAACACATTACAAATATTGCACCTTTCAAACTCGAAGACTGTAATTAGCAACAGTGTATAAGTAGCCTCTTGTTTTCACAACAGAAATTTCCTGAAGAAGGAGAAGGGGGGGGGGGTTAAAACATCTTCCGAATTAGCCCTATCCCTCGCCTTCTTGATGCAATAATCCCTTCATCTGAGTACCTTTCTCTCTCTCTCTCTGAAAATCAATTTCGAGCGCGAAGAAGACGACACATTGTGGCCTCGCTTGCAGGATGTTGTCATCTTTTGTAGCAGTATCTTCCCCGAGAAGCGGATGGATATTTTTGAAGGGTAAATTAGGTTGTGCCATGTTCATTCGCTACCTGGGTTTCTGAAGTGGTTCTGCGTGATTTACAACGCTAATTTGCCTTTCTCTTATTTGAACCAGTTTGTTTTCAGCCGCTCGGGAAGTTTGGTTGGATTTCGATTGGTGAGGGGGGGGGGGGGTTATCCGGTACTGACGACGATATATGTTTCGGTAATCCCTCGCAGTAATGCGTGGCTAACATGGGAGCCCCCAGGAGGGTGCAAGGAGGTGAACACTTGCACCCCCTGGCTCTTGAAATTAAAAAAAAAAAAAAAAAGCGCCGTTTATACTTTTTTGTTACTATGAGCATTTTTTTCTATTAATTGAGTCTTTTGTTTCTTTACTATGTCGTTTTTTATAGCAACTTGCGTGACGATTTGCTGGCGCTTGTAGTCTATGATTATTAGAGGGGCTGATAAGTAGAAGTATTTATTTCTTTTATTGTATAATCATTACCTGTATAGTTCTCAAAATTCTAGGAAAATGTTTTGTTTTTTAAGTCATCAGATATACTATATATATCTTGAAATCTATTTTTAGAATTCAATTGAACATACATATCCCTACACTGCCTTCGTGTTTAATTTTGATTTTTTTTTTTTTTTTCATTGTATATCTGAATCTTGGAAGAAATAAAAAAAGTGTTACGCTTCTGTATTTTTGCATCTTCGAGTTCCTCTATTCTAAACATTGTCTCTTGAAACATTGTTTTTTGAACAAAGCTCCCAGCTTCTTTCATCGAGATCCGAAGTCAAACTGATCCTCGATCAAATGCTGCGGTCTAATTTATAGGTACGCATGTGAACTTTCTCGAAATATCCAGTTAAACGGAAACATCTCGAAATTTCCCGATTGCTTTAGATGTCGCTACCTTTTTCTAACCTGTATTATCGTTGTTAACAAATAAAATAAGATAAAATAAAATACAATAGAACTTAAAACGAATACGTCACTATTTACAACTATATACAAAAAAAAAAAAAATTGTGTAACAATATCTATGAATTCTAACATATTTTTAAGATATGAAATGCGCACAAGATCTTTCCAGAGAATACAAAATAATCACATTTCGTTTCAAACTTCATACGTGATCGCTCTTTCCTCCCAGTACCATACGTGGTAAAATCCACAGATCGTACCCGAGTGACTGAGGTTTCGATTCCTCATCACCCGATTATCACTGCTTTTTCCGACGCTCAAATGGTTACTATCCCATAAACTTTCAAACGACTAAGGATGTTGAAATGAGAGTCGCATATTACTGTCTAAAGTGCTAATGCGTGCAACTGTGCAAACTCTATTTTAAATTCAGACAGGAACTTTTATCTTATATACACAAGCAGTAACTTCCTCTTCCACTAGCCGACCAAACGGTATAGTGGTTAGCGTGCTAGCTTCTAGACCGCGAGGTTGCGGGTTCGAGTCCCGTGTTAGGCATGGGTGTTTGTAAATGTATGTTGGCTTGTCAAATGACGAATGTTTCGGTGCATTATAGCCCTCGTGTTGCTGACGGCGCCAGATAATCTGAATACAACCAACCAAATCCTCTTCCACTAAGAAAACAGGCTCTCGCTTTAAATTACGATGTTCAGTAATCCTAATATAGAAAGGCCTCAATATAAAATCTATTGCTTTTACTTCATTACCGCTTAGTATTTAAATGGTGACATTGAAGAGTGATTGCTCAATCGCACGGCCTTATCATTAAATTGCTCAAAGGAAGCGATCCTGACAACAACATCGTTAATTTTTCTTACAAAAAAGTTTAAAAACAAAACAAAAAACGACTGAGTATCGATTAACATTTTTCTCGCATATATTACTCTGCAATAACACAATTATACCATCAACTCTACAAGGAAGAGGCTTTTCTAGTTATTATTAATTTATTGCAATTTTATGCTAAAATATATTCGTCATAATCGGCAGATGCTCGAGTTAGAACTTTTTTTAATGGTTAAAGTTTAAACTATCATTCGGGACAACTTTACATGGTACTAAGTGCCAGGATGGAAATACGCTTAGTTACGGATCTGATTGGCTGCTGATTCTTCGCAGTCAATCAAAGCGTCCAGATATTATTAACCCTTTGTACTCGAGAGGCGACTCTCGCTCACCACTAGGTTTGATGCGGAAATTCGATGCAATGCTTGTTTATGTGCAGTTTCTTTGAAGCGGATCCGTAATCACGAACCGAACCAAAAATGCTGCGAAACGTCTCGAGTTGATGGATCCTTCGCGCGAAAAAGGCCTCGAGTGCAAAGGATGCCCTTTACATACAAACAAAATTGTCTGGTGCCGAAACATAACTTCAGGTTAGATCATGATGCGACCCTTCAGAACAAAGGGTCAGCATGAATTTAAAATAAACAAATAATAAATTTCCTGCTTGTTATCGTGATTGTTGTCTGTCTTTAAATAAATCAAGAAGAAAATGCAATATGGAGATGTTCTCATTTATGGTTTTAAGTTTGTGCAGTGAATATACACGGATTATTTCAGAGATCACTGCTATACTGACTAACGCTGTCATTGAGCTGCTTTCTGTTTACTTGTTTGCCGACGCGATATTTTTCATTGGTACTGTTGAGAAGGGGAAAACATCTTCAAAACTCTAAACAAAACAGCATCGATGCACAACAGAAACAAATAATCTAATAATATACTGCCCGGTGTTCACCGAAGACAGTTCTTGAAGTCTCGGACACGTCAAAGTCTACAATGGCACATGAAATGAACGACGTCTCCGAGACGTCATTGTATGTCAAGGGGTAAAGAGCCCGTATGTACACGCGATAAGTAAGGTTGCCCGGAACAACAGATAGCCAGTCGGCAAGAGTGCATTAATTCACTGAACTGCAAAGCTAATTTCATTCTAAACATTTTGAGTACACATTTAGGAATGATTGTTTGAAATTAAGCATAAAAATAAAAAGCTATAAGTATAGAAATTAATTATTAAAATAAAAAATTAAGTATAAAATAAAAAATTTCAATCGAAAGTTCTTTGGTCGGAAAAATGAAAAACTGATGACAACCGAGCGTATCCCTCTGACAAATAGTTCTTTGAATTCAATTACATATAAGTTGTACTTGAAAATACAATTTTCGAAAATAAAAGGAACATCTATTATACATTTTAAAATAATTATTCAATAATAATTATTGTGCACTGGTCTTTTAATAATCGAGGTTCCTTTAATTCGTGATTGTCATTTTATCTTCGTTACAATTTTATTAAAATCTTAATGAAAGAATGACTTTAATAACATTGAAATTATAAAAAAATTATTTTTAAAATTCCCGAAAAAACCTATCTGAATCCTGCTTTAATCAAAAGATGTTAATACAAAATTCTACAACTAAATCAAGGGAAAATGGTATTTAAACAAACAAACAAGCATTAGTTCAAGTTTTTTAACACCAGAAGGAAATTTGGTACTTATTATGCCAATGGTACAGCTCCCAAGCATAAAAAAACAAAAAAAAACATCAGTTTTTAAAATATTTCTGATCAAACAACTTTAAACAATTATACTATAATCTCAAGTAAGTGAATCTAATCAAACCCAATATTCTATTTTTTGTAAGGTACATTCAAAGTACTGAAATTTTGGTGAAAAAAAAAGCTGAAAACAACATTTCCGCCGAACTGTACCATGTTATGTGAAAATAAATTTTACGTCAGGACTTATAAGAAATTAACCCTTTGCACTCGAGGACTTTTTCGAGCGGAGGAACCAGCAACTCGAGACGTTTCGTAGGAATTTTGTTTCGGTTCGCGGTTGCGAATCCGCTTCAAAGAAACTAAAAACAGTCGTTGCCTTGCATCGAATTTCCGCATCAAACCTAGTGGTCCTCTCGAGTTGCGGCCCCTGAGAGGCGTCCCTCGAGCGCAGAGGATTAATATATTACGAAAGTAAATTTTAACTAATTTACAGACTGAACTTCATCGGGGAAAATTGTAAAGGAGTTTTAGAATAAAAAGAAAGCGACCTAATTCAGTTTTAAATAATAGTCATATAATTGAAACTATATTAAATAAAAAAAAACTAAACTATTTTATAAAATTTTCATTTTTTTATACTAGTATCCTGTATTTCAAAGCAGCATACAGCCCACAAAAGAATACAGGTTTCGAAATACAGAACAACGAGTCACAAGCTTGAGAAAACCCAATTTCAAAATCATTTCAACCATAAACCAACCTAACAAACGCAATTCAAACGAAAAAAGAAAAAACATTTCATATAATAGGTACCTTTTAGATCATTAACCATTTGCTTAAATGGTGACATTGAAAAACGATTACAATGTGACACGATACCATCCTAATAATTGGTCAAAGGAAATCCATGGGGAAATAACTCATCTTTGTCGCACAAAAAAACACTCACACGACAACGGAAACGCCCCGCTTCCATCATCGCATTATCATTTCTCGCATACATTATCCTTGTTGTTGTTCAAACCGTACTCATCTTTTTTAGTACAAGGAAGGATTGACAATAAAAAAAAAGAACATCTCTGAGTTAAGATGGAATAATAAACCATTTGAAGGGATAGTTAAGGAAAGGAACGGGTTTTTCCGTAATGTAATCTTGTGCTCCCATAACCGGCATTCCAAAATATTCTCCGAAGATGTTTCGACAACTTTGTTAGTCAACTTTGAAAACAAATTCCAGGGCACTAAGTAAAAATACGTTTAGAAACATTCGATGAAACTTTGTTATACAAATTCTAAGGGCACTACGTAAAAATATGTTTAAAAAATTAGATGAAATTTTGTTTGATAAGGAGTGAATGCGTGTCTCTTAATAAGTGCTGAATAAAACATTTTGTGAGGAAATATTACTGTAAAATAGAAAATACTTCATAGTAAGTTATAAAATATTTCTTTAATTGAATGGATATTTCCTAGAAAGACTACGTATTTGCGATTGGTAAAAAACATTGGGTAAAACAATCCTCATTTGAAACAAGTCCAAGAGGATATAAGTAGGACGTAATGTAATCTTGTGCTCCCATAACAGGCATTCTAAAATGTTCTCCGAAGATGTTTCGACAACTTTGTTAGTCAACTTTGAAAACAAATTCCAGGGCACTAAGTAAAAATACGTTTAGAAACATTCGATGAAACTTTGTTATACAAATTCTAAGGGCACTACGTAAAAATATGTTTAAAAAATTAGATGAAATTTTGTTTGATAAGGAGTGAATGCGCGTCACTTAATAAGTGCTGAATAAAGTTGTAAAAGATTTTTAAACATTTTGTGAGGAAATATTACTGTAAAATAGAAAATACTTCACTGTAAATTATAAAATATTTCTTTAATTGAATGGATATTTGCTAGAAAGACTACGTATTTGCGACTGGTAAAAAACATGGGATAAAACAATCTTCATTTGAAACAAGTCTCATGTTGATTATCAAACTTTCCAAGAGGATATAAGAATATTTCTCACAGTCGTAATCGTGTCAACTCGTTTTTTGAAACCAGATATTTCAGAGTGCTATTTTTTGTTTTTATCATATATTTTAATAGATTTGAACTTACGCATTACAGCTCTAGATCAGTGAGTTTATAATTTATCAAGTGGATTTCTATAAAGAAATCTATGAGCTTAGCAATCTAAATACAACTTAACGTTCTGCACTTTTTTTGTTTTTAGTAATTTTTAACATTTTGTTTTAAACATTTTGTGAGGAAATATTACTGTAAAATAGAAAATACTTCACAGTAAATTATAAAATATTTCTTTAATTGAATGGATATTTTCTAGAGACTACGTATTTGCGACTGATAAAAAACATGGTGTAAAAAAATCCTCATTTGAAACAAGTCCAAGAGGATATAAGAGTATTTCTCACAGTCGTAATCGTGTCAACTCGTTTTTTGAAACCAGATATTTCAGGGTGCTATTTTTTTGTTTTTATCATATATTTTGATAGATTTGAACTTACGCATTACAGCACTTGATCAGTGAGTTTATAATTTATCAAGTGGATTTCTATAAAGAAGTCTATGAGCTTAGCAATCTAAATACAACTTAACGTTCTGCATTTTTTTTTTGTTTTTAGTAATTTTTGTTTTGTTAATGTATAATCAATAGAGTTTCATTTCAATCAAAAAAAGTTTAACCTTCCTCTGACACATTTCATATGCTGGCGTATGTGATTTCGTTGCCTTGGCACGCCACAACTAGTATGCCAAAAACATTATTACGAATTTTCCATGAGTGAAGGGTGACATAGACTTATAAAATTAAAATTGATTATTTATTCTTAGTTTAGAGGCTGACAAAACTTCTTTAAACAACAGTGAACTCTTTTTCAAGATGTAACAAAAGCTTCAGTTAGCACAACTTCAGGCACAGCGACAATTCAGGCAATACAAAAGCGATGACTTCCTTTCTAAACAGCAATCAAAATCCAACTGACCTTAAATTTCACGTATCGGTGGTATTTAATTCTTCGCGGGCAAACTTTCCGAAAAAATTCAGAGCAATCGATCTGGCGATCAGCATGTGTTGAAAACAGCTCGAATTTTTTTTTTAACTCAAGTGTTGCCAACATTTTCAAGCGTTCATTATCGCAGTCAACAAATAAATTTAAGAAAATAGTAAAGTGAAATATACACTATTTGCAATTATTGCGTAGAACTTTTTTCTTCTTTTGTCGCTCCTTATAATAGTGTTTATTCTTTAGCAGTTGATAAGCAAACTTAATTATATTAAATGAACTTAATTAAATGTTTATAACGTGTCTTTAATGTGGCCCTTCATGCACGACTGACCTTATAAGGGATAGTTAACTACCAGAAAACCTCTTTGACCAGTAGGCTTTTTTGAATACCTACTAGGGAAAGGAAACATAACTTCTTTTGAAACAATTGCCGCTATTATTGAATAGTAAAAGTGCAGCAGAGAGGGATTCAAAGATAAAAGACCATCATCAAGTTAAGAAACATTTGATGAGAAAGCTTTACAAAAGGTACCAGTTTTTCAATGGAGTCGTGTGGACAACTCATTGCACAACAGTTTCGCATGATATATGATTAGGATACTTGCCAGTCTGATCCCTGCAGTGGTTTTGAGGAAACTGTTCATTACAAATGGCGGGTAATTGGCAGTCTTTTCTCTTGAAACCATTTTCAGACAAGACTTGTTTAATGATGGCCAAGTGAAAAAAAAAGAAGAAGAGAGATTGGCACGACTATAAAAGCAGCAGATGAATCCATTACCGCCGTGTTTTTCCAATTGCATACGTTGATGCTGTGCAATTATGCGTCTGGTGGTGTGTTTTTAAATGTAGCTCGAGTGAGTCAGTAATAGTTTGTTTTCGTATCTTTGAAAAATAATTATGCTGCGTATGGTTTAAATTAAACCTTGCTTACGTATGACTGATCTGGATAAGCGTATTTAATAAATGCTAGTGCATCGAAATGCAAGTATGTGGACATGGATGGGCCTAATTCAGAAGTTGGAAATAAATAAAGTAGCTCAAATGATGCTAAATTCTAGTGGTGAAGTTAAAAAAAAGTCTGGATAGTTAATTCCTGTATTTGACACTACTTTTCTCACATTTTTTTTTTTTAATTATAATTTTAAATCACTGCTTTTAGTAATTTTCTAGTTATAGGATTAATAATCTTCATGAATTGTATGGTATTGGAGTTCAATGCTTTTCAGTTATTTCGACATTTTTATACAACTGTTTTTCTATAGTCGCTTCAAATTATTTTACACCTGAACAGTAACTTTAACAATTAGAAAAATTACAGTCTCATATTAATTTGTAGAAGAAACATGCTCAACATACAACTTATCAAAATCGGAATAAAAAAAAAAATTAACGTAAAAGTTAAACCAATTCTATACAAAAAAAAAAAAAAAAAAAAAATCAATACACAAAATACAGTTATAAAGGAACATCAGAACAAAACACGACATTTGATAGCCAACAAACTTTGTAAAACTGACATAAGACATAGCAACAGCAACACAGGAAAAAAACCCAAGCATTTCTTCAATTTGTGACCGACCCCTAATTCCCTCTCTAATTTATGCAAGCAGGTAAGTGACGAGACAGACAGAATGACGCGGGGAATCATGGGATTGGATCAGCCACATCCGCAGCTTCATAACTCATCTCGCAAATGACAGCTCACAAGGACAATTAAAACTGGTTTCTTCCCATCTATGTTTACGTACCGCGATATAATACGGAGATGACCACCGGAGTTGTCTTCAACCACATTTCTTCAAGAGCCCGATGGGATATCGAGGATAGGATGACCTTTTCTAGCTTCCTTTTCACCGGAAATCAAATGGTTGGCTTGAACTGGGTGATAGATGATAGCATACATGTGGAGGTGTATTGTATTCGGTGATGTAGTTGGAGTGGGGAAAATTCATTTGAGAAAAATGAAAGCTAGTTAGCCAATAATCGGGAAGCATGCATTTCTTTCGTGTAACAAAGGGTAATGATTACTTTGAAAAAAAAACTTAATTATGGAGATTTTAACACATAGTTTATTGAATGTTTTTTTGTTTTTTTTATTATTATTTTTTTATTTATTTAAGGGGATTTCAAAACAGAATAGCACGAAATATTTAAATGTTTTAAACCAAATTCCTTTTCGACATATAATCCACTCTATCTCAAATGATTTCCATAAATGTACCTATAAATCCAAAACTTACAACTAGTTCAGTTTAAGTTTGGACAGGGCTAAAATCGATTAAATCCGCACTGATAAGAAAGTTGAAGTTTATTGAATGAATATGTACCATATGAATAATTTTGGCTTAATCTCTAAGCGTTGGGCAATTTGTCCTTTCTTTCTGAAACCGACAGAGGTAAATTAATCCTAAGTATAATGCGACGATACAAATGCACCAAAACTACCTAAAATAGCTCAAAATTATTCGAGAAAATTCCAAGATAAAAGAATAGTTCTTCCAAAAAATAAAACAAATCAAATTTAAGTAAACTTACTCGAGATACAAGAGTTAAATTGATTCCTCCTAATATGAAAATGCCATATACTACTAGCCAAATGAAATATTTCAAGGAACAGGGGACGACAAGTCTCGCTTTACGAAATCAGACACTTCTTGTCGAAAGGCTGAACCGAATCCATCTCCAATTTACGATATAAAATATCAACCCTCACTTCCACGGATGTGTTCTTGCATCCCAGTCTCAGACAAATAGCTATCATCACAAACTCATTAAAATACATAGCACGCAACCTTATCGTACATAGCCCCAAACTTCCCCAAAACACAGCTTCAAAATCCACCGCAAAGCCAGGCCAGAAGACCAAATCCCCGAGTACCAAACCACAACCGATCGTCGCGAGTATGTCCTCACCAGGTTATGTCGGAAGCCGTTCTATTTGACTTAATAATGATTTGCATTCTTCAAGAAAACCTTCCCCCCAGGAACAGCCACCAGAACTGCGCAAGGATTTGCCAAGCTGTCACCAAGAGGGACCTTCAAAGCTAAGCTAAGATCCGCGACCGTCCCATCCCATGGGTTGTCAATGGGTAACTTGACTGATTTGCGCTCCTTAAAAATAGTTCATGCCCGACACTTACTTATTTTCTTCGGCGAAAATACTTTTAAAAGGAAGGAGGTATTAAAACCCCAAATTCCCACACGGTCGAATCCACTTATGGATTCAAAAAGCTCAAATAACCGAATCAAAGACGAATGAAAAATTAAAGGAATTTATAACTTCGTTTTGAAGGAAGAGGCAACTTTTAGTGGTGAGGTGTGTATGTGTGTGTGTGGTATCGAGTTTAGACTGTTCGACGCCAAGACTTGAGGGGATATACCACCCCTCAAACGGCGTGCAGTGCGATTAATTTTATAATAAAGAATGTCAAGTCGTGGTGGTGGAGGGAAAAGCCCAGAGGACGAATAGGTTAGATTTTAAAGAAATTTTCCCTTTCACCTGAATGTCGATGAATATTAATGTGTGAGACGCCGTGGCACATTTATTTAGCATCGCTCAAACCAGGTCCCCAAGTGTTTAGAAGGGTTGCTGTTTGCAACGTGCCTACGATTTGCTTTCTTTTCGCTGCTAACGCTGATGACTAGCGATACATATTTTAAATGATTTTTGGGTACGAATTGAACGTTATTGCATTGTTGAAAATTAATAATTGCCTATCATCGCCTAGAAGCAAAATTATGAATGTTACTGAAATAGTTATTTGCAACTAAGACTTGCTTCGAAGTATGCTTTCTTTTCGCTGCTTAACGTTGATGACTAGCGATATATATTTAAAAGGATTTTTGGGTTCGAATTTGACGTTATTGCATTGTTTAAAATTAATTACTGCTTATTGCTTTTTCTTATGATTGGCTAGAGCATTGGTATCAATATTAATTGATAAGCAAAACAATATTTTTTTAAGCAAACGTAGTTTCGCCAACAGATCTAAATAAATGTGACATTAAACATTGATAACAAGTAGTTAACAGTTTCAATTCTCTCATAGCAAAATCAATTTTATTCACTTAAGTTTCGTACATCTGCATTGCTTTCACCTACAATTTTAGCTACAGAACTTATGTCTTCAGTCCTTAGCCCCACTTATCTTTTAATTTTCACAAAAACCGAGCAGATGAAGTGCAAAAATACACCACCCATTTTTCCCAGCTCCTGGCGAACAGAAATGTTTACAGTTTTATGTTACGCTTCTTAGAAAAGCATCGAATGTGTCAAAACTAGTTTCAAAGCTTAAGAAATCACTTCGTCTTGATACAGAATTACCTTCACATAAAAGTATCTGAAGAATCATTTTTTTTAAATACGACGGTATTGGATACTGAAGCCACACACCAAGCTAGAATTTATCAAGAAGAAAATAACCACTACTACTAACATCCTTATAATACAATCATTAAGCAGGACACATTTTTAAAACTGATTAATAAAAAACAAGCTGAAGTACTAAAACTGAAACTAGATTCGAAATTTAAAATATAGTCCGTAAGTGCGATAGACATTTATTACAGATTTTCAAAGTTAAGTTCGTAAATAAACGAAGAAAAAAATTGTATCTAATTTCATTGAATCAAACACCATCTTCATCAAAGTTAAAACAGATATCACCATCGAAGTTCACAGAAATAAAACATTGAATTTATTCAAAGCTCGTACAAATAAAATATATAATCGCACCGAGTTTTAGAAAAGGAACTGATTTTCAATTTACGCAATTCAAAACAACGGGTTCAGTTTAGTCAAATCGCGCAGAATTTCATCAACGAACCATACAAACGGTTCAACTCTTATCGGGAAAAAAACAAAACATTAAACACTAACCATTTACTTCATGAAAACCAATTCACTTAAAAACCTTCCATCAAGCCCCCGAAAACCGACCTAAACCCACCCCCATTTATCACAGAGACGACCCCTCCTCTGTTTGTGCCGCAGTAATCTTTGAGTGATGGCTGTCAGCAGCGAGAGACGTAAAGATGTTCCAGCCACACACAAGACAGCGCCCCCTATCCCGCATCGTGTAAAAACAAATTTCTCCACGGTAGTTGAGCAGCGCGCCATCTAGCGGACACGACGAACACTCGCGCGTGTTTCTTCTTTTGATGTGCCGATCGATGGGGATCTGACAATAGGAAGAAAGGCTTTGGGACTCGGATTTCGGTCTTTCTCCACTATCTGTCGCAAATTAGCTGTCAAACGCAGATTTCTTTTCGACTGTTTAAAAGACGAGTGCGTTTGTTTTAAAATAATTCGTAAGAGAAGGCTTGACGCGATGTGAGGTTTTAATTTGTTTTAAGCCTTTATATTTGTTGATGGTTTTGAGTGGGAAGTTGATTTTTTTTTAAAGTTGGTATTTATTAATTGGACATTTTTATTGTTGGGAATGAAATTTAAAAAAAAAAAAAGGGGGGGGGGGGAGAGGGGGTACCGTTAGCGATTTCTCACACCCTATTCCTAATATTTCCCATTACGTTAAAATGATGGCTACAATCAGTGTTACCAGACCTCGGATTTAAAATCCTTAGGTAGGCAGTTTTTCACAAGGGCATTTTGGACACAGAATACCTCGTAATATTTTATCTATCGAAATATTAATAGTATTTCAAAAGCTAATACTTACTGTAGTTTAAAAAGAACTAAGAAAACCACTATGTCCAAATATAGACCTGGTAAAAACAACAGCGTAGTATTGAAAACACTACGTTTGGCAACGCTGGCTATACTTGATAAAAAAGTGACTCCAAAATTATTCTGCGATACCATTTAGAAAATATTCTTAAATAAATAATTGAAACTTAGAAGGGAACAAATTGCTAACTCTTGAAGAGAAAAAAATTGCAATATTTTCGAATTGTAGGTAATAAATAAATTTTGTATTGTACGTAAAAAAAATGTATAGTGTAAAAAAAAAAATGAACAAATTTGTTGTGAAACATATAAGTCTCAAAAGATTAAAAAGACAAATGGCACAGTAAAAATTATATTGACAAATTAATGAAAAGTTTTCTATGTCTAAGTTGAGAATGTAATGATAAACTATTTTATCGAATAAAAGATTTACAAAATAACTTTTTAAAATGTTATTATGTATTCATGATCGTAAAAAAATACCCCCCCCCCCCCCTCCCCTTATCCCCTAAAAAAATACCTTCGAAAGTTTTGGTCCTTTCTTACAACACGAAATAATAAAATAATTTCTCGAACACATTGTCTGCCGAAATAATGCTTCAAAACAAGACATCTTTCAAAGCGAATTTACACATTTGTGTATAATATGGTAGAAAACCCGACGATAATGTGTTATTGGGTTACGAAACACTGACCATATCTTATCCTGCCACAGACTCACAAGAAAAAAGAAAATTCCCCCTTTAGCCAAGAGATCTTGCAAGGAAAAAAAATCGATGCGAATCACAAACCGAAAATTGCCGCCCTTCTCATTTGCCGCTCTTTGTTTCCCTCCACGAAATTGCGTCACGTGCCTCACTTATCCCTTTTCTGAATCTGGATTTCCCCCTTCTTTTTCCCCATTTGTAGGGAGAAAAAAAAAGGGTTGCTGCAATCGTCACCTCTCATTCCGATTTATTTCATAATTTCTTTCTTTCTTGGCGAAGATTTCGGATACTAAAAAAAAAAAGAATTGTTGAATGTTTACTAGAAATAAGTTGTGGGTCGTTAAGGTTTATAAGTAGGTATTTATAGTGGATCGGCATATTGTCTTGGTGGGGTGGAAAATATGCATAATATGTCAAGGCACCTTTTCACTAGTTTCCAGTCCTGCAAAGGTTAAAAAAGTCCTACTTGGAACAGAAGGTTCAGATCAAGCCTAAATATATTTGTCTTTGTGTGACTGTATTTTGAATTGTTTCTTAACTTTGTGGTAATTTAGCTCGTATAAAATAAAACTAACAGCTCGTTTAGGTACTTGACTAATCACTTAATATTGAGGCATATGATATATATGTTTTGAAGTAGCGAGTTAAATTGATTGTGGAAGCTTTAAAAGGTTGCATCTGTCTCCAACATGGCGTGAAAATTGTCTTTTAATCCAGATACCTTAAGATAACACCTATAAAAATGGCAACTGCAATATCTGGCAATTGTAGCTTCTTTGCTTTCGAAGAGGTGCCAGCATTTCATGACGTTCCGCGAAATTGTTCAGACATGTTCCAGTTACTTCAGAAAATTAATACTTCCTACTACATACTTTAAGACAAGCTCATTTGGCAGATGTAATCATACTCAATAAATGTTCTCATAATCTTAACAATTATTCTCAATAACTTCAATGAATATGTTCATATACTAAGCCTCATATACAATTACAATTGTTAGAACACCTGAAGAATAAACAAATAGTTACTTCAACTTATCCCGGGTAGAAAGGGCTTGCAAATTATAAATATCATGTGTTTTAAAGAAAACATTTCATTATTTTAAAAACACTACAGTGACAACATTTCATTATTTTAAAAACACTACAGTGACAACATTTCATTATTTTAAAAACACTACAATGACAACATTTCATTATTTTAAAAACACTGCAAGGGATTTAACTCATATTCTCTTCATTTGTTCTCTATTACATTACCTTGCTAACCAAACTAATACCTCTTGGATTAAATTCAGGTATAAATAAGTTTTTCCAAACTGAACAACCTCGGAAAAGACCACGGAAATTATAGACAGTCTATAATTTCGAGAATATAATTGAACATTGCGACAGTTATCCACATGTGGCATATATATAAAGGCGGGTAATATATATAAAGGCGGACTCAACGTGTACAAATCTACAATTTCGGAGTTCGGCCGATATACATTTAGCACTTTATAGCGTGCTATTTGAAGCCATTGGTTCCATACGATAACATTGTGATGTAGAATTTGCACCCATGTTGATCAA
Source organism: Linyphia triangularis (assembly GCA_963978545.1). NCBI lineage: Eukaryota > Metazoa > Arthropoda > Arachnida > Araneae > Linyphiidae > Linyphia > Linyphia triangularis. Next base: position 83,612,821 of record OZ021725.1, read on the forward strand.
GTGACGTTTCGCTTTGTAAGGATGTTTGGAAATGGACCTTGTCGAAAATAATGCGGCCGAAGTATCTGGCTCCTAACATAAGCAGATGTGAAATTCAAAATTTCTTAGGCTGATAGTTTGTTTGCGGCTAACCAAATAAACTCATCGCAAAAACTTCGAATTATACGCCCACCTATGTGATCTAGAAACTCCATCCACATCGCATTCAGCATCACCCATCTCAACCTCTCCTGAACAAACCTAAACGTCAAGAAAACCACCATGGATGCAAATCCCCAAAATGCCCTCACCAAGAAACATCCATCAACACTGGCGATTGCTTCCACAGATAATCCAGACCCCCCCCCCCCTTTCCCACATCTAACCCTCTCCCAATGACCAATCAGGGGATTCGGCGAAGGCCCACATAAAAATCATCCGGAAAAATCCCTAGCAGGACCATTTGCAGTCCGTCATTGATAGATCTGCCAGAGAATCTGCTGCCAGAAGAATCCTGCTTGGCAGTCCCAGTGGGGTGATAGGCAGTTTGGACAACAAGCCAGCTGCCCCGGTCGTAAATATAAATCTCTACACCCCCCCCCCCGGCTTTTATTGATAGCTAGGTGTGTATGTGTAGCCGGCCGATATTTCTTTCGTTCTCTGTGTGAGTATAAACCCCCCCCCCTTCAACCATTTCTTGTGATTTATAGATCCTGTCTATCTTGGCAATCTACACGGACTCATTATCAAAGGGTGCTTCGTGATGGTTGCCCCGGGCAACGCACAATCGTCAGAGCATGCGCCCTGAAAACGGCTATTTTTGTGTTGGGGGGAACTAGATTTGAGATTTTTTTTTATTATTATTTTCTTTGAACCTCCCATCTTCTTGCTCTTTGTTTCTTATTACTATTTCATTTAACGCCCTTTCTTTCGGAAGAAGCATAAGGGGTCGTATGCAAATTGAAAGGACATTGATGACATGGGTGACAGCAACTATCTCAAACTTTTGTTTTGGACGTTAGATTATTATATAGGGATATGTAAAATTGATATACAGTGTTGCATAATAATATACGATATGCTAACATATGTAAGCTTCCTTAGCTAGACTAACACTCAAATTTTAATTATGATCGAGTAATTAATTTTAAAATAATTAAAAGTTACCTGTTAAAAAAATTTCTGGAGATCCTGCCACTTTCACACTAACTCCAAAATGTAAAAACTAAAATTGTTTTCAACCGATTTTTAAAGCATAATAGTTCATGACAATACTGTTATCTTCTCTAAAAGGATATTGTCAATCTAAAACTTATTAAACTTTGGGATACAATATAAATTTTACGAAATTTTACCTTTACTTACATTCTCAGTAAGCAATTTTTAATCGAAAATCCATATTTAATACGAGCAAGTCACACAAATGCGCATATCAAAGACTACAATGCCATTTTCCGGAAAAGGTTTTTTTTTTCCATAATCAAAATCGGTATTTGTTTTTTACGATCGTAAAAACTTTCGGCAAACAGATTTTTTTTAATAAGCATTTACAAAGTGAAAATATTTTTTTTTTAATAAGTTAAACTTATTGTTTTGAAATTTTGATAAAATGGGAGAGTTGGGGATGATGTCTTATGATAGGGTAAATAGTTTACCTCGAGTTATCCATAGTAAATTTAGCCATTAGTTTTTTAGTCAATAATCAATCCCGATATAGAGACTTTTCAAATTCTTAAGGCTTTAACTCATCAATCCGTGAAAGACTGAAATTGGAGAATGTTTCCTGTGAAGTTCAACACATATCAAATACGTCGGTGAAAGACTGAGTGTTTTGTTATATTCTTTTACATTCTGACCATCACCGGTGTACGTCGTCAAGCACAGATAAGCTCTGGTGGAGGTTGAAAAGTGAAACCGAAAAGACATATAGGTGAAAAAAACACCAAATCCTTTGATCTGCCACGATCTAAATCAGGTGGTGTTGACAGTTTAAATTGTGGCAATAAATAAGATTGTATAAAGTCAATCATGTAAATAAGTAAGTTCTTTATTGGGGCAATTCTCTGCCGCACACACATGATATTTTGGCTCTTTTTTTTCTACTCGTTAACATATTAGAATTCTAAAAAATTATGATGATACTAGTAGTTATGTTTTTGTTTTATAAAATACTAGCTGGTGACAAAATTATAACGAAAAATAATTATTTTAACTATTTTAAGTATACATTTACGTGTCCCGTGCGTCAGTTGCTTAAAATAATTATTTTCAATAGTTTAAATAGTTATTTTTTAGTATAACTTTGCCACCAGCTAGCATTGTATAAAACAAAAACATAACTATTGGAATCATCAAAATTTTAGAATAGAATTCTAATTTGTTTATGAGTAGAAAAAAAGAGCCAAAATGTTCCGTGCGTCAGCCATAGAATTTTCCATTGTTATTTTCGTATCTCATTTAAAATGTACTTTTCGTTTTAAGTACAAAATGTTATTTACATGCACTGTTACATCAGCTTTCTCCTATTTGGGCATATATGATAATATGTTTAAATAATAAAGTATGATTTAAAAAAGTAAAAAAATACATTTATTTTTATTCAATATTCACCATCAATGCATAGTTAATGTCGACATTTGCCACTGCTGAAGTGAGAAATAAGGCTACTTTGCAAATATTTCGGACATATATACCAAGCTTTCATACGAGAATGCTGACATTCACCGGAGAATACCGACATTTGCCAAAATATCGGTCTTTTCACAGTAACATATTCACCAAAATAAATAAGTCATACAGCGGATCATTAACATGGCACTGTTGTCAAACATGCCTCAAATTTTAGTCTCATCAAATTCTTCCCAATCCCACAGAAATTACACCACACCGTGCAGAGAAGACGGATTCAGAATGATGCAGCAAGGAACAAGATAAAAGACATAAGGATGAGGATGCATACAATCTCCCACCACTCGCACCCACCAAACAAATGGTTGCACATTATCACTTCTCCGCCTGTTGATGACTATAATTTATAATCTTACTTTTCACTTAACTCCAGAAGAAGAAGGGGGGGGGGGGACAAAAAAAGCTTACAGGAAAGAAAGAATGCCTCGAAAAAAAAAGAAAGCTATTTATATTTAAGAACGAAACTAAAAAAAAAATAATAATCCTTAAAGGTCCCCACTCCCCACATTAGTCCAAGCATTAAGTTTTTCATCACTTTTCTACTGAACATTAAAATTTTTTCCCGGATTTAATTTCATTTTTTCACGTAACCTTACCCCACAACGCGAAATGCCCGGGTAACAAAAACGCATTCCTACTGTAGCGCTTTTTTTTTTCTTCTTCTCTCTCCTGCCTTTGCCCCTCGCAAATGCGCAATTAACCATAAATTATTAATTGTGTTTTTTCCTCTGTCTTTCCCGGCTGTTATACATATAAAAAAAAGCATCTCCCACCTTCAGCTAATGGGTCCTTCGCAGGTATGCGCTATTATTGCTAATTGTGAGCATTTTTTATGTATATTTTTTTGCTTTTTAATTCAATGTAGTTTTTTTTTTTTTTTAACACACACAAAAAAAAAAAAATTACACAGAGAGGGAAATGTCCGAGGTGCATCAACATTAAAGCATTGAGGAAACAACAAAAAAATAATATCGGATCTACTATAAAAAAACTTCCAAAAGTATGTTAAGCGATATTCTAACAAATGAAGCCAATATAGGATATTTTTTTTTCCCCTACCTTTAATAACAATTACAAAAAACGCATTTCCCCTTACCCCTTGCTGTTGCTCTTTTTATTAGTCGCTTGATGGGGAAAAGAAGAACTTAAATCGATATATTAATCGCAATTGCTTTTTTTGTTATGTACAGTTCTAAGTGAATTATTAACATGCAGGGGTTTTTGAAGAGCATAATCAGATGAGTAATTAACATTGACATTAATGTCCTAATAAATTAAAAAGAAGAAAAAGCGGGGTTCTGAGTTAGTCAGCTTCAAATTGCCTTCTGGAAAAGACTGTTAAAAAAATATGACTATACTTAATTTTGACATTGGAAATGTTAAGGTACTAAGTTATGAATAACGGGTTAACAGTGGAAAAAAAAAAGACAAGCATATAAAGTAAATGTTAACAATATTGCCATTAAAATAGCCATGAAAAAGTTTATTAAAAAAAAAAAAACATTTCAATGAATCATAGTTACCTTAGTATTATTTTTGCCATAAATATTGTATATTGGAAAAAATTAAGTCATATTAGTTAATAATTATTATTTAAAAATAACGAATAATATGACTATACTCGATTCTGACATTGGAATTGTTAGGGTACAAAGTTACAAATAACGGGTTAATAATGAAAAAAAAAAGACAAGCATCTACAGTTAAGTTAATGTTAACTATATTCCAATTAAAATAGTCATGAATCAGTTTATTAAAAAAAAAAAAAAAAAAAAAAACATTCCAATGAATCACAGTTACTTTAACATTATTTTTGCCATAAATATTGTATATTGGAAAATATTAAGTCATATTAGTTAATAATTATTATTTAAAAATAACAAATAATTTGACTACACAGAATTCTGACATTGAAAATGCTAAGGTACTAAGTTACAAATTAACGGGTTCACAGAGGGGAGAAAAAAGACAAGCATCTAAAGTTAAGTTAATGTTAACTATATTGCCATTGAAATAGTATGAAAAAGTTTATCAAAATAAAAAATAAATATTTTAATGAATCACAGTTACTTTACCATTATTTTTTTGCCGTAAGTATTGGAAATAATTAAGTTATAAAATAAATATTTAAAAATAACAAAAAAATTATTATACTTAATTCTGACATTGGAAATGTTAAGGTACCGAGTTACGAATAACGGGTTAGCAGCGAAAAGAAAGACAAGCATCTAAAGTTAAGTTAATGTTACCTATACTCCCATTAAAATAGCCAAAGAAAACTTTTCAATGAATCACCATTACTTTAGCATTATTTTTTGCCTCATTCTCACTTTAAAAAAAAATCGTATTGATTGCATGAAACGAAAGCAAAACTTAAACTTTTACAGGGTTTTTTTTTTTTTTTTTTTTTTTTTTTATAAATATATTTCTGTAATTTAAACAAAAGTAATTTTGCAAAAGTAAAAATACCTAACGTTAATATTAAAAGTTTTTAAATTTTATGAATCTCTGTGAGTTATTTAGTATTTAAAAATTGCAGAAAGCATAATATATTTTATACTTGTATATCAAAAATAAAATTTGCTAAAATTTTACAAAAATTTAAATTTTCAAAACAATTAAAAAGCGATATTTCAAGATAAAATAGTTGATCCATTGACAATATTTAAAATATATCTACTCAAAGAATTTCGAAATGATCTTTTTAATTTTTGTGTCCAAAATCCCTTTAACATTTTCAAATTAAATCTTCTAACCAGGAACTGCCTCAACGAACCCTTCCAGCTTTTAATAAAAAAAAAAAAAAAAAAAAAAAAAAGTTTCTACAATAAATATTGCATCAATTTAACTTACCCCAGACAATATTTCAGTTTAGAAGAAAGCAGTAATTTTTCACTTACCTAAAAAGAAAAAACAACATATTTTAGAACACAGCTGTTGATGCATATAGTTAAATATTAAAAAGGTACAACAAACTTTATAAATTTGTGCAGAACGCAAAGTAATAAGAAATGAATATCACCTTAATATGAATCATAAAGCCTTCACTTACAGTGAAATCAATCACTTAAGAAAAAAAAACTAAAAAAAACTACAGGTATTTTAGAAGTTAAATCAAATGCGAAAATGCGTCATACTATTATAAAGCTATACGCTTTCGAAAGCTCGTTTTGTTAACCATAAATGCATAATTTAGAAATGCATACATACATATCAAAAAGAAATTGACAGATGTCAATACGCACTCTTCATCACGAGTCTGATTTTTTTTTTAAATACCGAAAGATAGACTTCGTCATCACGAAATCGTCCAGATATTTGAGCGAGTATATCAATAAGTGACAGCATATCACGCAACGCTCTTTCTACGAAGCGGACTTTATTTTGGGAATAGCTTGCTCAATTGCTAGGGTAAGCAAAAAGGAGCTAAATTTCGAGCTTGGCAAGATAAATGAATCGTTTTTGTTCAGTGATGACTCGAGAGTGACATATAAGCTGTGATATATGTGGAAAAGGACTCGGAAGGCATTCTGATTGGTTATTCAAAAGTTGCCAAAAGACTAACTAACATGTACTTTGTTCGTCTGTTTGTCATAAAACTGTTAACGTGGTTTAAATGTGTCACAATGAAGAAATGTATGTGTTGATTATTTCTCATGTACTACAGAAGCCCAAAAATGGATCGTTTCATTGAGATAAAAGTCTCACAAAATTAAATATTAAAACATATGCCGGGATATCTTTAATTTTTTAAATTTTTATTTATACTTGAATGAGGCATATTTTTTTTTTTATTATCTCGAAAGGCAAGTAACTTGGTAGGGGTGATTTAGAAAGAAAATTCGAATAATAATAATAATAATAATTAATAAATAACATTTTGGCGTTCAAAATTGTGAAACTCCTCATTATGTTTTGGATACTTTTTTAGGAACCAATCACAGTCACTATTGTAAATTTACGGTAAACAACATAAAAGCAGATGTATATGCTTATAAGCAATATTATTATTTAAGTCTATGTTTATAAATATTATTATTTATGACTATGTTTATACATATTATTTACATATGTTATTTCTGAAAAAATAAATGGCCTATTATATAACAAAATAAGCACACATCCCACCCACCCAAGAATATATCAAAACTACAATTCAAGTAAAACTTGAAAAACCAGCCACATTAAACGTCAGACAAACTAATTTTTAATTATTTTAAAAACCACAAACAATCCACCAACTTAAATAAAAAAAAAAAAAAATAGTATTACCAGTACTAAAAACTAACGGCTATCGGTTCTCAATAACGTTAGCTATCCAAACCCACAATCGAAAAATAGATTGCCACACCAAAAACCCCCAAATATAAAATAGACATCCATTGTAGACATAGGACAATGGCCAAAAAGTACCCGGCCACTCAGTAGCTTTTAGGCATAATTGAGATAGGCAAGAACGCGCACTCCACATTTCGATTTAATGTATATGCAATGTGCCCCAAACTTCTATTATATGGATTCGGATAACCGAGAAATCCCAACCCCTATTTTTTTTTGTTTTTTTTACACCCCTCACGTGAGTTGAGGGGTTGAAAACATTCTCCCACCTTTGGATTCTTACAAAGACGAGTTTCCCGTTTTATTTTATTTGGTTTCATGCAATGTCTGTTGGGTTTCTATTATCCGGATCTGGATAATCGAGAGATCCCAACCCCTCCGAACTTTTCGTATCGCTCACTTCAGTTGTTGTGGGGGCTAGAAACATGCTCCCACCTTTTGGGTGGTTTTCGGCTTCGTAAAAAAAGGGGAGGATTCGGGTTTTATTTTGTTTGGTTATTTGGTTGGGTGTTATGCAAGTTCTTTTATTTATTTTTTATTGTTGATATGAAAACATCTGGTTAGTCTGGTGACACAGAGGAAAGATGTTATAAGGTGGGGAGAGGGGGGGGGGGATATTGTGAATTAGGCAGCAGGTGATGTGGTACTTCTTGAAGATAACATCCGAGGAATGATGACTGGTTTAAGCTGAAATACAAAAAGTTGGTTTGGGTGAGCCGACCGAATTAGGGTTTAACGGATATTTTTCGATTTTTATTTTATCTTTGAAAGACGTAGCTTGGCTTCATTTTTAACCAATCATATTGCGATGCTTGTTGAAGTTTGATAATGAATTTTTTTCCTTAGAGAATAACAACAACAACAAAAACCCGGAATCTGGAGAGATAAATTACTAATAACTATTAGTTAACTAGAGTTAAATGACTAATTTTGTGAAATGAATACGTAGTGAGCTTCAAAGAAAAACAGTCAAAAATAGTAGAAGGTTATTGTAAGTAGTATGTGTAAGTAATAGAAAAAGATAGTGCTATATAATTTAAATTGTTAAAAAAATTATGTATTGTAAAAATAAAGAAGAAATTTACACTTAACATATCCAGTTTTTTCTTACACAGACCCAAAGACAGACAATTATGTGCTCAATAACTAATTTCTCTTAAATTTTGACTTGATAAGTTTGTCTTATAAGCTCACGTTAAGTTGGCTAAAGTTTTATTCGTTTGGCACATGAGTTGCCCTTGCGCTATTAAAATTAAATCGTCCAATCAACCTATAAGCACACGATATCTGTATTTGTATCTTTTTAGAAATTATTTCGTTGAAAAGTATGAAGTTATTCGTACGAAACATCAAACACTACCCTACAAAAAGTTTTTTCATTATATTAGCAAGTAACCATCATCAATTGAAAATTATATTCAATGTTTTCTAAGAAAAACGGCTTGTAATATGACTAAACACTTTCTAAAGTCATTTAAATAAAAAGTTATTAGAGTATTGGTAAGCGTAGCTGTATTCTGAAACAACACTTTGCAACTAGAAACGTAGCTATATTCTGAAACAAGACCTTGCAAGAACGTTTTCTATCAACAACGGCTTGTAATGTGACTAAACACTTTCTAAAGCCATTTAAATAAAAAGTTATTAGAGTATTAGTAAGAGTAGCCGTATTCTGAAACAAGACCTTGCAACTAGAAACGTCGCTGTATTCTGAAACAAGACCTTGCAACTAAAAACGTAGTTGTAGTCTGAAGCAAGACCTTGCAACTAAAAACGTAGCTGTATTCTGAAACAAGACCTTGCAACTTGAAAAAAAAAAAAAAAAAAAATCTACAATTCTCGGCAAAATACAAAGGAAAGAAAATCACACGCGGAGTGTTCCATATTCTTTCGATAGCCACCCCAAAACTCAATTACAACATTCATAACATACTGGACAGACGGACGCTTCAAAGTCGTACTAATGACCTCTACGCCATATTTTATCCTCCTACTTTACCAGGCCATCCTCAGGACGAAAAGGTGTTCCTTCACACCGGTACAATGTAAAAAAAAAACCAGCAAAATAAAAAAAAAAAAAACATCCTTAAAAATTTCGCATTCGTCCGTCAGTTTGATTTATGGCGCGTAGGCCCGGGCTCTCGGACCAATCGGAGCGAGGGTAGTACGTCACGTGACCGTGCAATTGGCGGGAAATGCATTCGGTCACGCAAACCACGAGGTGATCAGACTAAATATGGGGGGATGTATCATCATGACGCAGTTTAAGATTCTAAAGCTTGTTTCGGACGCAAGTGGAAAGTTACTTTGAAAAATTGAAAAAGAACGATAAATTACTTTTGAAGAATGCAGGGCGAATGTGTTTGAAGAATGTATAAGACCGTTTATTTCTTAAGAATGTACGAAAATTTTATTTTCAATGTAGTTATGTTTTATCGTTCGATTTCAATGCATAGAAAACGGACATCTTATTTGCATCTTTTAAAGGTGAGCCAAGTTGGCAGTAAATATTATACTAATTTATGCAGTCTCAATCTTACTGATGGCGCAATATTTTACAGCCAACTTGGTTTAATTTTAGAATATGCAAGTATTTGACGCCAGAGAAGTCAAATCGTCTGCACTCTTCCTCAATGAAAATTAAAGACCGTTTGGTTATCAAATAAATAAGAATACTCATTATTTGGCAAGTTATGACATTTCAAGTCAACGGATTTAGTTCAACTGATTCAAAGTCGATTCCCCAGCAGTTAGAGCCATTTCTTTCTTTTTTTTTCTTCTTTTTTCTTTTCTTTGCCGGCAGAGGAGTGTATTCATAATCTATATTCTCTACATTCTACAAAAGAATTTAAAGTGATGTTCGATGGGGATGCCTAAACTCATTGTCGACTCTCAGGTCCATAGATTGAAAAGAAGATTCACTGGAAACAGTGGCGGGAATTATAATCGAACTCATTTTTGTACCTGACGAAAGACTGACAAATTACTTTCATCAATATGCAGTTCCGAAATACGAACCGAGCAGCTTTCTGAAAACAACGAGGGGGAAAAAAAAAATAATGAACACGAAGAGTTTCCTGCAAAAAAAGGAACACATTTAAAGCATCTTTTTTTTATTTTTTATTATTATTTCCTTCTTGCTTGATTTATTTGTTCTTTTTTTCCCCCCTTTTCCTCTCTTTTCGAGAATTCCATCCCAGATTGATGTGGACGCTTAAAAACCGTCACTTCGCAGTCACAGGAATTCTAACAATCAATCGTAATTCCTTAAAAGAACAACAGCATTTAAAAAGACGAAGGGAAAAAAAAAGCTTATAACCAGGAAGCCTAGAGGGAAGAAAAAAAAAAACGGGGAAAAAAATCAAATCAACATTTATTTCGTCTTCTGTTATTGGAGAGCTCGATTTTCCCGAATTTCTCCTGAACTTTTTTTCTACACCTTCAATATCTGTTCTTTCTTTTTTAGTATTTTTTTCCCCCTCTTATTCCATCCCAACCCAAGTGTTCTTTATTTTCAGACGACTTTTCCAATTACCGAAAATTGAATAATTTGATAATTAGTGGAGTTTCAAAGAAGGAGCAGACGATAATTAGTGGGCATTAATTTAAAGACAAGAAATCGTCAAAATGTCTCCGAAAGAATTGAGGAAATTATTTCTTTTTACCAAAACTTTTTTTTTATGTATATATATAATCCAGACATAGTAGAAATACTAATGGCAACATTTACTTGATGAATATCATCAAATATGTAACAGTAAGTTGAGCTATAGAAAAAGCCTTAGTGTAAATTCCGAATGAAAAATTCAGTTCAATCATTTTTTTTTTACATTTTTTTTTATCTACTTTATGCTTAGTTTATAAGCAGAAATTTTTCAGTGACTTTCTATTAAAAAAACTTTATATGGATTAGAAGTTAAAAAAATATCCAAATCTTTCAATTAGAATCATGACGATACCGTTTAATTAGTAAATAGAAAAAAAAAAGAAGAAAAAAAAAATCAAATATATAGAAGACATATGTATTACGACGTATAAGTATGGTTGCTTTTTACCAAAGATGAATAATATAAGGTTAACCGGATAATTTTCAAACAATGAACATTTTCTTTATGTTTTCAATCACAGATGACAGATAAGACAACTAATAAAAATTCACATTTCGTAAAAAAAAAAAAAAAAAAAAAAAAAAATTACATTTAAATTTAAAAGATTTTTTTTTTCGATCGCCTTGAAATTAGCAATTAGAATTACTTGTAAACATAAATAAGCAGTTATCAGAAAACAAATTTTTTTTCATGATTCGAACATACTCTATTTATTGGTATTCCGCAAAAGCGACTTTTTATTAACAGCAACATCCGCCAAAATTTGATAGAAAGCATCGTCATCGACAGTGGTTTTGAAAGACACACAGATGGGTTTTCAGGACCCCAAATTCACACCAGTTTTGTCTATTGACAAATTCATTCAAATGAAAATGGATCTTATCGATAAACCATATGCAACCATCATCAAATTTACCCCCATTTGTCAATTTTACAAACCAGTATATTTAAAAAAAAAATTCCCTACCTGTCTAGCCAACATCTCACTTGTTTCTTATTTCCGTTCCTTACTGTTTCGCTGTTATGTCATTTTCAAAGTTAGAGATTGATTTCTTTCTGAAAAACTTTGTAGCGGTACTCTACTTTTCAATTTTTTTTTTTTTTTTAATAAAAACGAACAGATTTAGTTCAAATTCTTTTGCTAAATTGTGTTATTTAAAATAACCCAGGTGATTGTCAATATTTATTTACTACGAGGTGGTTGAATTACTTTTTAGTTACATTCTAGTTTCTATTTAAATTACGTAATCTAAAAAAAGATAGTGACATCAATGCAACATCTTGGCTTCCTCTCTATTAGCCTTGAAAAGTAGTGAAAACACCTTTACAGAACAAGTTACCCACACATCAATTTTTTTATATTTTTTTTTAGTCTATCAGTCAAGAAATAACTCAAAAGTTTATAGTAATATGCTCGGAGACGTTACAGTTAACTGCTATGATCTGGAAAAATTGAAAAGTGCATTGTGATTGGGCAATGGGATATGAAAATTAGGAATTGTTTTTAAAGGCGCACTGCATATGTTGCCGAACACTGTTAAACATTTTGTTCCACCTTGCACCAAAAATTGGCTCCCACTTAGCTGCAACCAACATTTGGTGCTTAGTTTCACGATTTAACGGTGCTTACGGTCTGAGATAGCACTATTAAATCGTGCAACTAAGCACCAAAAGTTGGTTGCAGCTAAATGGGAAAAAAATTTTGGTTCAAGGTGGAACCAAAATTTTTAACAATGAACGACGAAATTCCACGCCAAATAACAAGTTGCGCATGATCGACGAAAAATTTTAACGGTGAAACTTACAATCAGGTATTTTTAATACCTGATAGTGAAAGTATTTTAATTTATAGTAATGAAACTGTAAACAAGAATCTTAAATTGAATAATTTGTTTCTATTGTCAAGTCAAGGGTTTTCTTGCATATAGAGTATAAATGTAGGATCGAATCATTTACAGATTATCACTATTTGGACAATCATAAGCTTCATTAGCTTGTAATCATAAGCTTCTTAAGCTTGTAATCATAAGCTACATAAGCGTCTAGATTGAAGCTTATGAACACTGTTAAAAAAAACAAGTTGGATTGCGACTCTAATGTGATAGGATTTTTTTATCGAACATATATTTTAAATAATTACAACCTATTTCCTAACATCACAAAAATTACATTAAAAACTATATTACCATCATAAAAAAATATATTTGCAAGTATATCGGTCATGTGAAGAAAATGGGGGGGGGGCTGTGCATTTGCGAATGGTATGTGACAACTCTATCAGACGAATGAAACAATCGCCATCGGGTCTACTTATTTCTAAAAGAGTCTTTGAAGGGGGGTTAAAACTGAACTTGGACTTACACCAGTCCACTACCATGTCTTCCAACAGGCTACATATCGCTAAAATTTAACCAAAACACGATTTAAAAACCAGATCAAACACCTCACACCTCACAATCGAAGAATTTGTGGGAGAGGGGGTACAGAAAACGGACATACAAGAGAGAGAAAAAAAAAGGAAAAACAATGGAGCTGTAAAAATCCGGTTTTCATCCCGATTCCGGGGACGAGTCATAAAAGAAAAGAAAAAGCCGATATATAGCATTTGGTGCTCCCCCCTCCCCTTCAAAGGCCATTTACTTTGAAAGTGTGTATTGCTCGACAAGGAGGGGGATAAAATCTAGCCCTTGGCTCGGGGGGTTGACAGATGATCCATCTAGATGCTTGAAATGAAGAGCCTGGTTGCCATATTTGGCGGAAAGTATCGTATCCGGAAATATCGGCCATTGTTTTCTCCCTTCACCAGAACAAACTCAAGATGAGTGGATAAAAGATAGTCTTTTACTGGTACAATGAGCGGTGTGGATAGTTTAAAATATACATTGAAAATTAGGTGAATTTACTTGCTTGTTTAGGACTTAAATTATTGCGTCGTAACTGTTTTTTTTTTTTTTTTTTTTTTTTTTTTTTTTGACTTTTTTTTTACAAAACCAAAATTTATATTTGATGTGCCCAAATTAACGGAAAGACGCTTATTGTGTTATTTCTTTAAAATAAAAAAAATCAAAAGTAGACCAAATTTTGTAAGAAGTTGTGACAGCATTCAGTAGATGGTAGTATTACAGGAAAGATAACATCGCAATTATTTCAGCACGTTTAAGAAACTCAAAACCCTTAGTGCATTGAAATTTTGTATTCAAAAATACAAACAAGCATAACAAAGTTCATGACAATAGAAACATCACCTAATCACGCTTAATATCAAACGGGAAAATGGTCTGATCTTGTTAGGTATATTTTGGGACACCCTGTATCATAAACAACGGTTTACATTATCAGTGGCGTATCTAGATACATCGTTTCGGGGAGAGGGACGAGACTTCCTTATTATTTTTTTAAGTATATTGATTTTTGATTGTTTGATGAAAGTGAAATAGCATAACTGTTTTTTTGTTTTTGTTTTTATTAATAAATGTAGAACAAATTAAGCAAAGAGCTACGTAATTTTTTTAAGAAATACTCAACTTACTAATTACTTGTTTACGATAAGTCCAACTTTCTAGCTTTCTTTCTTAAAATTTTATCTAGAACCATGTCATCAGATATTTTTTTATCTCTGTGAACGGACAAAAGTTCCAGTCGTTTTAGCCTTGTTTCGCTCATAGAATATCTTAAATAGGATTTTAATAGTAAAATTGAAAAGCTTCTTATAGCAGTTGCGATTGAAACTGTCAGAATACACAAATTCTTTTAATGTTGACGTACATTCGGAAAGGCATCTACAGAACATTCCGCGAAAGCACCAATGGTAGTAGAAGGCCATTCTAAAAAGATTTAGTGATAATTTTAAAGAATTTAGGAATATTTCTTTTAAAGTTGGCATAGGCTCCTAATACAGACATTCTTTTTAGAGCATATTTCAATACCAGAAAAATCACTAAAATTGAATAATTAATTAGTAAAATCTTTGAAAAGATTTTCTCTTCTGGAAGATTTTTCTTTTTTCTTTTTTGAGTATTTTGGAGGAAAATCGAAGAAATTTCGAGGTTTTTAATATTTTTTTTTTAGAAATTATAGAAAAATTTAAGTAAAATTTCAGGAATTTTAGGGAAGAACAAAAATTTAAGGAACATTAGGAATTTTAGGGCGAATGCGACCCCTGCTTTCTGATTCGACGATGTCTTGTAAACCACACAAATCGCTCACATAAAATTTTACCAGATATTCTATTGCAGAAAATTCTGCACTGTCTGTGTTCATTGGCATCAGCTTCTAGAATGTCTTCAAATTTTTCAAAAAAAAAATAAAAAACATCATTAACAATTAGAAAATAACTCCAACTTCGGAAATTTAACGCGATTTTTTGTGAATTTTCGAGGGGGTGGGGAACTGCAGCCCTATCAACCCCCTTCTGTATACGTCACTGTACCTTATGTTGCATTGATGACATAATTAAGATAAACCAACACCCTGGATTCCAAATGTCAAGGGATCTGGTATTTGGCGCGCTTTTCCTAAATAAAAAGAGTGCAACCCCTTTTATAGAGTAAACCAAGAGAAGTAGAAATAGAAGAAGGAGGAAGACCCGATATCTATCAAAGGCAGGCTGATCGGTCTAACGGCCTCCGTGGGACAAAATCGCCACACTGGCCCCCCTCCTAATACCTCCATTTCCGCCTCTTTATTGGGAAGAGGGGAAGAGTCTGTATTTTCCCTAAGAGATAGGGACAAATGGCGAAGGTTGGGGAATTTGTTTCTGTATATTCACCCTATTTTGTACACAGTCTTTTTTGTTGGAATGCTCTAATTCAGTGGTAACTGATTTAAATAAAGAATACACTTTATTTATTGAACTGTATTTGTAGGGGAAAAGCAACGCCCTTGTAAGACGTAATGATTTATGAAAACACAGCGAGAGTTTCCTTTTAACATAGACTACACTGCTTCCGTAAGTAGCCTGCAGATTTCAGATTGATTAGAAGATTGATTTTTTTTACGAAACTTATATCGCCAAATCTTAATTTTGGCTTTTTTTCTTCTCAAAAAAGACCCACGTTAGAACTATCGCAAAAAAACTAAATCGCTAAACTGGCCACTTTTTCAGAATGTATGATGAAAATGTTAAAAAGGGAAATAACATCAATCCACATCAGTATAATAGAGTAATTGAAAGTTGTGCGATGTTTCACACCCTTAGTTTTTTTTTTTTTTTTTTTTTTTTTTTTTTTTTTTTTTTTTTAAAGATTCACAGTTAGATATTGCATAAGACTTCTAGGATCTCATTTGCGTGTCTAAATTAAGATTTTCTTCTTTCTATAGTGCTTACTAATTAAAATTCTTAACTACTTCTGATTTTTTTTTAAACTTTCGATTTTCAAAAGCGGTTTTCAATGTGCTATTGTATGTAATTCCTGTAATCAGTAGACGGGAATCCAACTTATATCCCCTACGTAAGATGTCTTGGAACCTAATTCTGTAACTAAACAAATGTTGGATATATCCTAAAATAATATTTCAAACTGAAATCTCCGACTTAGGGCCTTATTATACAGAGCCACTCGAGTGGCGAAAGCACGCCACACCTTCAGTCGCTCAGAGGAGCCACTCGAAGCGAAACATGAATTCCTATGGAGCTTATAATACTGAGACACTATACTGTGGCGAACGTGCGCCACAGGAGTGGCTCTGTATAATAAGAGCCTTAGAATTGTAAAAAGTCTTAGTAGAGGTATAAGAACCAATGGGGAAAAAAGATCAGATCTAGGGAAAAACGGCATAGGTTAAATTCCCTATTGCAGGGATGCTGGCCACGTACCATCCCCTACTGAATGAGAAGAAAGAGTTTTGATATGACTGATCACGTGTGATGGATCGTCCAATGAGACGGCCGCACAAAAGATTCGGAAATGGACCTGAAGGGGAGCTGATTCTAATCTAATGTCCTAACCCCTTTCATCTCCCCCCCCCTTCCCATCATTCACAATGGAAGCGTCCACTG
Organism: Linyphia triangularis; assembly: GCA_963978545.1. Taxonomy (NCBI): domain Eukaryota; kingdom Metazoa; phylum Arthropoda; class Arachnida; order Araneae; family Linyphiidae; genus Linyphia; species Linyphia triangularis. Next base: position 83,629,432 of record OZ021725.1, read on the forward strand.
GACAATAAAAATAAATAGACAGGAATATTTCACATTCAAGCTGGTTGTAAAACATTTTTCCAGCTGAAACAACTACGATATCAGTCTTAAACATCGTTTTGACATTTGGACTGCTGAGGAATAGTTGAAATTTCATGAAAGTGAGCTACTGTGGGAGGACTTTTAAGGGGAAGTGAATCGCATTTGACAACCGAATCGGAGAAAACCCGGGAAAAATTCCAAGCAGACGCAATACATTAAGATAATCACCATCGTGTCTACTAATTTCCGAGAACAGATTTTTCAAATCACCAATATTGATAACTTCATGTCAAATAATAAGGTGCTAGCACCACACTGAAATGTGCAAAAAGAAGAAATAAAACATGGAACTGTCTTTGGAAGAAACCAGAAGCCAAGTCTTCAATACCTGAATATCGAATTGTGAGTACTAGCCTTCTGAAAGACCGACATTTATAGACAATATACTTTCAAAGTGACGTCACTGTCGTGAATCGAACCAAGGGCCTTGAGCTAGCAACCTAACAGCTGAGTAACTACCATCATTAGAAGAATATTTTAACTATTTCTTGCCCGACTTTAAGTTAATCACCAACTATAAAATTTTGAAGAGTTACTTCCTTACAAAAAAATAAAATAAAAATTAAACAAATAACCTCCTTTATTCAGTTAGAAAAAAACCGCAAAGGAGAAAAAAAAAAAAAAAAAGAGTCAAAAACGCCATCAACTCAAAAAGCAATAGAACTCCAATACTCCAGCCATTTCAGTTAAACAAATTCCTAAATGAAAAGACTATTTGCTACAACACAAGATCAAAGGACAATCCGCTTTTTCTTTATTATTATAAATATCATTTATAAATGCATAAAGCAATAAGAAATACAATAAAAGGTAGTTTGAAAAGATTTAAACAAATGAAAGAATATTGTCAAGCAAAACGGTTTTTCAAAAGTTCATCCTGATTAAATGACAAACTTTATTAATAACCGCGAGACGATGAGATAAGAAAAAGCACTTTTTCGAGGAAGAAATATTTTTTGAAGTATGTAAAGAAGTAGCTACAGACAATTCGCGCGGAAACTTAATCGGTTAAATATTTCTAGTCAAGTTTATTATATTGTTCAAAATATATAAGCTCGTAAAGAATGTTTAGTTTGTTATTTATCTTATGAGTGTATCTAATAACTTATTTTTATTGAAATTTGATGTAAAAGAAAACTAATTTAAATTTTCATTGGAAATTTTTTTTTGTGTGTGTAATATTTTATTGATGAAAACGAAAATATTGGAATTCATTTTTTTCCCTTCTAATTTATAATTTTAATTTGTGTTTTTCAACAAAAAATAATAATAATATTTTTAGCAATTTTTTTATAAATAGTGGGATAAAAGTTATAGTTTATTAAAAGTTTTATGGAAAATTTTCTATAATTTTGATAAAAATATTAAAATTGCGATTAAATTTTTTATACACGAAATCAGAAGTGACCTACGTACTGTTTAACCTTTTTCAAATCCTCTATATTAATTTCAATTTAGTGTGTATGTTTGTTGATGGCGGGCAAATCTGTAGGGGCCTAATTAACATCCTTTCCATCATCCAATCGGGCTGAAACTTGTCGGATAGATTCGATGACAATGCATTCTATCAAATTTTGGGACAACTGTCACTAATAATTCGAATACTATTAATTCAACTTGCTGTCATCCAATCGCGCTAAAATAGCATTTAACCGACAATTGAAGAACTCTTTCCTGTTGCCAAAATTGTTTTAATAAATAATAAAAAAAATTGTAATCAGAATAAATAAAAGATATTTGTATGTAAGTGAGTGAATAACTTCACGTTCATTTTTATTAAATAAATTTTGAAAACTAGTTTGCAGCACATTTTGCTGATAGAAATGTTTTGATATTTACTAAGATACTGACTTTACTGATAAACACTAAGCACGCGCTGTTTGCAGAATCGGCCGTGTGTTAATGGATATAGAATTGACAATGCAAATAAAAGATTTATATTAAAAAACTTTGTTTTTATGGGTTATATTATTTATTTTTAAAATTAGGGTTTTGTGCTTTTTATATATTTGTAGATGATGTCTCATCAAACCAATTTGCCATGTAGTACACAATCATGACATTTATCCAAGTAAAGACGTTTTTAAAAGAAAAATAAGATCCACTCTCCTTTAGAGGTTTATCTTAAGTATTTCAATCCTTTTATAAACTCAAACAAATTCAAATCTACACTCCATTAAAATGATCACTGAAATATTTTTTTAGGCACACCTTTCAGAGTGTAACGTTACCTCACTTATCCCTAGTAGAAACGCAAGAAAATCTCACCATAATTACTAAATCTGATCAGAAACTAAATCTCAAAACAAATCCAAGGATTAAATATTGATAAAATAAGGTGGATTCAAAGATTTATACAGCGGAAAGAAGAAATTGAGTGAACTCGCAATGCGAAACTCAACTTAAGAAAGTCAGAAAATTTGCGATGCTTTCTGCTTGTTGAGATCTAATGTTTCTACACTTATCCGACTTTTCTTTATTTCTAAGAACAAAAATAATATTTGTATAAAGAAAGCAACATCCTCCACTATAATTGATACTCAAATATACCTCGTTCTAAAATATGCATATTTCTTTCCCGCCATACTTTTTTTTTTCCCAATATCAACTTACCCTAGACGAGCTAATGCACCAGATGTAGAAGATAGAAAATACTTTTCGATAGACTCATAATAATGGCGACGACAAACGATGGGTACAGGATTAGAATGAATTGGAAATAAAGAGTTAAAGCAAAAGATTTTTCTTAAAAAAAAAAATCTTCTCTCTATATGATATCTCCCTATTCGATTGTGATCTGGATTCTTCGAATCTACCAGAGGCTTCTCGATATTTTATTAACATTTGGAGACAAAACTTAAAGAGTTGGGTAGGGTGAAAAAGTAAATAGCCACCCTGAGATAAAAACAGTAACGAGTGCTGCTACTATGTGAAATATAATGAGCCTGAGAAGATATCTGGAAGAGATTTTTCCTCGATGTTATTATTTCTCGTTGCTCCCACTTTCCTAGCATTAAGAAATCTCGCGATTGAGATTTATATTGCACTTACGGGAGTATGCGAAAATTTGACGAAGACAGTTTTTAAAACTAATGGCCTATTGTTATTTCTTAGCAGCAGATACAAGTTTGTAACTTTTTCTTCAGCCCTTTTGCTTTTATTTGAGTCGAAACGATTGGTAATTGTGTTCCATATGAATGCAAAGATATTCTTTCTTCCCGATTAGGGACAACTTTTTTTTTTTTCATTACCTTCTGGCGAACGTGGAACAGAAGTTGGAATTGCTCAAAATATTATTTGCAGAGAGCGATTTTCGTTTTGAATTTTTGATAGTAGTTATAACGATTTGAAAATTACTATACTACAAGAAAAAAGAGAAATATATACATATATATTTTAAATAAGCTTTCTTTGGCTGTATACATTTGCGATACTGCATCAGACAGCACGTTCTACTGTCCTAGTTGGCAAGTCACGTATGGGCGATGTAAGTAACTGTCGCCTATAAATAAAAATGAAGAAAACTAAATTGATAAGCACGTGTATGCTTAGTAATTGGATGTTAACTCCCGTGAGAAAGTATTTCTTTAGTATGAAGTGTGATATGATATTTCTATAGCTACCAAGATAACACAGTTCAAGAGATTACTTTAAAGTATTGGCTAGACTTCGTGGAGTAAAATGTATAACTTCCAAGTTGTCAATATTGCACATATTAGGGCATTAACGGTTTTATTGATCAATATTGACCAATATAGAAAAGAAGAAATCATCGGTATAAAAAATTTAGAGTGATATGCACGATAGAGTTGAATTCTATAACTAAGTTTCGCAAATGGTCCTAAAGTTACAAATAGTAAATTTGTTGAAAAGAATCGTAAATAGTCGAAGTAATTTATTTTTAAATTAATATTGGTGTTTTTGTGTCGAATTCTCTCGTCCTAAAGTTGTACAAAATTAATTTATTCCAAAGACATTGTTGATGTTTAAAAAATTGTTTGACGTTGAAATGATATTGGTGTTGAAAATACATTGCTGGATGTGGAAAATACATTGTTGATATGGAAAAGACATTCTTGATGTTGAAAAGACATTGTTGGGGAAAAGGCATTGATGATGTTGAAAAGGCATTGATGATGTTGAATAGACATTGTTGATATGAAAAGACACTGTTGATAGAAAAGACACTGTTGATGTTGAAAAGATATAGTAGATATGGAAAAGACATTCTTGATGTTGAAATAAAATATTGTTAGTTAAAAAACATTATTGATATTGAAAAGACATTGTTGATGTTGAAAAGACATGGTTGATGTTGGAAAGACATTGCTGATGTTGAAAAGAGTGGTGAAGTCCATGACGCTTTGATAAGAAATGGCCACCATTTGATCCTTTCTGCCCCTTTTTTTCATATGAGAAGCGAAATGAGAAAGTCTACTTATACAGAAGTTTGTTACTATTTTTGGTAACCCATAACAGCTATACTTTTTACAAAAGTACATCTCTTTGCAAAGTAGATTTAAATCATCCGACTACCCACTGTGGTGAGCACTTCGTAGTTGCCTGACTTTTATCGAAATACAAACGCTTAATGATCAGCGAATTTCGGTCACTTAACCATAAAAACAAACAACAAGAAAAAACACACACAAAGAACCGAACCGCTGCCTGCCTTCAAAGTGCTTTTTATTAACAGAGGCATTGTTAAGTATTTAATTTGTAGTTCGCGCTTCTTGACGCAAAGTAAGATTTACACGGTTCAAGTGAAACCTAATTAGCGGTATCTGGGCAGTTTATTTGTACTAAGGGGTGATTGAAGAGTGGGAACATGGCAAGAACTTACAGCTCCCACTAAAGAAAAGTAAAGGTATCTTGAACGTCGGTGTATTTCAAAAAGAACCGTCCTAGGGAAGAAGATTTTTGTTGTTTTCTCAAAAGAATGCCGCAGCAACCACATCGGTGACTACTGATTGATTAGTGAAGAAACAAGGAGAGCGGTAATGGCTTCTAGGGTCACTGCCAGAAAAGCCAGCTTCGATTTTTATCTTCTTGAAGGATGGGGACGAAGAGGAGAACCTTACCCGTTGTTTTGCTGTGATCGATGGTGGATTTATTGAAATGGATTAAGTAAATTACAGATAATAGATCAAAACACTGTTTTTTTTTTCTCTTCCCCCTTTTCTTATAACAATAAGGCTTTACGATGAATTAAACTAATACAGAATCAGTATTTTAATAGAATTGTTTTGAATGCAAGTTAGCGGTTAGCTTTCAAAACTTCCAAATTTGAAAGGAAAGTAATTGAATTAAAGTTTTATCGTTCTACAAATTTATCCATAGAATTAGACATAATTTTTATTGTGTTATTTAAAACTTTCCAGTCTGTAATTTAGTTAGTTTAACTTTAATACGTAATTTTAACTTGTACACCTTAACGTTACCAGAAGAAGTGTTCCCAACGTAACTAAATTTTGAAAATATAAGCTATGGAAATTAATAAGTGAGTTTATAAGCAACACATAGATTTCAAATTCAGCTGTTATTAATATTACGATTTGAGCTAAAACTGAGTAGTTTAAAGTTATATAGTTAGATAAAATTAGAACATGTTTTTTTTTTTTTTTTTTTTTTTTTTTTTTTAAATAATTACTATATGATACTGTGTCCATAAGGGCACATCAAACCGTTCCTGATTTTATTATTAAAATTAAATTTGTATAAATAATTATAAAAATTTTAATATTTAATTGAAATGTTTAAAAGATTAAAATATTTATTAATACCAATTTAAATTATTTTATTAATTCTTTATTATTAGAACTAAATGAATTAACAAAGAATTGTATAATAAAAAAAAATTGGTATTATACATATTATATTTTAAACAGTTTCTCAAAAAAGTTTATTAAATATTTTATTTACATTATTATTATAAATGGGATTATTTCTATTAATAACATATAAAATTGTTTTATTATTAATCTTAATTCTATTTTTATCATTAAAATTAAGGAATAATTATAATTATTAATATACTAATTATAAGTTTATAATTTGACATGTAAAATTAGACTCATATCTCGAACGTAAATTTGAATGTGGAAAAAACAAAAGACGGGTTTCCATTTTTTTTCAAAAACTACAAAATATACTTTCTATCCTCATTGAGACTTAAAGCGAATACCACTTATTCATTTTACATTCATTCTTTAATTTTAAATAAGGTACACTAAAATATTTCAATTTCAATAAAAAATAACTCAATTTTTAAACTTTTGAATAAACTTTGAATCTTGTCTGGTTTTGTCAAATTGAAATAAAACTAGCCACCTCAGATATCCAGCTAATATCCCAAGTAAACTATCAACAAACAAACTCCAAAAGAATAAAAACAATTCCTCTAAGCAATTACTTAGAGGGATCACCTTTTTGGAAGTTCCTCAGAATTATATATTGTATTTTACTGTTGAGAGATAAGATTCCTTAGATGTCCTCAACGTGCTTAAATTGTGATAATCTTTTTTCTATAGTGCTGTCATCTACCTTATACTGTCGCAACTTCCTAATTTTTAAAAAAAAATATTTCTCATATTTTTAAACTTGGATTTTCAAACAAATAACACAATGAACAATTATAAATCAGCTATTTGTCAGATTCTGATATTCTTTACCTTTAATCTGGTCAATCAATTTTGGTTTTATATAAAATGAGAAAGGATTGTCAAAAATTAAAAACTTATCTAGAAATATTGTCTTCTATGCATTGAGACAGGCTTACTTAAGCTCATTGGATACGCTACAACAATGTGTGAACCGGTTTTAAAACGCCTCGATTGGCTGATTGGAACGATGTGTTTTAGATTCGTTAAAACTCTTATAGTATCAGTGTTTAGGAAAGTAAAATATTAATCAAAATTTAAACTTAATTGCGCTTATTTTCTTTTTGTTATCACCATATATTCAAGTTTAATAAAAAACTATATGCGCAAGTTATCAATGTTACTATAAACGTTGTGTTTTGTCCGGAACTATATTTTTAAGCGGAAGGATATTTTTAAGCGGAAGGATCCACCCTACAGCGTATACTCAAGACTCGAGTAATGTTGCCTCGAGGTATAATACAGAATAACACAGAAATAATAAATACTATTTCCACAAACCACACCCTAAAATAAAATAAAAGTTTGTCTATGGCTCAGAACTCTGTCAATAGCAACTCCCAACGTCAAAGGAAGATTGACAGATGCTGAATCTGGACCGGACGCCTTACATCAAGTCTTACTTTTTTTTATTATCATCTTCATCATCCCTACTTCTTTTTCTATCCACCGATATAGAGAAACAGAATAGACAGAAGAACTAGAAGATGGAGAATAGACAGAAGGATGACCAGGGTCGTCCCATGTCCTCCTCCTAATGGCGACCTATTCATCTTGTGACTAGGCCTGTGTAACTGACAGCTGTCAGCGGAGAGAAAATAAGTATAAGGGGAAAGTATAAGGAAAGAGGGAAAAAATACTTTAAGGGGTTGTTTAAGTGATTTATGGAGAATTACTGTTTTAGTAGTGGAGAAAGAGTTATTATAATTATGGTAGCAGAGGAGAAAGTTTCGTTTTGGCGATGATTTTTTTTCTTTTTTCTAATTGATGCAGAGATGACTCTTCATTCTTCTCTGGATTATATAATTAGTGATGAGTAAATGAGCAAAAAGCGCGGATGGTAACAAATGGTGGGTATGCAGGGATAAGTATGTAGAAGGGGATGAATTGTGAGGTGGTAATTATTGAAGGAGTTGGTGGTGTGTTGTTTGTTGGAGGGGGGGGGGGGATGTTTTCTTGTAGGGGAAAAAGTGGGATTAATGGTGCATTATGATTTTGAAGAAAAAAATAATTTAGTTTCTTTTATTAAAAGAAATGTTAAGGGGAATGGTGAAAATAAGAAGTTCCTGTAGAGGAAAATACAACTTGTGAAATTGTTAGTAGAGGTACTGTGATTCATGGTAATGTATAATGCGTACTAGACTGAGAGGCAACTGCAATTTTTGGACCCCATCGAACATCATTCTGAATTTTTTATAGAAATTGGAGAAAAGTGAGTAGAATACGAATCCACTGCCGTGGCAAAAATGGCCGAAACTGGTCAAAAATCGACTATAATAAGTTGAACTAAATCCAATTGCCAAATGTGCCATAACTTGCTAAATAATGAGCAATTTTTTTTTTTTTTTTTTTTTTTTGATTTGGTAGCCCTCACACTTTAATTTTCAATTAAGAAGGTTGCAGACGATTCGGATGTGTGGCTATGGCTAACTTGCATCTTTCACAAATGAGACAAATTGGCAAGAAACATTACGTCACTGATGACGTAACTGATGTCGCCGATTTGGCTTACTTTTAAAAGATACAAGTTTTCCGAGCCAGAGATCAGAAATCGTTTGCGCTTTTTCTCATTGAAAATCAAAATGCAGTGGGGTTGCCAGACGAAAAAGTTAGTTCTCTTTTTGGCAAGTTATGACATACTTGGCAATCGGATTTTAGTTCAACGGCTCAACAATTTCGTCAAAATTTTTTACATTATATTTGCAATATATTTTACTTTCGAAATAAGTAAGAAACAAAAAATCGATTTTTACTTCCCAAGTTACCAGACTACAACCTTAAGTCCTAATATCAAGTGACTTCTTAAAATTATAAAAATACTGAAATATTTTACCAATGTGAATATTAACAGATTCTAAAATTCATATTTTGATATTCCCTATTTATAACTATTCCAACTAAATTAGAGTAAGAAAATATGCTTTAGCAAAAGTTCGTAATCTCAAAAGTCTCAATTGTCTTTTTTTATCAAAGTTGCCTGTAACAATAATCAAAGATTTTATCTAATAAATAAGCTCAATGTTATTAAACTTTCAAATCGTCTAAAAAAATTGAAATTCTTGAAATTTTAAAATAAACCTCCCAAATCTCCTAGCAATAGCATCGTGATTTTAAAAGTTACATACTTTTACCACCCCATAAATATATCCAAACAATTTCTATTATCCCAAAAAGGAATAAATATTGCATAAAACGTAAGAACTTTTTTCTGATATATAAACAGGAATATTAAAATATTGAATTAAAAAATAAAATTAAATTAAAGATTTGTCCAACAAGGGACAACTGAAACTGAAAAATTGCTTAATTTTGATATGCTAATAGCTTCACTTAATTATATCTTCGAATGTTCACTACTATTATTATTGTTGTTAAATATGGTAAATAATTTAATAAAATTTGGAAGCAATACTTTGTTATGTATAAGTCAAAATCAAAATTATACATGAATAAATTTTCCTTATTTGGGTACGGAATAGAATTTCAAGCAGGAATAATTATTTAAAAAAAAAAAACTTTATAATACGTAACCCTTAAAATGTTAAATACGGGCTCTACCTAAAAAAGATTAGTACAAATAAAATTTCGGTCTAAAGATGAAATGTCAGTTTGACCATTCTCATAAACGTAAAGTTTAATTATTATTTTTTTTGGGGGGTGGGGGGGGGGCGCAATATCTGCTACAGTATTACTTCAAAATTAGAAGGGAAAATAAGTAGTAGATTTTTAATTATTAATTTCTTTTTATAAGCTAACTAATAAAAACTTTTATAATTGTAACAAAAAATCTTTACTTACTTTCCTTTAAAATTGTGGTTAAAATCTTTGATTACTATTGTTACACACAGTATATAAATTTATATTTTTCAAAAATATATTTCGCAAAAATTGGGACCAAAAAAAAAAAAAATTAAGCATTAGGCCTATGTAAAAAGGACGAACAGATGATCATTTTTGATACATAATCCTTATTTTTAAAAGTTTTTTTTAGGAAGAATACATATTTAATAACGCGAAATGTCCCATATTATAAGAAATCATTAAAAAGATTTTTATGACAGATAATTATCTTGCTAAATAAGCATTAACCCATTATAAACGGTTGGTAAGAAAACTGGCCAATCGACCTTTTGGTATTTTTCTTTGTTGATAAATTACGATTGTGGTTTTTCCAAAAAATCAGAAAAATTCAAAATATACTTTAAATGATCTAAATAAACAAGGTATAGGATAAAAAGTCATTGTTTGTAACTATTTTTAAAGTCGTCTTTAATGGGTTAAAATCGGCTCACTACCGTCAGAGAAATGATTCCACGAAGAAACGACAAAATTGAGACGTTGCTCAATATAGAAAAAAACAAAACAAAGTCAAGTTCATAAACCTTTTTGTCCGATCAAAACTAAACTGATACCAGTTATTAACCCCCCCCCCCCCCCAAAAAAAAGGGGGGGGGGGTGGAGGGGCGATGAACCAGCGTCACAGTGCAGAGAAAGCAACTTCACAAACCTCCTACTCACTTTCTATACAATCCCCTCCACAAGCCGATACAGAGTAAATAAAATCGGGCTCTTCAAAAAACACACATAAAAAATAAAACATGAAGATAAAAAAAAAAAGACCAGAAAAGCCAAGAAGGAAGAAGGGACTCCATGGCGTGTACAAGATGAAATCTTTCTCGGGGTCTAACCAAACGATTTGACGGAGAAGGGGATGGGGGGGGGGGAGTGTTCGAATCGTTGTTTCTCGTCTGCATTAGAATGCGGGCAACCCTCCTCCCTTCTTTTCTCCCTTTGTTGGTATTCGATTGACATTCGGGTGACCCGTTGCCATCTCAGGTTGACAAGGTGTGTGAAGAGGGTTTTTTCTTGTCTTTCCTGTCACCACTGAACTTGTGCCAAACATTTTATTCATTGGGGAACGTGAATTTGGATTTTTGCTAGCTTCGCTAAACTTACAGCGATTGTTTTTATTGGGGAATAGCTGCGTGGTCTGGCGTTGCCTGGTAGTGGGTGGATATTAGGTAAAGATAAGGTTTTAAAAAATTAAATAAGGTATGTAGTTCTAAAAAAAACTTAATTAGATTTGAAGTTTAAACTAGTGAAAAACCACTTTGAGTAATAAGAACATATATCACAAAAGTAAACTATTATTAGTAAAATTGGTTTAACATTGCGATAACATTGTAATATGTAATCGTGCATATTACAATGTTATCCCATTGTAATATGCAGATATGTAATCGCGCCCATTAAAAAGTACAATTGTGTTCCTAATCATCTGGATTGATCAAGATAACTATTGAAAAATGTACGGTCAAAATTCGTGTCGTAAATCTCCACATAAGTTAACTTGTGTGAGTTTATATATATAATCTTAAAAACTACCAAATTTCTCAATTACTATCAAGAATTCAGCACACTAGAACAATAGAGTTTTAAAAACAATTCCCCAAAAATCTTCTAAAATACCAAGATAAACTTTAATATTTTCTTGCACGATAACTTTGAGAGAGCTATAATGCGCCGGGCCATCATTACAACAACATATAGATTGTTGAGAGTATTTCTCACTTCAATGATGAAAGGCATTATGGGAGGTATTTTGGAGGGAAATTGTTCCGCTTTTTCTTAAAACCTGGAGAATTTTCCCCAGATAGCCCGACACATATTTCTGAAGACACAAGACTTGAATTTTGTCGACTTAGGTTTGAAATTTGAAATCAAAGTGAGATTGCACCGAAACCGCGTCAAAAATTAGTTGAATTACAGATTTTCTGGCGCAAGAGCAACAGGATAGCCATACTGAACCGAAACATACCTAGATTATGATAAGAGATATGAAGAACAGAATAGAAACAGTTTCTTGAAAATGAGAGACTACAATAACCAACCGAAGACAATCAGTCCCGATGGTCGAATTAGCTCTGTAGTCACTTTTCAAAGTGACTGCAGTGCTCATTCAGTCACTCGCCTGTAAGTCAGGCCAAAAGGAACAGAGACACTGTCTTCAAAACAAAGCAGGAAAGCATCTTTCTCAATTAGAAGTCTGAGTGTGCGAAGACAAAAACACAAAAAAATCTGCAATGAATATTAATAGCAAACTTGCAAGGCACACCAAGCCTTTGTGTGCTCCAGCAACAGTGATGGATGACGGGTCCAACAGTCGCATTTCCAAATTTGATGGCCGAAAGCATTGTTGTTGCCGTGAGCCTCCATAAAATAACGTCAGCCAACGTGACAGTGATGTACGACATCCGTCATTGTTGCGTCGCGTCCACCAGCGGCATAAATCAAAATAATTAGAGGTAGAAGAAAGTGCGACGTCACGGCTTGGGGAAGAGTGGGGTGGCGAATACGAATCACACGAGTGATGTGGATGGTTTGGGATTTATGGCCAAAAGAGCGGCATCGTTTGAGAAGATTGAGACGCTATTGTAAGGTTCGAAGAGACCAATGACAATGTTCTTTGATGGAATCTTTTAAATTTCAGATGTCGGATGCTTCGGGTAAATCTGATTTTGGTCAGTACTGATTCTATACTAGAAGACAGGATAAATTAAGCTCACTAAGTACAGTGTAGGAACCGGTTCCCCTATGGTTGTAGAGAATTGAGTGAGCTCAAATCACGTTGTCTTCTATTATAGCTGAATTTTTATCAGAAAAGTAAGATATGTTTCATTGTTGGAAACAAATTGGCCACGATCAACGGGCAGAAGTTAAAATACTTCGCGTTTGTGCTTTACGTTGTACGAATCAACTTATTTTCTGTAGAACTTTGCTCCATTTCAAGTAACTGTCAAATGCAGGACATAATGTGTCCTGCACGTGACAGGTACGTTTAATTAAAAAAATTAGAATTTAAAAATTTTATGAACAAAATTCTTGTGCTTATAAAATCACCCCACTCAAGTACTATCATCAGACCATACCAAATTCTAAAACTTCGTTCTCACAAAATTATCTGCAAGCAAAATTAGTTTAAAATGTAGTTTGAATGTCCTGCACGTGATGTTGGAGTGGCCTTTACTATTGTATAGAACTTTGTATTTTTACTTATGCTACTTGTTACCAAGTATTATATTTTAGCAACTCATAATACTTGCTAACGTCATGGCTAATTGGGCAAGAAGTTTTCAGAAATGCATTAATGCGCTGTTATCAATATTTTGAAATCGGCTAAAGTACGTTCGAAGCTTAAATACCCATTCGATAATAAGCCTTCCAGTAAACAACTTCTTTTAATATAATAAATTACAGTTTAAAAGCTCACATTGTACTTCGACCAGCTTGAATCCGCCAATCCACGAAAAGCTTACACTTAGAGCTGTGATAGTAACACGTCCAATCAAGTCTTCTAGCAATGTTGCAATGCATGTCTTCATCACATACATGTCAGAAAAGTGGCAGTGATGAATAGCAACTATCATTGTTCAGTTGCGTCCACCAACGGTATAAATCAAAATCAGAAGTTGTGGGATATAAAGAAAGTTCTGTGTCGTAAACTAGTGAGAGCGAGGGACGAATACGAATTGCGTTGTGAGGTACGGATTTATGTGCAAAATGAGGCATCGTTTGTGGACCCGGGATTATGCTCACAGAATACTAGTGTGTAGTCCACCTATGAATATCAATGCTGTAGATCTATGACAGCATAATCTTAATGATATCTTCATCTTTCTCAAGATGGTTTACCACAAGTCTGATCGGATGGGATTCAGTCCAGAAATAAAGATGTTCACTGCTGTCTTGACTGAGTAACCTGAACTCCAGACAAAAGCGACCTATTAATGTTGCATTTAAAAAAAATGTTTACAACCTATTGTTTCGTTTAAAACAAGTTATAACTTATGCGGTGTTTGAAAGCGAGTTATTGAGTAATGCTGTATTTATATTAAAACAAATTTTAACTTAATGCTGCATTCAACCTTTTCAACTCGACTTGTGTATGAATAAAATTTAATTACGAAAATTAGTTTAATTAAATGCCGAAATACAAAAAGAAGTATACTATGAGTTTAAATTTTCATTTTTTCCGTTTCCTGGAATTCGGTTGGACATTATCCCAATAATAGTCAATTAACGCATTGTATCTAATTTTTGAGTCAGTTAGGACTATTTGTTCCAGTCGTCAAGAATATTTTAATAAATATATGATTGTGTGGTAGTTGGATCACTGATGGGATATATTGTCCCACTGTTGGATACGATTTGGACAATATATCCCACGAAAACCAGGACGTATATACCCAATAGAGATGAAATGATAAGAAATAAATTATAATTTAATTCTACATAAAAAACAAGTTATATAAAATAATTCTACATTTAAAAACAAGTTATATAACTTAATACCGCATTTAAAAACAAGTTATATAACTTAAGGACGCATTTAATAACTAGTAATATAACTCAATGATGCATTTATAGAAACAAACGATTTTCACAAAAGTTTCATTATAACTTTAAAAAAAAAAATCGAAAATAAACAGATGCTGCATTGTTGCACGACAAACGATTTTTGTAAGTCACAACATTGATACACATGTGAAAACAAGTTATATCTTAACACCGCATTTAAAAACAAGTTATAATTCGATGTTTCATTTACAGAAATAAAACAATTCACAAGGGGTTTGTTTCACAGCGAAACTTCACGATAAAATTAACAGAAAAATCTAGAAGCTACAAGGTTAAATGACAAGAAAGTTTTTGTACATGACAATTTTGTTGTTTATATTCAATTGAGAGTCAAAAAGTAAAGTTGCCCCCCCCCCCCCCACCATCATTATTATTAAACCAACTTTTAACAGTAATAATTTTACATGATACTGAAACGCTTAGCAATTTTATTCCACAAAACTAGCTCAATTTTATTTGTTGTTTAACTAAGCTTAATGGAACAGTGATACATTTTCTGAATGAATATAAATAGTATCATCAGAACACAAAACAGTAAAATGCTACACTTAACAGTGTTGTGTATCATATTAGATATATTACATAGTGTAATATACCATAATTGCACATTCAGATTAATTATTATATTTATAAATAGATAATTGATCTCATCTCTGTCCTAAGATAAATTTTTGAGTAAAAATAAGTTTTATTTTTACTTAATTAGTGAAGGATGTCCAATCGAATATTAAGAGTTCAAAGCGGTTGCAAATAATAATTATAACTCGTAATTTATTTGATGAATTTCAAGAAAATTATTTCCTTAAACATACTATGTAAAGTGCTTTTATTTAGTCATCGTAAGCTTGTCTGAAATTAAATTTAAAGTTCATGTGATTATAAATTTTAATTGGCTATAGTCAAAAAAACCTATTTGAATTAAACAAAACTTAAAAAAAAAATTATTTACGGAAATGTTTTACTTCTAACAAGCATTCAACTCCAAAGAAAATATAAACGTCTCCCAGTTAATGGATGTACCTAGATGATGTTCACTTGTATCATCCCTGCAAGAACAAATACTGTAGAATAGACATGTTTAGTGTCCCAATGTGTGAATTTTACTACTGTTTTCAAAATGAATCCAGCGCTGAATGTTCAAATTGAATAAAGCGAGCAGTGATACAAACAAATGAATGCGAAGAAAGCTAACTTCAGATGACACATGTAGTTAAGAATTTATAAATTCGGATCGTGAAGCCATCTAAATCCAGTAAATTGAAAAAAATTCTAGTGCGCTTTATGCAATAACTTTTTTTTTTACTAAATTGTGCGATTTTGTTTTGAAGGTTTTATTCAGACTGCTTTCAATTTATAACTCGCATGGTGAGATTTGTGGATTGTTTTATCGTGCATGTTCTTGTTTTAAAGATTTTGAATTTTTGTCTCAACATTTCTCTTAAGATTCGTGCATTTCTTTCTGCTCTTTTTCCCCTTCTGTGATCCTTTCTGGAGATTAATTCTTCAGGAACAAATGCCTCTTAGTTCTTCGTTTTCATCTACAAGTCATATTAATAATTCTCTGTTAAATGTGGTAAGACGATAAATCAATGTCTAGGTATTTTTAGCCTCCATTTCTGAATACCATTTGTTCTCACTAATCAAAATAATATTTTATCGACTAAGAATTAAAAGTTGTCAACTCGACTTTTGGTCACAAATCAATTTGTTGTATACTTGGAAACAGTAAGAGAAGATCTAACTATTAGTAAAAGCCACAACTAGGTCTCTCAGACCAAAATATACTTTTGGTAAATGAGTGATATATGTAAAAAAGATAGGTTAGCACTTTGGAAAGATTTTTTTTCTCTCCTGAAACATTAGAAAATTGCAGTTAGTTTCTTTTCACTCTAATCTGGCAGTATTTTTCTGTATACTACTTTAACACAACTACTACTCACTACTTAAATAATAAAATAATGAAGTTTTTTTTCTTCTAGCTCGCACGCCCGCGCACACACACAGTAGCGTAACGAAAAAATATGTTGACTGCTTCTCAAAAGACTGTTTCCAGACTCGTCACACTGCAAACAAATTTTTAGAAACATGTGAACATTGCATGTATGAAGAATTTATTAGTTTACAAATATTAAAGTTACGTTAATTAAATTTCTTACAATATTTTTTTACTAATGAAACGTATTTAATTAGTATTACACAAACTCATGAGCCTATAGATACTTTCCAAGTTCATGTAAAGGGTTTAACGCTCAAGTTGAATTCTGTACATGCAGGAAACTATTAACGAAGACAGCACGCCATGGAAGATCATGCGATTCAAGACAACCACAGCTCATGCTTCAATTTAAAAAGCATCTTCTGGTCATCAAACCGTTGCCTTCAATCTCAAACAAAACCCAATCAAACACACAACAAAATACCAATTTCAAACCTAGAAAAAGAAAAAAAAAACCTTATTCCTCTCAATATAAAACTAAAAAACCTCAATCAATCACTCAACAAACAGATTAAATAAATAAATAAAACAAAACCAGTTGACAAAACACCCAGTAGCAGAACCCTTCCGTTCCCAACTTCCTGTCATTTGCAAAGACAACCGGACAGATTGCTTTAACAGCCAAAAGAAAACACTAAAAAACAACTCATTAAATCAAAGCATCCGAAGGCCAAATGTATTCTGAAATCTAAGTGCATGCTTGATTCCCCCCCCCCTCCCCCCTATATTTTTTAAACCTATTCGCGGCCGGGAGCACATCAGATCAGTATCGAGGTCTCTCTTATAAAGAATCGTTTAAGACATGACAGCTAAATGAATACGGATCGGGATGCGCTTATTAACTGCTCGATCAACGGCGGTGACGAGTTCAGAAATAAGAACCGGTCATTATACTGAATATTGTAATACAAAAGAACTACTTGTGACTGATTTGGTTGGTAGTTCAGTTGAGTTGGACGTCTTCTCATGCTGCTTACACACTGCTAAAAAAAATGAGCAACTGAACATATTGCCGCTATGGTGGAACAATGACGCAATTGCAAAATTTTACAAAACAGAGTTAAGGTCTATACTGTGTCAAGAAGGTATACATAGCGCATCGAGAAGCACAAAGACGGAACTGTAACACTTACAGTAACAATATTACTTCACTTCCAAGCTGTAGGCGTCACTAAGTTTATAATAAAATCAATTTGGTTAGTTGCAATAATATCATTGATCCACCAGAGTGGTGATGTCAATGATGCATGAAAAATTATTATATAATAGATTCAGGAGAGTTATGTGAATGGAAACAATGTTTCTGCTAAGTTTGTTCAACAATATAAAGTGCAAAACAAGGACCTGAGATATTGTTTAACTGAGTATTGTTACTATTTTTCAAATAGAAGCTACACAAACTCCAAGCTGATAGACGTCACTAAATCTATAATAATAAAACAAGCTGTGTGTATGTCTGTCTGTGTCTCAATAGATCTATAGAAATCTACTTAAAATTGGAGTAGAGCTCTAAAATTTTCAGCATAAGTAGTTTTGGCCTTCTAATTGTATATATGTCCAACAGAATGTTAAAATTTGAATTAGTTCTTTTTTAATTTTTTTTTTTTACAAAGTGACTTCAAACAGAGATGCAGCTTCGAAATTTCCCACATAAGTAGTTTTAGCTTTCTAATTGTAGTTTTAAAACACGGAATTTTAAAATTTTGGTTAGGCTTTTTTTTAATTAATTAATTTTCCTAATTAATTAAAAAAAAATTTATACAAAACGACTTCTATTAGGGCTACAGCTTGAAATATTCAACATAAGTAGTTTTGGCCTTCTGATTGGACTTTTGAAAAACAGAATTTTAAATTTTTATTTTGTTCTTTTTTAATTAATAAACATTTTTCAAAACGACTACTAATAGAACTATAGCTCTGAAATTTTCAACATAAGTAGTTTTGGTCTTCTAATTGGACATATAAAAAACAGAATTTTAAATTTTTACTTAGTTTCTTTTTAAATAATTAATGAATATTTTACAACACGAATTTTAATAGGGCTATAGTTCTAAAATTATCAACATAAGTAGTTTGGCCTTCTAATTGGACTTCAGAAAAACAGAATTTTAAATTTTTGTTTAGTTCTTTATTAATTAATTTTTTTTAATTAATTTTTTCACAAAAAGCTACTTCTATTTGACCTAGAGCTCAGAAGGTTTCGACATAAGTAGTTTTAGCCTCTAATTATGCTTTCAACAATCACGTGTTAAATTAATCTTAAAGAGGTGTTGTATTATTGTATTAACGGGAACTTATTTTTGTTGACAAGGGAAAGGCTTCCAATATAAAGGCTTTAATTTTAGTGAGTGAAGCGAGCATATGCTTACGCAGCAATGTACCTTTCAGCGAGCGAAGAAAGCCTGTGTTTATGTGTCAATGAACTTTTCAGTGAACGAAGCGAGCTCGATTTTGGGTGGCGATGAACCTTCTTGCGAGAGAAGCGCCAAAAACTGGGACCTATACTCGAATGACAGATTTCCGCAACGCGAGGCCTCATAGCTAGCTAAAATATTGTACATGTTAAAATTTCACGGATATTCAGCTAGTTTATAATAAAATCATTTTTTTTTTTTTTTTTTTTTTTTTGCAGTTACGACACTGTACCACCAGAGTGGCGATGTCAATGATGCATAAAACTTAATTAAACAGATTCAGAAGAATTATGTAATTGAAAACAATGTTTCTACTTAGTTTGCTCAACAATATAAAGTGCAACTCGAGGACCTGAGATATTGTTTACTTGAGTATTGTTTACTACGTTTAAAAAAGAGGCTGCAGAATCTCCAAGTTGATATCGTCACTAAGTTTATAAATCAATCAATTTATATCATTGGTCCACAGGAGTGGTGCTGTTAATGATGCACGAAACTTAATTAAACAGATTCAGAAGAATTATGTGGTTTGAAACAATGCTTCTACTTAGTTTAATCAACAATATGAAATGCAACATGAGGATCTGAGATATTGTTTACCTGAGGTATTGTTACTACGTTTCAAAAAGTGGCTGAACAAACTCCAAAACTGATAGGCGTCAAAAAATGTATGATAAAAATCATCTTGGTTTTCAGCAGTTACATCATTGTTCCACCTGACTGGCGATGTCAATGATGCAAGAAACTTTATTAAACAGATTCAGAAGAATTATATGATTAGAACAGTATTTCTATACTTAGTTTGTTCAATATTAAGTGCAACACGAGGATTACTTGAGTATTGTAACTACGTTTTCATAAATATGCCTTTTCCGGGAGGTATTTTAAGAGGGAAAATGCCTCACATAATACGTTTTAAGTAAGAGGAAACGCTGAAAACTCACTCGAGAAAGTAATTAGCCAAAAGCTCTGCTGAGTTTGCTTAATTTAAAAAGCATTATTTGTGGATCACTTCACTACCCAAATCAGGGAATCCAAACACCTCCTGCAAATCAAACATATTTTTTCCTTCAAGTAAATGGAGGGAAAAGTTTTAAAACAATTTCATGCAACCCACTTTTATGAATTTGTAGCTCAGTAGAAACAGATAAAGCGCAATTTTTGCATCCTAGTTTATGAAATTTGTTACCATTCATAAAAACACGACTAGGAAGCCAAAATGGACAACCGTAGATGAGAAAGTTGGCCAAAAAGAAGGGCATTTCTCACTCAATATATATATATATATATATATATATATATATATATATATATATATATATATATATATATATATAAATTATGCGCCAAGATAAGAAAAATGGTCGCCAAAATAAGAAAATATGTCGCCAAAATAAGAAAATTGGTCGCCAAAATAAGAAATTTGGTCGCATTTGGCGACCGCGACCCGACGTAAAACTTTGCCTCATTGAAAAGCGCTCTCCATCGACAGATGGTTGCGAAAGTGAACCAAGAATTAAAGCAGTCCGTCAGAAAGGGAAATCGGAGAGAACAAATGAGTTTCGGAAGTGGGTAATTTGAATCTGCATTTCGTGTTCTCTCCACACCCCTTTCGGACCCTCCACGCATGGCTGCCTTTTCCGGTCAACGGCGACTACCTGTTGGGAACTTGATCCCTGCCAGTTGTCACGTGATTACAACCGAGACTGATTCCTTTTTTTTCTTTTTTAAAGCTTTTACACGTAGTGAGAAGCTTATAAAAAGCCTCAATCCTCAGTCCATCCGTTCATTCGCAGACAAGACTTACAAATGTTCGGTACATGTGTGATAGGAGAAATTAAAGGTCTCGTTGTGACTGGATCCCATGCTAAAGACAAATCGGAAGCTCTTTAAAATTAATCCTAAGTATGGTTCCATAGCAAGTTTATGGGAAATTTGCATCTTATCTGCAAACAGAGATATCGGATTAAAAAATTTCTCGTCAAATTTATCGCAAACTTATCGGCAATCTGTGTTCATAAAAAAACTTTTAAAAGTGGCTGGTCGTTATCATATGTCTTCAACCATGACAGAGGAGATATCAGTATTTAAATATCACCCAATTGTACAATGGACATGCGTGGCATCTTTGGACTAGACGTACCACAATGCAGAAGCGGCCAATTAGAGATAGTAACTGCCACGAAAATGTTACTGCCATGTTACACCTAGTTAGATAAGACTTAGTTTCTGATATATTAGCATATAATTACAATTGCGTTACGAGGGCTTAAATTCAAAATATTGCCAGACTTTATGCAAAAAGTCAAGTCGACAAATCTTTTTATTCAGAATCTTGAAATTTTCTGTCTTATATTTTAATTATACGGCTGTCGTAAATTAAAAAGCCTTAAATCCAAAAGAAAAATAATGCATATTTTAACGCTTTTGAATTCATTCTTCGAAAGTACAATTTTTTTTTTATTTTATTGGTTTGTATGACCTAAGAACTTGAACAATTCAACGAACTAAAAAGGTTATTTTCTAAAGACAAATCAGAGAGTGTCAAAATATGCTTCGACTTTTTTTTTGGGGGGGGGGGGATTTAGGGTATTTTAACTAATGATAGCAGTATACCATAATTTTCCAAAAAATCTGAAAAATTCAAAACATATTTTAAATGACCTAAATAAATAAATAAATAAATAAATAAATAAATAAATAAATAAAAGGTTCAAAACAATGACTTTTTATCTATTTCAAAGTCGTCTTTAATGGGTTAGTAATCACATTGAAACAAAACCTACTGCATGAACATCTACGTGCAATAATAAATCATTAAGCAATAGCGAAAGAATGATATAAATTTAGCTATCACGACAAAATGAATATTATAAATGAATGCTTTAAAAAAATAAAAAGTGTTCAACAGAATCATACTAAGCAACCGAAGTGAAGATATATTAGCATATAATTACAATTGCGTTACGAGAGCTTAAATTAAAAATATTGCCAGACTTTATGCAAAAAGTCAAGACGACAAATATTTTTATCCAGAATCTTGACATTTTCTGTCTTATATTTTAACTATACGGCTGTCGTAAATTAAAAAGCCTTAAATCCCCCCCCCCCCCCACAAATGCATATTTTAACGCTTTTGCATTCATTCTTCGAAATTACAATTTTTTAATTTTTTTTATTGAATTGGTTTGTATGACCTAAGAACTTGATCAATTCAACGATCTAAAAAGATTATTTTTTATAAAGACAAATCAGAGAGTAGTCAAAATATGCTTTGACTTTTTTTTTTTTGGATTTAGGGTATTTTAACTAATGATAGCAGTATACCCTTACCATACCAATTGAGAAAACAGCTTCAAAAAGCTTATACAGCTGCAGTGGTTGACCCAAATCATGATGTACATGTTTTCTGACATTTATTATAATAATTAATGTTGTATGGAGACAATTGTAAAAAAAAAAAAAAAAAAGCCCAAGGATTTTAGGATAAGCGTTCTGTAAATGTGCTTTCTCTACTTTTCTATGCTAGTAGTGAGAAAGCCGCGATATAGCAATGATGCTATTTAAGTAACTATTTAAGCCTGTAAATGGTCATGTGTGAATATAACCTATAGTTTTTAATAAAATCCTAAACTTTAAAAAAAAAATTTTGATGTTATAATTTAAAAAATCCGGCTTATGGTCAAAAATATATTTTTTTTTTCCACTAAAAATTTAGAACATTTTATCTGTGGTCAAAGATAATGCCGCCTATGAAGCCCGAGCTATAAAAATCTTAGGTCACGGATTAATAGTTATTTATGCAACTAGTTGGGAAAAGTACTTTTTTAGTACTATAATAGTACGGGAAAGTACTTTTCCACGCTAGTGCGAGAAAGTACTTTCCCGCATTCCACGCAGAAATGTGCTTTTTTCGACACGATATCTGATTAATAATTATTAAATAAAGTTTAATTTTTTGCACGTTGTTGTAAAAATTTTATTTCCGATTTTACGTTTAACTTAAAATACGATCATACACAATCTAATTTATCACTTTAGTATATTTCTAAGAGATTTTTTTTTTTTTATTCAAAGCAAGGCTTATTATGTAATATGGTGATGGTACATTTTTCTCCTTTAATATTTCGCACTAAACACCTAAAATCTGTTTCAAATTTCACAAAATTGTTAAACTCATTAGAAATTAAAAAAATAAAAAAATAATAATCTTTTTTTCAGTTGTTAAAATATTAATTATATTCCGAAATAAAGCTAAATATCCTATTTAACTTGAAACATTTCCTTTTCAATTTCCAACTCAAGATTCAATTGCCAATATTAGCATAACTACGCAACATTAAGAACCCAAACCGATACAAATTGCTACACAGTTTTCCTCCCATTCGTAAATCGGAAAATAATTACAATGCAAGCAGAACAAAACGACAAGAGATTGCCAATCCCAGATTGACCCCCCCTCCCTCATACAACCAGTGCACGCGACTTCTTCGAATCTTGGAACATTGTATCTGTTCCAAAATCAGCAGATCGTCTGCAGTTTCTTTTGTGTTCCTCACCCCCATGTGGGCTACTCATTTCGAAGTTTTCCCACGGTGATCCCACAGAAGGAAGTTCATGAAATATAGATGAAGTTAATAATACGTCTTTACCTTCTGTTATTTTGTAAAAAGATTTTTGGTCATCTCTGCAGAAATGGCGGGCTTATCGCCTTAGTTGGCGAATTCTTGGCTTCTCCCTCCACTTTTCTACTGTTACTACATAGACATAGCTGATGATGAATTAGATGCTAAGTTAGAACTGGGATAAGTTGTTGGTAACATTATGAGTAGGTTGATAATAGCGCATAACGAATTAGATGTAAAGTTAGAACGGATAAATTATTTGGGATACATTATGTGTAGGGTTGGTGGTAACTTTTAACCCTCTGACGGTCCAGGGTAAAATTCTACAGCGATTTTCTTTACAATAATTTTTAAATTAGATTTCTAATTCAAATCTATAAAAAAATTTTTTAATTATTTTTATTTATTTTATTTTAGTTAGGTTATGAACTATCATCCGAATAAAACTATTAAAAAATATTTTATTTTAAATTTTATTTATAAATTTTAAAATGTTGCATATTGCTGGAAAAACTGGAAATCAAATGACGCATATATACATGCATGACCGTCAGTGGGACGTAAAGTTTGAACGGATAAGATGTTGGGATACTTTATAGGTAAGTTGATATTGTATAATGTATAATGAATATAGAAGTGGGATAAGTTGTTGGGGTTGTTGTTTCTAATCTCCATGTGTAACCTCGGCTAGACGAGATCCACGAGATTATTCACTTGCACAAAATGAAACAAACAAGGGAAGATCAAACACGTAATCACGGGACAACCCCAGACACCTTAGGATATGTGAAGGAGAGGCCTGCTCAGATTGACATTTAGGACAACCGCCTTGGAAAGTAAGGACTCACAGATGACCACTGAAAAAGCGGAAGAGTGACGTCTGGATACGTCTGTCGCAATTTAGAGCAAGTGATCTTCAAGGATGATCAGCACGACCAAGAGTGTTCCGGGGAGAGGGGGACACAAGCCAAATCTGCTTATCGGAAAGTTTTTTTGACAGAGAACAGCATGAGGTATGTCAGGGAAGCAGTGGATGGTAATGTTTCTTCAGCGCCCTCCTTCGCCAAGCACATTCCCAAGACAGCCCCCTCATTTCCCCCATATACCTACGTTGGGATTGTATTATGGGTTGGTTGAGTTGGATTCTTGTATAGCACAAGAGCTGTATTGCGCCCAAACTTTTATGCAATATTTGAACTTGCTAATCCCAATCCAAAGAGCTAAACGCCGCATGAGGAGTCTTTTAAAAGATAAATCTTCGCATTTATGTTTCGACTGGAGGAAATCTCAGAAAACTCACCAGTAGCCCCGATAATCCTTTAAGAGACAATCGTTCACATACGTCGTATCTACTCATTTAAGAATCTAAGATTTCAGATCATCCATGCTGAGAAACAAACTCAGCAATCATTGAACTTTCGAACTACGAGATCTTCTTATCATTGGTTGGAACAGGGCTTGAATTCTGAATTGAAATACATACCACAAAAATCAAATGGTTGTTTGAATAATAAATCATTCCACCTGAAGAAAAGTAAAGTAATTTATATAAAAAAAGGTCGCAATGTAAGATTTTTATTGTTGTTTGGATGAACGCTTAACACCTATATGTGTAATGGCGGAAGAGATTGAGATCTACAATTTAAAGTTGAACAACAACCCCAACGATTTCGAACAACAATGAAGTCTACTCTAGTATCATTTCAGCATATGAGACCAGGACTCAATACCAAGAGCCATGAGGTTATTTGTAAAGTGTATTTATCTCTCGCCAGATAGTCGGATGATGGTTCTTGCTACAGAATCAAGACCCATTTGATTTATAACAAGGATGAGGTATGCCAGGAATTGGAGGCCAAAAGTGTTACAAAACGCAAATAAATAGCAGGTTAGGAGGTCTTTCAAGAGAAAACTACGCGAATGGAATAAATACCGACAATGCTATGGCCTAGCATGCTGTTAAGAAGACTTTAAACCTCGCAGCCACTTTTTACAAAGAAATACAATTTTACATTTCCTGACATCCATTCAAACTCAATTTCTAAACGACCCCACAAGGGGTCAAGAACCAACCCAACCACCCGCAAAACGATTCTCCATTTCTCCTACCAGTTCTAGAATCACCAACGGGAATCTACCCGCACGGCCAAAATGTGCTACAGCACATTCAAAAACGCAGAAAAGGTATATACTAGTATACAACCATCGAAAAAAACCATCCCGCTATCTCGTCCGCGGGAGGGGAATCGTTGTGAACATCGAGCATCCTTCCCCCCCCCCCCCCCCCGATCTTGTTAAACACCTTCCGACATAAAGTCCACTTCCCAAACGACAGCCCCCTTTTCCACCCTCCGACCCCGTTTGATGTTTGCCGCCCTTCTCTCCCCGGCTACTTAACTGTGATCGGGGAGGAGAATCTCCCGTGGAAAATGAATCGGGGGTCGTATCCATATTGAAAGATGGTATTCGTAAGTACGCCGGGAGAGTTAATAAGGTTACTTGAAATGCCTTTAAATGTAGAGAAATTAACAAAATACAGGGTGTTTATGAAGTTCAACTTTAAAAAAAGGTGTAAAAAAAAAAAAAAAAAAACACTGGTCAAAATGACCTGAAATTTCACCTGTATAAACTTGAAGAGTGAAGCGATAATGCATTAGAAAAAAAAACATTTCGAACATTTTTTTTTTCTTTTTTTTTTTTCTTCAGATGCCAAACCACTTCCTGGTTTCTTTCCGCATATTCAGTTCAACCTTTAAACATTTGCAATGAGTATTTTTATTTATTTTTTTTTACAATTTTTTTAACTTAAATTACAACAATCCCGGAGCAATTATAACTAAAAATTAAACTTTCAAAAAGCATGATTTCAAAAACATGGCATTTTTTCTCATGCTAAATCTTTCAAAAATAGCTAACAAAAATAGTTCGAGATAGTTTTGTTTGTCTTAAGTTATACCTTATCATCCTTCTTAAGAAAATTCTTCAAGTATATATAGAACACATTTCAGATCATTCTTACCAAAGGATTTTTTTTACAGATTTTTGCAATTTGAACATTTATTATACACAGGCTGTATATCAATTAAATAAAAAGCGAATTTTTGAACTGCCAATAGGTTGGTTGGTTGTTTTCAGATTATCTGGCGCCGTCAGCAACACGAGGGCTATAATGCGCCGAAACATTCGTCATTAGACAAGCCAACATACATTTACAAACACCCATGCCAACTTGACTCGAACCCGCAACCTCGTGGTCTAGAAGCTAGCACGCTAACCACTATACCGTTTGGTCGGCGAACTGCCAATAAGAGTTTACCGTCTGGTTAAAGTTTAAATAAATGATAAACTTGCTTATACTCTTACAAGGTGGCCACAAAATTCCAGGAAAAGAAGTTCCTTGATAATCCCCTGCTTTCCCTGACAGATTTCTAAAAAATTCCCTGATTTTAGGGCAAACTTTTTTAAAATTTTCCCTATTTTCTTAGGTTTTCCAGATGTCTAGACCCCCTGATCAAATAGAACATGTATGCTAAAGAAATAATATACAATTTTTAAAAAAATATTTTTGCTGGTAATGAAAAGCTTAAATTATTCCGTAACATTAAACTTCTAATGGCTAAACCACCACAAATCTCCATGTAAATAGCGCCAAAAAAATAGTAAATAGTTCCCTGATTTTTTCCAGAATCAGAAAGCTCCCTGGCATTTCCCTGATTTCCAGGTTTTCCTGGTTCTGGAGCCACTCTGCTCTTACCACCCTACAAAAAAGCTCCATTTAAATTTAATTACTCAAATCATTATCCGGTATGAACTATGGTACCGTTTGCCAACCCCATGGTGGCTGTGTTTCTGTTATACTACTAAAAAATGTTCAATAAATTTTAAAAACTGTACAAAGAAATTTATAGCTACAAAAGTGAACTACATTATTTTGTTACGTCAAATCGAAAAGATCGAAAGAGTTAAGATAATCCGTTTAATTTGACAGGGTAGTAAAATAAAAACTACTCGTTCTCAAGTCTTTATAAATGTGTTCACATTTATTTTTATCTTAATTTTATACAAGTAGCAATTTTAAAGACATACAAATTATCTTTAATAATTCTTAGTCGTGAATTTTTAAGAATTCTTTTGAAATCCTATCCACAACATTTTCAATAAAAGCATAGATACGTTCAAAGGACCCTTTCCTTTCAATAAAATAATATAACTATCTACTTTTTATAACCAATTAGTTATTCATTAGGAAATGAGTTATTTGGCAATATTCCAGAACATTTTATATACTTTAGAAAATAGCTAAGCGTAACAATGATCAACTTTAATTGAACATTTGAAAAAGGAACATCCAAAATTATTTAAAAAAAAAAAAAAAAATACTGCACATACATCCGTTAAAACGCTCTTGAGTTAAAATGCATCGAAAAAACGCCATCACCTGCTTTCTTTTTTTCTTTTTTCTTTTGTATTTTTTTGTATGTGAATTAAAAGTAGTTTAACAACCAAGGTGAATTAAAAATAGTTAACAATAGTTAACTCTTTTAACATAAAAGCAAAAAAATGTTTGAAATATATTGCAGAATTAAGGAAAAAAAATTACATTACGTATATTGAAGATCCGACTCGGCAACAATATCATATTCCGTAAAACAAAAAATAAATAAAATCCATTCATTGGATTTTCAGAAACAATATCGCGAAGAAAAGACAGAAGCAAAATAAGCAGGTCCTTCCGATAGTTTGCTTTAAAGTAAGACAATTTTCACTTCACTTTGTGATCGACCCCTATAAAACCATCTCTCCCTTCCCCCCCCCCCTTGCGAACCACAGACGAGGGAGGGGGGTGGTATCAATAGCGGAACAAATGTGGTGAGTGAAAATATCAGGAGGGCAGAAGGGCGAAGTGAAGTGAAAAGGGGAAAAAATCCAACGCAAGTTCCTCAAACTCTCTAAAAACAGCATCCCCCTCCTTCTCCTTTTCTTTCCGAATATATAGAGAGAGAAAAAAAAAAAGAAGCCGAAGAGTATCTCAACTCTCTTATATATATAGATATCACATATCTAGTATGGATATATAGATATAAAGAGGGGCAGGAGGTCTACTCTTTTCACGATCAATTCAAAACGGTAACTTAACCTGGAAGTTCAACTCAAGCGATCTTTATTTTTTCATCTTTTTATTATATAGTTTTTTTTTTTTTAAAGGGGTGGAGAAAGGGTTTTGTAACATGTCTTCGATGGAGTCCGCAGTGTCTGATATGAGATTGGATTTGATTTCATTTTGCAGTAGAGAGTGGTGATGGGTTGGGGAAGTTCATTTGGTTTTGATGTAGGAGTGTTTGGGGAATAATGTAATACGATGTATATATGTATGCAACATGGTAAGGTTATGTAATCCAATATTATGCATCGCTTGTTTCTATTTCTATTTTTAAAAAAATTTAAGAGCAAGAGTAAATAGAAAATGACAGTTCTGCGGAAGTTCCGAGATGACCTTGACATTGTGACGTCATATGATCTTATGACATCATACGAGTGGAGTTTAGTTGTTTCAAGGTTGTATCGCCACCTGAGGCATAACTGACATATTCTATCTACTGGTAGGGTTTACATATCTATAATACTTTTTTGGTCGATCAAACTAAAATTTATCAAACTTTAGAGATACCTGATTTAATTTATATACCCGAATAGTTTTGGTTTTACTAGTGTATTTTAAATTTAAAGAAGAAAAGCTTGCCTTAGTTTTATTTCAACATTTTAAAACAACCAATCACCCAGCGTGCTATTTTATTTTATCATTTAGCCTTTCGTTGGGTGCAATATGTTGACCGTTAAGATGATGGGCTAAATGGGTTTGATGAGTCACGCTAAAAAAAATATATAACACACCTAATTAAAGTCATTTATACCGCTGACAAGCGATGAACATGATTATAAGTGTCAAAAGAAAGAAAAATACAAAAGTTTCTGCAAGAAACAACCCATATATTTGGCATACAACTATAGGCGGATTTAGGCAACAAAATCACCTTTGCCTGATAGATCAAATATGTCCGACGGAATATTAATAGTTAAATAACATACTTAAAATAGAAAGTAATTATAATTAAAGTTTGACTTTCAAAAAGCTGTGAAAAAAAAAACACTGGTCAAAATGACCTGAACATACGTGACGAAAGGAAAAATGGTACGGTATAAGAAAAGAAAAAAATATTTCAAGTATTTTTTTTTTCTTTCTTTTTTTTTCTCTTTCTTAAGTGATACCGTTTTCCCCGACTTCGCGTATTTTCAGGTCAAACTTCAGGTCACTCTGCCCTGTAGTTCTTTTTTTACTTTATTTTGAAAGTTGAACTACAATCACCCTGTATGAAAAAAATTTAAAAAATAAAAGTTCAGATAAAATTTCTAAAGATACATTTTTGGCTAAAATATTCCATTAGGTAATTTTCCAGTTCAGTTATATATATATATATATATATATATATATAATTGCTTTTAATTAAGGAAGTTTTTAAATTAGTTAAAAATACTGTTTTCAAATGTCTGAAATTTCAAACTTGTACTGTCAGTCAAATATAAAAACTGAGAAGGTATTCAAATACATTTTTTTTTTCTTTTTAAAAGTAAAGCTCTAAAACCATTAATTAAAAAATATCTAACACCTAAGACCTATTTTAAGAACCACTAGAATTTTAATATTTCAATTTGAATTTATAAAATAAGCAAGTTAAAAAAAATTATCAAAAATTAAATTTTTTTTAGCAGTTACCGATAAAAAAAAAAAAAAAAAAAAAAAAAAAAAAAAAACAAGATAAAAAAAAAAAAACTAATCCATGTCATGTTTTTATTTGAGCGATACAAAATAAAGAATTTGTAATGTATTCATGTTGAGTACTTTAGTGCAGTAGAAACTAAAATAAAATTGAACATCGATTAAACGAATACCGATCAACCGACACATTAATTAAAAGAAATCTTTCAAGTCGGAAAATTTAAAATGTTGTAATTTTTTTTTTCTAAAAGGCTTACTTTAAAGTAAAATTAAATTTGTGTAAGTTTATTTGCAAGAAGAGCGATACAAAACCTATACAAATTTGTATTTAATATCACTGTTTCTTTGTTTCATACTGTTCCTACGATACTGATACAATTTTTTTTTCCGTAAATGATCGCGCTATTCAAAAAATCAGTTATCTGAAGATCCCCAGTCACCAATTATTTCGGATTATTATAGTTTTATAATATATTAACCCCTTAATGATGGTTGGTAAAAATAAAACTTAACAATCGGCATTTATTTTTATATTTTCTAACAAATTGCGATTGTGGTTCGTTTTTTAAAATCGTAAAAATAATTTTCCAAAAAATCTTAAAAATTCAAAACATATTTTAAATGACCTAAATAAATAAGGAAAAAGTTCAAAACAATGACTTTTTATCTATTTCAAAGTCGTCTTTAATGGTCTTTAATAAAACCTACCGCATAAACATTTACGGTGCAATAACAAATCGTCAAGCAATAGCAAAAGAATGATATAAATCTAGCTATCATGACAAAATGTAGATTATAAATGAATGCTTTAAAAAAAATCAAAGGTGTTCAACAGAATCATAGGAAGCAATCGAAGTGAAGAGAAGATTTGACTCAGAATAAATTTATGTATCTGGTTCTCAAAATTTAACTTAATTTAAAATACGCTTTAAACAATTCAAGAATTTACGGCGACCAATAAATGACCAGCAATAAAATACACCGAATCACCACACTATCGCATTACACACAAATTAAAACCACTTTTAATTAATAAATTCCATCCAGCAACATCAAGTATATTGCCTGCATCAACTCAAGCCTAAAACTGGACTTCTCTCCTTTCCCTTCCTGATCTTATTTACACTCAGAAACAAACTGTGTTACAAGCCCTCCCAACACAAAAGTACCTTTAAAAGTCCTCCTTAACGGCGTTTTTCCACGCGAGAGCCGGCACTTTTAATCCACTAGACTCTGCAATAATTACCTCAGAATCATTTACCAAACTGCCCCCCCCCCCCCCAAACTCCCATGGCCTAATTACAGTTAGTTGCTAATTGCTGGGACTAGTTTTTTTTCCTTCGCAGTCTCTACCTTAGCGATTTAGACAATCAAAATACCAGAAGCCTAAGAATTGAGAACGTAGAACGTTTTTCTTGATTGTCCCCCCCCCCCCCACTCCCTAGCGTCAGGTAAAAAGGGAAGTGGGGAGGGGGGGGGGGCAGCAGGAGAAAATTTTCTCGTTATTAAATTAAAAGTGTTTAGCCAATTAGCGTTATACAAACGGTTTAAATGCATCGCCTTTGGCGTCGGTTTCTTTTTTTTTGGGGTTCGAATGAGTCGCCAAACTTAACGGAAATGGGCTGTTTTGTCTTTTATGATAATGGGAGAATGCATTTCCTTTTTAATGGGCTGTTTTAGTGACTACTGTGCTCTAGTGTTCGGGTGTAAGTGGAAATAAGCTTTATTGAGTTTTACCCATGATTTTCACCTTATCATCCAAAAAATATAAACCCATAAAAACAAAGTTTTAATATAAATCCTTAGTATGGATTGCCAATTTTTATGTACAATTAAAATACTTGTATTGAAAAAAAAATTGAACTAAAAAATTAGAACCTCCGAACCGGCATGACCCATTTTTTACAGACAGTGACCGGCCCGAAGGACCATGGACTGACGGGCATCGAAATAGGTATCTTGCATATTTAAATCAAGTGTTCAATGATGGGAATGAGAAGTTACTAAGATTTTTGAATTTCGTGTGTTTACTGCCTTTTGTATTAGTTCAAAACTGAACTTAGGTATTGGTGAAGATGTGAGCAAGAAATTTAAGAAGTTTGAAAAATCTTGGATATCTTCACTTTTTAAATGACTCAAGATAACAGCAAGTAAATAGACAAGATAATAGTAAATAAAAGAAATAAAACTTTAAATTAAAGTTCACTGTTATATACATTTTTTTACCCATGCAAATTTTGATAGCATAAGCAATGGCCATTAGCTCTTTTGTGAGGGTGTTTTTTAATATATTATTATCACTATTATTATTATTATATTTAATATTGTTATTATCACTATTATATTATCATTATTATATTTAATATTATTATTATATTTAATATTATTATTATTATTATATTTAATATTATTATTATATTTAATATTATTATTATATTTAATATTATTATTATATTTAATATTATTATTATTATATTTAATATTATTATATTTAACATTATTATATTTAATATTATTATTATATTTAATATTATTATTATCACTATTATATTACTATTATTGCCATTACTATTGTTATATTTATTATTATTATTATTATTATACTTATAATTTTTATTATTATATTTATTATTATAATTATGGTATTTATAATCATTATATTTACTATTATTATTAAATTTATTATCATTATATTCATTAACATTATATTTACTTTTATTATTAAAACCATTATCATTATATTCATTATTATTATATTTATTATCATTATATTCATTAACATTATATTTACTTTTATTATTAAAACCATTATCATTATATTCATTATTATTATATTTATTATCATTATATTAAATTTTATTATTAAATTTATTATCATTATATTTAATTTTATTATTAAATTTATTATCATTATATTTAATTTTATTATTAAATTTATTATCATTATATTTAATTTATTATCATTATATTTAATTTTATTATTAAATTTATTATCATTATATTTAATTTTATTATTAAATTTATTATCATTATATTTACTTTTATTATAATATTTATTATTATTATTGTATTTATTATTTTTAGTATTATAATAATAATGTAAGTTCAACCAAACCAAACATTAATACATCACGATAACTGAAATAAGTGATAAGCACTTCCAAACTTTGATTTGAAAACTGACCGATTGAAACATGAAACAAAAAATATCGGTGTCCCATTCGTCAACTATGAATGATATCCCCCCACGAGAGCGCCCCCAGTTAATTGGGAACCTTGATAATCGAGCTTTAACCACCCTATAAATCTCAGAGGAGGGAAAAAAGAACAATTAGTGGAAAATTCCACCCAAAACGAAGATCTCCTCTTCAACCCATTCTTTTTCTAGAGGGATGCCCCAAGATCACTTTGACATCAGCATCCATCTCCCCAACACCCAGCGCCCCCTACTGACAAATTATCGCCCCACAGACAGCGAGGCCCAATCACGCCTAATTGGCGCGCAACTCGGTAATCACGCTGGGTGGTTCGTTTGGCGTCAGAGAACGAAATTAGAGACACCCCCCCCCCCACCCTCTCCCCTTATAGCAAAAGATAATAAAAAGAAAGGAAGCCTATCTCCTTGAGGTATAAGATAGGCCTTCATCTCTCTCTAATCAAATAGAACAGAATGTTTGACGGCAACCGTATGCAAATGGCAAGGGGGGGAGGGGAGGAGAGATTGCAATGGCTTGCACCCCCTTCCCCCCTTGTATTCAATCACGGACGATAAGAAAAGGAATCTCTACCCGAATTTGGTGGGCTGGTTTGTGTCATACGATAGTCAGCTGCGAGAGCTCAAACGAGATTATGGAAAGACGATTTTGGAGGGGAGGGGGTGGGGGGAGGTGGTTCGAAGGAATAGTCCGAGAGTACCTCTTCTCTGAGGGATGGTGGGAGATGGAGTGTCGGGTCGGATCGTTTGATGCCTCACCTCCTCATGGAAAATGGGATACAGTGATTTTTTTTTAGTTGATACCCGAGTTTAAAAAATGGGTCGCTATTGGATTTTTCCGATCACAAGAGCAACACAAATTCAGAAACTCTCCCACATGAAGAATAAATATAAAATATGATATGCTAAGTCGAAACTAGGATTTTTTAGTGAAAATGCCTTCCGGAAGACAACGCTTGTCTGTTACAATCGCCATCATGTCTATTTGTTTAAAAATATGTAGATTGCAGTATAAAATACAGATAAAAATATGAATAAAGAATTGCAGAGAGTCAATGTTCGATTCTTATAGCTTTCACAGGTAAGGACTTATTTTCTCAATGAGCCACGAGAAATACTTGCTAAGAAAAAAAACGGAACACTAATAATTTACTTTTCTAAGTATATCCTTTCGAAACAATTGCTTCAGAATTTTAAAAGCTTTCATTCAATTTCTGGTATGACATATGCCACTTATGGCAATACTGTTCATTTTACTATGGCTTTGAAGATGTCTTATGCTTCTTTAAAAAGTAGTAAGTTTAAAACTTCATAACTGACAACAAAACAAAGCCAAAAGTAAGAGAGTATTTTTTTTTTTTTTTTTTAAATTTACATGTGTAATTAAACTTTTTCTGAATATTTTGCCTCATCTGCTAATATAATTAAAATATAGTATACCAGATGTTCATCCGTTCTTCGCTACGAAATGTTACCATGACCATTTAAAGCAATCAAAATACTTTTCGGGAGTTTGACCACAATTCAACACTAAAAAATTGATTTATCAGAATAGCTTACTCTATCTACGCTTGCCATAGGTAAGAAATTTCAATTGCGACTTTATTGGAAGTACCGGGATATTCCTCGCTTAGAAAGTTTTGACCCCTTAAAATTAATGAATCGAGATCGCAATACCTTACTTTTTCAGTTCTCACGAGTGAAGTAGTACTGTGAAAAAGTATTGTGAGTATTGTGATTACATTAGAAATGGGAGATTCTCTCAAATAAAAAAACAAAACAAAAAAAAAGAATGTTTGACCGCAATAGTATACAAATACAAGGAGAGAAGGGGAAGGTGAGATTGCAATGACTTGCACCTCCCCTTTTTTTTGTATGCAATCACGGACGGATATTACGGAATGTTGGACATTTGAAGATTACAATTTTGGAATGTTAGACCCTTTTTCGACCCTTTAAAGTAGGTGGATTGAGATTGGACTAGCTAAGTTTGTACTTATTGATATTTGTACCAATTTTCAGAGTTGTGACACTATGGAAAGCGGAAGAATTAGTGATGAGTGAGAACTTTGCCTTTTATATATAACTATACAGGATAATTTGCAATTCAACGTATACTTTGAATTACTGTTCAACTATAAGACTAAAACATTAAAAATAAGATGCTGTTGGAAGATAAAATTTCCTTTTGGAAATGAATCCTGCACATTTATTTATCGCTAAATGCATCTTTACTAACGTTGGACTTTATCCAAGATTAAATAAAGATAAGACGAAAAGAAAAACATTTTAATTTTAGAAAAATAAAAGTTCTGTCACCGATCAAGATTTGAGTTCGTAGTTACAAATTGCTGATGGCTTTCTGCCATATCTAAAGACAGTACAATGAAATAGATCATTTAATTTTACTAAACAACTGTTT
This sequence comes from Linyphia triangularis, assembly GCA_963978545.1. NCBI lineage: Eukaryota > Metazoa > Arthropoda > Arachnida > Araneae > Linyphiidae > Linyphia > Linyphia triangularis. The sequence goes on from OZ021725.1 coordinate 83,665,256, forward strand.
ACAAGACGAATTCATGAGAACTATGTACGAACCTTATCATCCAGTTTTCAATTGTGATTGTAGAGGAATTTTTAATGTTGAAAATATCAATTAAATTTACATTGTAAGCTCACATCTTAAGTTGTAAAATATATTACGCGGGTATTTCGTAACAAGAAGTTGATCCTTTCACATTTATAGCACTCTGTTTTAGCGGAAGCATACGAAAAAAAAAAAGAAAGTCTGAAAAATTAAGTCTGCTTCAATCACTCAATTGTTTTACCCGTTACACAACTTTTAAATATTAAAAAAAATACTCAAATATTTTAAAAGTATATTCTTTATGGATCGCTAAAAATAACATTTTCTTAAACAATTCTTTTCAAGTTAATTTTATTGGGAAAACCATACCGGAGAGGAGTATCAAATCCCAAAACATCCCAATTCACTTCCGATAAAACAAGACAAATAAATATACAGAGGCCTGTCCAAACGATTTCCAGGGTAAGATGAAGAATACCCGGATGGGAGATATATATATATAAACTGCGTGGGGAAGAAGAAATATATAAGAACACGCAACCCCGAAAAACAGCTCTGTGCAAAGAAGTCGATACACAAGGCAGTTCCAAAAAACACTCTTTCTAGTGTTTCTATTCAAATTCCTTCTAATATTCTAATGGGGTCGGAAGATCTGAGGCTGGGAAATGGAAAAATAACCGCACGCGTTCGAATATTTTATTGAACTTTAGATCGAGATCTTGAAGGGGGAAAAATCGCACATATCAAGAAAAGAGGGGGAATATGAATACTGATTGCCTGTTTTATTTTTTATTTTTTATCATGCAAAAAAAAAAAGGGCTTGGTGTACTTGCCCTAAAGGGGATAAGAGCTTTTGAGCAGGAACAGACCCCTTGTATGCAAAGTATTAGGTGGCCTGAAGTATCTGCCTTGTATGTCTCGTGGTTATATTCTTATTGATATCTTTCGGATACACTTTGCCTCAGACGATAGTTGCCTGATGCCACCCTGGTTTTATTTATTCGTCGAAAATTAAGGGCAGGTGTGGGGCGCGGATGCAAATTCGATTTGATACGCGGCGTCCAACAAATTTGAATTTATGGCGGGTTTGATTATGTTCTATTGAAAATGACGTACTGGATGGAGTTTTGCGGTTGGATTTTGGTCGGGCGTTTTGGCAACGTTTTCTTGAGGCATGTGCTACGGTAATGTAATATCATCTGTTTCTTTTTTTTTTCCCCTCTTTTTTTTTTTTAAAAAAGTGGTTTAGGAAGTGTGGCATCAGGAATATTTTGGTTTGAAGTTTGATTCTAATCAGGGATGATTAAATTGTTTATACCTTTGGGTTCGAATGCGTGCTCACTATTGTCAGATATAGTTGGGGAAATGTTCGAGTTCGAATATTCTACTGATTTGATTCTAATCAGTTTGTAGAAGAATATGTAAAGAGATACTTTACTTTCTAAGAAAATGAAGACGAAGTTTTTGTTGCAAGCTGGTAATCGAAATCGAATTCTGGAAAAACAAGAGAGTTCACAGATATGGAAAACTTTAGAATTGAAACTATGGAAACTATTAGAAACTTTGGAGTTGAGAACATTCTATGCCACTTTATGTTATCTTAAAATATTGCAGTACATTATTTTAAAGATTAGAATTTTTTTATTATTTTTATTTTTTTATTATGAAACATTTTATTCGTAGAAGATTATTTGTAATTGGTATTGTTTAAATGAAAAATTAATATTTTCATGCAATCTTTATGCAAACTCCATTATATTTCTTTCATTTGTGGTTATTTAAAGGGTTTATAGCAATTTATTTATAGTAATTAAAGACTTCATTCAGCGTGACCCTACTACATAGACCTGAAACTTCATTTTATTGGCTACAGTATCTGACGAAAAATTGCTTTTTAAAACTTTAAAGACAATTAATAATAAAATAGCCACTAACTATTTTCCATTAATTCTTTTAATGGTATTTTATTAGAATTGTTGTTCCTGGTGTAAAAATTCTTACCTTTTAAAACAATGCTCAGTCAGATATAGATATTGTGGCCAAAAAGTTAAGTTTTAAGTTAGAGCTAAGTTGATGACACCTCTTAAAAAATCAAAATTAAAAAACTTTGTTAAATGTGGAAAAATAATTGCTGTGTCTTTTGATTAGATTTTGTTAAACCAATCTAATCAAACCGTCTACGCGAGATGTCAAAAAAAAAAACATCCCAAAAGTCCTTGTAAGACGAACTGGAATTTACTTTAAAACATAACTATCCCAAAAACCAACACCACTCCAAAATTATTTAATAACAAATAACATTCAAAACTGGTTGCTTTCCGTGAAAGCAGCTCAATCCTACTTATATTAAATAACAGAAAGAAAGCACGAATAAACAATAATAAAATGTCACTCTACAGCGATAGCACTCCTTTCCCAACCTCCTCAAAACAATATCGTCCAAAAGTATATTTCACGAACCCTTATATCAATCCCTCACCGGACACCCATTCCCATTTTTCCAAGACAATAAAAAAAAGAAGAAGCACCTCAACCCATGGAGACAGAAGAAAATATCCATTTCTAAAGATAGGCAGGAAGGATAAGCCCAAGACTTTGGTGAAGAATGCTCAACTATATTGAACCCGAACATGACAGACTGACGAAAAATCACGACCAGGGCTTTAAGACCATCACCCTTCAAAAGAATATCTCTTTCCCCTTAAAAAAAAAAACTTTTTTTCATATATGACGCCCTCGTACCAACTCCAAGGAACTATCCTCATAGGAGGACGGACTATCGGATGGCCTTTTCTTATGAAAGGACTTTTACCCTTAAGGTTCGGCCACTAAGGATAGTAGTCCATATGAAAAGTCTCTCCATTTCCCATGATCATAACATTTCAATACCTCTGCATTTCGGGGTTGTCGGAGTTGCCGGAATGGGAGGAGGGATCTGTTTATGACTTCCACCCCAGGAGAGGCGCTGGGGACACCTCCAGAGATATCAGAGAGGGTGATGAGAATCTATCCTTTTCCATCTCTGATTTCGTGCTCTGTAGGGGGGGGGGGGGGTTGCCCTCCTTTTTTTTTTTATTGTTGTCCGTATCATTTATTCCATCTTGCATGGCATACAGATGGTGTTGGGATTTTTGTAGAGTTCTCACACGTTGTTGGGCGGGGTGTCGGATGGACGTAAGGATGGATGGATCTTTTATGGTGCTGATAGAAGGGTGTCTATTGAAAAGACTTGAAGGGGGGGGGGGAGGGGAATTTAAACGACTTGTAGAAACGAGTATGGGTTGGTGAGGTTTTTTTTTGTTTTTTTTCCTTTCGCAAAGTACCCGATTGTGACTCAAAGCAGGTGGGCTGAAATCGAAACGTTTCGTAAAGAAACTCCTGGATGTGAGGATTTGGAAATCTTAATGCTGAATGTAAGTTTTTTCCTTGGTAGGTATTAATCTATAAAAAAAAAGACATGTTTTTTCCTACGTAATGCTTAAAACTAATATATACAGCAAGAATGTTAAACAGACAATAATATCTACTTACAATCGTAATTGTTACGAGAGGCTCATTGCCTGCAGCTTCTGACTTAACAATGACAGCAGATTAAGTTGGATTTCTAGGAGAAAAGGTGTGTTTTCTCTTTTAGTTTGTCTACATGCAGCAATTCAAGTGGAATTATTGATAGGTATTAACGATTGAAGAGTAATTAATTATTGAGTCAGATTATTTGCATTTTCTGACTTAACAATGACACCAAGTTAAGATAAATGTTTTACAATAGGTGCCCATTAGTTATCACCGTTCAAAAATTCCAGCCTAAGCTAAGAGAGTTGCATGCATGTTAAAATTTTATTTATTACTAGATAATTTGATTTCAGCTAGGAATTCAAAATAAGCATAATTCTAAAGTTTCGCTTTTACAACAAAATCATCTAAAAAATTATCTAAAAAATATTTTCTGATGGTGATCACAAACCTCCAGAAAGCAAGATTAATGGAAAGCAAGATGACTACCACTTTAATTAACTAATCACAAGTAAACTTTATGAACTTAGAAAAACCTTTTATTCTCAGATTGATCAAGCATGGCTTGACTCATAGGTTAAAATTACTTCACAATTCTGAAAGTGCTTCACGAATGTCCGACATTTAAGATAAATTCAGACAGATCTACTGAAAAACGTGACTTTAAAAACAAAACCACTTATTTCTCAAATGTAGTATAAACTTTAAAGTATCTAAAATAGAAATAACAATTGCGTCGCAGAGACTAAAAAACTAGTTTTCACCCCTGACCGAAAGTTTGGTTCAGTGCACTTTGAAACGGAAAAGACTAATACATCTTAAATACGATTATTTGCAATTAAAATCGTAATTAGTTCAACTAAAAATGATACTCTGCCCATCTCTCTGCTACAGTATGATTAATTAACATCAAGTTTGAGAGAGCTCCATAAATCTAAAAGTACAACCTTAATAGACGATCCATAAGTTCTGCAACCCTTTGCCTCCCCAAAACAATAAAAATACGACTGTATTTTTTAAAATTATAAAATATCTCCCTCTCCTTTCCGAACTAAGTAGACAATTACAAGTCCCAATAAATCACCGAAAACCATTGTTTTTAGAAATCCCCCCTCCGGCTTCATTTAAAAAGAAGGTGGGGGGAAGGAAAAAAACGCAGGCAAAAACAACCCAACTCGGCACATTATTTAAAAGAGATCTCCACAACAGATAGACAGCGAACTTCAAATCGATGCACCACTCTTTTCAACACCGACCCCGAATTAAGGGGGGTTTTTGTCGAGGCAAAACGCAATCTCTAATTTCCTCTTCCACGCCAGCTAAAAACCAACTTTTTTACTTTTTTTTTTTAAAGCATATTCCATCTTCTGTGTTCCTTTTCTACTTTCAAAAACACACTACAACAAGCCAAAGCACAACCCGCTCTGGCAGTACATTTTAAAACTTATCTGTGACAATCGTTGCTGGCAGAGAACAAATAAGCGTATATTAATTTTCTCTCAAAAAAGGAGTCGCCATTTTTTTTTCAAAGGGGGAAGGGGGAGAGGATTCAGTGCATAATGTATTTACTACTAATCCTCCCCCCCCCCCCCTTTCCCTTTGGAAGTAATTTATTACTGCGCCCCTTCTAAAAAGCACAGCCATAGTAATTATACCACCGGATATATAAAGTTTTAATCTGTTTTTCAAGCCGGGGCCCAGAGCCAAGTGAGCGTTCGAAAATAATATGGCCCCCACTGATTTCACTCAACTCGGGTAGGAAGTGACATGCCCCTATCAAGGAGAATGGATGTGGCAGATCCTGGTGACAAATTGTGCGCGTCTCCTTTTTGCGTCCTCGCTAATTGTTAGATAACAACACCATTAACTATAAAACGCTCGGCCCCGGAAAGCGCGGCCTGCAATGGTACAAGTCGGGATGTTCATCTACAGGAGATCTAGGACAGCCCAAAGAGGGATGCATTTGATTAATGTAAAGTAGCATTTTTTTTGGCTATTGTCTTAGATGGTAGGAGGAAGGGCGAATATCAAGATACAAAATCACGAAGAGGTAAGTAACGGTGGGATTGTTATCGTTTGGTATTAAAATATAACTATAAACATCCCTTTGATTTTTTTTTATTCAAAATCAATTAATCATTTTTGCCATGTGGTCTTTACATCGATATCAAAATACAAAAAGTTGAAATGTATGATAAGAAAGTAGAACTAGAGGACAATTAACAACAAGACTATCAATGAAAAGTATCGAAATGATGACTGAAGCGACAAAAGAGTATTATTATTGGATTTTTCATGGTGCAAGAGACGTAGGCTGGTTTTGTACGTGCTATGGTCATGGATTTGAACTCGCAGACAGTAGTACTACATTATTGTTATGCAGTATAAGTTTAATTAATGAAAGTAACACTTTCGCTATGTGATCATCACACAATATCAAAATCCAAAATTTTGTAGTAGATAAAAAGAAAGAACCAATAATGATGATACCAAATATTAATGGTTAAGGTGTCCGACTACGTTTAAAATGGCAAAATCAATGAAAATTTCAACTTTTATTTTTATTTCGCTTCATATGAATTAAAAATCTCTCTTTTCAAATCAGCTTGTGTTTTTCTTATACTTTAAATAGAAGTTTAGTTACAGTCGTTCAAAAACGGTTGTTAATGCGAAAATCCATGCAGAGAGATTCCAAAATCGTGTTTTCTAAAGAATAAATTTTTTGCTAATACTGATATACGGCCTTTGTTCTATCTCAAAATGTATTTATGATAGTTATAATTTTTTTTTTACAGTTGTTCGCTATACTATGTTGAGTATAATGGCCTACAGATTTGATTGGACCCATTTTTTTTGAAAAATTATTGCTATATATACATAATAATATGTTGCGAAATTATTGAAATTTATGTGTAATCTCATACAATAGCCTATATATATATATATAGCTTAGATTTTAGGTCATTATACTCATGAATAAAATAGAAAATCGTGCAGTAAAAAGTAAAACAAAATATATTTTAAAACTTTTTTTTTACAACATTAGTTGTTTTCACAAAATATTGGAAATATCAATTTCAACCAAAAAGCTCTTTTTTTTTTTTAGATAAATAAAATTAAAAAATTTAATACTTTTGTCAATTTCATGTTTTTACCATAATACGAACATTTTAATGCAATAAAAAGTTTCATTAATAAGGTTTTTTAAAAAAATTGCTCCGGACGTAGTCGGATACTAAAAGTGTCAAAAGTGTGTATTCGATTTTTCATTTAGCAAGATATATATACGATGGTTTTTATGGACAAAATATATCTGTTGTTATTGTGAAGTATAAGTTTAATTAATGAAAGCAACATCCTCGCAACAGCAAAACTTTGAAACCCCAAACTTTTAAGTCAATTAGTAAAAAGAAGAAAGTATCAAAATAATAATTTAATTGAAGCAATTTTTTTAATTTGTATTGCATTTTCAATGAGCAAGAGATACAAGGTTTAAGCACAAGCAATGGTCTATGTCAATCACGGGCGAAGTCAGAAATTTTTTCGGAAGGGGTTATGAAATTAAAATTCAAAAAAATTAAAATAATACCATTTAACGTTGCAGTTTCAAGCAAAATACAGCCTTTGATTTTTGTGTTCTAACATCAAACTGAAAATTTTCGGGGGGGGGGGGGATATATCCCCATATCCCTCCCCCTGGTTACGCGCCTGATGTCATGATACTGAGCTCGCAGACAAAAGTTCTCGGTCATTGTTGTGAAGAATACATTTGATTAAGTTTTTTCACCATGTGGTTTTTACATCTACATTTCGGCATCAAATCTAAAATTTTAAAGTAGTGGCGGAGAAAGAAATATCAAAATGATGATTGAAGTGTTAAAAGTTATTTCTATTTTGTCATTGCGCTTTAAATACAGGAGGATAATATGCATACAATGGTCCCTGCCATGGATTCTCAAGTAACTGCAATCTCAAATTTTGGTGCTGACATCCTTTTTAGTTTCAACCCTGATTTACTGTTCAACCGCATAAGACTAATTACACCCAATACCAAAGAGAAGAAAGATATTTCAAATGTTGACTTATAGCATTGCTGCTCATACCACTGAATAGGTGAATATGCAGAGAGAAAAATGACAAAAAAAAAATCATTTAAAAAGGAAACATTTGAAAAGTTATTCAGTCTCTCATAATTTTAGTTTGCATTTTGCTTGTGTATTTGGGAAATGGATGCATTATCTTTTTTCCTTACCAAGTTTTTTCTCTGCTTGGCTCTATTCATTTTTGAAAACTTCCGGTCGAAAACCCGAGAGAGATTTTCACATGGGAACGACACACAATTAATATGGATGTCACGACCGAAAATTGTTTTTGAATGTTAAGAGAGAAACAATATATCTTTTTTTCTTTTTAAATTAAAAATAATGTTTATTTTATTATTTAATAAACATTAAGTACTTGCATATATTTAGAAAAAGAAGAAAAAATTACTATAAGTTCATCAATGATACTCAAAGTTGATATACTTTGAAAGCTAACCCCAACTGTACTGAACTACTAGGAATTCCAAACCACAAGGAGGAAAATCGCTAATCTTTAAAGATAATTTTGCCTAAGCAATTTTATACTATTACCCTGGATAATTTGCTTAGTTTTCTAAAATCATATGATGAACGGTTAATTGATCCATATTTATTTTCTCTAATTAAAGCTTAAATTTATAATTGGAAACATCGCTTACCTTAATGCATAATGCACAATTACAGATTTCATCGTACGATGAGGAGATATAAAATGTACTTACCTAAAAAGAAAAAAATACAATATAAGAGAAATGCATTTTAAATTTAATATTTATAATGAAATAATTCAATAATATATACAAATTGAAATATTTAGTTTTGATATAAATAAAACGGCTCGCTTCCAAATTTATATCGTTTAATTATACTACTTTTAAAGGGGACACAGTACCACCTAAATTTTCATTTTTACATTTTTAAATAAAAAAAAAATAGATGTCCCTTATTTGAATTTATATGAAAAAATAATAATTCACAAAAGGGGAAAAAAAAAAAAAAAAAAAAAAAAAACTCTTCATTTTTTAAAAAAAAACCGCTGAGAGCTTTTCTAAACATCAAAAATTTTTCTAAAGAATTCTTTGAACTATATTATATAAGAATTTGCATTGAAACCTGGAATACTCACAGTAATTAACTATAATATAAATGTTTATTCATAATAACACAAAAAATTCTATAAATCTGCAATCCTTAAACTTAAGAGATAAAAAAAAAATTAAAACTACAGCATATGCTGTTAATTAGAATGTCAATTTATAAAAATAGTCATATTTTACAACATGCTTTAAAAAAATTCAAGTTTCTCCATTAATTAGAAAAAAAAGCCCTAATGTTTCGAAAAAGTTAATATCAAGAAAAAACAATCTTAGAGAAAAATTGATTTAAAAGTTTTCATTTCTTGAAAAACATTATCCTGTCATCCAGCATAAAATGTCAAATAACACATTAAAAAACGTAGATAGAGTTTTAAAATTTTGCAAGCATATTTAGAAGATTCTAAAATCAAATTAAAATAAATAAAAAAAAAAAATTGAAAATTTTGCTGTTTTCCCTTAAGTGTCCCTTTAAGAAAATAGTATTTAAATTTGAAAGGGTTTCATATATAAAAGGCAAAATAATAGCGTTATAGAAATAACATATTAATAACAATACAAAATTATGAAATTAATAATACAATCATCATAACAAATATTCATTTTTAATACAAAACAATATAATTATTGTATGCTTAAAAAGAGAAATGTGTATCTTGGTTTTTATAATAAAGTATTGTTAGTAAAGTTTATAGAAAGGCACTGTCCATGTGCAACATTTCCATACAAAACTACAAATGCTACAGACAAGTGCGACATATCAAATGAAAGGTCCAGTCGGGATGAGTTATCATAGCAATATTTAAAGGTAAGTTCTGATAAATACCGCAAGTCAATGTGCAATTTCTTAGGCGTAAAACATAAATGCAAACATGCTCTATATATCAGTTAGAAGGTCTCAATAAGAATAGTAAGATTATATAAATTTTTACCAAATTTTCTTCAAAATTTGACCAGAATAATCTGACTCTATTAGAAGTTAAGATCTGAGCTGCAAATAGAAATATTGGATTGGAGCTAGGATATTCGGTGACAAGTTTTTTCTACAACTTGGCGATATTTTTTGTTCAAAACTAACCAAATTGGCGGTTTGTTTTAATGTTATTAAGCTTAAAAGGTAGGGATTTCAGTCAGTAATGCCACCAAATGGTATGTTCTTAGTACCTAGACCTGACATGTCTAGAGAAACATGTATACAAGCGGGAATTTTTTTATGATATTGATCTGTGTGTACTTAATTTTATAACCTATTTTAGTTTTATATAATGAAAGAATTGAAAAGGAAATTGAAAACGAATTATCACAAAGATCTAAAATTTTTAAACACTAAGCAAATTTTAAATTATTCAAATGATGTAATAATTGAATTTCAACTACGAATACCACATTCATTTAAAAAAATTAATGGAATTATTTAAAGCTTGAAAGTCCTTTCAAGTTATTTGTTTACTAAATATAGGAATATCCCAATCATGTCAACCGACATCATAATCACATGATACCTATTCACATGACCTATAATCGCGGGCATAAATGACGAAGTCTCATTTCTCTCACTTCAAGACCAATCAGGAAAGAGATAAGTTACACGTCAATATTATTAATTTCTCTAGTAAGGGTGCGATAGTAAAATGGTGTTTTCCGTTTCGAAAATTTCAAATTTTAAGTTCTTTTAAAATTTAACAAACTTGAAAAATGCTATCTCATTGCAAGAGTTTGTATCCATGATAGAAAAAGCTCAGAAAATTTGCATAGAATTTGAAATAGAGTTAAACGAAAAATTTCAATCTTTTGTTCTTTAAAGCAATAAAAGCTTTAAAATATTTTTGTAATTATTGTTCTTTCAATTCGAAGTTTTTGTGTTCTTATTTTTCACGGAAATACTAATTCTAAACCGCAATCAAAATAAACACAACAGTTAAAATATATAAATAGATGATTTGCTTACATATTTAAAATACACTTTGACTCGCAAGATACCAAATTATATTTCAAGTAATCAGTCAAAACACGTTTTGCAATACAAAACTCGACTTATTTACAATACAAAGTACAATAATTTGACGGAAAAAATATATATATAATTAGTTAAACTTGTTATGCGACTGGATTATTGATATTTAAAGCACCAATGCTAATAAATAAAAATACTGTTGAAACACGAATTCATTTTTAATCATTTGAATGATTGAAAAAATTTTAAAACACCCTAACTAGTTAGAATGTAAAGATTTCTTTATGACGTTCACACTGAAAATACGTTAAATTTTTTTCCCGTCGCTGGTTTATTTGCTAGTTATCACGTGACAATCTACGGCAGCGCCCCCAGCGTTTAATAGCAAAACCAGCCAAGCGCATTTGAAGTGTCTTGACAGAAAAGATTTTAAATGTTGAACCCAATGGGTTTTCAACGATTCATGATTTAAAAGGAAAAAATTCACTTTCAGATAAAGCTGTAGGGAATAAAATTAAAAAAAAAAAATGATCTTAAAACATTGCTGACCGTCAATTTTACGCAAAAGCTGCCTCATTTTACTGAATTTACTGATGCACCAAGTATCAGCGAAGTAAATAAGCTATTTCCCTGATACTCGGTGCAGCACTAGATTCAACAGTTACATCCCAACTATTTGAAAAATCATCCTAGGTTGGTGTAATATAATTTTTCTATCCACTCTTCTTCAAAATAACATTCACTACCAGATTCTATTACCTATCTTTTTTTTCCTCCCCATGATCTTATATCAGATTTATAACTGTCTTCCAATAAACTTTCACTCATCGAATCGGAACAATTTCTAAATCACTGGAGCAATCAGTTTAATCATCTGCAGATATAATTCATTGAAAATACCTTCATCGTCAACTTCTGGCATGTTTGAAATTTCTGTATTATTAAAACTGCGATAAAAGCAAACACCAAGACAAGTATTTTCTTCATAATACAGTGGTGATTACCAAATACTATGAACAAATTTTTTGAAAAAGTTAATTTTGCTCTGGCGAATTTATAAATTAAAATAGATTATGCAAGTGCAAACACTAGTTTATTAAAGACCCATCAACAGCGTTTTAGCATATAAGCCCAAACTAATCCGAGATCAGGCAACAATGTGTTAACACAATCTTGATTTTTATTTGCCGATTATAGCTGATTTTACAATTGAAAAATAATTAAGTTATACAAAAATCAATCTTAAGTTATTCTCAACATTCTTCAATTTTGGAAATCGAAGTTGTTCTATTGGAAATTGCATTCAACTGCTTGATTCAAACTATTCCTTCCACTATTAGACCTCTTACCAAATAATAACCTTTTCCACAAACACTCTTTCCTGATTGCTTTAACTGATAACAAAATAGCCACCTTTCTTTTTCATTTCCATAATATTACACAATCATTTACAAGCTAAACAGGTTATTGAGATACTGACACTAAACTAGGTGAAAATTGTTTAGAATAGCTACTTCTGTATAAATACAAGCTGAAGCCTTGCTTACACGTTGACTTGTGTGTAGTTTCATGCAAAAACAATCGTACCCTGGATTAAATTTTAAAGTGTTTAGAAACTTATTCTTGGATTAAACTGGCACTTCATTCCAAACTAAATCCTGTATAATAAGAATTGTGTATTTAGATCGATATACACCAGTTTTATTTTTTGAGTTTTAAAGAAAAAAACATTGTAAAAGTATTCAACGTTGGTAAAGGCAGAGTTCAATATATTCTTAATAGGATTCAACGTGATTGTTAACAAAAAACAATTAAAAACAACTTGTTTGACCTCTACCCTACTTATATTAAATTCATTTTTTTTTTTTAAATAATTAATTTGACAAAAGGTTTTGGTAAACAAAGACAAGAGAGTAACTCGTTTAACCTTAGACCTGTCAGCAAATCAGCGTTGAAAAAAAAAATTAATATCTCTTTCATTTCTGAACTTTAATACCCATCAGCTTTCTCTGTGAAACATCAAAATCTACAATAGTTTTATTTTAATTATGTTTAAAACAAAAGAATACGCAATGTTTATTGCTATTTGATTCCATGCGTGTAAGAGCTGTCGTAATGTTATTTAATATTTGATTTTATACCCTTAAGAATGATAGCAATGTTATACTAGTATTTCATTCCATATACGTAAGTTGGTTGTTTTCAGATTATCTGGCGTCGTCAGCAACACGAGGGCTGTAATGCGCCAAAACATTCGTCATTTGACAAGCCAACATACATTTACAAACACCCATGCCTTACACGGGACTCGAACCCGCAAACTCGCGGTCTAGAAGCTAGCACGCTAACCACTATACCGTTTGGTCGGCCCATATACGTAAGAGTGATAGCAATAGTATTTAATATCCGATTCCATATACATAAGAGTGTATCTGTATACGTAAGTGTCATCGTAATGATATTAAATTTTGAATTCCATATGCGCAAAAGTGATCGCAATGTTATTACTCTGGCCCTTAAGAACAAGGGTATTGTTTTCAATTGGTTAAAAGTGTGGTCTGGTGTCCGTTCTCACTTAATGTTTGGGCATGCGCAGGAAAGGCATTGTGTGCGCATGCGTCGTCTGCTTGTATAAAAAGAGATGTATGCTGTTGTTGTTCGGTAGTATTGATGCATCGATGTTTTCTGAAACTCAAATAAAATAAAACTTTGCAATGGGCTTGGAATTAAAACACATGGTAAACTGCTCCTCAGCCCTAAGCCGATTATTTACCATTTGATTCTGTATATGTAAGAGTAATCGCAATGTTATTTAATGTTGGATTCTTGGCAAAGGTTAGCATTTGATTCCATATACATAAGATACATATCATAGATATAACAATACTGGTACTTAATCTAAAGACATTTGAAGGGAATTCAATCTTAGGCTTCTTCAACATTAAAATTAAAAGAAAAATTCATTCAAAATTCTGGCTCGACCTGAAACAAAAGGCACAGTTTTTAAATACTTAATTATTTTCGAACTAACACTTTAAATTATCAACAAAGGAGTATTAACCAATTAAAGAAGACTTTGAAATGGATAAACAGTCAATATTTTTTTAAACTTTTACCTTCTTTACTTAGATTATTTAAGGTATATTTTGAATTTTTTAGATTTTTGGAAAATTAATTTCATTATTTAAAAAAAACACTAATCACAATTTATTAGTATAAAAAAAACCCCTAAAATTTCGATTAGCAAGTTTTCTTTTAACAACCTTTGTTAAAAGTTAAAGGGTTAATGGGAGCTGCACTACCATTGCAACATGTGAACAAAATGTCATAAGGTGAACCATATGCTATGAATCTATATAACAGAGGGGAAAGGTCATCATTATTAAATACAATTCATTCATGAAGCTGTACCAAAGGATTCAACGTCCCCTTTTTAAACTCCCCCCCCCTCCCCTCCCTTCTCTCACTCTACCTACCCCTTCTGTAATGAAAATGCAGAGATGAACAGAAAAAAAAATCCCCTCTTGTAACTTTTAAATAAGCGTGACTTTTAAACACACTAAAACATATCTCGTTTATTGTCCGAAATAAATAAAACTGCATTTAAAAATTTACCTCAGGACGCTACGGAGGGGATGAAACAAGTCGGCAACATCTGCTAAGATTAGCGGAAAGTATTCGCAATTTCTTATTATTTCTCTCGCATCCTTCTACATCCAGCGCAGAAATGTTTTTATATATATATATATCCCATCCTTATACTCACTATCCGGATCAGTTTTTTTTTTTTTTTTTTTCAGTGCTCAGTTTGCCACTGAAAAAGATTACAAAAACAATTATGTCACTGCCCCCTTGGTAATTAGTTTTTTCAGGCTGTTAGTAATGACCCAGTACAGAAAAAAAAAGACGTCTTCACCAAAAAAAAAAAAAAATGTAGTCTACTCCTTTACGCTGCACCGTCACATTTTAAGAGGTTTTCACTGTACAACGTCCTGTTGTATCCCTTATTCTGTTTTTTAGCTGATTTAATTAGTTTTCTTAAGCAAATTTTTCTCCTTCATATTTTTTTTTCCGACTCTAAACTCGGAAGAAATTGGTTCTTCTTTAGGGGTGAGGGGAGGGGGATGTAACTATGTTATCGTCTTATGTTTTTACTGCACTCCTCCCCCCCTTTTTTTTCTCGGGTTGGTGGGGGGGGGGTACGTTCATCCCATCTGATTACGTCTACTTAAGTTGCGCCGTTGTTGCAAATGACGAGGCAAACTACAACTGTAACGGACAGGTCTTTAAAAAGTGAAGGAAAAAAAAAAAACCGTTAAGCGCGCGCTAAGAGTTGGTGTAGTATTTAGAATAAACTTGTTAGATTTCTTCAGACTTTATATTTGTGTTTTATACTTCCTTTTTTTCTTAAGTAGTAATTTTTTAGGGGAAGTAGAAAATTATACTATTTAGACCCCCCTCCCCGACCCCCTTCCTTCCTTAATCGCTGCTATAAGCATTAAAACGGATTAAGTTATATGCTTAGTGTCATTTCGGTTACAGTTAAGCGGTGGAGATTATGACGTGTATTGGAAAGGATTGCTAACATTTTATTACTGTGGTTTTGGTTTTGGAATAGGTGGTCAGAGAAATATAAGTTGAGTTAATTTTAAAAAATATCGGTATTTGTGTTGATTGTTTTGATATTTATTGTTTGAATTTTATTTTGAAAATAATTACGCTAAAACGATTTGATGGAATAAAAACATTAGCAAAAACACATCGGTTCAGTACAAGATGGAATCAATTTTTTTTTTTTTATTTTTTTTTTATTTTTTGGTAAAAAAATTATAATTTATTACAACCCCTTCGACAATGTTTAACTCGATCATACAGGGGTTGAACATTGTGTCCTAACATTTCACTGGGGGTTCCAAAAAACTTTTCCCAAACCAATCATTAATAGTGCAGAACAAGATCAATTTTCTATATTAGACCCCCACCCCCTCTCCTTCTCTTTCCTGCCTCCAAGGTATTTTCTGAACCAGGAGTGTACTGGCCATAGTGTTGTCCGGTGCAATCACCGGGCCTTTCAGTCTGTAAAAAATAGGCCGGTCTGGAGCAGAAGTCTTTTTTTGTAGAAAAAATAGTTGCTTTCCTTAACTTTTCATTAAAAAGCCCTATACCCTATATAAAAAGAAAAGATATCAGAAAATTATATGTACTAAAATGTATACACTATTGTATTACTTTTTATTATATATATCGTATTTCCTTTAATATTAAATATATATTATAATTTCGGATGTCATTTTCTAATAAACCCAAGAGTTGATGATTACATTTATAATTAAGCTATAGAGATTCTGTTAGATAGTTCAGTCCTGGACATTATTTTACAATTTAGATTTCTTGCTTTAGTTTTTGCAGCAAACAATGATATATGGACACTAAGTTAAATCCAAGGAAATATAAATACTAGAAACAGAAAAATTTGATTTGTCTAAACCGATTTTTACAACCATTTAATTATTAAAATTTAAAAATGAAATTAATTAATTATCGAAATAAATTATTAAATATTTCGTAATGATACTGAACATTTAAATCACCGGGCTGATTTTACGTCCCAGCACGCCCCTGTAGTCTGAACTGTTTTTGAAGAGACCAACAACGGGATCTGGGCATTTGCTTATTATTCAGAAGTCCCCACACAAAAACAAAAATATGAAAGGAAAACGATATATCGATGATTATCAACAGCCGTATTCAAGGCTTTGATCGATGATGTGTAGGCGGGTGGATCACAGAAAGAGTGGGAGGTACTGCGGCTGATCGGAATTTGATGAATGAGTGAATTGTGCTGATTAGGAGGCTCTTTTGTGAAGGAGGGTGTGTTTAGGACCTTGTGAATGGTTGGGTTGATATTTGCCACTGATCAGCTTACCGTGGTTTCTTTTAGTGGATTAGGAGGGAGGTTTTTTTAACCTGTAGAGAGTTGGTTGCTTGGGAATATGGTTAGTTGTGTTCAGTGGGTAAAAAAAAGTGGCGGGATGCCTAAAAGTTGGTTACAATTGCTATCCCCACCCCCAACGATAAATTTTATAATTTTGTATCTTATAATAAAAATATCAACTAGTAAGGGAATAAATTATGCTTCCTAACACAAACATTGAACAATTATTGTTAGTTTAATGAGTATTCAGCAACTTGGTTTTTCTTACTTGGAAGTAACAGATTAAGTGAAGTAATAATTCCATATTATAAGCATATCTCTTTAGATTTAAATAGTGCTTTTAAATGTGCATACTTTTATGAAATTTAATTAATAGAGAACTCTAAAATGTCAACAACAAAAAAATTCATATGAAAGAATAAAAATTTAATTTAAAAGAAAGTTCCTCCAAAAATAAAAGTTGACCAAGTGTAGCAGTGTTTTGTTGATGAAATAATTATATCTGTATACAAAGTAGTGTAATACATTTTTATAATAGTATGATATATATATACCATAAATAGTTTTTTTTTTTACATTTGAAAACTTTAAATCACTACTTCTCAGTGTTTTACCCTACCTTTAAAGATTAATGTTATTTTTATTTAGTAGTTTTTAGTTGGATTGAGTGTTGTTAAAAGTGGGGGTAAGGATTTTAGTGATTTTAGAAGTTGGGGGACGCATGGGTATTTGCTTGAAAAGTGGGGGGACGCGTCACTCTACGTCTACCCACACTTCTAGCACGGTTGTGTTAAGATTTTTGATTGGCAAGATATTTTGTTTCAACCAAAATAATTTTGATGTAGGGTTGTAGTCATAGTTTTCTACACTGATGCTTTTTACCTTTAATATTTCTAAATTTTGGTTGGTTATATTTGAGGGGTGTAGCTTCAAAATCAGCTCCATCTACGTCTTATCAAAATTATTTTTATTATTATTTTTTTTAGTTATGTATTCTTTCTGTTTTAAATTAAATTTTAAACAATGAGTGACTTTGGATCTTTAAATAAATAATAAAAAAATATACAAAAACTTATTGTATATCAACTGACTAAAAAAATTAAAAAAACTGCATAAAAATAGGATTTTTTTTTTTTTTAAATTTTATTATTATTATTTAAAAATGGATGAATCTGGTTTTCGAAGCTACACGTCTCCTTCAGTCTTATGATATAAAAGCTACGCGTGGGTTATATTTCACCGGCTAAGTTTTGGATCGAAGATGGGAAAGATTCAGAGGTTAGTTAGTACGCTCAACGACCTATTTTTTTTTTTTTTTTTTTTTTTTTTTTTTTTGTGTGTGTGCATAATAATGACTCATCAGGGCGGATTGGTTGTATTCAGATTATCTGGCGCCGTCAGCAACACGAGGGCTATAATGCGCCGAAACATTCGTCATTAGACAAGCCAACATACATTTACAAACACACATGCCAACACGGGACTCGAACCCGCTACTTCGCGGTCTAGAAGCTAGCACGCTAACCACTATACCGTTTGGTCGGCCTCATCAGGGCGGGACCTACAGCTTAAAGTGGATTCCATGTCTAACCCAGGATTCAAACACGGTACTTTTGGCATGCGAGGCCAAGGTTCAAAAGTGTTTTTAAGATTAAATTCCTTATAAGTGAAATATTTTGTAATTCTCGCATTTGTTGCTTGCTTTTGTTTATGAATGCAATGTATTTGAAAAGGTTTTTTTTTTTTTTTTTTTTTTTCCGAAAACTTTAAAGTTAAAAAAAAAAAATCTGTCTTAAAAAAATTCTTTTTAAATATGGGTATGGTTATGGACTAGATGATCCCCTACAGAATCCCCTAACACTAGGTGATCCCCTAAACAGGGTACACAAGTCTTACTGAAAACGAATAGACTATGAACCCTTTTTACATTTCCAATCCATTCTCACGTTATTAGACATTCAGTGTCTCAAACGGACAGACGAACTTAGAAATGATTATAAGGTTGACGGTGAAGTTATCTTAAAGAGTTGCGTAAATTTTTTTTATTTATTTTTAGATTATTAGATACCATTTTTACCTAAACATATACTCATTGTTTCGCTTTCGAAATTATTTAAGCTACGCATTCCATATTAAATACACGATACAGATTCTTCCCCTTCCCCCCTTCCCCTTTCCCCAAAAAAGCCAAACTTTACGTGAAGGCGATCAAAACCAATAAAAAAAATTTAGAAGAAGAAACAACTATACAACATTGACAAACAGTTTAATCTCCAAATTTTTTGTTTAAAGCTACATTCGAAGTACGGAAATTTCAGTCAAAAAATTTGAAATCATTATTTTCACGGAACTGGAAACCATGCCATATTATCCTATCTCTCACAGATAAATTTCATTCATTATCTTATTTCCCAGTTCATTTCATCGCTGGAAATGCTTTTGTTGCAACGTTGCAAGAAAGAGCATAAAAAGCTTCATTGTAGTTGGAAATGTTTACGATGAAAATTGATGAATAGAGATCATGATCGGACATCTGCCCGAACCAGCGTTTAACGATCCAAGCACCGTGGGAAAAAACCTCAAGGCTTTTTTTCTTTGCAAAAACCAATTCAAAAAATTATTATATAATTTTTTTTTATTATTATTACTTTTTTTGTTTCTACATAAATCCCGATGATCAATTGAAGTTTCCGCAATTCAAGACTCTCATTAATTTCAGTGTTTCCATTTTGAAGTACTCTTGTTCATAACTGTCAAATCTCATTATTTTCTTCCCTTTTCCTTGTCAAGGACCCGAAGGAGAATTAATCACTAAAAATGGATCAGCCCCGATTACTAAATTAAACACACAGTTTGGAAAAGCTGATTTTTCATCACAATGGATACGATTCCATCTCGCTTTTTTTTCTTTTTTCCCTTCTTCTTTGAATGACAGTAAATGAGAAAGAAGAGTTTGATTAAGTAGATTTATATTGTGTTGGGTTTTTCATTGTGCGAGCGCTAAGCCAGAGATGTAAAATGCAGGGTGATTATTCAAGTTTCAAGAAACTGTGAAAAAAAGAACCACTCGTCATGATTACCTGAAATTTGACCTGAATTATACGCGGGGAATGATTTGGTAAAAGGAAAAAACAAATAGTTCGAAATAGTTTTCTTTAAGCCATATCATTTCCCTTTTCGAGTACATTCAAGTCATTCTGAAGAATCTTTTTTACAGTTGAATAATTATAATCATCTCATATGTACAGAACATGATCCCACATAGCACACATTCTACCTGAGAGGTGTCCCTAGGAAATCATTTGGAGTCCCGGAGATGACTGGGAACTTCCTAGGGACCTCACTGGGAAGGTGTCCCAGAGATGTCCCTAAAATAGTCATTCGGAGTCCCGGAGATGACTGGGAACTTCCTAGGGACCACCCTGGGAAGGTGTCCCAGAGATGTCCCTAAGATAGTCATTAGGAGTCCCGGAGATGACTGGGTCGTCCCAGAGAGGTTTGTAGGAAATCATTCGGAGTCCCGGAGATGACTGGGTCGTCCCAGAGAGGTCTGTAGGAAATCATTCGGAGTCCCGGAGATGACTGGGAAATTCCTAGGGACGTAGTCCCAGAGAGGTCTATAGGAAATCATTTGGAGTCCCGGAGATGACTGGGAACTTCCTAGGGACTCCCCTAGGAGGGTGTCCCAGTGAGGTCAATAGGATAGTCATTCGGAGTCCCGGAGATGACTGGGAACTTCCTAGGGACCTCCCTGGGAAGGTGTCCCAGAGAGATCCCTAGGATAGTCATTCGGAGTCCCGGAGATGACTGGGAACTTCCTAGAGACCTTCCTGGGAATGTGTGTGCTATATGGGGTGGCTATAATGTATACAATTTTTTTTTTAGAAGATTTTGACAACTGCTAGTAATTCGAATGATAACCCTTATGACCTATCGAAATGCACAAAAGTCAAATTCCTCAGTCATCACATTCACACTCATCGCTAATTCTCCCCACTTCCAATGTAGTCACAACTTTGAAATTTGGTAAAATGTCAAAAAAGACAAGCACAGACAAATAAGTTTGATCTTGGTAAACCAAACTTTCATGGGTCGAAATGGGGTCAACGCTCCAAATGCGGAATATTCCAAACTTCCAAAAAGCAGGAACTCCGAAAATTGGCATAAATTATCACAAAGCTGAACATAGTATGACAATGCTATCACAAATTGGATTAACTAGCCTTTCGAGTACAAAAGGGTAAGAGGTACTAAATGTAGAAAATCAAAATTTCACCCCAGAGCCTAAACTCTGAAAATTATTACAAATGGTCACAAAGCTGAACAAAGTATATCAAAGCTTAATACGATTTAGATTAACTACCCTTTAGAGTACAAAAAAAGTGAAAGTTGACAAATTTTGAATATTCTAATTTCTTATTTCTCAATCTATGTTGCCGAAGATTGTAGCACATGAAACATAGATAACTATCTTTTGATTGCTTTGCTAAAATGCACAAATTAAAATTTTGTAGCAAACCTTGAACATTCAGTCAGTAAAACCTACATGTCCTACTTACAACGCATCTTAACGTAACTACTTTACCCTGTGAAAAATGAACTCCGATGTACAATTTCAAATTAACTCTACCTATAACACGAAAATGTAGCAAAAAAAAAAATTTAAAAAAAAATTATGCTCCAAAGGGTAAAGAAAGAATAACTTCTGATATGTCTTTCAGAGAAAAACTACCCAGTATTTAAATCTCGATTAGGAAAAAACAAGGAAAACTTCCAACGGTGAACTCGACTTTAAATGGTTATGTCATGGTATATGTCATAAAATAATCATGTCTATTCATTTTTTAAATCAAAGATTGGAAAACTTCTACGTGGGAAATCGAATCCAAGTCTTCTCACATGTTAGGCGAGCACTCTTCTTCTAAGCCAAAATAGAAATTATATCTGCTCTAAAATGGATTCATTCTATAATAATGTAATAAAATGTGATTTTAAATAATGAATTCTTAAATTGACATTAAGTAGTTTAAAAAAAAATACTTCAAGCGTAACATGTAACATGAATTTAAGTGTAAACTTCTTGTCGAAAGTTTTAAAAACAATTCTCATGTTTATGTAAAGTTTTTAATACTTTGAAATATTGTTTCTGAAGCACTTATTCGAAATAACTTCGCCCAAAATGTTGTTTCATTTTAAAAATGGAGAATTTCGTCACATTTAGTTTGAAAACGGTAATCTGCAAATTTTATCTTTTATCTAATCATTTCAATTGTGAATTATTAATTGAAATTAAATTATAAATTAAAACTGCAGGGTAATTCTCTGGCTGACGCAAGGGATTTTTTTTTTCCCCTACTGATAAACAGATAAAAATTATAAAATTAAGATGAATCCAGTAGTTACGTTTTTATTTTATATAATACTTGGTTACAAAGTTATAAGGGAAAATAATTACTTTAACTAGATCAAATTAGGCATTTATATTCGTCGATGCACGAGACATGAACGTGTCTAAGTAATATTATATAAAATAAAAAAATAACTCAAGATTCATGATAATTCTAGAATTCTAATTTTTTTACGAGCAGAAAAAAAAGAGCCAAAATGTCTCGGACTTACAACTGAAAATTGCCCCGCAACTTTTTAATGAATTAAAAATATTAAATTTTGTCGGATTGCTTCAACAGTTTGAGCATACATCATAAGAATTTTAAATGCTTAATTCATTAACAAGGTAAAATCAGTTTTTTAGCTCTTACAATTTTTTTTTTCTTTTTTTTTTCACATTCACTGCTTTGATAGCAAGCGACTCATTTATGTGAAACAAAATTAAAAATATGAAACACATAAAACAAATCCACCAGGAAACGAAAATACAAACTAAACCAAAACAACCTAAAAAAAAAAATCAATATGCACCTGGAAAACTAAAACGAACCGCGACAGAATCAACAAAATTACTTTAAACACACAAAAAAAAAAAATTCAATTTTTCAGTCACTCGTCATTTAAAAAAAAAAAACTCATACCAAAATATCCAGCGAAAGAAAAGCCAAAATTATAAAAAAAAAAAAAAAAAGGACCCTAAAAAAACCTCCTCAAATTTCACAAGAAATTATACAACTTATTCAAAATATAAATCACACCCGGCAAATTTTTACTTGTTCACAAGGCAAAAGCGGCTTTTTCAGCCCCTGCAAAAGCTATAAAAGTAATTAAACCCCCTAAAAATATGTCGGATCTCATTTACGCATAACACTGCTTAACGCAATCCAGGAGTAACTTTTCTATTTGAGTAATTATGAATCAGGCCCAAACCAACGAATGCAGCTCTAAATCAAAGCTCTCTCTCCCCCTACATATTGGCCGTATTTATTAAAACGAAGAGGGGGGGGGGGGGGCTAATAATATTTAGAAGTAAGCAAAAGGCTTGTAAGCTTACGCACATCAGGGGCATTTAACTTTTTTATCCATCACGGAATTCGTGTATGGAGCAATTTGCCAGCCATTGGGTTATGTATCAAA
This sequence comes from Linyphia triangularis, assembly GCA_963978545.1. NCBI lineage: Eukaryota > Metazoa > Arthropoda > Arachnida > Araneae > Linyphiidae > Linyphia > Linyphia triangularis. Next base: position 83,688,380 of record OZ021725.1, read on the forward strand.
ACTACGTGTTTTTGCGTGATTTTCGGTCTTCTCTGCGCTTTCTCAAATTACCTTGAATAATGTTTCGAAGAGGGGGGGAGGGGAGGATTTTTTTCTTTTTTCTTCTTCTTTTCAATCTCCGAGTTGACAAGGGGGGGGGGGAGGGTTGTAGTAAGCCAGTAATTCGCTGCTTTTATGACGATAATTTGATTTTGGCGTTCATTTGGATATGTTTTCTGATGCGATACGCGGGTAATGTTAAATTATAGAAGCATGCTTATGTTGATGATGATATAGTAAAGGTTTGTTGCGCTGGGTTGTAAGAGAATGGAATTTAAATGTGTTTTATTGGTAGAGAAAACAGACAGGGTATAGCTCCCTAGCAAAAATAATAATTATATATTAATAAAAAAAAAAATTTAAAAAAAAAAAAAAAAAAAAAAAAAATGAACATGTTAAAGTGACAAAAATTGTCTAATAGCTTCCCATTTTAAAAAATTTCAAAAGTCAAACAATAAATGACTAAACTATATTTTAGAACTCAAGTTGATCTAATTAAACCCAGTTTTCGAATTTTTAAGCTACATTTAAAGTACTAAAAACCGGTGAAAAAATAAACATAATACTATATCGGCGAACACAGATGAATTTAAATAAAGCCAGTTTTCTAATTTTTAAGCTACATTTAAAGTACTAAAAACCGGTGAAAAAAACTGAAATAGATGCGAGATATTTCTTTTTACTTTTCTTTAAATACTCACTTACTACGATTTTTAAAAAATATGTGTATTTTAATTTAAATATTTATAATTTAGAGATCTATAAAATATATTCTCTTATTGAAAGATTCGTATGATGTAATAAAACAGTTAACTTTTTAAGTGAGTTGGTACCCTCTATACCAGTAATATTAATTTGGCATACTTTATGTACCTTTTTCTCAGAAAGTATTTGACAGAGAAGTCAAAAAAAATTTTTTAGTGTATTTAGCAGACACTTTTTACTATACTGAAGTCAGCTTTTGATTGCGATTTTTTTTTTACATGAGTTTTCGTGAAGGTCACTGAAATTTGTTAAAAATCACAAGTTTTTTTTGCCGGAAAAAGCCAAAACAAAAAATATTTTTAAAATAATAACAAAATATCACTTTAGTATATTCAAATACAAAAAAGGAATATGTGGTAAAAATTTCAGGACGATAGTTTGCGCAGCTTCTGTTTAAAAGCTACATGAATAATGAAAAGTGTAGTTTCGAGAAAAACGCATTTTAAAGAAAACTTTACTTACACTAATAGTTACCAATTTTATTTTAAAAAAAATTATTAAAAATACTTCTAGTTGGGGTATTACAACAAATAAGATATCTTTTTAAAGGGGAGAAATTAAATTTTGATAAAAATAATAAACTCAAAACCAATTATTTATAAATTTTGGATTCTCTAACTTCAAAATTTAAAAATGTAATCCTCTCTTCGGCATCTTTGTTTTCTTAGTACTGTGTGAATTTCTTCCTCAATCCGTATTCACATTACTAAACATTTAACGTTTCAGAAGTAAATACAGGGGTCGACACAAACTTTATATAATTGTTTATTTTTCCCCCAAGGTACAAACCACTAAAATAATTAAACTTTCCCAACTTAAGCATTTCAAATACCGATGCTTAAATCTTTAACAAGCTAAATTTTTCAAAAGCTATTATTTGAATACAAAAACCTTTAAAAAGAAAAGAAAAAAACGCCACTAAACTTCCTAAAGAGGCTTTAGTGTGACACAAAAGTTAAGTTCCTTTAAAATTAAAACCACAAAAATACATCAACGGACAAAACAGCACAATTGAGGACCACAAAGAGACAAATTCAATCAGTTTCAGTCACCAAACAGTAAAAACAGAACAACCCAGCAAAAAACATATTTTTTTTTCCCTCAGAAAAGCAAAATGTTACGGAATTCCGATGGAAAAAAAAAACAAGCAAAATACACGTTAATGCCCCCTCCCCTTCACATTACGCCACGGATAATTAAGCATACGCTACACTTGAATCATAATCCAATAATCCAAGGGGTTGTGAGTATTTACTTATAAATAAATGAGGGTGAAGGTACAAGAGGCGGTGAGGGTGCGGCTGCACTAACGATTATGCCCTACCTTGGCTAATGACGGTTAAGCTTCGGCAAGAAGAGTGCAAAAACAGAAGCAAGGACTCTTGATTATGGCCAGATATTAACATTTTTTTTGGTGTGTGTAGGGATGGTTTTTGTTTTTATGATTTTTTTTTTTTTTTTTTGTAACGTTAGACGTTGTATGGTGCGTTGGAGAATGTACTTGTGGTCTGACTAACTGATTTTTTTTTATTAATGAATGGTGTTATGAAGTGGGGGTTTCGATCGGAGATGGACCTGTGGTGTAATTGATGTCAGATGAGAATTCGTATGCCGTCAGATTGTTGAGAAAATAGTTGAGATTGGTTGGGAGGTTATAGGATTATGTTAATCCCTTGGGTACAGATTTATTTTGGAAAATTCTTGCGTTTTGAACGGTTGGTTCAAAACAATAAAGGAACTTTAAAGGAATTAAGTCAAACAAATTATTTTTCTAAAGTATAGGTAAACCAACCGATGTTTGACTTAACCAATCATGGTTGACTTAACCACCATTTACTCGTGACATTAAAATCTATCCAATCAAACTAGTTTGAATGACGAATTAGGTTCGTCATTATTAACAGGCAAAACAAATGCATGACGAATCTCAGCCGTCAAATGTACCCAAAGGGTTAAGAGAAACAAATGCACGCAAAAGCGATGTGATTTAAATATTATTATTTTTATTTTTTACTTAAGGTACCAAAAATAAAAAATAACTTTATAAAATATTTTTTTGTCAAAAATTTATCTTATGAATGAGAAACTGTTTATAATTGTTTGAGACACTTTTTTTTTTTTTATTATTATTTTTTTTTTTAAATATTGGGTTTATTTTTAAAAAAAAATTAAAAACCAATAAAAATCCATAATTGATGTTAACGTATTTTGATATAAGTCATAAAAAAAATGTTGTTTTTTTTAAAGGGAAAGCTTTCTGTAATACATAATTAGATAAAGAAAAGTTTGTCGTTACAGAATTTTGATGGGTGAATTAGAAAAATTTCAAAAAAAATTCTCAAAGTTAAATTTTGAAATTTTTGCTCTTTCTTTTGTGTGCATGTTGTCCTTTACGCTAAATGTTATATTTTACAAGAGAATTTAAAAAATAAAATTCTGTAAAGAAAAAATATTTAAAACTATATAAGTTAAATGCTCCAAAAATTTGAAAAACCAATTATTAATAGTTCTGGAGATATACTGATTTGAATTTGCAACATCTGTGAAAACACTAGTGGTCTTAAAGCGAACTTTACGCAGACGGTTCAAAGCTTTACGCCTATTAGTGATGTTTAAATAAAAGGTAATTTTGTGGCGTTCTAATCACCGGAGGAATAAGATAAAAACATCATTCTCTTCAAAAATGTATGAACTATTTTTTAAAAGCAGAAAAAAATATTTGTATTTTTGACGAAATTTTGGTACTGGACCCCCTTAAAAATATTTCCCAATACGGAAATAATGCAATATAAATGCTCAACAAACATATGCACAGTCATTTAAATTTTATTTCAGATACTTGATGATACTATTCCAAAATATTGTTGTTTCTTTTACTTCAACTAAGAACTTCTTCAACCACCGTTTACAAGGACCTTAATTATTTCACTTCCATTATTCCAAACACACGAGTAAATAGCATACTAATTATACTTAGTAAAAAATGGTTTAGGGCAAACTACTTTTTTTTACACAAGTGTTGTTTAAAAAGTATGGTGGCAAAAGAAATATAATGATTATTGCATTACAATAACATTACACATAAATTTGAAATGAATTGGAGTAATTTACCGTTAGTTAGGGTTTTCATATTTTCATTTAATTAAATGATTTGACAATTCGGAGAATTCGGCTATATTTTTGCAGATAATTGTTTTCACGTCTAAGTTGGCAAGCTTGGAGAAAATTTTGATGATAAAAGTAGCTGTCATTTTCTAGTTTTTGGTATAAAAAACTGTTCTGATCAGGAAGGCAAAAGGCCAAAGCTTTTGCATAAGCTAATTATTAAATGTAGAGCAGTGTAGCGACAATTAAAATGATATTTTATTTTAACGGGGGAAAAAAATTACACTCACGTGTAACTTTTTAGTTATTTCCGTTGACGTGACTCGTCATTCTCTTTGTTCAATGAATAAGTTACATTTTGAGGGAAAACGACTTTCTTTCTTGAATGCAATTTGTTACGCCTTTCGATTTTTTGCATGGGAAATTCATTGCTGGAATAACCTACAAAAACATGAAACGACTGCTGTATTAGGAATAATCTTCATCTGAAAAAAAGTTACTTAAAGAGCAAATTTTTTCCTCTTAGGCGAAATTTCATTACGCGAGATTTCGTGTTAAGAGAATAAACTAGTTTCCTGTTAAGCGATTTCACTTTAAAGAAATTTAACTATGTTGACAGTTACCTTCACTATTAAATATAGTTACAAAAAAAGACAAAAACATTAGCAGTCGATTTTTATTTATTTATTATTATAACAAAAAGTGTATAACTTACACTAAATACTGCCTTCCAAAGTTCTGCATCGGAGAAAACTCTTCAACTTTCACATTTTAGGGTTCCGTTTAAACAGACCGTTCTTTTAGCAGGATCAAGTAATACAGAAGGCAAAGTGTGCGCCCTATACGACCCCGTTGAATTAAGATTACAAATTGAAATTCGAAATCATAAGCACCTTTTTCAAATACTTTCTTGTTTCTACATCATGAGAAAGCACTATGTATCAGGGACATTAAGGGAAAAACACATATTCCCATCTATTAAAAATAGATTTTCTATCAAAGTGGCGTGAATCAACTCACAATAAAGCTATGATGCTGATCTCCAAAAGCATTAAGCGTTATGACAAGGCTCTTATTACCTCTTGGGGTCGGGCACAAATTGAAAAAAATGGTATTGAATTCATTTGAAAAGAAAGTGCTTTCAGATATATTTATTGGTCTTTATGTAGTCATGATGGATCAGACAATTTGATGATTGCATTTGGCTTAATATAACGCTGATTTTTTTTTTATGGTGTTAAGCTTCATTTTTACGTGTAGAACATGTGTTTTTATAAAAAGTAAATTTGAGATAGGAAAGCATAGTATTTTTAAAAAATTACGTCAAATCCATCACATGGAAGGGTGTTTTTTCTGTTTTGTTCCAGCAATATTTTTTTTTTCCATTCAACGTTAATGTTTAATTTATAGCTTCTCATTCTGAACACTCTAATCTAATCGTTCATTCATATGAAGAATGTTTTAGATGTGAGATAAAAAATTGTGTTTTTGAATTTTAATCTTGAAATCTTACGTTACCGCTCCCTCCACCGCTTAAGTAGCAATAAAGATTCGATCTTACTTTGCCTGATTATGATAATATAATACTGTCACCAATTAACAACAGACACCATGCAGATTCGGGAATTAATAATTTTTAAGCATTAGTAATAACAACTCAAAATAAATAACAAACTATGTTAAATAGCTTTTGATTGCCTTGATACATTGTACAAAAACTTATTCAGAATATTCCTCAATGCCCACCCTCTATTACGCCACATATTTGGAACAGGAAAACGACTTAGTATTATTTAGCTCAGAGAAAGACAAACCACCGCAATTAAAACAGCAAGATAATAAAACTCTTTGCTTTCATCCAAATTTGTGGATTCTCTCCAACACCCTCTTTTTCCTCTGTCAATCCTCTCATCTCCGTTTCTCTTCACCCTCTCATCTGCACTTCTTCCTTTATTTTCTCAGTCTTCTCTTCTCCATCTCTCTCTTTTCTCCTCTCCATCTCTCGCTTTTCTCCTCTCCATCTCTCTCATTTCTCTTCTCCATCTCTCTCATTTCTCCTCTCCATCTCTCTCTTTTCTCCTCTCAATCGCTTTCTTTTCTCCTCTCCATCGCTCTCTTTTCTCCTCTCCATCTCTCTCATTTCTCCTCTCCATCTCTCTCATTTCTCCTCTCCATCTCTCTCATTTCTCCTCTCCATCTCTCTTTTCTCTTCTCCATCTCTCTCATTTCTCCTCTCCATCTCTCTCTTTTCTCCTCTCCATCGCTCTCTTTTCTCCTCTCCATCTCTCTCATTTCTCCTCTCCATCTCTCTCATTTCTCCTCTCCATCTCTCGCTTTTCTCCTCTCCATCTCTCTCATTTCTCTTCTCCATCTCTCTCATTTCTCCTCTCCATCTCTCTCTTTTCTCCTCTCAATCGCTTTCTTTTCTCCTCTCCATCGCTCTCTTTTCTCCTCTCCATCTCTCTCCATCTCTCTCATTTCTCCTCTCCATCTCTCTCATTTCTCCTCTCCATCTCTCTCATTTCTCCTCTCCATCTCTCTTTTCTCTTATCGATCTTTCCTCTAAAAATTCTTCAGTATCTCCATCGTTTTCCTCTCCCTCTCTCCACCAATCTTTTATTGTTTCCATCTCCTTTTCATCTATTTTCTACTACGCTCATCTTCTCCTCCCAACTCTTCCTTTAAATCTCTCTTCTCCATCAATCCCTTTCCTTTATTTCCTCTAACATTTATAATCCACATATTTTTTCCTCTCCATCTCATCTCCATTTCTTCTTCTATTTCACTTCTTTAACCCTTAAATATCCTCTCTCTCAACCTCAACTCTTCTCTTAGACCACTCTTATTTTCCATTTCCACATCCTCTCTTCCATCCATATAATTCCCCTACAACCCCCCAATCGGACTACCATCAAGGCACCCTTCCCCCTACAACCATCAAAAAAGACCCTCCACTTCATCAAGCCAGCCCCTCCATCGACTGTGAATAGAATATATAAACAACCTTTGACCGCCGGAAGAAAACGGAAAAAGTCCCCGAAATCTCCCCTGCAAGGCATATAAAAGGGAAAACGGCTGCCGGATAATCGAGCCGAACAGCCGCCTTATTTGTGTTTCGACAACTATCTAATTATCCGTCGTTGCACTCGGCCGTTACAGTCCCCGTTATCAGCCCAGGGTCGTTGAATTAGATGCGCCCCTCGCGATGTAATTAGGTCTAAACTAGCAGCGAGTGGTCACCAGTGGTGTTTCAGTGGCGGTCATGGAAGGGTAGGGGGAAATTTCCAAAATGAGTAGATAATTATAAAAGGGTTCGTCTTTGAAGTAATCGTCTAATATATATAAGGTATTAAGACTTAACGTGAAAATAATAGCGGGTAGAGCGAAATCTAAAACAATTAATTAATCTTTTCCCATCTTTGAAGATAACTTACAAAGTTGAACTTTCTCTAATGTAATTATTTTTGTATTATTAGTAACAAAAACGTATTATTAAATGGTACTCAAAGCTAAAATTATTCGTCAAAATGACTTAGCAGCTAAATACAGGGTGGTCATAAAATAACTTTCCCTGTTTGGCGGCTCCTGCAGCTCAAACGAATGATCGAAATGAAACCATATTTTATACACAGGCTGTAAAAGGCATGGGGAGATGAATTCCACCGGGGAAAAAAATTAGTTCCAAAACTTGCCGATAGGTGAGATTTTAGCGTTGCTCTCACGTACGTATGCGGAAATTTACATATTGAGATCGTAATTTTGGAATATTCCTAGTGCGTAGATGATGGGAGTGCAACGCATTCATTTTAAAACGAAAATAGCGAATGTTCAGTTAGCAATTCGTTCATTGACTGTTGATGTGTGCTAATATGCGACCGGCTATATCCCGTACCTCTAATATTAATTTATATGCTAAAATAACAAAATGGCGGATCAAAAAAAAATATATAATTTTTTGTTGCAACAATTCTGGTATTATTCCTTAAGTCCAACGCCATCAATTTTTTTTTTTTTTTTTAGTTTTATAGAACATCGATACATTATTACAACAGAACAACATCAGCATACATCTCTTTTAATACAAGCAGGCGGAGCAGGTCCAGACAATGCCTTTTTTGCGCATGCCCAAACATTAAGTGGGGACGAACACCGGACCACGGTTTTGACAAATTAAAAACAATACTCTTGGGCTCAAGGTCTAGAATAAAAAGTTCCATTGGATACTCTATGATGGAATGCACGGGATAATATATATATATATATATATATATATATATATATATATATATATATATATATATATATATATATATATATATATATATATATATATATATATATATATATATATATATATATATATATATATATATATATATATATCGATGTACAAAGCAGTTACACGAGCCGTACCAAGTTCTGATTTCCAAATTAAGTTTCATTATATCCCTCATTAATAGAATACAATACCCAACTCTGTTTAATTTCCAAATAAGTAATTCCTCTAAGCAATTTCCCATATTCAGGTTCATTAATAGACTCGATTCTTCTAAATCATAATATTTAAGGAACAACGAAGATCTCGTGAATGACTAATTTAAATTTTTTCACTAATTTAAATTTTTATTAGTTACGTAATACAAAAGGCAGTCTCTAAAAGGTCACGAAGAGCTGTCGGTTGGTTGTTTTCAGATTATCTGGCACCGTCAGCAACACGAGGGCTATAATGCGCCGAAACGTTCGTCTATTGACAAGCCAACATACATTTACAAACACCCATGCCTTACACAGGACTCGAACCCGCAACCTCGTGGGGCTAGAAGCTAGTATGCTAACCACTATACCGTTTGGTCGGCCGAAGAGCTGTAGGAGTTCATTCACTTCAGAACACAGCATGGTATTTCAGAGTTCGACCGTAATTACCACAACTAAAAACTTAGAAAGACAAATGACGAGAAAATAAGTTTTCAAGTAAATGTCCTATTGCTATGATAAAAACAATAGATAACTAAAAAAAAAAATCGCATTACATAAAAGTTGGTTTTTCAGCGATTGAAACTTCAAAGGCCAGAACTCTCACGAAAACGTACAATCACTCACTAAAATAAAATATCCTTTTAAAAAAAAAGAAAGTTCAACGCAAATAACATCCATTTGAACCAAACCTTGAACGACTCAGGGTACGAAACAACAAATTCTGCCCGAAATGTAGCTCGTTTTCGAAAATTTCAGCAAACTTCCTGAAAATTTATCCAAAAGACTTTATCCAATCGCGTATCGCTTTTCGTATATATACCATCCGTCTTATCCCAATCGCGTCGTCCTGTTCCAAACCGGTGGACTTTCAACCCAAAACAGAGAAAATTCTTGATACTTATAGAAGTTTTATAAGATCTTTTTTCCCGAATCCGGATATTGATGCGTTGTATAAAACAAAGACCGCGACTGCGTCAGACGTTGCATTAAGCACAACAACACATCGGGTTCATTCATTAAAAAGGGGGGGAAGACTAATGATGTGTTGACGCAACCGCAACGCAATGTGAAAATGTTTTACAGTGTTTTAAAGCTGAAAAAAAAATATCCAAAACAATTGTTGGAGCTGCTTAGAGAAAGAATGCGAAAATACATGGCCATCAATTCAATATTTTCGATTCCCGAAATACGAAAGGAAAAAAGATAAAGTTCAACGATCTGCGAATTTTTTAGTCGATTTTATATTTGCCTGAGTTTATTTCAGCACGAGACTTAGCAAGTAAAAGGTAAAAACTAACTTTTCTTTAAAATCACTAGATTGTTATATAGTTCCCCAACGTTGTACAGTTCAAGAATGTTGTTGCGGTTTTTATTATTATTATTATTTTTATTATTATTATCACTATTATTTTAACAAATCGATTAGGAGCATCAATGCAAATTGTAACTAGGGGTGCGGAACATCGCACAACTTTCAATTACACTATAATACTGATGTCAATTTGTGTCATTTACCGTTTTTATATTTTCATCATTCCCATTTAAAAAAAAGTGGCCAGTTAGGCGATATTTTTTACCGTAATTCCTGTATAGGTCTTAATAAAAAAAAATAATAATAATAATAATAAAACATCACCAGACAGTTAATTTTAGCGACATAATTTTCAATAATTCTTGTATTATCTTTTCTTATATAGTAAACTGAGGAGAGGAGAATAATGATCGCTGATGAGGTATTCTCAAGGAAATAGAACTCTGTGTTAAAGGCATTCGTTTTTCAACTTTTTACGCCATTAAGCATTTTACGGGAATTTCGGAGGTGGGAATGTTTAGAACACCTTAAGAGGTATTATTACAGTGATTATGGACAAAATCGTTACAGGCATTTTTTAGCAATTACTGAAAAACATGATTTTTCCAATGGCAGCTACCTTATGAGCATGCGCGATTTCGACGAAAACTTAAATGGTAGGTCCCTGTGCCATCACCAACACGCCCACCTTATAAGCTCTATTTCTTTGACTTATAGGGCATATTATGGTTTATTAGAGCTATTTCTGGTTGGTTGGTGTATTATAGCGCAAGGATTTCACTAGGGCCATGCTGATCTAAGTTTTCGAATACCAAAAAGAAAAAGGAGAAAAATAAATAAATTATAACCTTTTTGGGACACTTGGTATACAGAGAGGCAACAATAAGATTGGGTCGATCGTTTAATACATTTTAGATTTTTAATGACTCGATATTTAAAATGCACCTAAGCATAGTTAAACAACATCTAGACTTTTATAGTAGCAATTAGATTGTGAATGAAAACTTTGTAATGACACTTAAAAGTTTCTAAATCTGTAACCCTTAAAAGAAAATGTGACTTTACATACACTTTTTTTTTTTTTTTTTTTTTAATTTGTCAGAAAGCTGTATCAAAGAACTGCCTTTATTCTTACATCAAGCCAAGTTAAATATATATATTAATCATGTTAAAGAAAATGGTAGCTGGTAGATAATGCTGTATACCTATAGAAAGTACACGGGTTACACAAAATAAGACAATCATAATTTGAAATATATAAAGGAGATAAATATAGTATAATTCTTTAACTATGTACAGTTGGCATATATCACTGATCGGTTTAGATTAGTAACTCTCCTCGGAATTGGTTAGCGCCAGTTAGTAACCAAGGGGAAAGAGGCTTCCAATTCTAGCAGAGCAGAAACCGCTCAAGAGCCATCCAGAAACTGTTAGAGATTAGTGTAATATAAATTCAGAATTTAGGTCCTTTTAGATCTATATCAACAAGATTTGAAACCATAAAAAATGTAAACGTCACCATCGTTGATGTACATCATCCAGTTGACAGTGACAAAGGATCTATTTGGAGACTGGCCCTAATTTCGAAGGTAATTTATTTTTTCCCCCCTTTCTTTTGTAAAAAGCGGTGGCACCATCACTCATAAAGAGTTCTTTTTCCCCGAAGGTGGGACATAATTTTTTTTTTTGGTAGACACTTTCTGCACCAAACATCGCAATAAAGAGAACGAGGGGGGGGGGGAGGGAGAGAGAGAGAAAGAGAAAGAGAAATGTCACTCCCATCAATCAGTTCATCAGATTTTCCAGGAAAGAATTTGCCGCTTTTTTTTTTTTTTTTTTTTTTGACGTTTTCTTGTTTCTTTTAAATTTTTATGCTCGTTAAATCGGTTTTTCTTTCTTTCTTTTTTCTTTCCCTCCCTTGTCGTTTTTGGGGAGGACGTAAAAAAAAAAAATGATGAAGTGTCAGGTGGCTGGAAGGTGTTTGTAAAAGTTACATCAAGCGAAACTGGGCGTGTTTCTTTCTTTTCCTTGTTGAAGCAGCTGGTAGGTGAAAACCCCACGCGAACATTGAAATCCGATCCTGAACTGAGTGTTTGTTGTTTTCAGATTATCTGGCGCCGTCAGCAACACGAGGGCTATAATGCGCCGAAACATTCGTCATTTGACAAGCCAACATACATTTACAAACACCCATGCCAAACACGGGACTCGAACCAGCAACCTCACAGTCTAGAAGCTAGCACGCTAACCACTATACCGTTTGGTCGATCCTGAACTGGGAATCACAGATACGTCAAAGTATCTGTTGTACTAAGATCGAAATGGTTCAGGGACTAAAGAAAACTACAAGAAATTAACTATTTGAAGCATAGTGGTCCCACACAGAAAACTCTTAAATTTTTATTTCTATACACAGACTGTTCTACAGCGAAACCACATAACATATCATAAATTATCTATGTAATTTTTTGATTTTGTATAACCTGAAGCAAAGTACATTTCTTTGTATGCAGAAAAAAATTTGATTAGGTCTGCTCACTGTTACTTGCATTGTGGTTTCATAACGCAACCACTTACAAAAGTTAACCCTTTGCGCTCGAACGGCGCCTCTCAGCCACCAAATGATCGGATGCCGCAACACGAGAAGACTACTAGGTTTGATGGGGAAATTCGATGCAAGGCCAATGACTGTGCTTAGTTTCTATGAAGTGAATGCTTAACCTCAAACCGAACCAAAAATGCCGCGAAATGTCTCGAGTTGCTGGTCCCTCCGCGCGAAAAAGGGCTCGACTGCAAAAGGTTAAAGCAAATATTTTTTCTGCAAAAAGGATCATTTTTCTACATATATACACGGCCCATACCAAATGTCAATAAAATCGGAAGTAAAATTGAAATTCGTGATTCAAAGGGTTAATATAGTCAGGATTGGAGTTTCTGATTTTAGTAAGCAGTTTCTGATTGGAGTAAATGATTTTGTGCTCTACTTACACTCAAACCAAGCACTTTTGGCGGGAGTTAGCTGCATTCGGGATTTTCTTGCACAAGAACTGAACGACTGCACAGAGATTAAAATATCATGGACTACAGATAATAGTTCGGGTTAAAAAAGAGGATGCATTCCGGGAGGGATTTCGAAGGGATACTGTCTCGTATTTGCGTCATTATTAAGAGGAAACTAGTAAATCTCCACAGTCCAACCATCGATTCGCGCTAACCTGTTACAATCCTCACTGTCTTCTCAATTTAAAAACAGGGATTCGATTTCGTCATCTTTCGCACGCTAAGCGAGCATTCAGCCTTTCTGTCGTTAGTCAACCCATTCGGTACGAGCAGCAATCAATATTTGTTCAGAACGTGTTTACTGTTTAATGTAGCTTTGAAGAATTGATCTAAGGAGGATGGAATCGGGACAATAGTATGCATCAATGTTAAGCCGATTGAGCCATTTCCCGAGTGTTGCAGTTTCGGCGATACTCGCTTGATGACTCCGGGCTTCATAAACAATTCTCTTTCAAAGTTCGTCAGATTACGCTGTTAACCCACAGATCTTCCCAACAAATAACTTCTACTTACTTAAGCACTAGTCTTTCTTTATTATATATATATATATATATACATCATCCGAATATGCTGAAAACTGTCAGGTGTGCATTGATTGCCCACTCACATTATATAGTTAATGCTCCTTATAAAAGCCATGATCAATAACTTCAAGTTAAGTTTATCCAGTATTCGTTAAATAACAGAACTCGCTCCATGGCTCCGGGCTCCATAAACATCCCTCTTTCAAATATCGTCAAATCACCTTGTTTACCCATATCTTCACAACAAATAACTTCTATACTTATAGACTGAGAGGCGAGTGCAATTTTTGAGCCCCATCGAACATCATTCTGATTTTTATTTTTTTATAGAAATTAGAGAAAAGTGAGTAGATTACGAATCCACTGATCTGCCGTGGCAAAAATGGCCGAAACTGGTCAAAAATCGACTTTTAATAAGTTGAACTAAATCCAATTGCCAAATGAGCCATAACTTGCCAAATAATGAGCATATTTTTTTATTTGGTAACCCTCACTCTTTAATTATCAATTAAGAAGGTTGCAGACGATTCAGATATCTGGCGACGGTCTACTTGCATCTATTGAAAGGGAGCCAAGTTGGCAATAAACATTACGTCACGGATGACGTAACTGATGACGCCAATTTGGCTTACTTTTAAAAGATACACATTTTTCAAGCCAGATATCAAAAATCGTTTGCGCTTTTTCTCATTGAAAATCAAAATGCAGGGTTGCCAGACGAAAAAGTTTGTTCTCTTTTTGTCAAGTTATGACACATTTGGTAATCGGATTTTAGTTCAACTCATTCCAAGTCGATTTTAGATCAGTTTCGGCAATTTTTGCCACGGCAGACCAGTGGATTCCTAATCTACTCCCTTTTCTCCAATCTCTATAAAAAAATTCAGAATGATATTCGATGAGGTCCAAAAATTGCAGTCGCCTCTCGGACTATTACGTAACCACTGAGCTTTCTATTTTTATACATGACATCATAATTTGCAGGAAATTGGTCACCTGTTGCGTGAATTGTCCACTCACGGTTTATGGTTAATGCTTCTTTTAGAATCCATCGCCAATAACTTAACGTTAAGTCTATTCGGTTTTCGCGAAATAACAAAATTAATCTTTGGACTTAAAAAACATACACATCCAGATCCGAGAAAACACAAGGAAACGTTTCCCCCAAGCGCGATGTACAAATTACAATCAGTCCAGGAATGTTTTGTTTTTTTCACCGAGCAGGAGTAATGATAATAATAAAAACTGAGTGATTTATATTTCCTGTGCGGATTCTTTTATCTCCCTCTTGGTTCTTCACATCTCCGTATCACCTACACCTCTCTCAGCAGGGGAACGGGTTTGGTAGGAATTGAACTGAAGAGGGATACAATCGTCTGCCGACATGCTTCACCGAACAAGTATGGTGTCGTTTATTTTCGACAAATCTGGCAACTTACTTCTAAAAAAAAATAAAAATTGCCAATTATGAGTTAGTGATAAATGAACCGTGTGGAATTAGCATTTTATAAGCCAAGGAAATAGCTCTGAAACAGTGATCTTTGGACGAATGAAAAAAGTGGTGTGTTTACTGGAAAAACCATAGATATAAAAAAAACGACGCTGAAGTTTCAAAATTAGTTTAAAATGTTGCTGATAGGCAGCGCTGTATGCCATTATCGCTGCATGAATCCATATAAAGAGTGCTCTGAAGCATTTCTGATGCGATAACAATTTGCCAGCTTTTGAATGATGCGATTTTAGGTTTTTTTTGTGATAGCAATAAAGTAGTATCGTCATTAGTTATAGGCTATTTCTTCTTCAAGATCAGCAGGCTTCTCCTGGACACATTCTGGACTGTCTAGAACTTTCCAGAGAGGACATATACTCTCCTCCCCCCCCCCCCCCTTCTGGTCCTCGACTTCCTAGGATCAACGGTCTAATGGACCTAGTCTGACTTCATCAGACAGCTAGAGGATAAGCCACAACAACAAATCATCACAGCAAAGGACTTCTCAATCAAAAATTTAACTTCCCAACTTTGAAACGGCATAACTGCAACTGCGAAACAGTGAGAGATAAGAGAAAGAAGAGACAAGTAGTATTTTTGATAGACAGGTTTAGAATTTAAAATAACACCGGTTTGCAAAATGAGTGATGGGGAACAAATTTAATGACGGTTGCATATGGTTTACCAGTGAGGCCCATTTTCATGTGGATGGATTTGTCAATAAACAAAATTGGTGAATATAGAGTACTAAAAACCCGCATTGCAAAACCCCTGCATTCTGCAAAAGTGACCGATTCGGTTACACTATCCAGTAAAGAGATCATGGGAACATCTTTTCCATGAGAGAAACGATGAACACATTTCTCGATGTATTCATTTTTACAACAATTTGTCACCACATTCCAATATTGTAACTAATCTTCCAAATCGGCGTACTCAACACGTTGACTGCCTCGGAGTTTTTCACGATCACAAAACATAAAAATTTATTTCATTGTATACACTTTTTTTTCTTTTAGAATAAACTTTGTATAATTGTACTTTCAGTTCATTTAAGCCAAACCTGATGTTTCATTCTCTTTCCTGAGACCATCAATTCATATTTACACTGTTACGCTACGAGTTTCCTCGTAGCTGTAAAAATACGGCAAGAACCTACGAGATATCTCGTAGTTGGCAGTCAAAGTGTAACCCTTTACACTCGAGGGGTGACTCTCACTCACCACATGCTTGGATGCCGCAACTCGAGAGGACCACTAGGTTTGGTGCGGAAACTCGATGCAAGACTTATGACTGTGTTTAGTTTCTTTGAAGCGGACAGTAACCATAAACCGAACAAAAATGGCGAGAAACGTCTCGAGTTACTAGTCCACCGCGCGAAAAAGGCCTCGAGTGCAAAGGGTTAAGATTCCATACCTCTTTATCACACGCGCAACTGGTCTCCTCTTTCTGTCTCTCACCTTTTCGTAGTTATACCATTTCGAAGTTCGGTAGTCCATTCTGAACGATCCTGTATATTCATAATTTGAGCACCACTGTCATCCCCGTCGTAATTTGCGATGGCTCCCCCCTTCCGTATGGCGTGTTATAGCCATTCCTCCATCTTCCCAGAGACCCCTTATTCCGATTATTCAAGAAACATGCGATTATGCAACATAAGAAAACGTACTCCCCCCCTCATTCCACCACCACACATTATCTTCCATTTGGCGGCATCGACTCCATTTATGACGTCCCCCCCCCCCCTCCATCTCTTCTTTGGGCGGTCTTCTTTAAATACCACTGGAATAAAGAAAGAGAGGGGGGGGGGGGGAGGGCGAACTCTCTGATTTATTGTCTTCAAAATCTTGACTGATTAACGCACACATCCCTGCTAACGACTTATTTGTTCCAGAATTTTCGCTCGCCGCTTCTTTGCACTTTTTTTTTTTTTTTTTTTTTTGAACCCACCTCCTCCTCTTTTTGAACTTTTTTTTTTTTTTTTTACGACTGAATTGTGACGAAGATGGGATGAGAAGAACAAAGGATTTTGCTTTTGGGAAGGCATGATCAGTGTTGGTTTTGATGAGTTCCTTTGTTTGGGAGAGGGGGGGGGGTGAATCATCGGGATGCGAGGACGGCAGGTGGTTGGTGTATTGCTTTTGAAGAGTCGTAAAAATGCATTCTTATTTAAATATATAAATATATATATTTTTTTTAAATATTTTTATTATTCTTGGTGCCCTCTGTTGTAATGAGGATTAACATATTACGCAGAGAGCTTTGCGGGATTTTTTTTACTTTTGTTTTAACCGATTCAGAATCGAGTTGAAGGTGCAGGGGAAGTTGAAATGGCTTAATTAACTCGAAGTTAAATTGAATGCAAAAAATTATATCCAAATTAATAATCTCATTTATTATTCAAATTTTATGTGGTTTTCCGTAGTATAAATAAAATTAAAATAAATTTATATTTTAATTTAATTTTCTACTTACATTTACCTAATGAAAAATGAATTTAACATAACCCTAAAATTTTTTAAATGGTTTAATTATATCGAATGTAAATTAAGGGGAAAATATATTTTACTTATATATTTTAATTCCATTATAAAAAAAAAAAAAATTCTTTATCATTTTAATGAATTGATCATATTCAAAACAGATACTATTCAATTTTTAATTAATTTTAATGACATGATATTTTAAGATACATTGGCGCGCAAAATCGGTTTAAGTTCTACAAAACCATTGTAAACTAGTAGTTAACCAAAAAAAAAAAATTGGGAACTTAATGTTCACTAGCTTTGGTAACTTGAAAAGTATCATTTTTATTTTTAAAATAATTTCTATGTCTAAAAGGCAACAATTGAAAAGTCTTTCTGCATATCAAATAATTCAATCTCACAGAAAATGCGTTTAATTTCCTTTGATCACTTGAAATGAATTGAAAATAACTGAATGAACTGAACTGAAGAGGGATCTCTAAGTCAATTTTTTAATAAAACCATTTTAAGGTCACTGATCTCTACTACAACTTCTGGATAAGCCATGCATGGTTACTGACTTGAAGTTGAAGAAGGCTTAATAATCACCATAGAGATCTATAATATCACCTTCCCCCAAAACTATTTCAAATTTGTTTGTAACTAAGGGCAACCTATTTCAAAGCATTACGGGGGGAAGTATTCAAATGCCATCATCTGCTTCCAGAGCACAAACCACTAATAAGCAATCCAGAAGTTGTTGTAGAGATCAGTGTTTAAGGTACACAATAAAACCTAGACTTAAATATTTATTTATTACTATTTTTGCAAAGCATTTCATACACCGGTATTATAAGTTATTTCATTTTACATTATAGTACTAATATGAGATGTTTTTAAATTTTTTCACTTCCGCATACACACTTATCTTTAAACTGTTCAATTTCAAAAGCTAATCTGTAAAAAGAAAAAGCTGGAAACATAAATAACTGATTTCCAATTAATATACAATTTTTATAGAGGCTACCTAAAGAACTACTAGAACATGTCCACGCATTCCATATTCAGCATACTGAGGTACAAAAAATACGCTAGAGATTTTTTTAAATAATCGGTCGTATTCTACAGAGGATTTATTTCCCACAACAATCAATTTCTTGTTATCAAATACCAATAACCAATCTGCAACTTGAAAACCAAAAAATTGACAATCCATTATACCCAAGCGGAGATATACCACAAAATCTAATTTCAACCAATTTCGCCCACCTATTTGCATGACAATATCAGACTAAGTTTTCGTCGGCGGGGGAAAAAATCCAAACCAGGAGATTTAAATATTAATTCTAATAAATCTCCCAACAGTTTTATCATGTTGTTGGAAATCCCCCTATTTTCCCCGTTTCACGGTTAGGCAATTCGGAAGGCATTCTCGTAAGATCGATGACGTCACTAGTACTCTATAAAGAAGACGTACCATTGGCCACGCGAGTGTGACGTCACTGAAATCACGTGTTTTGATGGAAAACCTTTAAAATCATTGTAGTAAATATATTTCAGAATGCTGTAAATTATGTAAAAATACAAATTGCAATTATATCTATGACAAAATAAGGGCAATAAAAAATTAAAAACTTAAATAAAAACTAGTGTAAAAACATAACTTGAATACATTCATTTTTGTACAAACGTTAGCCAACATGAAGTTTTTCGAAGGAAGAAAATTCTACTCTTTAAATTTTTGCACCGTAATAAGTTACTAATTCGAAATTTTTAATTTTTTCCTAAAAAAAATTGCATAGTCCCCACTTCATCAATCTTCATGTACTTTAATTGTTGGCTAAAACATTTAAGAAATTTTATAAAAAATAAGACTTTACATCGTTAATTTCAGTGGGAAAAAATCAGTATTTTTACTTGTAATTACCCATATGTATTATACATAGGGAAATAAAAGTAAAGCATTCGGTCAAAGGAAAAAAAAAATCGATTTTTTTTTTTTTTTTTTTGCATTTCTCCACATTTTGGAACACCCTGATTTCAAAAAAGTGATCTAGAAAAAATGTCTGTTCGTGTGTATATATGTGTGTCTGTGGTCACCATAACTTCCGAACAAATTGACCTACGATGTTAAAATTTGGTATGCGGGTTGCTGGTGGCCATAGGACCTACCATTAAGTTTTTCATCAAAATCGCGCATGCGCATAAGGTAGTTTCTTTTGAAAAAAATCAGTTTTTCAATGATTGCTGAAAAACGGCTCTCGCTGTACTAATGCTTCTTAAGGTGTTCTAAACATCCTTACCATCGAAATTCCCGTAAAAATGCTTTAATAGCGTAAAAAGTTGAAAAACGAATGCCTTCAACACAGAGTTCTCTTTCCTTCATCAATGATCGTTTTTCTTCTCCCCTCAGTTTCAATTATAATGTAGGATAATATAAGGATTATCGAGTAGTACATCGCCGAAATCACAATTTTGGCAATGTTTTTTTTTTTTTTTTTTTTTTTTTTTTCCCCCCAAGAATTATCGCAAAAAATATCGCCATACTGGCAATTTTTTTAAAATAAATAATGAAAATATAATAACGTTAAACGTTTTTTAGCAAATGTTACCTTTCAAAATTTAAAAAAAAATATATATAAAAAAAAAGTAGCCTCAATGTTTGGAAATTAATTACGAATACTTCGCGGAAAAGTCCGAAATTTTTACGACATTTAAAAAAAAAAAATTTACAATACTCTGAAATACCCAATGTCTATCACCTCAGTAAAAAGAGGCCAAATAACTTTATCCCTGGTTAACTAAAATCCCTAAATAAATAAAATTATCACGAAAATTCCCACACTCTAGAATAAAGTTAGACTACCACGACGTCACAAAAATACCTCCCAATAACGAAACATCGCCTTTCATTCATAAGCCTTGCCCACCGAAACAACACTCCAAAGTGGCGCCCCCGCACCGTTGCCAACAGTGAGTGTAATGTAATCTAAAACGACTTCGACCAACCCACTGAATGGAGTTTTTAAGCACTACACGCGAAGCACCATACCCCAGGCCCTTTCATTGGAGTTAATGACCACCATACTGGCTGTAGCTGCGATCAATGATTGGAGGGGAGGGAAAAAAAATCGAATGTGGAGGGGGGTGTTCTTAAAGACCCTTTTCTGCAGCTTTTCCTTGATTTAGCCCGCGGGTATTCCCTGGAGTGTCGGCCTTTCTGGAGGTCTTTTGGAGGAGCGGGAGGACTGTTAATAGGAATCCGTGAGAAAAGGGCCGGGGATGTGGTTAAAAGGGTGTTGGTCTAGATCAGATTTTGGGTCTTGGAGCGCAGTAGGTTATCTAAAAAATTTAGGTAGCGATTATTTCTAAAAATTTCAGGAACGTTTTAGGGATAATTCCAAAAATTTTAAAAACAATTTAAGGATAATTTAAAAATTCTTAGGGATCATTTCCGCAAATTGGAGAGATCATTCTTAAAATTTTAGGCCGATCAAATGGTATAGTGGTTAGCGTACTAGCCTCTAGAACGCGAGGTTACGGGTTCGAGTTGAAAACAATACCCTTGTTCTTAAGGGCCAGAGTAATAACATTGCGATCACTTTTGCGCATATGGAATCCAATATTTAATATCATTACGATGACTTTTACGTATACAGATACACTCTTATGTATATGGAATCGGATATTAAATACTATTGCTATCACTCTTACGTATATGGGCCGACCAAACGGTATAGTGGTTAGCGTGCCAACTTCTAGACCGCGAGTTTGCGGGTTCGAGTCCCGTGTAAGGCATGGGTGTTTGTAAATGTATGTCGGCTTGTCTAATGACGAATGTTTTGGCGCATTATAGCCCTCGTGTTGCTGATGGCGCCAGATAATCTGAAAACAACCAACTTCAAATTTTAGGGGTAGTTCGTAAAATTTTAGGGATAATTCAAGAAAAATTTAGGTATATTTCTTTTGAAGCTCACATAGGCTCCTAACACAGACATTCTTTCCAAAGCTTGTTTCAATACCGGCAAAAAACTGCCAATTTTCAAAACATTGAATGTCAAACAACGTTTTAGCAAAATAACATTTGTACAATTAAACAATGATATTATTTTAAGGATTCTTTTCTGAAAGACTTTGTATAAACTAACCAAATCGAATTTTTTCTGAAGGAAGAACACATAAGGGCTTATTTGGAGTTTAATCTTAAATAAATTCAAGAAGAATTCAAAGTAAGTATAACTACTACTCTTTACAGACTCTAGTTTATACTAGAGCTGATAGATACGATTCCTTAGGTTTCTTCAACGTGCTTAAATTGTGGTTTGCTCTCCCAACAACGCATTCCTATGGAATCATAGCATGCAACAACACGACAGAAAAGATATCAAAACGAGAAAAACAAGGGGTGTGGAACATCGCACAACTTTCAATTACACTATAATATTGGTTATTGCATTCAAATTTCAACGTTTTGTTCGTTTTTCAACGTTCTACGCCATTAAAACAGTTTTACGCCATTAAAACAGTTTTACGAGAATTTCGAAGGGTGGGGTGTTTAGAACTTCTTAAAAGTCATTACCACAGCGATTTTGATTAAAATCGTTAGAGGCGTTTTTAAGCAATCATAAAAAAACATGATTTTTTCAATGGCAACTACCTTATGCGCAAGTGTGATTTTGACAAAAACCTTAATGGTAGGGTTCTCTTGGCCACCACTAACCCGCACACTAAATTTGAACATCCTAGGTTAATTTTTTCGGCAGTTATGCTGACCGCAGACACACTGACATTTTTTCTAGACCACTTTTTTAAAATCAGGATGTTCCAAAACGTGGAGAAACGCAAAATCATTACCTTATGTATACATATGGAGAATTGAAAGTAAAAATTGCAGTTTAAAATGAAAAGGAATTGAACACTGAACATTACCTGTAAAACAAAGGAATACTAGAAGAAAGTTTTCAATAAGCAGTGGACTTACCTGAAAAAAAAATATAAAATATTAATATTTTTATAGGATATGTAAAGTTTTTTTCGTAAAAAAAATGACAAATATTGGATTAGTTAATATTTCAATAATTTTATTCACTATTTAAATTTTTTATTTACAACGAAAATATAGATAAAATGTCATTTAATTTACTGTCTTAAAGAATTTAACCATTTCTACAGTTATGGGTCTATGCAATAAAAAAAAAGAAAAAAAAAAGATCCAATCTTTTATCGTTCCAACACTAACACTTCAAATTTATAAAATATTTTTTTTTTTTTTAAATTTCTTTTTTTATTTAAGTTTCTTTGCATAGAATTTTAATCATGACTATAATGAATTCAAACCTAAGGATTGTAAGTGTTTTTAAAATGATTTCACACATTTTTTAGGAATTCAAGTATTTTTCAAGATTTCAAATATTTATCAAGTTTTCAAATATTTTTTTAAGATTTCAAGAACCTTTTAGATGAAGCTAGATAGAAGATTTTCATTTCCTATTACCTCAATTACATATTTCAAGTTGACTTTGGAACAACAAGGCTTAAGATAATTATTTAAAGTCGAATTTTAATAATTTTAAGCAAAAACAAGAACAGCCAGCATCTCAGACACGAAGCAAGGTCGACAAATTACGATTATCTCAATTTTTACTCACCCCCTCCCCCAAATCGACGGACCTCTGGATAAGGGGGGGAGGGGGGGTGGAGAATCAGGAAATGAGACTGATGAAGAAAGTGGTTAAAGAGGAACAAGATGGGACGAAATCACGAATCTGATGCGTTGCCACCACATCTCCAGAAAGATGTCCTCCTAAAGAGCGCCCGGGGACCTCCTCTCCTCACTTCACTTCAAAAAGGTGGGAAACACCTTCAACGAAAAAATAAGAGAGATCCCATTTTCTCTCTCTCTCTCATCAAAAATGAGGGTGAAATTAAAATAATTAATCACTAGACATTAGGAATAGCAGGTCCCGATTTCGAGCTCTCGCCTCTAATGACGTCATTCATTCCAGTAATTTTTGCTGTCATATTATGTGGTGGGATATCGAGTCATGGAAGAAGGGGAGAAGGGGGGGTGGGTGGGGGGGCTTTTTAAAGACTTTGCGTCAAAGATTTGTCGAAGCACTTCCCCCCTTTTGGGTTGATGTTGATGTGGAATGAACAAGGGTGCGTGCGCATGCGTCATGTTCGGTTTGATTGAGTCGGTGGTAGTTTTTGAAATTTGGTTAGACCTTGGTTGGCGATATGTTTCTTACGGCCAATAACTATCTTTTAATACATGCAATACTATCTAAATACAGTCAATAGTATCTTAATACAACCAATATTTTCTTTAAATACAGCCAATACTATCTTTTAATACAACCAATACTAAATTTAAATACAGCCAACGTAATACAGTAAATGCTACCTTTTAATGCAACCAAAACCATTTTTAACACAGCCAAAACTACCTTTTATTACCGCCAATACAACCGTAATACATCCAATACTACCTTAATTTATCCAATACTACATTATAGCCTATACTATATTTTAATGCAGTCCTTACTACCCTTGGCAAAAAGTTTCCGATCACCGAATGTAGTGCATTCATTGTGGGCTCTACATTACGGATCACCGAATGTAGTGCATTCATTGTGGGCTCTACATTACGGATCACCGAATGTAGTGCATTCATTGTGGGCTCTACATTAGGTGAAAACTTGATAGAATACTTTTTCTCGATGATAAGATCGGAAGCTTTGTTTCTTTTGCGACTCAACTTCCTTGGTTGAGTAATGGTCTAAGTTAACTGTAATTTAAGTTAATAGTACATACATTATTTTAATAAATATATCGTTTTATTAGAGCTCTTCAGTTTATCAAAAATATAAATTTTGCAGAGAAAAACACTTGTATCAATACATAGTAAGCACTTCGGTGATCGGAAACTTTTTGCCGGTAGTTTTACTATCATTTAAAATAGCAAAAACTAACTTGTTTTTCTGCTTGTTGTACTTTATTCATTAAAACCATTCACGAGAAACTTTGTGAAAAGTAATCAGAATGAAATGGGAAGTACTCTGGTAAAAACTAGTGTATATTACAGAAAGTTAAAAAAAAAATAAAAAAATTAACAATATCAAATTTTGCTTTTAATTTCGAGTTTAGAAGAAATTACACAATCTTCAATTGCAATAAACCATTTGATAAAAACGCCTTTAATTTAGTGTATTATTTATTAATTTTGGTTTTATGTAAAAAGAAAAAAAGATATAGCAGAAAAAAAAAATGCGTCTAAAACTTTTAGTAAAAATTCGTACTCATTGAAGAAAAATGTATCAAAAAAAAAATTGTGCATATCGTAAAAAATAATTCTGCAATTATTCAAAAACATAAAATTTTTAATTTTTTCTAAAACAGTAAATTTTATTCGAAAATCGAAAAGTATTTTAGCATATATATCATCGTAAATTAATCCACGACATTCACACTCTAAAATAAACATCAGAGATGATCTCAACCTTGTCATGCAAAAATCTAAAAAAAAAAAACCAAAAAAAAAAAATCCACTCATCCTCCAAGAATGTGACCTAAAAATAAGATGAATGCTCATTCGAAAAGTAGCCACATCGCCTGGCGAAGAGAAATGTCATTATCGTGGTATAAAGGATATCTATAAAGACTCCAAAAGGTTGCACGTTCAATAAAATACGGCTTACCGAAAACTGGTTTAAAGGTGCGATTTAAGTGTTAATAGTTTTCCTTCTTAAGAAGATACCGACGCTCTTAACTTATAGAAGAAACTGAGGTCGGAACTATAACAAAAAGGAAGCGACGAAGAAGATAAAAAACGAAGAAAATCATAAATAAAATGAAGCGGAATTGTGCAGGTTTGTTTCTGGCTACTGGGTGAATTCAGGAGAGGTTGTCTTTCAAATTAACACGTAGGAGAAGAGGGTATTATGCCTACTATATGAAGAAAAAAAAATGTTTTGCCTAAAAATGAGAGCATTCACCTTCTCGGGGTTCTTTTTTTTATTCATTTTAAGAATAATTGAAATCAAAACGAGTTGGATTGTGACACTGTCGCTAAGAGGCCGATTTTACCCACGGTTCTATTCTTGCACATCAGGTTCAAATGCAGGCGCGTAACACCAGGGGGAGAGTTTCTCGGGTCAGAACCCCCGCTACACTAGGATCCCCTAACATCCAGGTGTTTTGTTGTGATTGAATAAGAGCCACTTAATAATCGAACATACAATTTCAAAAGAATACTGTTTGATTCTACCATAATTCAGGCAGAGTTTGTCTACCATATCGCACTAAAATAGCAATTAGGTCCGAGAAATTTTTAAATAAAATAACGGATTTGTAAATCCCCTAGCATCAAAAAACCATTTAAGCTTCAGTTTGTATCTACTTAAGTATAATATAAAGTGTCGTTTAAAAGAAATGGGCGATTCCAACGCCTCCTACACTCTACAGTATAGGAGGTATTGGCAATTCTCTGCTGCAAGCGCGAGACATTTTAGCTCTTTTTTCTACTCATAAACAAATTAGAATTATAAAATTATTATTGAATCTAGCATTTATGCTTTCGTTTTATCTAGCTCTACTTGGGGACAAAGTTATATGGAAAAATAATTATTTTAACTAGGTCAAAATATGCATTTATATCGTCTGACGCAGGGGACACGTTACCAAATAATATAATATAAAACTAAAACGTAACTATTAGATTCATCTTAATTTTATAATTCTTATCTTTTTACTAGTAGAAAAAAAGAGCCAAAATGTCCCGTGCGTCAACCAGAGAATGGACAATTCGCGCATTTTTTAAAACAATTTTTTTATTCAATTCAAAATGTTTCGAAAAGGCCATAAACATAAAAATTTCTGCTCAATGCGCTTTTTCTTTTTTTAATTTGCGATCAAAATTACCTTGTTAGAGGTTGGCGATAAAACGACTCATTTCGTTGGCATTGAACGTGACGTACAGAGATCCCGAACATCTTGGCTTGAAATGCAGCAGCGGAAACCAGATTTGCAAATTTCTCGCAAATCACGCCAACCTGTACGGAATGTGGCAATGGTCTACCAGCGCCAACTTTTTTAACTATAACTATTTGGCAGAAACCTCGCGATAACCATAGAAAAGATAGGTGTCTCTTTATGTGACGAATTTTGTCGACTGTTTTGATCGTACTGGTTTTGGCTCAGTTGTGCGGCATTTTCTTTTCTTAATATTTAAATAACTAATTTTTTTAAAGAACTTTTGTTTAAATATTTGGAATCAGAAAGAAATTCTTCATAAATATGTACTAATTTCACTCGTTTTTTAAAAAATGCGGGAATTGTCTATTGCCCAAATGTAAAAGCATAAATGTTTCCGTTTTTCAAATACACTTAAAGTGTTACGACCTCATTCCCTTGTATTTAAAGAGCCATACAAATATAATAAAATTAGCCTGTTATTGGTGTTTGACCATTTACCTAAAATATTACTCTTTCTCCAATTGAATTTAAACAAACGGGGAAAAAAATTGTATTAATTGATAATTTTAAAAATATGGGTAATACGAGATCTAGACAATATGTAGTCCTTCGTTAGGTTGATTTGTGTTATTCGAAAACTGGACAAAAGCCATTTTAATATTTTGTCATCTGCAAGTGACAGATTAAGATAATGCAAAGAGATTGATAATATGCGACAAAATATTAAATGAGAAAATTCGGCATGGCAGTTGTTTCCTACACAACTACAGGAGCAAACTTGGGTCTTGATTGAAAACCCCTCCCACAGAAATTTTCTGGTTGCGCCTCTGTTCAGACGCCATGCATTTTCAATTTGATGAGATTTAATAATTGGAATCATACCCCTCTATGAAAATGCTTGCCAAATTCCATTTCAATTCGAAACGTTAAAAAAAAAAGACAACTTCAAATGATATCTTACATTAGGTTTCATTAAAATAAATATATTGGGAAACGTGGATCTAAGTATGTAAAAAAGAGCACACTTAAAAATTATTATTTAAAACGTTGATATTTTAATTCATTTCTTTCTAAATTATTAACTCCACCGAAAATTTTGATGACCCATTTATCTTCCGACTCTTAGACGATTCCCCCTAAACGACCCTGATAAATACTTTCATAAAGAAAAAAAAAAATACGATTTCGCAAGCAATTAGACAACATCCTAATACTCGAATTTGTATCTTAAAACTTAAAGAGACGTAACAGAATTCCCTTAAAATTAATCACAACCCTCCCTCCTCCGGACTAAAACCACATCCGAGAGATGATCCAAACCGAAAAATATCACCCTCATCAACGCATCACGATTAAACCGAAACTCGGAAGCTATTTCTCGGCTCAAATCACCTCAAGCGCCGAGTTTAAGACCCGATCCCGCCTCACGCAAGAGTGTTAATACAAACGAGCAAATTAATAATAAACACTTTGCGCTAAGACAGCGCCCCGGTCCTTGCTCATATCCGAGCAATTACTAGAAAACCCAGAACGGTATTAAAAGGAAAAAGATCTTTTACACCTGTATCTTTAATTACTTCCCAGGTAAAGGGAGTGGGGGGGTTGCGAGGCAAGAAATATCACCAGGAATTAGCCCAAATTTCAAATCGCTCCGACCCTTTTATAGAAGACAGTTTACATACGTCACCAAGACGTAAGACGGACGTCATATATAGAGTCCCGTTATAGTGGGGGAGGTACGGATGGTAAAAGATAATTTAACCAGGATCGTTTAAAATTAATCAAGGTTTGAGGGTGTCTTAGAGACTGGAAGTATCATATACCGTGACTAAACCTTTTGGAAATTAAGATGGGAGATGGGGGGGGGGGTGTGGGGGGGGGGGGACGCGTTTGAAGTGCCTTTGCTGGTGTGGTTGCTGCCTATCATGTGTATGTGGGATCGGAGGGTTGCTATGGATGGGTAATTTCTTGGCGACAAAAGATTCGTTTTTGGGAGAGGGTCGCCAAGTTGGTTAGGGGTTAGCTTGAACGATGTACGTATCGAATCTGTGATGTCGATATGTTTCTGGATCGTGTTAACTTGTTAAAAGTTAATAGGATCTTTTGGAAATAAAGAAAGAATTGTTCCATTATTATTTTTTAAAGTAGAGATTGCCAATATTTTAAATCCATTTTATGCGTGAAAAACCTGTATACATTCATATTTTATGTATTAATAAAAGAATTTTCTAGAAATATTATTTGAAATTTATAATCCTATATATATAACTATAAATATATATATATATTGAAATAGTTGGTAATATTGAAGAATTCTGATGTCAAAGAGATAAGATGACAAACTAAACTGCGTGGAACGTAAATTAGATCGTCGCTTAAATATGTACCTTACTAAGTCCATCGTACGTACCTTGGATTCAGCAGGTTTTCGAGGTTAATTGACAATTTATGTAAAGAAGGCTTTCCAAGAAGATCTTCAAAGAAAAAAATATCCTACATTTGCGTCTCGAATAGAAGAAAACTCGGATATTGGAATAGATTGACCGGCACCACAAAAGTATGGTGCATACAAAGAAATTGATATACGTTGCTTTCGGGTAGATGGTAACGAGCAGATTCATTGTGTTCATTCTGGACCAATGTATTCGGATGTAGATAGATGAAGGCATTATATAGACAGCATAATGCCTTCAAACTGTACAAAAAATAACCTCACTTTGAAAAAAGATCAATATAACATTCTCAATCAAAACTCTAATTTTAGACATTTAGAGTTAAAAAATTTCGCAACCTGATGCTCAAAATTAACAGAAAAAAAGATACTACAAATTATTATATGTTCAGAAAAGAAATGGCGCTTACCGAACTTAACGGAATTAAAATTATCTTGAAAAATAACCGATTACTTATTAATTTTCATGTAATTTAACAATCAAAATTTTATTCATTTTAATAAAAAAAAATTTAATGTTTTATGTCTTATATACATCAGATTACCAGAAAACAAAACTAAAGGACAAAAGCACTATACCAAGTTCTCGCTGAAGAATTTATACAGTTCTTAACATCAGCAAATATAATAACATAGCATTTTCATATAAAAAAAAAAGCGCCAAAAAAATGCGATACTTCGCCAAATGTGTCAACTAAGACTGTCGCTCATCAGTAAAGATAAAAAAAGAAAAAAAAAAGAAGGCTCTTCAAAGCATCTGATCATTATGGTTACCTAGACTACGCGAATGAGACGATGGGGGGGGGGGGGGTGCAATCACCCAGAGCAGGAAGACATTTTGAAGTAGGGAAGGGGGGGGGGGGGATGCTGACAACTACACCTCAACCCTCCCCACTCCCAATATTACGTCTATTAAAAAAATGTTTTTAAGATTGTAGAGTTGAATTACACGGAATGGCAACTTGATGCTTTGGCGGGGCAGTGATTACGTTGTAATGCGGGAGAGGCTTGTAATTATTTTTAACTCGCTGTCAGTTAAACGTCACGATGTTTAATTTGAGGTGTTGATGCCTTTTGGTGGGCAGAGGGCGAAAGGCAAACTAATCTGAGATGTAGGTAGAGGTGGGTACTTCCCCAAGTGACAGGAGATCGGATTGATAGGATATCTGATTGGTTTAACTGAAACGCCTGAATTGGCGGACTTGTTGATAAGCTAGGTGACTTATCTTATACTAGAAAGTTGATAAGACACCCAAGACGCCCGTTGGAAAGTGACTAATATAACAAGCATTTTAATTTAATATGCAAGAAGTATTTATTAAAATTACAATTTTTCTTTTAATTTTGTGCAAATGAAAATTATATCCGATTTATATATAAAATGATAAAAAAAATTATATATTTGACAAAAGAAAATGTTTTTAACGAACCTATAGAAGAGTAACATTGTGCTTAAATTCAACAAGAAAATTTAATGCATTATTTGGATCTTCACTGCCGATAGAATCGGCGCTATAATATATTTGAGAGTTACCATCAATCAAATCGATTATCTTCCTATTCATTGGCATAGTTCGATTCTGTTGTGAGCGTCTGCTTTGTGTTTGCATCGAATTTTAAATATAAAAACATCTCTAACAGCGAAATGTGCGGCAAATACGTTTCAAAATTTATTTATTAAAAATTAAAGTGAATTTATGCTTTCACGTGCGATTTATTTATTCTGATTTAAAAAAATTTGGCAACGGTCATAGTTTTAACAATGATCAATTAAAATTTAACTTACAAAGCTACAGAATGAGGCAGTGAGTGAGTGAGTCAGTAACCAAGGTAACTCTTATCGAAATAATATTTTTGGGCGGGATTTTTTTCTCTTTTTTCCCCTCTGTTTATACAAAACCAAAAATTTAAAAATGAAATATCAATTAGTACGCTAAAAATTCAACTTCTGACGAATATATTATTCAACAATTGCGCATGGTATTATTTGTTTGAAAATCGAAGTTAAAAAAAAAAATCAGCGGTCCAAGAATATTGGAAATTTGTGATAATATTGAAAAGAGAAAGTCGCAATTTAAGCACGCTGAGGAAATCTGAAGGATCTTGTATCTCTCAGCAATAGAATACAACCATTTAACTCAGATAAACTTCTAAAAATTACAATCTTGAATATGCAAGCTACGCAAAGACGTACTACTGGTTATAAAATTATGATGTTTTTGTTACGGTTATGTAGTAGAGAACTTCAATTTATTACGTTGTCTTTAAGTAGGAAATATCAGAAATTTCTGGTCAGTCTATTAATCTTTCACTACATTTAATATAAATACTTGCAGACTTATTTAAAATTAGTTTACAAGTTAGATTCTAGATGTTGTTTTCACTCGTCCATGATCATTTGTAAAAGAAAAATAGAAATTTTTAGAAACTCATCATGGTACATGATATATTTCTTCGAATTGACTCCGAAAGGTGAAAGAACACAACAAACGACAGTTTTTCAGGATAACTGTTGAGTCAATGGATGCTTTCCACGGTAGAAAATCTACAGAAAAAGATACATGCAAGGTAATTTCACTGATTGGCTCAAAAAACGTACTGCAAGACCTGAAATTGAATCTGATCAAACTAGTTTACCTTATTAGTATTTCAGCCTCATAAATCATTCTACCGCAGTTCTGCTGATTGAGGATGAATTCTTCCTCAACAAAGACAATCTCCGCCTCACAAAATTTGCTTAAGACGACAAGTACAAATCTCATGTAGTAAACGAGCGGACCTTACTGCGCCGGAACACCACAAGAATATCCAAAAATATGTCTCCTAATTCCGACCTCAGTCAGGCGATGTCAACACCTGAGCTATCACCTCTACATCCGCAAGACCTACACAGACCTCCTTCAAAAGCATTTCTCCATCAAATCCCCCCCCCCCCACCAAATCCCTAATAACATCCCTAATTTCGGCCCCCTTTCCCACCCCGTCACAAATCACTCCCAGAAACAAAGCCAACATTTTAGGAAGCGCCGTGCATTATCTTCAGTACGAATCCGCACGGCACAGAGATGATGAGGGGGGTTTAGAAGAGGAAGGGGGGGAGGGGTCATTTTTCCGCGGCAATCAGAACTTCCCGTTTAGTTGCTCATTAGAAATAATTAGCGACTTGTGCCAATTTGCGTGTTTCGTCCCCCCCCCCCCCATCACCCTTTTGAACAGAAAGCAAAATAATGCTAATAATGAGCATACGCGGAAATCTTAACTGCAGGGTGGTTTTGTTTCCGAGGCGAAAGTGCCGCGCTCCGGTGCTAGGCAGTGAAGTGGGATTGTAGGGAAGATTTGCGGGACTGCGAGCGCCATCTATCGGTAAGAGAAACAACGAGAGGGTTGGGAATGGGGGAAAAGTTGGATGACTGAATTGGATGATTAGCAAAAGAGCTAGCCTTACACGATGGACTGTCGCTACAAGTAAACTTCTGCTGTTTCGTCAAAATTAATTTCTTGTCTCTTTTAAAATTAAATACCTTACCGAAAAGTTGCGTCTCCATCAAATTTACCAATTTTATTAACCCTTTGCACTCCAGTGGCGCCTCTCAGGCGCCACACGATTGGATGCCAAACCACGAGAGGACCATTAGGTGTGATGCGGAAATTCGATGCAAGACCAGTGATTGTGTTTAGTTTCTATGAAGCAAATCCATAAACACCAACCGAACCTAAAATGTCTCGAGTCGCTGATTCCTCCGCGCGAAAAAGGCCTGAAGTGCAAAGGGTTAATATATTTCAAATGCGAATGTTTTGCGTTTCGCTTGTGACTCTTGCTAGATACTACTAATTTATCACAAAAGAAAAAATACCATGCTTTGCATCATCACAATATAAGCACATTTTTCTAACTTACAAGTATAAACTTTTCTCTTGGAAGATTTAGCGACCAAAATGCCCATTAAAGTGATAAGCCGAAAACAAAACTAATGGATCTTTTTTTGATTAGTTGTGAAAAGCGATATTTATGTCAGTTACTTATAAATACTAAACAATTTCTCAACTGTGCCTTTTCCATTAATTTATAACATCTTCATTAAAACGATAAATATATAGGTAAATTCGTAATCTAGACTTGGAAGGAGTATTATTTTTATAACTAACAATTCCTACGTTAAGCTTAGTTTCGCAATAAAAAAGCATTCAAAACTGCTTGCCTGGAATCTTTTTCAGGTGTTATTCAGTATTATCACTCATAATGTTTATTCATTTTATTGCGTTGCCGCCGTATATTTAAAATATAAATAATTATAAGACTTGGGGAAAAAATAAAGAATAATAATATGCAGATATGTCGTCGATATTTTCAAGTAAACTCGACGAAATTATAATTAGTTATTCATGAATATACATAAAAAAAGTTTTATTATTTATAATTCATTTAACGTCGGTCTTAAAAACGCATCTGTTTATCTTCACAAGATAAAAAAAATAAAATATATATATATATTGTGTGTAAAGAAAGGAATTATTTTTGCTAAATACTACAGACAGGTTAATATTTGATACATAGAAGAATTCAAATTTCACGTTTGAATATTTCATTTTGATAATACAATAAACTCTCGGACGTCTATTGTGCTTAACATTTTTAATCTTTGTACGTAAAATATAATTTCAAGTATAAACAATTTGGATTACATCTGTTAATATCAGTTTAACTTGCAATAATTTTTAAATTCTTTACATTAAATTCGATTTTGTTTGAGTGTGCATTTGTGAAGGGCAAAAGCTTTGAAGTACTAATTAAACCAATTGTCGTTATCCAATTGAACTGAAACTTGGGAGATAGACTCTTTGTCGATGAAACTATATTTAATCAAGTATTGCAGGCGAAAAACGGTCAGTAGTAGGTTAATTGACATGGAATCAATGGGATTTTTTCTCCTTGAAATTTAAACTGAGCTCAAAATGACATGTGATTGAAAATGCACATAAATTTGATAAAACATTAAAGGATTTATAGACTTAGTTTTTTTAGTTAACTTTTTAAACAAATATATGGCATTTCAAATTACTTTCTCAAGTAACTACTGGTTGATTTGTATCATTTGATGAATGAACTCAGAATAATGATATTAATGACAGTATGAATATAAGTATGAAATTAAGTAATGTAGGCCATGGAGAAGTAATGAACGAGAGAGCCCGAAAGAACCATTTTCGCTCGGATGATTAGCCGAAGTTGAGTTGTGACCACAGAAGTTAAACTTTATAAGCAAAGGAAAGTTTTGAGACAATTTTAGATTAAGTAGCAAACAATCCAAAGTGCGAATATCTAACAAGTAATTGTAGTATTTTAAACAGAATTTGCAAGAATTAAAAAAAAAAAAAAAAAAAAAAAATTAGTTTTAAAAAAATGCTTTTCCTAGGTCTCAGTAGTCATACATAAAAAAAATCTGTTGATTAATGCAGACTTTAGACGGACCTATATAACCTTACTTTAATTGTAACCGCCCCTCTGACTTTACATCGTAACAAAACAAGCGCCTTTTATGCAGTAACTACAAACATTAGGTCTATTTATAATTTACAAGTATATTTTACATAGTAAAAATCTCTTTACAATTTCCGCAGCTACTGCGTTCATTCTTAAACAAGTCTTCACAATCAGCATAACGAATTGACGACAACAGCAAATCCCTAAATCCAACTAAAAACAAACACCCCTTTTCCTATAAATTAGAGCCAAACTCAATTGGGGAAGGAACTCGAAACAACGACATAAATTACCCCTCCATCCATTCCGAATCAAATATCTAAAGCGTCTGTCGTCAAACACAGAACCCTACCCAGATAAAGTCTAGGATTAATTCCCGACGAAAGAAGCAGTCATGCCTCAACCTGACAACCCTTATCGGGCCATCGTAATGACAAAACTCAATCACGCCACTTAATTTCAGTCTAGCAGGCAACACCTCACTCTGCAACAAAGCCACGACACTTCGGCAGTCAGTGGGGGAAGGGGGAGGGGGGGGGGGGGAATTTCCAGTTTTTGAATTGGAGTTTTAAAACAGGATGAAACGGGAGTTATTCATTAAAGTCCACAGTATTAAACGATGCTAATCCGTTTTCTTAGATTAGATGGAAACCTGGCCCGAGTGCATCAATAATTGACTACTTTTCATGGATGGGCTCAATTTTAAAGTCTGTGGGATTGTTTCCTTTTGGATTAAGTAGTGTTTGAGATAGTTTGTGGAGTAATTTAGTTGGTTAAGTTAGATTTTGAGGAGGTGTTGCTGCAAGCATGAAAAACCCCCTCTCCTCACCTCTTTTGTCTACACCCAACTCCATCCTAAATCTTTGATCTGAACCAAGAGTCATTCAAGCCCAGTTAAGTCCCACATCAACAATCTGGCACGAAAGACATGGCTGTTAAAGAGGGATTCACAGTGTTTGAAATGAATAGCGTCGTAGTTGTGAAACAGGAGTATCCACTAGCATACTACCGTTGTAAGTTAAAACGTTTCAAACCCAAAAATAATTTATGCGTATATTTCGACGTTTTTACGTCCGCTTTTTGAAATTACGTATTTGTTTATTTTTGTCCAGATGGTTTTTAGGAACTAAAAACTTAAGCAATTCAATAAAACATCAAGATTATTTTCTAAAGACTAATACGAAAGTGTAAAAATATGCATTTGAATTTATTTAGATTAAGGGCCTTTCAGTTTATGACGGCAGCATATGGCTTTGAACACTCGTAGGTTCGTGCTTGGACTCAGAGCGTATCAGAAATTCATTACCTTAGAATAGCGGTTTTAATCCATGGGCCGCGGTCCATAAGTGGGCCGCGAATAGCTTGGTACTAAGCCGTGGACACTGGTCGAAAATCTAAGCTAAGATAAATATTATAAAAGCTTAAGGTAGCGATTGGAACAATCGAGTCACTCGATTGTTATCAAAAATCGAGTTATTAAATTGTATTTTTCGATAGTGTAGCGAGTGAATAAGGAGTGAATTCAACAGCGTGGTTATAACTGTCCAGTTTTAATCCAGATATTAAGAGACAAACAATGTTAAAAATCCCATTGAAATTTTAACTTTGACCACTTGTTTCTTAGGGGGGTTTTGTGACAGCACAGTGATTACAATAAAGTTTCTTTTTTGTAATTTTTTTTTTTTTTTTTTTTTTTTTTAATCCTTCTTGTACAGTATGTTTTACTAATTTCTGATACATGCACGCACATATTCTATTAGCTAGTGGGCCTTTAAGTTTTTCGTTCAAAATAGGTGGTCCGTGAAACTAAGAAGTTTGGGAACCGCTGCTCTATATGGTCGTGCACAGTTTTTTACTTATATCACCAAAGTTTTGAAACAGGAGTATATCCTAGCATAGATCCGTGCGTGTCCAGACAGTCTTAGGTTCGTGCGTGGACTCGGTGAGTATCAATAATTTATCAGTCTTGGCGATTGTACTTCAATCAAGTTTGAGGTTTCTTTTCTGTGGAATTAAAGCGAATCAGCTTGAGAAAAGCTATCGTTTATGTTTGATTGAGTTGGTTGCTGCTAAATCAGTAAGAAGGATTTGGTTAATATGATTCAGTGTATGTCAGAACATAGAAACTTTTCTCTTTGAGCGCCACTCCTAATGACAAAACAAGATCACACCACTTATTTCAATCCAACATGAAACCTTGTCCGGCAACAACCTGGCGCTTTGAAACTGGAGAATTCTTTGTTTTTTAGTACGTGTTCATTTGAGTTAGTAAGCAGGATTATTCCTTTAATCCATGGCAACAAATACTTTAAATTCGTTTTATGGCGAATCAAGTCTAGACTACGTAAATCGAATTTGGATTTCGTTTTCTTTTGAAGTGCAAGGGAATCGACATCAAAGGTATTGTGCCGCATGGTATCATTGCAAGAATTAGATTAGTTTCAAGTTATTTAAGTAATAGGGTTCTATTTAGAAATTTAGCTGTAAATCGGAATAAGCAAGCATAATGGGCAAAAGTCAGATGTGATAACTTCAAACTGTTCAAGACGATGTAAGGACAAGATGGATGCATATATAAGATCGAAAGCAGTCCATGTGTTTGAATATAAAGAGAAACAAGCTTGTGCTGTCAACCAACCATTAAAGAACGAACTCCATAGAAGTGGATTTCAAAGTCGCAAAGAGCATTGAAATTTATACAAATTGAGAAAATTGACGAGACTTAAAAGTCCAGTAAATAAATAGAGGGTTGGCAGAAGATAAACTTGAACGAATTTCCTCTGGACTTTTATTTCGATGCAGCGGTACATAGCAAATGAATTGCTCAGTGGACATCTTGATTTAGGACACGTACTGGATTTCAAAAAAATAAATAAATAAATGGGTTTCTTTCAACAGGTAAATAAAGAAATGAATTATATCCATTAAGATTTGCAGGAAAAAGAAATCCAATTCACCAACTGATTTTTAACGCTATTGGTTCATTTTCGCAGCGTAATCACAAAACTCAATTAAGCTACTTAATTTCTGACAAACACCTTCTTGCAACAAATGTACCACAATGAAGTAGTTTATAATTTTTTAGTAACTTAGTTTAGCAGTATTATTTTAGTAGTATTCATCAGTTTATTACATCGCCACTATGGTAGAATAATAACGTAACTGCGAAAAGTGGAATTTTCAGGATACGCGAGAAACGAAATTGATTTCACATTAAACTTAGTGACGTCTATCAATTTGGAACTAGCGTAGTATAGTTACAATAAGTGTTACAATTCCTTATAAGTGATATTCGTGTCTTTTGTCTTCTGGATGTGCTATGTATTCCCTGATACAATAAAGACCCTAACTCCATTTTGACAAATTTACAGTTGCATCATTGTTCCATAATAATGGCAAAACCATGCATTGTTAATATTTCTGTACCCTGAAGGAAATTTTAAGAGCTTTCTTGCAATCAACAAATGAAGATAATGATTTAAACGTTTGATAATGCTCTTTAAACACTGATATTACTTAAAAAGGCGATTGCAATTATTTTCTCAGCTCAGCCATTCGAAAAATATTTATTAAATAGATCTGAGACTTAGAAAAATTCACAAAAGTGAGTATTCCGTTACTTCGAAAGTACACAGAAAGGAAACAAAACCAGAATTTCCACCCAATAGTAAAAAGGAAAAAGTAGGTCTGCATCCGTTACATTTTAACAACACACAACTCCATTCCAAACCCAAAGGCGATTAACACACTTCCATCCTCGCAAGTCAAAAACAAGACGCATTCGCAACACACACAAAGATTCCTTCCAGAAACGAAAGCGCTTTCAAACTGCCCAATCACTTCCCAAGCTGCAGCCCTTGGATCACTCTAAATAACCATGGATCAAACCTCTATGCCTTTCCTTCCCCGACGGTTATTATTATGCCACTACTTTTTCCATACAATAAAGATAAAGAAATCCCACCTACCGCCAAACAAAGGCCCTATTTCGCGAAAAGAAACCTCATCTCAGCACGCAGAAATAGCCTGTGGAAACTTTCTGGTGTGGCAGCCAAATCGGAAAAACTACCATATCCATCCTTCTCACGTCTTCCGCGGACTGTAGTCGTAAGCCTGGTAGCTAGACAGCAGGGGCTGGTTTATGGTTCGAACTTTTCGTCGTCTAGGACGGTGGGCTAATCCCGCCTAAATATGAAAATATAGGGCCGTTAAGGGCTTGTGCCCGGGCATTTATATCGTTTATTAATTAGCAGTTACCGAAGGGGAGTTTTGGCGGTATCGTCAGATATTGTTTGGGGTTTGGTGTGAAGTCTTGATGGGAGGAGGAATGTCTTGGTGGTGAATATATTAAGGTGGATATGGGTAGATTGTGGTTATATGTTGGGAGAGTGGGGTTTAATAAAGGAATTGTGGAATTTCTCCCAATGCCATCGAATATGTTCCAATCTGCCTGTATTCCAAGCAGAGAATAAATACGGGCCTTGTGTGCTTTTGACTTGGTATCGATATGATGCAGCTTGACGAGCTTCATCATATCGATCAGAGAAATACTTTTATATGATTATTGAAAGGAAAGAGATATTCTGTGCTACTACGTCGCTGTAGGGGACAACAAAAAGCAGCGTTTTTGTCACTTTTTGAAAATCGAACAAAGTGGTCATTGAACGATTTGTAATCTCAGCCCTCCAAATGACATCCAAAAAATTGGACATGGACAATTTACTTAATCTGGAAAAACAATACGGCATGAATATTGTAAGTGAGTTGTCGTTTGGATTATCCATCAGCAAAGTGGGCAATCGTAGACTACATTGCGTGGGTATAATAAGTAACTTGCTCACCTTTAATATATTGTATATTTTACTATTGACCAATCAAAATGAACTACTATTATCTATGATAAACAAAATTTCAACTGTATCGTCATCACTTGTCTTATTAAAAAAAATTTCCCGATATTGTAAGTTTACAATGGAAAGATTACCAAGAATGATACAATTCATAGGAGGAACATAGTGGCAAATGCTATATAGTAGCTTGTTAATCGAAGGCTTTTGATGAAATGTTTTGGCAGTGAATACACGAAAGTCATCCAAACATATCTGATTATGTTTGGATGAGTATATTGTTAAGAAAATCTATTGTACCACCCATGGCAATTTTATATTCTAAATACTTTCAACTTGCAAAAACATGTCCAATTTCGAAAAACACACCACATGGATGGATATAATAAATTGGGACAAATGCTTTGCTATTGACCTTCATTATCGAATGTTATTCTCGTATGCAATAAAAATACCGTTCCACAAATATAGTCAAGTGAAGGTTGGTTGGTTGATTTTTTTTTATGGAACAAGAGCCCAATATTGGCTATGCTGCGCCAACGTCTAGTGATGGATATATGTCCCCACGCCAATTGTGGGTACAACATTTAAAAATACTAAAGTGAATACTAAAAAACTGAATGAATGTAAATTGAATATTAAAATGTACGAAATGATAGAACGATTAGAAATGTTAAAAGTAGAATAGCATCGTGCTTGAGCTGAACTCGCACGTATTTCTCAGAAAATCGAAAATTTTTCAAGACAATGTCAAATTCCAGCTTGACTAAAAGCAACGCAAGCGCATTCTATGCTATAGACAAACCAAAGTGCCAATTTCGATGGATGGCATTTGCCCGAGCGAGCACGCCAGCCGAAGACCAACATTTTCAAGTTGAAGCCACTAATTGTGTACATTCAGAAACACTCCAAAGAATTTAAAACTGAATTTCAAAATATAAAGCTTGCTTTTTTCCCTCTGTTGACACCACCAAAGAGTATCGATGGATTGAGACTTGCCTGAGTAAGCAGCAGCGGCAAATACGTCTTCGCGGAAAGACAAATCAAAAGAACTTCTCCCAGAAATGGATTCGAAACGGGGAAAAACTCTTTAACAAATGAGTGAAAAGGGGTGGAGAGAGTGGAAAAAAAAAAGAAAAATTAAATCGTTGGGAGAGAAAGAAATTGGTGTGCGAAGGATGACTTTAAAGAGATATGGGGCACTGGGGTGGCACCTGCGCGGGCTGGATTCTTTGCATGCAAATGAGGCAAAATTCTGATTGCGAAAAATCCTTCTCTATCTTTGATTCTTCCAATTTTTTTTTCTACCCCCCCCCCCCTCTCTCTTCTTTTACTCTGCTAACAGCTGAAATGACAGGAGATTTGAATCAATCAATACATTTCTTCCGCGCTTTTCTGAGAAATAATGAAAAAAAAAAAAAATGGCGACCGAGGTTTTCTTAAACCTTTCTTCTT
This sequence comes from Linyphia triangularis, assembly GCA_963978545.1. Taxonomy (NCBI): domain Eukaryota; kingdom Metazoa; phylum Arthropoda; class Arachnida; order Araneae; family Linyphiidae; genus Linyphia; species Linyphia triangularis. The sequence continues at coordinate 83,728,821 of OZ021725.1, forward strand.
CGTTTGGTATATGTATATATCTATATAGATATATGCGATTTGTTCTTTTTGGCCGTATTTAAATTCTTCGATGCAGAATGCGGGTAAAATAAATAATAATTCCACTCATAGGGAAAAGGGGGGGGGGGGGAGATTTAAATAAATAAAAAGTAATAATATATGAAATCGAAGGGAATTTCTGCCCTGTAATAAGGAGCAGTGAAAAAAGGAAGGGGGAGGGGGGTGGGCCCTTACACGTCTGAAGACTTAAATCTCATAACATGCACCAGTGACAGATAAATAAGAAAAATAAATAAAGTTAAATAAAAGGTGATTTTTTTTTCCTTCTAAGAAATCAGATTACGGTTTCTCGAATTCGGTTGTTCGGCTTAAAAAAATATTTCTTGTGTAAAGATCTGCCGAAGAAATTAAATATGAGGAATTTTTCTCCATTGCTAATTCGGTGTTTTTCCCCTTGTTTAGAAGTTTGTGTGAGAAATTGATCTATAATATTTCTTATTTTTAAAAAATATCTAGAATATTTTAACTGAAGAGCATATGATATATACATATATATTTTTTTTTAATCGTTTGCCTACCGCTTTAGAATTCATTTGATACGCAAAACTAAATAAAAAAACTAAAAAAACTAATGTACTTTAGAATTAAAATTTAAGAAGTTTAAGAACCAATGAATGAACATTCATAATTCATCAATTCTAACTTAGTCTACATTCCGAAGGTTTGAATTATTTTTTTTATTTTTTTTTGTAACGACTGCGACCTTAAGCCTATGTCTAGGACCGATAAATTTTGAGGACCCCAGACTGCCTGAAAATCTTTTATGAAAAGATAAATAAGAAGGAAAACAATTATAAAAGATATAATTTAAATATGGATTATTAAAATATACTAAATTTGGATTATTAACATATATTAAATTTGGATTATTAAAATATATTAAATTTGGATTATTAAAATATATTAAATTTGGATTATTAAAACATATTAAATTTGGATTATTACAATATATTAAATTTGGATTATTACAATATATTAAATTTGGATTACTACAATATATTAAATTTGGATTATTACAATATATTAAATTTGGATTATTACAATATATTAAATTTGGATTATGTTAAAACATATTACATTTTTAATTTATTTTGATAGAAGAAGTTTATTAGTAAATAAAACTAAATACAATATATTCCAGAAATAGATACAAATAGTTTTGAGCTATATTTATCGGCTCTAACAGAGCCCAAACGTAGTAGAGTTTTCTAAAATACATGAGAAAATGAATCTTACTATTGACAAAAATATGCAACTCTTCTAATAATAATCTGGAAATTTAATTTGATATTTCGGATGTATTGTTTACCCTTAATAAGTACAGAAAGTAGTATTTATAACTTAGATTTACTTGTACTGCCAAATGCCTTACAATATCAATTTATTAAAATTATTGTGGTTTAACAATTATAGTATATACACTTGAAACTAACGGCAGCCAATATCAGTGTATCAATTATGTCTTTGTCATAATGTGTGCATTTAAAATTGAATTATTGTGTCACTATATTCTGTTCATTTCACTTGATCAATGGTATAAAATATGATAGTATATTTTTAAAAAATTTGGATATCTTGACATTCATTTTATCGAGGCAGCAATCAAAATTGTCATTAATATTTAAATAACACCAACGTCAATGGTAGCCCATCTGTTTATGTTGTGCCTATAGTTATTGATATTCTAAAACGGGGTCTATGCATTACATTAAATTTTAAGGGCAAAAAAAATAACCAATGGCACAGAAGGGATGTTCATTTCATAATGGTCACACACTAAGAAAGCTCGATCAAAATCGCTTAAATAAGCAGAAAATTGGACATAAAAACTGTCAATGCATATAAAGGATTTACAGCAAAAGCTTTGTTTTCTGAGCTAATTTGTATTTAAACTGTATACCATATCAGTATTAAATTCAGGTATAATGATCACATTCTAAACTTTTTTCACAGAGTTTTTAAAAAATCCTTTACATGCATTGTAAATTTTTAAATTTGTTAGCACAGCGCCGATATCAAAAACATTTCTACCAGCAAAATGTGCGGGAAACCGAGTTTAAAAATGTATTTATTAAAAATGAACGCAAACTTATGCTCTCACATCCAAATATCATTTATTTATTCTGATTAAAGTAATTTCATTAATTATTGATTTAAAAAAAATTTGGCAGCAGGAAAGAGTTTCAACAATGATCGGTTCGATGCCATTTTAAAGCGATTGACGAAAAGTTGGTTTATTGGTATTCCCCGTAAAAGCAACCTGTAAGTGACAGTAACAGCCTTAAAAATTTGATAGAATGCTCTGTTATCGAACCCATCTGCTAAGTTTCAGCCCAGTTGGATGACGGAAAGGGGGTTAATTAAGCCTCCTCAGATTCCACTTCCATCGACAAACATAATCCAATTTTAATATAAAGGATTTAAAAAAAAAAAAAAAAATACGTTTTGTCACTTCCAACTTTTTTTTTCCCCCCTCTGGATCTTTTCAGGGTTGATTCCACTTACCCTTTCAATTAGCTGTGACACTAAAAAAGTATCTTTCTGCTAATTGTCCGAGAGGCGACTGTAATTTTTGAACCTCATCGAACATCATTCTGATTTTTTTTATAGAAATTGGAGAAAAGTGAGTAGATTACGAATCCACTGGTCTGCAGTGGTAAAAATGGCCGAAACTGATCAAAAATCGACTTGGAATGAGTTGAACTAAAATCCGATTGCCAAATATGTCATAACTTGCCAAAAAGAGAACAAACTTTTTCGTCTAGCAACCCACTGTATTATGATTTTCAATGAGAAAAAGCGCAAACGATTTCTGATCTCTGGCTCGGAAAACTTGTATCTTTTAAAAGTAAGCCAAATTTTCAATATCAGTTACGTCATCAGTGACGTAATGTTCATTGCCAACTTGGCTCATTTATGAAAGATGTAAGTAAGCTATAGCCACACATCCGAATCGTCTGCAACCTTCCTAATTGAAAATTAAAGAGTGAGGGTTACCAAATAAAAAAAAATGCTCATTATTTGGCAAGTTATGGCGCATTTGGCAATTGGATTTAGTTCAACTTATTAAAAGTCAATTTTTGACCAGTTTCGGCCATTTTTGCCACGGCAGACCAATGGATTCGTAATCTACTCACTTATCTCCAATTTCAATAAAAAATTCAGAATGATGTTCGATGGAGTCCAAAAATTGTAGTCGCCTCTAGGACTATTAGCACGGGAACAAGAAGTTGTGCATCAAAATCCCTCCCCCCCCCCTTCCCCATCTCCCAACCAACAATGAAATGTACACCGTCAGATATTTGTTCATCGCACATCTCCCAGAAGCCGATCTCCCGTTGAGCACTGAAGTGTGACAAGCCATGTTTCCCTTACCTGTAACCTTACCTGAGGACCCACTAAGGCCGCTCGCGAAGTGCTCAAATGTTATTTTTACATACGGTCTGCTCACTTCACGATCCCCTCTAACAGCACGTGGGGCAAGACCAAGAATGCGATTGGTCCACTTGAAGACCCAATCCATCGTTTGACCAATCAGAATTGCCCTGGATGATGTCACGAACCAGCCTTAAAACAAAGTAAGCACGGTTTACCTTATTGGAATATAACCGTGTTGGGGCCGGTGATAGATCTTCGCGGGAATTCCGAAGTGACAGTTACGGGCAACACCAGAATGCCCCCCTCCCCCCCTTCCCCAACGAAAGATGGGCCGTTATAGGTGGGTTTGTGGATGATCAGGTGTTTTAAAAATGGAAAGCTGCTAAGGACAGATTCTCACGAATTATATGGCGCCGCGCGCGAAAACTGGTTTTTTTTTTGTTGGTTTGATTTCCATACTGAGGAGAAAAATAATTTTTGACAGTTATTTACGACTTTAGCGTAATGGGTATGTCTAGTCTTTGTTTATGACCTTATGGATAATGTTGATTGATTTTTTTTTAAATTTTTTTTTTTTTTTTTTTTTAACATTTAGCAATAACGCAACGGTGATAAAGCACTTAACAAATGGGCCTTTGCATGTTGTGGTCACTTTTAAGTATTTCTCTTTAACAGAGTCGACAGTTCCAAGTAACATCCTCAGAAGACTAATTTGCTTATTTTTCTGAGGCTGATCTGATCATTTTGCAATAAAATGGTAAAATTTTGGAACACACCCTCCTGCACACTTTAATAGTGTGAAAAGCTAGTTCATTGAATCAAATTCAGCTAGATAAATCTTAGCATAGTTTCTATAGATACTAGAGGGGGATTGAAGGACCTCGATTAGCCAATACTAAGGGGGTAACAGAGTAAATATAAAGCATATGAAGCTATATGTCATATGCTTCTAGTTCCCTCCACCCAACATTTCCTTTGACTCACTCAGTCCATTTTCCATCCTACGTAACAGAAGAAAAAATTTATGTTTCTCGCACTGTAATTGGTAAGATTCCTTTCGATAAACAAGATTTTTTAATAAACTCAGGATAGTTTGAGACATTTATACCAAAGAGTAACCTCTCGTGGGAACGATTTTCACTTTAAATTAAATTACAATACTCAATTTAAATTTAGTCCTCAACTACATCGATGCTTCATAGCTCGTGCTGTTATCTTTTAAATTATCAATTCTTGTCAATGCATCAATTTTGAGAATTTGACCATATTTAGAGTCTCCAATTGATTTCCTTTCCAATCACGTACCTGTTTTTTCTGTAACCTAATAGAAGTATAAATTAAAGTACTCTTGCATCTGAATTAGTCATAGACTTATTATTATCAATAGACTGCGCGTTCCCACTTCAATTATACAACGAGAATGAAACCGAAATGAATCACATGAATAGGGACTTTTTGGGAGCAGGGTTGCAGATTTGGAGGGTTTCTACTCACTCAGGCGACAGATTTGGAGGGTTTCTCCTCACTCAGGCGATAAAGGATATTAAGATTATTAGATAAAGGATTAATTTTACGACGTAGCCAAATTAAAAACCACGTGACTGATAGACGAATTTTGTGATTCATTTTGGTTTCATTCTCGTTGTATGATTGAAGTGGGAACGCGCAGTCTATCGATAATAATAAGTCTATGAAATTAGTGTAACGGGAAACTTTTTTTTTTAACTTTAAATCCATTTTTCTCACAATGCGTACTTCTATGTTCATTGTGGCTTTTCTTAGAAACTTTCATGTACTTTCAGATAATTTTTATGCAAGTTCCATTTGTGCCCTAGGTACATATTAAAAATAAACTTTTAAAAGTAATTCATATACTTATGTTTGAAAAAATTAAGTGACTGGTTGGAAAATATATTTAAAAAAAAAATATCTAGAATGATTTTATTTAAAATGTAATTTTAACTAAAACTAAATAACAAGTGTTCATTTTGTATACAGAAGAAATTTCGGACTTGCATGTGTGGTAGTTCTTGAGTTAAGGTACATCAAAATATGCCAATTTAACATGGCTAAAATAGGAGCTCCTAGCACTCTTTGTGAGAAATCTTCAGCTTGAGTCTGCTTCATAGACCTAAAGTTTCTTTTTATTTATGTCTACAATATCTGCCCTAATAGCACACATCCTCCCAGGGAGGTCCCTGGGAAGTCATTCGTAGTCCCGGGGATGACTGGGGACTTTCTAGGGACCTCCCTGGGAGGATGTGTGCTATTAGGGTGCCGAAGTATTGCTTTAAAACATGGGAATATTTTTACCAGGTATAACAACATTAATAATAACTTATAATGTTGGTATAAGTTATACACAAGTATAACAACTTATTAGCAACATTTTTTAATAGAAAATAACTGGATCTTTTTATTACGCTTTTAATTATTATTTTATTTATTTTTTTAATATAAGAAACCATTGGTTAATTTCATTCAAAATTTTCTTAATAAGCTCTTATCACAGTTTTTATATCTAGTATAAAGTTCACTTGCTTCAACTAAATACTCAGGCAGTTATTGTGATAAATAAAGCATTAGGCCTATGGGACAATGAAACTGACGACCCATCTTAATAAAATGCTGGAAATAGAATCCGAAATAAAACTATCCCAACATAAGACTTCATTTGATTTTTTCTTACTAATCCCCCTCCCATTGTATTTATTTTATCCTTACATTGTTGGCAAAATTAATTATTAATACATAGTTTCATACAGAAATAGCACAACTGTACACATGAATTCCAGATTAAGCATTTCCTACAGAACGCCAAAATCCGTTTGGTAGTCCGATACCGCACACCAAGTACAACTCAACTCTGCCATCAAAAGAATACAGGGCGACGTCAGGAAAAACACACATTACATTAGAGAATTAATGAATATGGATATCCCATGCCCTTCCAAATAATAACCCAGTCGCGCAATCCAAAACCACGCTCCCATTCGCCGTATCCTCCCTCTCATCACAACCAGACACAGAACACAGCACAAACAACGCATATTATTATTACTACTCGACTCCTGGAAATAACTCCCAGTGATGATCATCACCAGCAGAAAAGAATCATTTTCAGGAGAGAGAGAGAGGAGAAGGGTGGGGGGAGGACGAAAATTCATCTCTCGTCATTTGTGGAATCTTGAAACATTGTCTGAATGAATTGCTTCCCCTCCCCTACCCCATGACTGTCGCGTTATTAACCTTTCCGCATGCACTACTGTCGTCTGGAAAACAATTTTCGCTACCCTCTTTCGCCAGCGCCATCTGGTGGGACAACGCGACTGCCAAACGAGAAGTTGTTCTGCCACTTCAAAATTGTTTCCTCTTCCTAAACCTTTCCGAAATTAGTTTGTCATAACACATAACAAGACTCACCCCCTTTAGTTGAGTGAATCTTTAATCCTGCTAAAACCTCTTCATCGAAGAGATCTTTTACACACTAGAGGTCGCTTCACCGAAAAGGGGGTTTTCTAATTGTCGGGAAATTACTCTGAGAGAGAGAGAGGGTGAAGTAATAAATTTTTGAAGTTGGGGCACTCACTTCAGGTTGGTGTTTGTTTTGTCTTTTGATGCCCGTCGATGTTGTATCGCTTTGGTATCCGTTTGTTCTATTTTAAAAGTTTGGTGGAACGGAAGATTGTCGGATGTCACGTTGTTCGGAAATATTACAAAATGGAATTTTCGAAGGATCGATGTATAAAAATATGCATACGAAAGCGAGATAGTTGCAAAGTAAAGTGTTACGATAAATTTACTATACTTACAGATCTGCTGTCATAAATCAAAAAGCCCGAAATCCCCCCCAAAATATGCATGTTTTAATGCTTTTGCGTTGGCTTTTTTTTTTTTTTTTTTTTTTTTTTTTTTTGTATAGATTTGTATGACCTAAGAACTTGAACCATTCAACGAAATATAAATATTATTTTCTAAGGACTAATCAGGAAGTTTAAAAATATACATTTTTCTTTTTTCTTTTTAAGAACTTTTAAACTTATGAAGGCAGAGACAAAAATCTTTAAGGCGTCTTCTCACTTTAGGCACCTCGAAAATAGGCTATTTTCGCGATTTTTTTTCGAGGATTTTTGCAAACAATTATGCGATAAAATGGATCCTATATAATAAACACATCTTTCAAGTACAAGAAAATTTTATTTTTTTATTTTTTTGAACAATTATTATAATAAAACAGTAGCATCGAAAAACCCGTGTAGAAATGTAATGTTCGTGGCTTGTTGATGAAATTTCGGAAACTATCCGGCCGATTGTCATGAAATTTGAATGACATATTCTTCATAGTTATGGCTATAGCGCATATCATCAGATTTTTGAAATTTTGATTTGAAGTATTTTTTTTTTTTTACAAAAACTGCAAAAAAACGCGTTTTTTTTTTTACTTTTTCAAAAAACGTGCGCCATTTTGTTATTTTCGCGAATATCAAAAATCTGATGATATGCGCTATAGCCATAACTATGAAGAATATGTCATTCAAATTTCATGACAATCGGCCGGATAGTTTCCAAAATTTCATCAACAAGCCACGAACATTACATTTCTACACGGGTTTTTCGATGCTACTGTTTTATTATAATAATTGTTCAAAAAAATAAAAAAATAAATTTTTCTTGTACTTGAAAGATGTGTTTATTATATAGGATCCATTTTATCCCATAATTGTTTGCAAAAATCCTCGAAAAAAAATCGCGAAAATAGCCTATTTTCGAGGTGCCTAAAGTGAGAAGACGCCTTAACTCAGGATAAATTTCGATGAGTTATTCTAATTTATCATTTTCGGCAGTAAATGTGTTTAAAAACTTTATCAATAACTTTTAACTTTGATCCACTTCACTAAAACCGCTTTAATAAAACAAATACTTTTCCTTTCCGATTTCTAATGCGATAAGAATCTTTCGAATTCGAGCGTAATTTTTCCAGGTCCAGCAGCTGAAACTGCAAACGAACGAAAAACATTACAATAACACAAACTTGGGTGAACCCATAGAAATATTCCTCGTTTGAGACACACATAAATATAGATATTAATAAATTAAAATGAACTTTTTAGTTATTTTTTTCCAAAACAGTTCAATTTGTAAGATGGTAACCACTTGAGGGCTATATTGTACGAGGTCAAGAATTCGCAAAATTCAATATCTATTGACACTTTTAACTAATTCTAATTTAAAAATAGCTACACCAGAACATTAGGGGAAAAAAAGTGTTAAACACGCCAAATTTTATTTTTATTAGAACAATAGTGTAATTAAAAATTAAAATTTTAGACAACATTGTAACAGGTAATGGGTATACATATTTTGTTGTTTATTTTATACCTATAAGAATCTACAAAAACTAAAAGTTTATAGGGGTTTAGAAACAGACCATACATCGAAATCTATAAATAAAAATTGTTGTCTAGTTTTAAACGAATTATCTCTACTTAAAATATACTATATTATTCTATTTCTATATATCTGTAACTGAACGAAAGTACATAGGAATTATATAATAATACTGATCATTGCTTTGAAATTTTTGTAATGAATTGCTGTTATTTACTGTTAGTATTGCTCATTCTTTTTTAAAAAAAATAATCGCTTTTCAAGATTCAGTATTGCAAATTTTTACCTAATGTATACAACTCCATATTACTACCGAGAAATTGAGACTAATGGGGTTTCTATACAACGTTATTTTGAGTTAAGATTTATCGTCTGTCAATTTTATCGACCATTTCACTGTATATAATTAATAAAAAATTTAATTATCAACCAATCGCGAACCCGTATTTTTATTTTATTAATTTTTTCGTCAAACGTTGAGTGCTTGATAGTGCTTACGATGCTTGATCGATGAAAAATGCATGCAAATTTCCTAATTATTTCAAAACTGTCTTCGCTCTTAAAAGAAAGGAAATAAGTACTCTAATTCATTTTCTTGTATCCAATTGAAATATCATACAAGAAACAAAGTGAGGTGAGCATTATCGGTTTGGCATCTAATTCAGGGGAAGGGGGGGGGGGGGTGGCAGTGTGTTTTCTAAGAAATTTAGTTAGGAATTTTAGGGATAATTCGAAAAATTTCAGGAACATTTTAGGGATAATTCTTAAAATATTTAAGGATAATTCTTAAAATATTTAGAGATAATTTTAAAAATATTTAGGGATAATTTTTTTAATGTTTAGGGATATTTTTTTTAATATTTAGGGATAATTCTTAAAATACTTAGGGATAGTTCTTAAAATATTTAGGGATAATTCTTAAAATACTTAGGGATAGTTCTTAAAATATTTAGGGATAATTCTTACAATTCTTAGGGATAGTTCTTAAAATATTTAGGGATAATTCTTAAAATATTTAGGGATAATTCTTAAAATACTTAGGGATAGTTCTTAAAATATTTAGGGATAATTTAAAAACATTTTAGGTATATTCCTAACACAGACATATTCTTGTTTCAATACCGTCAAAAAAAAATTTAACTTCAAACAACTTTTTAGTAAAATAACAATTATATAATCACACAGTTATACTATTTAGACAAACATGCGACTTTAATGAAATCCACTTTTCTCATCTGAAGGAATATCGGAGATTTTTCGCGAGGTTTGGACAAAAATCCGGAAATTTTCGGGCTTTTTTTTTAATTTTTTTTTTATAAAGAAATTATCGAAAAGTATCAGTAAAATTTTGGGAATTTTAGGAAAAAACAAAAATGTACGTAACATTAGGAATTTTAGCGCGAATGCGACCCCTGCTAACTATGTTGCTGGAATACTGACTTTAAGTATATGTCAAAGGGGCGATTGACGATTGTCAATCATAATTCCCCAGCAGACGTCAACCAAACAACAAATGAAGGACTATCACGTCAAATCAAAATCTCTCTCATCTGCCCTGCTCACAAACATCCAAATCAATAATCCGGGATTAAACCCCACCCACCCCTTCCTCCTTTACTCCGTCTCCCAAAACATTATTATTCGGGACTGCTCATTTGTAAAACGGTAATCAGTTACTCACAGTTGCTAAGCGTTGTGGAGTCAAAATGCGGTTGAACGGAATACGTAATCGAAGTATTCATTAAATCTAACGTCTTTCAATTACACTTGCAGAAGGGGGGGGGGGGGGGGCGATATTTAGAAAGAGGGGAGAAATGGGGGGGGGGGGGGCTAAATCGAAGCACCGGCGAAAATTGATCTCTTCAATTTTTGCTGCGGCCATGCGGCGTTTTGTTTTAATTATCACCGACAAGAGATTAATTTTTCAGCTTGACTGACGAGCACTTGCGTACTCTGATTTATCGCGTCAATTTTTATCCCTCCCCCCCCTCCTCCTCTAATTATTCCCGTTTCCTGGATAGGAGTTATGGGTCCGGTATTTATTTCTCCCGAATTAAGTCGCGTCTCAAAAAGTCGGTCGTTATAAGCAGAGTTCAATTATGTAAAGACTGAACTAGCAATTGGTTCCGCATCTCATCACGGAGGAGCGATTTAAAGTGACTAATAAAAGCCGTATGTGTTACATATATGTTAGAAGCCGCATATGCCTTCCAGTTAGATGAAATTCTCATTGTCAGAATTAGCTCACTCTAGGTCTCATTGACTTAGGAGGTAGAATTTTTTTTTATCCTCTGTAGAAACAGAAAATTTCGCTTACGGGTTCCATCGAAAGCCAACACTTGGTGAGATGCTTCTTGGGATCAATCACAAAACACTTTTTCAAAAAATCGAATTTTCACATTTCATCATCAAATCACAATACATATTTCAACATTTCCGCCAACTTAGTAAACTGACACAGTTTCTGACCATGGGTTTGTAACTGCCCTTTTTTTTTTTTTTTTTTTTTTTTTTTTTTTTTTTTTTTTTAAAGGTCAACTGTATATTTTTATTGTTCTTAATCTGAATTACTTTCCAAGAACAGGGCAACTCTTGATGAGCATTTTAATCAAATTATTCTAACAAATTTGTTAGTATTTGAAACGAAGTGGGGATTGATTTGCAAAGAAAAAACATTAAAAAATACCTTCAGAATTATAAGATATTTGTGTAAATTATTGGTAAAATATATGGTACTCTTCCGTTGTTATAGGGTTGTTATAGCAACCCTATAACAAACTGGAAACATTTAGGCTTGACAATACATTTCGCATCATTTAAACGTATAAACATTTAGGCTTGATGATAACAGCGCCAACTGGTACACGTCTAACAGAAGAGTAACCAAAATATTTAAAAAATATATATAATTTATATTTCTTACAAATGAAAGAAATAGAAATTAAATTATTGATGGGGAAAAAGCTATAGGAACATAATTTCGACCCCTCTAAAGCTTTAATTTTTTCAAACGTATATCATCAGACACAAATTCAATTAAAGCATATGTCCTCTATCAATGTTTCTGTAAGATTGATATGTATTTTGAACACCAGTTTTTCAGTTGTTGCCAGTTGATACTTTACGGATAGTCAGAGTACAGTCATAGCAATCACTATCAAACATTATTTTGAAACTACACATTCTCTTTGAAAATGTTTAAAAAAAATAATAAAACTAGCTACTACTCAATTAGTTAGAAGAACGTATCGCAATTTCGTTCGGTTCAGACGAAGTTTTACTCGAAAGAGTCAAATTGCGGGTAGTTCGATTTCAAACTAATTGTTACCTATCTAGGAACATGTTACCTCCACATCGAAATATTTTATTGTAAAACCGACCTTGAATAAGCCCTTTACAGGCTGCATTTAAGATTCTAACCAAATTCTAATTTTTTTTAAAGTCAATAGCCGATGAAACCGCATCAGAAACTATTGTAAATTTCCTCTGGTGCCTGATTTATTGGTAAAATATACGTCCTCATCAATTACATCTCCCGAAAGCAAGCCAGACCCCAGATCGTAAGTTTATCAATTCCCAAAAATACCAATTCAACATTACCAAGTCTCAATTACTCCCAACAAGTAAACTTGGGACACCAAGATAATTCCGAATACAGGTATATAAAACCCACCGCAATCTGCCATACTCCAAACCTCGATCGCCCATTATTTTTGAACAAGCGAAATCCAAAGCAAAACAGCAGCTTTTTTTTTTTTTTTACTCACACCACACAACTATTCATCTTCACAAGAGCAAACCAAAACAGAATCGCATCAACATTCTGCTTTTAAGAAGAAAAAAAAATTTACCACTAAGACTTATACTTTTTTTGTGTGTGTTGCCCAGATTTAAGTAGCCGAATGTTAGGTAAAAGATTAGTTACTCTGTCCTAAAAAGGTTAAAAAGGAGAAGTGGAGTGGGAGGACAGAGAAGAGGAAAAGAAATCAGGGAAGGAAAAAAAAAAACTTGTGGCAAAGTGAGTAACATCGATTTATAATTCGCCATTTTTAGACAAGCAACACATATTAACGACCATCCGCCTTCCCCTGTCCGTGATCTATTATGCGTCAATTCGGTCTTTAATTGAAACAAATTCTCATCAAGTCGCGGAGGACCCGCGTGTGTGCCATCAGAAGCCTTCCTCCTGTACTAGTGTTATGTTTCATCGTCCATTAAGTTATTGCTTCGGTTGTTTCCATAGAGTGGCCAGGCCAGGTTTTCTTGATTAGAAGCCTCAAAAACTGATCGAGAGTAATGGTTGGTGGTGGTTAAAGGCGGCCTGTTTTTCGTTAAGGGGAGAAGGGGGGGATAAAAAAGTTATTATTCTTCCATTTTTTTCCCCCTTTTCTTGAGTGTGTTGGGTTTAATTTAAACGTTTTTTGAGGGGGAACAACTAATTTTTTATGCAGATAATTTGTTGTTTTGGGAGAGGTTGAGTCAACGTCGGCCATCAGTCATTCATACGCATGCGCAGATGGCAGCTTTTGTTCGCTATGATGGTAGCCTTGTTGTAAAAAGTTGACATGCAATTGAACAGGAATGTTTAGATCTAATGTTTATATATCTGTTAAGGTATACATATACATTAGGAATCGCGAAATTTGACTCAATTCTGCGTTATTGTTTTTTGGTTTTAAAATATTCCCGAATTCATTACCATTAAAATGATACCATTTTCTTTCCGAGACTCAAATTACTTTTTAATTGTGAACCTATTTTGTATCACGTTCATTAGTGTAGTAAACTGTAAAAGCGTTTTCTGAAGAATGGCATTTTGATGTTATGTGACTACGCAACGGTCATAACTTCATAATAAATGGTCCTGTTTACAAAATTCTAATTTTGTTTTGTAGACAATAGTTGTGAATGTGTTTTCTATGGAGAATATAATACATATTGTTATAAACACATTTTTTATGTATATTTTAATCTTAATTTTGTGTTAAAAACTATGTATTTTTAAAACTTTTTATTTAAAAACTTATAATTAAATAAATATTGAAGCCAAATTCAAAATTCTCCATAGGAACATGCGTCAATATAATATCTCTTACTTGCAATAAAAATAATACCTATAAGTTAATTACAAGTTTATTTATGTACGTTCTAATAATGTCCTAATTAGTCACTTTAATTGCAATTAGCTGATTAAAAAATTAACGGAAAAAAAAAGTTTATATATAAAAATGCATCATTTTTAATTCTGATATACTGCCAAAAAGTTTGAAATTATAACCTAAAAATTAAAGAAAATCATTTCAATTGTATATGTATACCTTAAACCGTTTGAAGCATAATGGTTCCACGCAGGAACCATTTACTTACATTTTTATTTCTATACGCAAACCGGTTTTACAGCGAAACCACCTAACGTATCAAAAATAATCTATATAATTTTTCGATTTGTATGGCCTGAAACGAAATGCAATTTTTTTTATGTAGAAAAAAAATTTGATTAGGTATATCATTTCTGTTCACTGTTACTTGCATAGTGGTACCATAACGTAACCACTTACAAAAGGTTTTTTTTTTTTTCAAAAGGAGGTTATACACCATCATTTTTCTGCACATAAAGACGGCCCATACCAATTGTCATTAAAATCAGAAATAAAACCGAAATTCGTGCTACATAGGATTAAAACGCTTGAGGTGTTATGGGATAATTAGGAAGTCTTCTATAGGTTTCGCGACTAAGTAACAGTTTGACAACTGTCACAATTCTTTTATATATTACTCTTTTTATAGTCTTAAAATAATAGGAATTATTATTCAGATGTAGTTTAAGAAAAAAGCATCTTTATTCCCTTAAAATATCTGCAATATTACCAACAGAAAACGTACAGAATTTGAAAAAGTAAGAATTGGCGGTTTTCGCTACAGCTGAACAGTAACTGGGTCATTTTTGTTTCCAATGTGAAGTTGAAATGGAACATAACATTTTCAATAATCGTGTTTCTAAGCAATCTCAGAATGTACTATTAAGATCTTGTATATACATTGAAATAGACAGTTCGCACACCCTTGATCCACATCTTTAGAGTAATTGACACAACAACAAAAAATTGTCCCGTATTCAACGTATCTAGAGTCAAATTAACATAATCTTAATTTAGAGCCCAGCAAAACATATTGGCAATGCTACTCCACACCCATAAACACCCAATAATTGTCAGTTTTTAAAACCGGAACCAGGACGAAGATCAAAATGTCGGAACGAAAAGCCACAACCCTGAATTATCGATTAATTGCTACGTGACAAACGACGAAATACATCGTAAATATCTGCCATCAGCAGTTTATTAATAGCCCTCTTGAATAGTCTAAATACACGTTCTGTGGCAACTGCATTCCGAAGACGACAGACCGAAAGAAATTTATCGACAGCGAATGGCAGATTTTAAATCGGCATTATGCGGCTCCCCTTCGTCTGTTTATGCAAAACGTCATTGCGAAGTATGTGGCGTTAATGAACGGGGCCCGGGATTCTGACTCAAATTAGAATCAAATCGCCGATCCTTTTATTGATGTCTTGTTTTAAAATGGGCTCACCTTTTAATTGAAGTGTGTGCAACAATATTATTGTAAAGCAAATCGATTAATTAGGTGGTGTATTTGAGGTCAAATACGGGTAAGGAGCGAATGTCTGCTGGTCAAATTAAATATTTTGTTAGCGAAATCATTCACTTCCTGGAAGATTAAATAACCTTTATACACTCCGCCTCCTACAGAATACGTGTTCTACAAACACACGTTAATGTTCAAGTATTTAACCACAACCACACATGCCTGAAGAATACCTTTTCTGAAAACTCAATTTTCTGCACATAAACTTCTCTGCCAACACCTTTCTCTAAGGAGTAACTATTTTGAAAATACACTATCCTGTAAAAAAAATAATAATAACACCTGCTTTGTAAATGCACATCAATGATGCAGGATAACCTTTGAAAACACGTTTTCCTGTACAATATCTGTATGGCCAACACACCTCCAGTGCAGTATGGCCCACGTGTTGCCTTTGCGCCGTTAAACTCCTACCTACCAACTAGCCAGCCAGCCAACACACCTCCCTGCACAGAATAACTATTCTGAAAACATTGTTCTCCTTAGAACATAAGTTCTGCACAAGTGTTCTTTCATATAATGCCTGCGTTCTGCACACGCTCTTTCCTGCAAAACACATGTTTTGCAAACACGCTTTCCTGTAGACTAACTGTTCTGAAAAACACATGACTTTGCGTAAAATAACTATTCTAAAAACATGATTCACCTTGTGACATGCTTTCTGCACAAGCGTTTTTATGCGCTCTGCATACGCTTTTTCCTGCAGAATACGTTCTGCAAACACGCTTTCCTGCAGAATAAGTGTTTGTAAACACGCTTTCCTGCAGACTAAGAGTTTTGTAGCGTAAAATAAATATTCTGAAAACATGCTTCACATTCTTTCTGATGCAGATAAAAACATGCAGACATTCTTTTTGCACAAGCGTTTTTATGTGCTCTGCATGTGCTCTTTTCTGTTCAGCAAAAGCGCTTTTTTTTTCTTCAGAATATTCGTAAATAAGTAACATTTTATCCGTCTGCAAATAATTTCCGCCTACAAATGTTCTCCAAACTCTCTTCCTTGCTGAATACAAGTTCTATGAACACATGTTATAATTTTCCTCACAAACACATAACTAGACGACGCTGGTTCGTGACTTGACACGATTCCAGCACAACTACTTGGGACTTAGTGTAATTTTAAGAGAGCGCAACTTGAGAATTATACAGTAGATAAATTAAGCGAAATTCATCACAGCTAAATTTCTTAATTACCGTTATAAAGACAACTAAATAACCACACAAAAAAAAAAGTCCAAAAAACGAAACGTCCCACTAGTCTTTGACAATCAAACAAAACAAAACCGCGATAAATAAACGCATTATTATTCCCATCAAATCGAATTTTTCCTTTCGCATATCATTTTCCGCGCGGCCATTTTCGTTCGACGTGTGGAGCCCCCCTCGAAACAAAATGGCAAAAATCGTCCGCAGAGAAGGGTAAAATATATATATATATAAAAAAAATAACTCTTTTCTATGCCACTAAATCGCTCCTCGCTCTGTTGTGCAGTGTGTGTATACATCGAAGTCCATTAGGGCCGCCGGAGCGGGGTAAGTTATTGCTTCATGATTGGCTGATCGTGGTTACATTGTTAGGGCAACGCGTAACAAAAGAGTCCCGGAGGATTTAGACGAACGAAAATCTAGGCGATGATTTAACGTTGGGGGTAAATTGGTAGGAAATCTAATGTTGCTCTTTTACTTCTAATAAACGAATCTTGTTTTGGGGGGGGGGGAGAGGGGAAGGAAAGAAAATGGAATATTTAAGGCGGATGCAAGACTCTTGACAAGGTAAAGTTGTTGTTTCTCTAGCGAAGTTTCGTATGCTTTATCATTGGATTCTAATATGTTTATTAATGGGATGCTGAATTTTTGAACTAATGAAATATGCATACTAAAATTTCTTTCAAATAACCCTAAACAAAATGTATATATATATATATTTTTGTTCATGAAACATACAGTAATTTCTAATCTCAAGAAAGACTTCTTACATCGCCGCACACTTAATCTAAAATCACCAGCTAATCTCAACCTTAGTCTCTCTTTAACTGCGAGTCTTTATTGGGGGATTGAGGATTATACTTCGAAATCGCGAGGAAAATGACTATTTGAGCGTCTGCCTCGAGAGGAAGTCTTTGGAGGATTATTGCATACTTTGAAAAGTGAAAGAATGGGTGAGAGTGTTGTCGTACAAATGGAGAAAGTGTGAAGAAAAGGAGAGCTTTAAGTTACCAACACTTTTATTCCGTATGGTGTTTGTGTCATTGGCGGCTTCAAGGGGGGGGGGGCATGGGGGCCATGGCCCCCTCCTTGAAGGGTTCCCTCTTCCTTCCTAGCCCTTTCAAATATCCCAAAACTCTTTGAGAATTTCCAGTTTAAAAAACGGTGAAAATACAGATTTTTAAGCACAATTTCATTAACGTAAATTTTTTCTTTACAGTACAAAAAATTATAGCCCCCCCCCCTTCAGAAAAAACCCTGGTTTTAAATGTATTTACGTACGCAACACACGGCACAATACCCTGTACACAACACAAGTACACAGGTAGTGACCATCCCCCTCCTAAACGACGATTTCCTTTTTCCCGGGGGCCTTTGCCCCTTTTTGGAACAACCATGCTCTTCTAAGCAACCATGGCGCCGAGGGTAATTTCAACACGTGATGTCTGGACTAGTGTGTGACTTTTGTCACTTGGGCATGGAATCGGTACTGTGTTATTGTTATAATTAGTTTAGACAGGCCATTTATTGTGAAAATATCTGTTGAACTAGCAACACTTTTATTCGTTGTTTAAAGATTTCGTGATCATTTTACCTCGAGTAATTAGTGACGAATATCTACAATATGTCTTCAAAAAGAAAAAATGGGAGCATTTTTAAATACTTCTCTAAAAAGAAATACTCAAATACCAGAAGAGTATTTTAGAATCTCGGTTTACATACCTTTATTGGATAATATAATTGAAGACCTAATTGGAAGATTTCCAAAAGAAAGGAAGATTTCCAAAAGAAAATTTGGATTGTTTTGGCTTTCGATTACTGATTCCAACCTCCGATATGGAAAAGCCAACAGAATCAGAAAGCAACGAGCTTTAAAACTTATTAAAGAAGTTCATACCAATTTTAGGACTGACACAAATGAGAGTGTTATTCTGATTGAAAGTGAGCTAGCACTATGGAGAGAGAAATGGAAAAAAGAAGAATAGCTCCCCACTTCTGTCATAGATACAATGAGAGCTTGTGACAAATATGTATATCCTACTATTTACGAGTTACTTAAAATTTTGGCAACACTACCAGTTAGCTTTGCCTCTGCTGAAGAAGCTTGATGAAGTTTCTCTACCCTTCGACGCTTGAAAACTTGGCTAAGAGCTAGAATGGGGGAAGAAAGGTTAGCAGGACTTAGCTTGTTGCATACTCACAGAGACATAAACATTGATGCGAGCTGTGTCATAGGCAGATTTGCCAAAACAAAGCAGAGGAAATTGGATTTTGTTCTTTAGGCTTTCAAAGAGTAAAGAAGTGTGATTGTAAAACAATTATTAACTATTTTTATTTTTTGTAATTTCTTTGTTTTACTTTTTTCTTATTTTTCAGGAGAGCAATTCAAGCTTAAATTAACTTTTTTAATTCTGCATCAAATGAAAATTACTAATTTAGAAAATTCTACTCTTATCATTGCAATCAAGCATTTAATCAGCAGTTAGTTTATTATAATTAGGTTACATAGTGCATACATTTTACGAACTTAAAGTTTAAAATGCCCCCCCCCCCCCCCTGAAAAATGAACCTAGGGCCGCCTTTGGTTTGTGTCTGGGCATGAAAACGTTCGGATTTGGAGATAGGAGGGATCAGTAGTTTGAAGTGTATACATTATATTCGATTTCTGAACCCACGTTTATTTATTCAGAACCATTAAAGTCATAAATAAATACTTTTTAATATATTTACCTGGTGTTACAGAAGATTTTAGACCTTTACGATCCAGAAATTTACATTTGCTTGTACTTAAAAACTACAAATATAATTTCGCTGGGTTTAATTTTACACTCACTGTCTATAAAATGTCTGTGGTTAAGAGAAGAAAACAAACTTAAAGATACAGAATTCTTGTTTACGAGTCTAAATGAATTCGTGCGAATCCAAGATTTTTTGGTGCACCATATATTTCACTTTATACGACTGTGATCAATTTCCTTCTCTAGCATTCGTATTAATAAATGTCGCAATCCGTTTCAAGGACAGAAAAGTTTTTTTTAAAAAAATGGCTAATTCACCTCATATAGAATTTCAACGTCTGCCCATAAACACATCAACACGAGAATTGATCTTTATCTCCTCTGTCAAGAGATCAAGGAATAGATTACAGGATTTAAACTGAAAAATCAGAACAATGCTTTTTCAGCTGCTGCAGAACAAATTATGTCCTCAATCCGTCTCCTGCAACGGGCTCAAAGGAAGTGCCAACCTCTAGGAAACGCAAGCACAGTGAACCAAAGAATAATAAAAGCGTCCTGCTTTTTTAATCGCTTAAAACGTCTTTTCGCTTTGTGCCAAGATGTAAAAAAGTAATATACGATGTAAATAACATAACTCATAAAAAAAAGATTTTTTTTTTTTAATCCTTTACATTCATTGTTAATTTTTATATTCATTAACACAGCGCCGGTATCAAAAACACTTCTATCAAGAAAATGTGCGGCAAACTAGGTTTCAAAATTCATTTATTAAAAATGAACGTGAATTTATGCTCTCACATCCAAATATCATTTACTTATTCTGATTGAAGTAATTTTATTATTAAAAAATAATTTTGGAACAGGAAAGAGTTTCAAGAATGATCGGTTCAATGCCATTTTAACGCGATTGGATGACGGCAAGTTCGTTTATTAGTATTCCGTAAAAGCGACTTTTTAGTGACAGTAACAGCCCCAAAAATTAATAGAAAGCATCAACATCGAACCTATATGCCAAGTTTCAGCCTGATTAGTTAACGGCAAGGGGGTTTAATAGGCCTCCGCAAATACCACCGCCATCGACAAAAATACAAAAGCGAAGTTAAGAAGTTAAGATAAAAGATTTAAAAAGTAAAAAAAAAAAAAACTCCTCTTACTTCCCATAAAATTACGATAAAAAAAAAGAATATTCCAATGTCCTATTTCCTATAAGGCCCAGACCGTTGCAAAATAGATATACGTGCTCCCAAAGTTGTACACAGCAAAACTAAGCTATCACAATTTCGAGAAACCATTCTTAAGGGATTGAGTTCCAAATGTGAAATATTTCAATGTCCTAATTTCCAAGAAAATCAGAATGCCGAAAATTGATAACATTTGATGACGGAGAACGAGTATTTAGCTAAAAATAGTAATGTAAATGACTCATTTTATAAGTTTACGATGTACAGGCTTTCCTAAAATAAAATGGCGATGTTTAGAGGAATATGGCACCTGGAGATAATGTCTCAAGATTAACAATTATATCCTCCGGAAACCCACAACTGTTTGAAACATGATTTAAAGTTAATTTGTATGTATATTATTCTTTTGGGTCTATGTAACGTACTTTTAAAGTTCAGAACTGATCCATGTACTTTATGTACACTTAGGCAAAAAATGACTATCTCCTTAAGCTTGCAAAAATTTTGAAATTTAATTGCCCAGATGTGAAATTTAATCATGAAAGGCTGCAAAACAATTTTGTGAGGACGTAATATATAAAAATACTTTACAGTTATTCCAAATTTTTTTTGTTCGCGCTGAACATCCAGACATCCTACAACGTGAGGAAAAAGTCTTAGTGTCCATTGCTGGCATGTGCTTCGCACCAACTTTTCATGGCGCCTCTACTGGCAGAGGAACTGTTTTTTGCCGTTTCTTTACAGGCTCTAATTCGTCACAATCGGTGGAAATATCATCAGCTGTAGGACTGAATTCGGCTATTTCATGCAAGAAAAATTACGCGCCAAAATCCGATGTGCATTTAAATGTACGCGTGGTCTCTCATTAAAACTTTCACATTTTCACTGGATTGCTTTTTTTTTTTTTTTTTTTGTCGAAAACTTCTTTCCCAACTTTTCAGTAGGTTAAGTTAACGTCCATTGAAGTCCATAAAATACCTAATTTCTATCTGGTAGTGAAAATTTTGACTGCAGTTTATTTTCCGAATAATAATTTTCGCAAAGTCTCAAAAACGTGTGCAACAAATTTTGCGAAGATAGGATCACAAGAACAAGTACTACAATGGAGTCAATGTCAATTTAGTGAAGTCCCCTGTATATCATTGTAATCCGATACAATCGTAAGGAATAATAAATTGTAAGATAATTAGAACTTATTATTAGAAATGGTTGAACATGAACATGAAATTATTTGAAACGATACCTACTTATGAGACAACAGGTATCTATGGGAAGGTAGTCAATTGCAAAGAGACTTACCTGAAAAATACAAAAAAAGTAATTAGTATCAAATCAAAATATACATTTTAAAAAAATGTGTGTTTTTTTTAATTAGTCGTATAGTTAATTAAATTTGATTCCTTTATCAAACAAAACTTTGAATGCATGGATAACTTAAAAGTATCTTCGCCTTTTTAAATTTTGAATAATATATTTCTGTTTTTGAACAAGAGCAAATAATACCAAAATTATATCTAAAATTAATCAATCATAAGGTTTAGATCTGTTTCCAATGCCAAAAAAAAAAAAAACTATTGTTTTATAAGTAACTTAAATTCTAAAAGAATCAATATTCTAAATGTCAATGCTGATTATGTGTAGTTGTCCTAATCAGATTCACAAAAGTAAATTTCCATCAGATTCACAAAAGTAAATTTCCATCAGATTCAAGGCCATTCAAGTTCTTGTTTCAAGGTCAAGGTCTTTCAATAACCCAAGAGAAAAGAAATATTTTATTACACTTTAATGGATAATTTTAAGGTCATAATAACGACAACAAAAATACTAGTAAATTTATTTCATAAGCTATTTCCTAAAAGTTACAAAACATTATTTCCTAAAAATTACCATAACACAGTTGGTTGAAGCTATTTTCCCCAAGTTCACGATGGTATTCTTATATCTTTTATGGGTTAATTTGCTTGACATCAACCATTCACATTTGACAAGATTCCGATTTTTTACACAGTTGTTAAGAGTACATACGGAAGTATTCCAAGACACTTTCAACCACTGAATTCAAAGTACTCAACAACATGGTAAAACTTGGATGCCTTCCGATTGACCTTATCCTCACGACAGATCACAAACAGATCGTTTCATCGAGAGATGGGGAAAAAAAAAAGAAATCCATATAATTACTGAAGTTTATGATCCTCATGACAAGGAAAAATGACGTCAACGATGAATATACAAGTTAATCTGCACCAGGAAAAAAACACGCGGGAGTGATTAATCGAAGCTGCGGTATGGTTCTTGTACAGATGCGGATGGTCGATCTGACCACCCCGATTTAATGAATGGTAATTTTAATTTCGTAATAATAATCGGAGAAGACGGATAATTAATGAACCTTTCTTCTTTTGCCTTGAACAAAACGGTCAAAAGAAGAAATTGAGGATGGACAACTGATGATTTCCTCTGACAGCAATGTGACTAACTACCAGGACGATACTACTTGGAACTTTAAATAAAATAATCTCGAAATACGTTTGTGGTCACATTCTTATGGACAGAACGCAGTTAATAATTAATATAAAGTTGTATTATAATTTATTATTATTATTATTATATTATTATTATTAAAAGATTGACCCATCATAGAAAATAACAGCGTATTCTCTAGAAAGACGTGGCGGAAATGAAAATAGCCAATGCATCACTAGATACCACCTGGGTCCATTTGATATTTAATTGAAAGCTAATAGACTAGCGAAACAAAATACAAACGGAATTCTATTAAGCAGGAAAAGGTGACACTAAATACTGTGATGAATGTCTCTTTGGAAACAAGCCATAACATCGAACATATGGCTTGTAAATTTCAAATGTGAGGACTCAGTTCCCTGTTTTTGCAAGAGACAGTGTTCCAGAAAGTCCAATACAAAAACCGTTTTTGCGGATAAAGGACCTAAAGAGCGCCTATAGAAGTTCCTCCAAGACAAAACAAATATTCGAGAACACAAGCGTGCCAAGAGACAAATCGCCAACCCTCACTAAAAGTGTCCCGACCTCTCTGAGAATCAAGCTGCACATTCTCATTCTTATTTAGTGGTGGCCCACGTCAAGCAACTCGAAGGCCATTTGTCTGGACAATGGCGGCCTGTTCTTCCTTCCCCTTTCAATCACGAATATATCACCACGAATGCGTATATCTCGTTTATTATGAAGTCTGTCCGTCTGTACTGTTCCAGCAGAGAGAGGACCATAATTACGGACTCTGAGTTATGGGACAGTGGGGGGTGGATATTGGATGCCATAATTCACAGTTTCCCCTTTTCCAGCAATCGTGGGCCAAAGTATGCCGGCAAAATGGTAAATATTGCCATCTGCATAATGCAGGCGTGGATTTTGGTTTCGGAAAATGCGTTCATGATGTAGGGGGAAAAAAAGGTTTATGAGATAAGTAAAGACCTATAGTGCCGCTTTACAAAGAGAGCTGCCTTGATACCATCAAATGTGACTTGTAGGACATGGGAAGTATAGGTTCATGGTAGGTTTAGTGTGTAAGGTAAAAAATGTTTATGCGTTGAGTCGACACCAAAGATGTCATTCTTCAGAAATAACTTATACTGAGGTACTACCAACAGTTTTGAAATTGTGACTTGTAAGTCCGGTACTGTGATTCAAAAGAAGCTATTTCTGTGTGAATAGATGATGATTAAACAAGGAGAGTTTGCTTTTAAAAATACAAGGGTTTCTGATCAATAGAGTCCATTTGAATTTCTTACTGAAATTTTGTCATCAGCAAAGCAATTGTGGATTGTATACCTAGGACAGTACAGATTGCCATAAATTGCTTTCTGTGTCGAATGATTTTTCGAACTGTACTGGTTTTATACGAAGTGTAAAATATGTTTACGATATTAGTAACGATCAAGGGTGGCAATTTACAGAATGGTAATTTTCTTGAGTTCAGTAAAAAAGTTGACTGTTTTGAAACAGTTGTTTGATTTGTCAATGAAGAACAGGTGAGTTTTGGTTTTATTCAATATGCTTGCGCAATAATTGACATTCAGGGAGTATCTACCAATTTGAGTGTGAACTTTAAAACTCATTTTATCTGGTCAAGGATAAACGAGCAAAGAATTTGGAAAAGTCACAGCTGATAAGAAGAGATCGGATGAGTCGGTTGCAAGTTAAATGACCATGAAACTTGTAAGATTTTAATCATATTTTTCAATTATTTGACAGAATTCGGATGTAAAATAGAAAAAAATGAGTTGGTGGAACACCACTTTGAAGACGATGGTTGGTATATTGCTTGTATTAAAAACGATTGTTTTATTTATGAGGTAAATAATTAATATAGATCATGCTAAAGCTGAAAATTGCTCATTGCGGAAATTTTGAACAAGGGCCAATAAAGTGTGTACTACACCTGACCTGAACTTTAATAAAAGCCCCCGTGATTATTTAAGAACAGTGCAAAGCTTACTCAGGTATCAGTTGATACAGAATAATTTTATTCAGATTATCTTACGATTTTCCAGCCAAAACACCATCCAGTAAGAAGGTTAATGTGATGTGGATAGGAATAACTCCAAGTTGAACTACATTTTACTATAAAGCTATGAAGGACAAGAAACTTGCATTCAAAGGCGAACATAACTGTCTCGCGGCAGGCATGTACAGTTGACGAAGTGACAAAGAAAAATGCACGCACCAGTTTCCTCCGCCCTTTTAATGTAATCGTGATTCAAAGATTATCATTCTAATGTTGATCTTTATTTCTACAGGGGAAAAATGCATAAATGGACCACCCACCACGGAAACGTCAGCAGATCTAGTGTTAAATACTCCTGGTTTCAACTTAATATTTTAGTTTGAAATGTTTTAACTTCGTAAATTGCTGGATTAATAATTCTATTTCAACTAGATAAGTTTCGAATTGCATATCGTGGTTTCCGAATAGTTCAATACCCTGCCCTATCATGGTCGATGCCCAAACCAAGCAGAACGCTTAAGATGGGGGAGAACCAGCATGTTTGCAAAACATGTCTAGTTTGTTTGGCTACTCCAGAAACATAAGTGTACAAGAAAGAAAGAATTTCAGCCAAAAAGTACATCCCAACAATAAAGTCCATTACCAATTCGCTGGAAAGGCTGGGCAGAATTGTATGTATACTTGTTATTTGAAACAAAGTGGCACCTACTTCGAAGAAGCAAAATTTCAAGAAACAACCATTTAGAAAAAAAAAATATATATATATATAAGATTAAACAGTCGAAGTTAAAAAAAAAGAAAAAGAAAAGACAATACAGTCACGATCTATACGTTTTCGAAAACAATTTACCAGAAAAGCTTAAATGTACTCAAGAGGGGATATGCTATCCGCCAAAACACTCAGGACTTCTGGGTAAATACTGTTGTTGAGAACTGAGATCTATGGTTGTTGATGGAAGTACTATTTGTGGAACTTGTTAGAACTCCCACGGCCTCTATTTTTCAAAAATAATTGCCCCCAAGATGGATAAGACTGCCTCACTTGTTCTTGTTTTGTAACGACTGACGGATTATGCAAGACTTGAAAATGAAAATGTAGACATTAATGGAACGGAATGTTTAAAGATAGAAGAATGATGCCCGTCATTTTACGTTCTCAGCAAGAGATTCCTAGTTGTCAAAGTTTACTGTAACGAATCTCTATAACAGTTATAGTAAACTTTCATAACTATCACAATAATATTTCTCGGGACTTTTTTTCTTCTAGCAGTGGCAGCGATTAAGGAGAATGTCTTCCTCCTTTTCTATTACTCAAGAGTTTTTAACCGTAATTTACCTTAAAGATCTGTTAAGCTTCAAGATTTGCAATGATGAATAGTTATTTCTCTATTTAATTACCTTTTAGAAAATCTTTACGCGCAAAAGAATTCTCCAAGAATGAATAAAATTTTAAAAATTTGTTTTCTAAAAGAATTAAAGTTCTTAGACACATGCAAACTCTTAACGACCTTCTGGGGTTAATAATAAAATTTATAGTTATTGTGCTCTGTGGATTCGTCACTGTCCGTCCATATCTCATCAACTTGCTTCATTTTAACAACAATATTTGCTCCATCAACAATATAATTAACAATATAATTATTAACAGTATAATAATGAACAATATAACTGTTAACAGTATGATGATGAACAATATAATTAGGTGATAGCTTTTTTATACTTCACTTTTAAAAAGTTTTTATAAACTAGCTTATAAAAACTTTTTTAAAAATTCATTAAAAAAACTATAGTTATTTTCCTTTCACGCTTTTTTTACTGGAACTTTATTGCTGTTGTCCATTTAAAAACTATTCTTCTAAAAATTCCACACAACAACCAAATGGTAAAAAATCCATGTTAAAAAAAATTAACTGATATTTCTGTGA
This sequence comes from Linyphia triangularis, assembly GCA_963978545.1. Classification (NCBI taxonomy): domain Eukaryota; kingdom Metazoa; phylum Arthropoda; class Arachnida; order Araneae; family Linyphiidae; genus Linyphia; species Linyphia triangularis. Next base: position 83,755,849 of record OZ021725.1, read on the forward strand.
TTTCACCGATCTAGATTTCCTTAATTTTATAAATATATTACCTATTAGGCAGTTACGTATTATACCCGTCAACCAATGGAAAACTTATTTTTGGAAAGTTAAAACTGTTTGGTCTCCTCGGAGGTTCGGTTCGACTCAGACCAATGTCGGGGCCTTCCCGTAGAATGCCTGACACATGGCAGACCGGGCATCCGTTCAGACGGACAGAGGGAATCTGTTTGGTAAACTTTTTCACCTTGCCATAATAGTTATTTATACAAATAGGACATAGGTTTCTGCGACGAAAAGCCTAGGGCGTGGGTTTGAAAAATTCATAAACATTTCCCTGGTATTTTCTTAATTATTAGGTTGATTGGTTTGTACTATCAACGACCTATTTTGCTGTGCAATAACGGCTAATCAGACCGAGGCCTACAGCTTAACGTGGATTTCGAACCACAACGAGCATCCATGCCTAACCCAGGATTCGAACTCAACACCTTCGATATGTAAGGTCAGAGAGTTAACCTCACAGCCATCAGACAGGCCCCATAATTAGAAGCGAAAAAATCATTGAAAAATGCCAGATTCCCTAGATCCTTTCACCACTACGTACAAAGTTTTATACAACAGCAACTTTTAGTGGTTACTTTAAGAGCAGAAAATAATTGTTTCTATTACATAGTAGAGTCGTAGCATATCCGAAATTCCTCCGAAAGACCTTGGCGACGTAAGAGAAGGCACATCACCAAGAATCCTTCAACCCAAAAAGCATCGCCAGGAACCTCCAGTTAAAAGAGTATAAATTGCAATCACTTACTCACTAATGAATAAGATGGCGAGTTAGCGGACAACCCCAGCCAGGAGAGAAACCTCTTCGATGGCGATTAACAGCAATAACAACAACCGAAACCAGCAACAAACGAAAGGTTGAATGCCAAATTCGAAAGACCCAATCTATCTGTCTCTCAATACACAGATGGAGACGGAGGTGGGGAGGGGGGAGGAAACGAAATTAATCTGTCTGTCCTTCTCACATACTTTTCTAATGGAGCCTCGCCCCCCACCCTCTAGTACACTTTTAATTGCTACACAACCTTTAAGAGGGGGGGGGGGGATTCCAAGCTAAAAGAGAGCGCGAAGAGGACTAGTCTGTCGAAGCTATTGATTTCTCGATGTCCCAAGAATTCCAAGACCGCAGGTATACATTCACTCTGTCTGTATGTCGAAAGTGGGGTGTATATATATATATATATCAAGTCCCCTTTCCTTGACTTCACTTGAAGTCTTCTTGAAATGGAAGATAGTTTTCGTTGGAGGAGGGGAGGAGATGTGTGTACACTTTTAATTAGTGGCTTTGCCGGATTCTTATCCTGCTGCGACTCGTCAAATCTGGGGAAAGGGGGCTGTCGGGATAGTAGCAAATGAAAATGAATTTTTACTTCAAATATATACATACAACCTCTTAAATGCTCGCAACCGCCTTCTTTTTCGAGGAAAAGCCTGCTCCTGAAGGACGACTGAGGAAATTGGTAATACTGGAAGGGTCGTGTTATAATGTACTAGGCAGTTAATTTTGAAAATAAAGTTTCGAATTCGCCCACTTTGGGACTTCAGTGTTTAGTTTATTAGAAAGGTACAGAGAGAATAACATTTTCTTCGAATGGAATTCTTATTAAAGCTGCTCCCTTTTGTGCATTCTAGATACGGACATTCTTAGGATAAAAGTAACTGTATGCGATATCGTTATTGCGTCAGAAATTAGACGTAGGGATTGTATTAAGTTGAAGGTCACCATATCGTCCTGATGTGGCGTTGGAGACCATATCTGGATTTTCAAACCTGCCAGTAAAACTATACAAACCATCAACAATACTAAACAAAACAAAAAACTATATACGTTATTACGTGAGAAATTAGCCATCGGGACTGTATTGAATTGTAAATCACCCAAATCGTCCAGATGTGGTGTTGGAGATCATATCTGGATTTTTAAGCCTGTCAATAAAACTTCACAAACTATAAACAATACTAAACAAAAACTATATACATTATTACGTCAGAAATTAACCATCGGGATTGTATTGAATTGCAAATCACCCAAATCGTCCAAATGTGGCGTTGGAGATCATATCTGGATTTTTAAACCTGTCAATAAAACTTCACAAACTACAAACAATACTAAACAAAAACTACAGACGTTATTACGTGAGAAATTGGCCATCAGAATTGTATTGAGTTGCAAATCACTATATCGCTCTAATGTGGTGTTGGAGACATTACCTGGATTTTCAAACCTGCCAGTAAAACTAAATAACTACCTAAAGAGGAATGTATATTTTTTTAATTAATCTAAAGTTTTATTGCAATCTTGATAACATTTTGCAACAATTGATCTTCAAAACAAGTGGAAAATCACTAACCCGGTAATTTCGAAAAACCAACCTCCATCCCTTTTATTACACTAAAATGTACAATTTTAGATCTAACGAATCAATTTGCAGCGCATTTTTCCTATACTAAGCCTAAAAAATTTTGGAGAAATTCTAAAAATTTTATGGATGTTTCCAACAATTTTATGGATGTTTCCAACAATTTTAGGGAAAATTCCAACTATTTTAGTGATAATTATAAAAATTTAGAGATATTTGCAACAATTGATCTTCAAAACAAGTGGAAAGTCACTAAAACGATAATTTCGAAAAACCAACCTCCATCCCTTTTATTACACTAAAATGTACAACTTTAGATCTAACGAATCAATTTGCAGCGCATTTTTCCTATACTAAACCTAAAAAATTTTGGAGAAATTCTAAAAACTTTATGGATGATTCCAGCAATTTTAGGGAAAATTCCAACTATTTTAGTGATAATTCCAAAAATTTAGAGATATTTGCAACAATTGATCTTCAAAACAAGTGGAAAGTCACTAACCCGGTAATTTCGAAAAACCAACCTCCATCCCTTTTATTACACTAAAATGTACAACTTTAGACTAACGAATCAATTTGCAGCGCATTTTTCCTATACTAAGCCTAAAAAATTTTGGAGAAATTCTAAAAATTTTATGGATGTTTCCAACAATTTTATGGATGTTTCCAACAATTTTAGGGAAAATTCCAACTATTTTAGTGATAATTATAAAAATTTAGAGATATTTGCAACAATTGATCTTCAAAACAAGTGGAAAGTCACTAAAACGATAATTTCGAAAAACCAACCTCCATCCCTTTTATTACACTAAAATGTACAACTTTAGATCTAACGAATCAATTTGCAGCGCATTTTTCCTATACTAAACCTAAAAAATTTTGGAGAAATTCTAAAAACTTTATGGATGATTCCAGCAATTTTAGGGAAAATTCCAACTATTTTAGTGATAATTCCAAAAATTTAGAGATATTTGCAACAATTGATCTTCAAAACAAGTGGAAAGTCACTAACCCGGTAATTTCGAAAAACCAACCTCCATCCCTTTTATTACACTAAAATGTACAACTTTAGACTAACGAATCAATTTGCAGCGCATTTTTCCTATACTAAGCCTAAAAAATTTTGGAGAAATTCTAAAAATTTTATGGATGTTTCCAACAATTTTATGGATGTTTCCAACAATTTTAGGGAAAATTCCAACTATTTTAGTGATAATTATAAAAATTTAGAGATATTTGCAACAATTGATCTTCAAAACAAGTGGAAAGTCACTAAAACGATAATTTCGAAAAACCAACCTCCATCCCTTTTATTACACTAAAATGTACAACTTTAGATCTAACGAATCAATTTGCAGCGCATTTTTCCTATACTAAACCTAAAAAATTTTGGAGAAATTCTAAAAACTTTATGGATGATTCCAGCAATTTTAGGGAAAATTCCAACTATTTTAGTGATAATTCCAAAAATTTAGAGATATTTGCAACAATTGATCTTCAAAACAAGTGGAAAGTCACTAACCCGGTAATTTCGAAAAACCAACCTCCATCCCTTTTATTACACTAAAATGTACAACTTTAGACTAACGAATCAATTTGCAGCGCATTTTTCCTATACTAAGCCTAAAAAATTTTGGAGAAATTCTAAAAATTTTATGGATGATTCCAACAATTTTAGGGAAAATTCCAACTATTTTAGTGATAATTATAAAAATTTAGAGATATTTGCAACAATTGATCTTCAAAACAAGTGGAAAGTCACTAACCCGATAATTTCGAAAAACCAACCTCCATCCCTATTATTACACTAAAATGTACAACTTTAGATCTAACGAATCAATTTGCAGCGCATTTTTCCTATACTAAGCCTAAAAAATTTTGGAGAAATTCTAAAAATTTTATGGATGTTTCCAACAATTTTAGGGAAAATTCCAACTATTTTAGTGATAATTCCAAAAATTTAGAGATATTTGCAACAATTGATCTTCAAAACAAGTGGAAAGTCACTAACCCGGTAATTTCGAAAAACCAACCTCCATCCCTTTTATTACACTAAAATGTACAACTTTAGATCTAACGAATCGATTGGCAGCACATTTTTCCTATACTAAGCCTAAAAAATTTTGGAGAAATTCTAAAAATTTTATGGATGATTCCAACAATTTTAGGGAAAATTCCAACTATTTTAGTAATAATTATAAAAATTTAGAGATATTTGCAACAATTGATCTTCAAAACAAGTGGAAAGTCACTAACCCGGTAATTTCGAAAAACCAACCTCCATCCCTTTTATTACACTAAAATGTACAACTTTAGATCTAACGAATCGATTGGCAGCACATTTTTCCTTTACTAAGCCTAAAAAATTTTGGAGAAATTCTAAAAATTTTATGGATGATTCCAACAATTTTAGGGAAAATTCCAACTATTTTAGTGATAATTATAAAAATTTAGAGATATTTCTTTCAAAGTTGGCATAGGCTCCTAACACATTCTTTTCAAAGCATAATTTCAATACTGTAAAAAAATGCCAATTTTCAAAAAATTTAACGTCAAACCACTTTTCAGCAAAGCAGTTGCATAGTAAAACAATAAAATCATTTTTTAATTAAATCCATTTATTTAAATTTTAAGCAACCTTCAAAGTTTTTCAAAAAGAATTTGGCTTCAACTTAAAAAACTGAACATGAATTTTTCTACAGTTTTAAATTGTTTGCCAAAAATTAAAAAAAAAAAAAAATAATAATAATACTTAAAATTCATAATTGAAACCTCAGGAAAGAGTTTTTCTTATAAAGGAATATATGGGATTTTTACGGAATTTGGGGAGAAATTGGGTTTTAAGGGATTATTGAAGCATTTGAGTACAATTTTAGGAATTGTTGATGGAAACAAAATTTCAAGGAACATTATGGATTTTAGGGCGAATCCGACCCCTGATATATGTTGTACCAAAAAAACATTTCAGAAAAAATTATATATTCTAAGAATTCCCGATATTCTAAGAATAAATTACACTTTTCTACTAAAAATATATATAAATAATAACACATACAAACATTTACACACTCCTAAGAGTGTAAATGTTCAAAATTGCATGACCGATTGTAAATTTGCCGACTTTTATTTTCAGGTGTACAAAACCTGCTATTTTAACGTTCATATCGATAAACACTATACTTTGTACACTTGATAAATCGGGATACACCATCAGCTTCATTCTATTTATTTTATCTTTTTATTATTTAATGCCCGAATGTTTTTCATGTTTGCGAATGAACATTTTCCGCAAGGGGTACATTTGAAATAGCATCCCTTTAATATTTACATTAAATTACTTTCGTTTGCTTTAAGCAGTCATTAATCTCGCAGAAAGATAAAATGTCTAAAAATTAGCTCAAACAAGAAAGTAAGTTGCGATCATAATCCCTTCCCGTCTTCATTAAAAACAATAAACGCTAGGAAGTATTCCGAGAGAATTTACAAGAATAATTTCTTTTTAATATTCTTTGCTTTTCTCTTCTTGCCTTCTTTAATGCACCTTGAGCTTTATAATGAGAAGTGTACAAATCTAAAAGACGATACGAGCTAAACTAATTAAGATCTTGTAATTTAATTACGTTCGTGATCTTAATTAACAAAATTACGAATTCTTTTTTTGTGTTTGTGCATTTCGAGCTGCACCCTGAATTTTATAGTTGAGTGCTAAAAAAAATTTCAAATTCATACTTTGATAAAAAAAAAAAAAAAAAAAAAAGAATTAGTCATGTTTATATCTTATTACGATTCTAGAATGAAGTATTCTATGCTTTTTAAATTTTAATTTTTGAGTCGCTGTGTTGTAAGTCAAGATTGCCATTTCGACTAGTCAAGACAGAGTTTGTTTTTAAAGCAACAGGCGTAAAATTGGTATTTTTTCTTGTTGCAAAAAACTCTGAAATGTTTTTTATTAAAAGAAAAAAAAACTTAGATTTGTATCATGAGGAAACAAAAAACTAAAAGAAAGAAAAACAGGAAATTAATTTATAAAAATATGGTACTTAAACAGTTATGACTTTTATTTTTTATTTATGCCTTGAATGTCGGTATATATTAAATAAATATGAAAAAAAATCTTAATTTTTAAGAATTACTCTCTTAATTATTAATAATCACTAGCTATGTTTTGCTCTGTAAGAAAAATAAAAAGAGATTTGTTCACAAAAAAAACAACATGATTTAGAAATTTCATTACAAAATAGTTTAAATTTGAAATAAGAGATACAAAAAAGATAATTAATAAAAGGTACAAAAAAAAAATTATCACCCGAATACCTATCAAAAAGATTTTTTTTTTTTTTTTTTTCCTAAAAACTTTTATAAATTTCTTGTATTAATGATGAGAACTCAAAAGTTGTTAAAGACGAAGAAAGCAAAAATAAAAAAAAAACAATCCCAAATCCCAGTTGATTAAAAATTAACAAAAGATTATCAGATGACATAAATTTTAAAAATTGCTTATATTTAGTGAGTATTCAAAAGTTCACAAAAAAAAGTTAAGTAAATTAATAATACTTATTAAATTACCGAATTTCATGAATTTTTCCAAATCCAGTTTTAACCAAGTAAAACCTTAAAAAATACAATCACAAAAAACATTTAAAAAAAAAAAAAAAATCAACCACCAAATTTTGGACGAAAAAAATTTATGAGATCCTCAAAGAAATTCTCATTATAATATACTAGACTTAACGATATATGTATAAAAAAAAAAATTCAAATTTCCCTGTTTTGAATTCTCAAAATTTAAATTTTAAATAGAAACTTAATATCTTCTCCAGTGCATAAAACTTAAATAGAAAGCTACCGGTACAAACAAATCATTTCTGTCCTTTTAATCCAACAAACACAAACCTCCCACACTTAAAAAAAACCCTTCCCCTCCCCCATCACAATTCGAAAGCCGAACTTTTGGGTCCCTCTAATAGGAACTAACATAATTAGTGGGGACTTCCCCTCCCCCCTCCCCGACTCCTGCAAAAAAATAAAAAATAACAATAATAAGAATATGGAATAAAAGTAAAAAAAAAAAAAAAAAACGAAAAACCACCAGCAAAGCATCATTCGTTTAAGAGTTGAAGGCTTTCATAAATTCTTTGATCAGTGGCTTGGATTCCGCCAGCAGAGACGGACGGCTGTTCGTTATCAGAACGACCATTGTTTACCGAAATCGATAATGGAAGGGGGAGGAGGGGGGACGCGCAGACGATTTTTTTTGTTTATTTTCTTCCATTCCCTTCACTTCATTATTTTATTATTATTATTCTAAAGACTCCACTGCGGGAAAAATGAAATAGAAGTTAACTCAAAGAGTAACTTCTTTTTCTTTTTTTTTATTATTATTCCCCCATTCTATTTCCTGCTTTATTTGTTTGGGTTATCTCCCTTTGCTGGGATCTTCTTTTCTAGCCACCCTCCCCCCCCACACCTCTCCCCTGTCCTCCTCTTTTAAAATGCTTCATTTTCTTCACATTGTCTTGGGTTTGGGTTCGCTCCTTTTCATTCAAACGATTTCGATTATATGTTTATTTTTTTCCCTCACTCTTCATCGTTTTCTTCCCCCCTTGGAATCGATTTCCGTTTGCCGCCTTTAGTTGTTCGATATATTTACATATTAAAAGAGCTTTAACTTAATTTTTTGTGCGTCTTCTTTTTGGCCTACGGCTCTGCGATGAATCTTAAAGAGGCAGGGAGGCGACAAATTTTTATTGTCCTTTCTGAATATTCGGATTTTTTTTTTCCAGTACTGCAGTTTTCGCCTTTTTTTTTATCTACAACGCGAGAAAAACATTTTAATTAAATTGCCGCGGTTGCATAGGCATACGGGGACGGTGGAATATGAAGAATTTCTTGGAGACGTTTACCTCAAGTGGAAACCAAAGGTAGAGAAAGATTTTCTACTAGGATGCATTGATAAAAAAAAAAAGGAAAAAAAAAACCACCATTTCCTAAAACAAGTTGTATTGTGACAATGTCACTAAAAAGCTGCTTCTACGCACATTTCTGTTGTGGTACTCAAGTCCAGATACCAAACAATAACCTAGTGTATGCCATTGGCGATATTTAATGACAGAAATCTTCCTCTTTAGATAAACGACGTCCATATAACAAAGACTATCCCAATATATTTTTCATAAAAACCTCAGGATAATCAACGGTTCACATTTTCAAAATCCCAGGTTAAACTACAGTTTTCTACTAACAAAATCCTAAGTTAATCTATTGTTTCTTATTCACAAAAACTTACATTAATCTACGTTTCCTGATTTACATAAACCTACGGTTCTATTTTTCTAACAGACTTTAATCTACGGTTATCTATTTAGAAAAACCCAAGTTAATCTACTGGTTTTGTACTTATATACATCTACGGTTCTCCATATACAAAAAAAAACAAAACATGTTCATCTACGATTCTCTGTTTGCAAAGTCTAAATTAATCTACGACTCGCTATTTACAAAAATCTAGGTTACAACTATTAATCGTGAAGTTATACAGCCTTTCTTTTAATTTGGACTGCTGTGTGCACGGACTTTACAAAAAAAAAAAAAAAAAAAAAAAAAGGCCCCAATGTACAACCAACCGAAGTCGTTGCAAACGAATTTTGCACTGAAGATTGTTGTACAACATTGAAGATTTCCTCCACTCAGCATTCTAGATGCATCAGCAGCCCAGGTAAAAGCAGGAAGGTGGGCGAATCTAAAAGTGGCGCATACCTGGGGGATGAATGTGACAGGTGCTGAAATGGTGACGAAACTCAATGCATCAAAGTCGCCTCAACGGAAAAGCATTAAATTACACGTGTTGTGTGTGTGTACTTTTAGTTGTGGGCGTACCGGGCCTCTTCCAAGAAGAAGATGATTTATAATGCCGGATGATTAAATGCAATTTCCTCATTGATAAGTCCACGGAGGTTGCGGAATTTGCATGGATACGAGGTCGCTCTTTCTGCTGGATGTGGGAGGATTGAGAAGTATTTTTCGGGGGTACGAATTGATACTTTTCTGGAAGATTTTTTCTTTGTAAAAAAAAGGGTTCTTCTCCTTATATCAGGTTGGTTGACACGCTCGACGACCTATTTGTATGCTCAATGACGGCTAATCAGGTCGGGATCTACAGCTTAACGTGGATTCCGAACCACAACGAACATCCATGCCTAACCCGGGATTCAAACCCGGACCTCTGGTATGCGAGGTCAGAGCGCTAACCACACAGCCATCAGGTGGCCATCTTCATATAAGAAAATTATTCAAATGTAAGCACGCTGACACACAATACATATTTGATGCTCAGGGTGCTACCTAAAATAATTAGTTCTGTTGTGTTAAATTTTCAGACCCCCCCCCCCTCCCCCCTTCTCCCCTCTCCCACACACACAGGGAACTTTCTAAAAAATTTAGGGAAGAATTTTAGAGATAACTTCAAAAATTTCAGGAACATTTTAGGGATGATTCCCAAAAAGTATAGGGATGATTCTAAAAATGTTAAGGGTGATTCAAAAACATTTAGGGATTTTTTTTTTTTTTTTTTTTTTTTTTTTTTTTAAGCTTGTTCTAGCAAAAAATTTCTAATCTTCAAAAAATTGAAAGTCAAACAATTCTTTAGCAAAATAACAGTCATATAACTAAACAATTATACTATTTTGACAAGCATGCCAATTTAAATACTTCCACACTTTTCTCAACTGGAGAAGCATCGGATGCTTTCTCGGGTCTTGGCCGAAAATCCAAGAATCTTTGGGATTTTTTTTTTTTTTTTAAAGAAATTATCGGAAAAATTTAAGTGCAATTTTAGTGAGAAACAAAAATTTAAAGAATTTTAGGGCGGATGTGACCCCTGAAATTTTCATAGGGCAAGAATCCAAAGACTATACTAAATTTAACAACGACGTCTGAACTACAGAGTCATTTTAATTTCAAGAGAATGAGAGGGGGGGGGGGGTCCTTCTGGAATGATCTTCAGTACGTGAATGTCATTTGAGTCTAGGATTTTTCTTAAATAAGGATAATTTTATTATTACATTCACTTAAATTCATATTAATATCATTCACTTAAAAATTTATTAAAATTTGTTCGTATCATTTGGTTTACAAATCTGCATGCTCTAACACCATGGAAAAAAAAATCCTCATCACATGAAATTTCCGCCACCAGATGGAGCAGTAGAATTTTAAGGACTTTATAAGGAAGCTAACTTTACAGGCTGGATCTTGTCGGGAAAGATGTAAATTAAGTTATAGACTAAAAATAATTCAATAAATGTTTTAAATATCTGTCATTTAATTTTTGTCCTCGTACAGTTAAATACGACGAATCCAGATATTTTATATATTTTATTTTGAATAATTTATTATCTTTTTTTATTAAAAATAAAATGCACATCACCAGTCTTCAAGTATATTGTTGCACAAATTGTCTGTATATATTGTAAATAGTGACGTATTATTTCAAAATTCTATTGTAATTTATTTTTATCCAATTTTATTTAGTAATTAATAGCGATTATACAAGTTAGAAAAAGGTGGCAACACCTGAAGTAATCGAGACGTTTCGAGAAATTTCTTTCCGATGAATTGGCTGGAAATTTCGAGAATGTCTCACGCGCTTGTTTATAAAAAGACTGGAGAACGGGAAAGTTTTCAGATGTACTTCGGATTTCGTTGAAAGCTGATCGCTTTGTTTACCTATTGGAGTGAGCTCGTATAATCGCTGAATTCGAAGTTATTTTTGTTGAAGCTTGTGTTGAAGCTTGAGAGTAATTAAACTGTTGCCTGTGAATAAATTTTGTGAGTTTTCTGAAGAGAGAATAAATATTTTTAAACCGTGAAAACTGTGCCATCATTGCCTCAGTGGAAAAATTCATAACAGTGGTGTCAGAAGTGGGGTCTCGTAATTTTGAATGCCGACAACTAGAGGAATGATGGAAGACCAAATGAAACAATTAATGGAAATGATTGCTGGAATAAAAGCCGGACAAGAATCCACGGCCGCTGAAATGAAAGCCGAAATAAAAGCCGGACAAGAATCAACCGCCGCTACAATCGCCGCTGGTCAAGCCCGTCAAGAAACGACAAATGCCGAACTCGCCGCTACAATCGCCGCTGGTCAAGCCCGTCAAGAAATGACAAATGCTGAACTCGCCGCCGCCATTGCCGCCAGTCAAGAAGCAACATCATCAGACATTAAAGCTTTACAAGAAGCGACATCATCAGATTTTAAAGCTTTACAAGAAGCGACATCATCAGATTTTAAAGCTTTGCAAAACGCAACGTCATCTGACATGAAAGCTTTGGCCGATAAGTGCGAGTCCACATCCGCAGCCGTAATTAAGAAAGGAGAAGAAATTGCCACTTGCACCCCCGTTACAAGCATCGAACGAGGATCGAAGGAGCTTCCGACCGCACCACCCGTGGATCTAGTGGACCAGCTTCTCGAGGACTCTCGGTTGGAAAGAAGGCAAGAGAAGATTGTCGGAAACCTTATAAAAGAATTTCAGGACGTTTTCTCCATGTCATCGAAAGATGTAGGAAGAACGAAGCTTACACAACATCGAATCGACACTGGGACCCATTTACCGATTAAACAACATCCTCGAAGACTTCCATTTGCAAAACAAGAGGAGGTCGGGAGATTGTTACATGAAATGGAAGATAATAGAGTTATCGAACCCTCCTCAAGTCCATGGGCCTCTCCAATCGTACTCGTTCGAAAGAAGGATGGTTCCACCAGGTTTTGTGTGGATTACCGGAAGCTGAACGAAATTACGAAAAAGGACAGCTACCCTCTGCCAAGAATTGATGACACTTTGGACACTCTATCAGGGAACCAGTGGTTTTCGACTTTGGATCTGAAGAGTGGATACTGGCAAAGGGAGATACATCCCGACGATCGTGAAAAGACTGCCTTCACGACCGGCCAAGGATTATGGCAGTTTCAAGTTATGCCGTTTGGCTTGTGTAATGCACCGGCTACGTTCGAGCGACTAATGGAGACTGTGCTTAGAGGACTTTCCTACGAGACCTGTCTGGTATATTTGGACGATATCATTATCACCGGGCGGAGTTTTGATCAACACTTGCAAAATGTGAAGAACGTGTTCTTGAAGCTTAGGGAAGCCCACTTGAAACTTAGCCCATCAAAATGTAAGCTCTTTAGGCGGAAAGTCAGTTATCTTGGACACATCATCTCATCCGATGGAGTAAGCACAGATCCGGCCAAGATCCATGCTGTGCAAATTTGGTCTCGACCGCAAGACGTTCATCAATTGCGAAGCTTCCTAGGCCTGTGCACGTATTACCGTAAATTCGTGAAAGGTTTCTCCAAGATCGCCAGACCCTTGCATCGACTAACAGAGAGCAAGCAGAAGTTCCTATGGACTGCCGACTGTGACGACTCCTTCAATCAACTGAAAAACGCTTTAACATCCGCGCCTGTTTTGGCTTTTCCCGATGTTAACAAGGACTTTATTTTGGATACAGATGCCAGCAATGAGGGAGTGGGCGCCGTTCTTTCCCAGGATATTGAAGGACAGGAGAAAGTCATCGCTTATTTTAGTAAGAGCCTGTCAAGATCCGAGCGGAACTACTGCGTCACAAGAAAGGAGTTACTGGCAATAGTAAAGGCCGTTGAGCACTTTCATCATTACTTGTACGGCCGAAAATTCCTTTTAAGAACGGATCATGCGTCTCTGACTTGGTTGCTGAATTTCAAGAATACAGAGGGACAAATAGCAAGGTGGATTCAGCGCCTGCAGGAATACGACATGGATATCCATCACAGAAAAGGAACGTTCCATGGGAATGCAGACGCTCTTTCTAGAAGACCATGTCCGGAGAACTGTCGATTTTGTTCCAATGCCGAGTCTAAGTTTGGGGTTAACACATCGGCCGTTCGGAAAATAACTACCAACTCAACTACTTCAGACTTGGACCCTTGGAGTGACCAGAATGTTCGAAAAAGTCAGGTTGAAGATCAGGACTTGAAACCTCTAATTGAATTCATGGAAGCAGCTACCGGAAAACCCAGTAGGCAGGAAATTGCATGCTATAGCCCAACAATGAAGAGATATTGGGCTATGTGGGACTCTTTGCACTTGAAGAATGGAGTACTCTACCGTCAATGGGAGTCCGATGATGGCAAAAGCTTCCGGTGGCAATTAATCCTTCCAAATTCTAGAGTTACCAACGTTCTAGAAGAACTTCACAGCAGTTCTACTGGAGGACATTTTGGTGTCACGAAAACTCTTCAGAAAGTTAGGGAGAGATTCTTCTGGGACAAAGCAAAATCCGACGTGGAGAAGTGGTGCAAGTCCTGTGATGCATGCAATTCGCGGAAGGGACCGAAGACCCGAACTCGTGGAAAGTTGCAACGTTACAACGTAGGAGCACCATTCGAAAGAATTGCTTTGGACGTCTTAGGCCCCCTACCTCACACAACTAATGGCAACAAATACATCCTAGTTGTCATGGACTACTTTAGCAAGTGGCCAGAAGCATACGCGATTCCGGACCAGGAAGCCACAACCGTAGCAGAAGTCCTCGTACGGAATTGGATCTCCCGATTTGGCGTACCCCTGCTGATACATTCCGATCAGGGGACGAACTTCAACTCTGCCGTCTTCACTGGGCTGTGTGACTTGCTCGACATGGAAAAGACTCGTACAACTCCCCTGCACCCACAATCCGATGGAATGGTTGAACGATTTAATAGAACGATTCTGAATCATCTCTCCTTGTTTGTTTCCAAGAACCAGCAAGATTGGGATCAGAAACTTCCATTGTTCCTTTTGGCCTACAGAAGTGCTACTCACGAGACCACCGGATATACACCATCTCAAATGATTTTCGGAAGAGACCTTAGACTACCCAGCAACCTCCTCTTTGGACAACCACAGGACACTCCTTCCTCGCCTGTCCAGTATCTAGATGATCTGCAGGCACGTTTGGAAGCCGTACATCGGTTCGCCAGAGAGGGAAACAACATCATGACGGAGCGCGTGAAGATCCGGTACTATGCCAAGGCCATGGACCGTTCATTCCAGGAAGGTGACAAACGTCGGAAAGGACTCTCCCCTAAGCTCCAGACGAACTGGGAAGGGCCGTATGTGGTCCTTAAGAAGATCAACGACGTCGTGGTAAGGATTCAACGGACACCCTCCTGTAAACCTAGAGTTGTACATAAGAATAGACTAGCCCCATATTATAGTAGAAGTGATTGAATTGCCTTTCCTCTTAAGGACTTCACTGCCCGGGACGTGCAGTCTTTAAGAAGGGGGAAATGTTGCACAAATTGTCTGTATATATTGTAAATAGTGACGTATTATTTCAAAATTCTATTGTAATTTATTTTTATCCAATTTTATTTAGTAATTAATAGCGATTATACAAGTTAGAAAAAGGTGGCAACACCTGAAGTAATCGAGACGTTTCGAGAAATTTCTTTCCGATGAATTGGCTGGAAATTTCGAGAATGTCTCACGCGCTTGTTTATAAAAAGACTGGAGAACGGGAAAGTTTTCAGATGTACTTCGGATTTCGTTGAAAGCTGATCGCTTTGTTTACCTATTGGAGTGAGCTCGTATAATCGCTGAATTCGAAGTTATTTTTGTTGAAGCTTGTGTTGAAGCTTGAGAGTAATTAAACTGTTGCCTGTGAATAAATTTTGTGAGTTTTCTGAAGAGAGAATAAATATTTTTAAACCGTGAAAACTGTGCCATCATTGCCTCAGTGGAAAAATTCATAACAATATACAGTCATAACTGCAAGACTTCAACAACGTCTCTTTTAAACACTACAACTACAAGAAAACAAACCTCCAGATGCTTTTCAAAAAAGTGTTGACAAGAACAAAGAAGGTTGAAAAGATCAAAAAACAAATTCATCTCAATTTAGGTTTAAAAAAAAAAAAAAAAAAAAAAAAAAAAAAAAAAAAAAAAAAAAAAAAAAAAAAACACTTTAGAAAATATTACTTATTTGGGGAGATTTGACGCACACGATAGTAGCACTAATCGTCTGCTGGTAAACATAGCGGTATACAAACATGGTAGTGTTACCACCACCAACAATATAAAATCACCTCGCGATTTCAAACATCTGATACAACTTCGTCAACAAGATCATCCCAGATATATATATATATATAAAAAGAGGGAGGGGGGGGGGTTCACAGATCACAAGTGAGAGGGGGGCAAAAGGGATTTTCTCCGCATTGAATAAAATACAAAACCCGAAAATAAAATACCGAAAGGGGAGAAACTCCAACAGAAAGAGATCCCCCCCCCCCTTTCAGAATCGTTGGGGGGAGGGGGGGGGGGTGCTTCATCCCTTTTGCCAAGTGCCACATTTCTTTGGACGTTTACGCAAGCGGCAGTGATTGAGGGTTGACGGGTCACGTCTGACATTGTTCTGGCCTGGATAATTTATGGGACGAGCAACGAAAAACACGTCACTGCGAAAAAGCTTCCCCTAGGACCATTATGTGTTCAACAAAGCTCTTAAATCATCCTCAAAATATTTTTTTCCCCCCTTCTCTCTCTCAGCCACTATTATTATTCGTCGAGATGTTATACTGCCTCCAAGAGAAGCTTTAAAAACGCGCGTTGCTGCTGGTTACTACTTTCCTTATTTCTAGCTAGTCAATCTCTCGATTTATGACTATCGCCCTCCCCTTCTTTCATTTTCGGTGATTATAATAAAGCATTCGAGTTTTTTCTTTTTTTGTTCGACACTCGAGTCTTTTCAATGTGCGCGTATCAATTACCGAGTGTTCGGTCGATTGACTCGGGGATTGTGTTTTTATGGTGGGAGGCTGGGAGTGTTGGGTTAGGATAAGGGTTAAGGGATAAGTATACGGTTCGTTTGTTTATGTGGTCCGCAAAGTTAAGGGAGATAACATTGTTTTTTGTTTTTTTTTCACTCGGAAAGGTTTTTCCGGTCGTGAGGGATGAGACCGTGTCGCTTTTGACGAGGACATTTAATTGAAGTTCTTCATTTCGTTTCTTCCGTTTTGAAAAGCTCGTAATCAACGGCGATGGTGTATGTTAGCAGTCTAAAACAGTGGAAGATCATGGGAGAAGAACGGTTTAAATCACATTGAAGTGATTCTCACAAAATGGCATTTAAATGTTTGAAACTGCTCATAAGCAAGCTATACCTTAAGTCTTTTCTGTGAATTATCTGTTGGAACAGCAGCTTCCATCGCCCCCCCCCCCCCCCTTCTCTAATGCCTTAAAACATGTGATACGTTAGCAATTCCAATGATCCAATAGATATAAATTCTTATCTAATAAAAAAAAGTGAACTTGTGTAACCTTACTCCCATTGACCTTCAGTAATAATAAACACTATAAGCGTTCAATAGCAACGCCATCATTATTTGTTTGTACGGATAGCAACACCACCTATTTTTAAATCCTTTATATTAACTTTGATTTTATGTGTGTGTTGTGCAAAATATAAAAACTACGAAAATGAACTTCAATTCAGCGAATGCAAAGAGAATTACAAGAACGGACAGCTCCAACACCTTACTTCCGGAAACCACAAAGAACTTCACAAAAAAAACAAAGCCTTTACCAGTAACTTCCATAAACATCAAACAATTCTCAGAGAAGACAAGGCAAAATAAAATGTCCCCACTTAAAAAACTAATTTTATACACCCGTATAAGCCCTCAGATTCGAACAGCGACACATGCACGATTTGCTCTTAGTCCAAGACCCCGATACACCACTTTTTTTCTTCTTCTTTAACAAATCGGAGTGCGCAGTATGAATAACAAGAGACTGCCATACATTATTTCCGCCACCAAGGGAAAAACTCGCCTAATAGGAAAGGTCACACATCTTCATCAAGTGACACATTTCTGCATTCTTAACCACCTGCTTCGCTGCGGACATTAAGTATGGCAGAGAAGCAAAACCAATAAGTTCAGTGACAACTCGCATTACAACCGTGCTTTTCGATGAACAACTAATTTGGATTGACCAGTTTTTAAACGGGTCCAGTTGATCATTGGTTTTATGTCACGTTGAGTTTTAAACATAAAAAAAAATATGAAAATAAAGCACAAAAGCAATGTATCGTCTAGAACGTATATAATGTCCCTACTCCATTTAAGCAGTTTTTAGTCACTTCCGTTGTTTATTAAACCAACAGGATAATGCAGAATGAAAAAGAACTACTTATATAATTGTAGAATTAAATATTTTATTTCCCATAAGGCTGACAAAAAGTTTGTTCAGCGATGGATAATGCAAATGAAGGTTGAGTGACACTTGTGAGACAGTTCGAAATATTTTCGAATTGACAATTTCTAAAGTAAATGTGCTCATGAGCAGTTTAATATCAAAGTATTCCACCCAAGTTTAACTGAAAGTACCATAAAAATATAGTTTCTGGTCAAATCCTTTAAATGCATTCCCATTATTAAATTAACTTACTTAAGTCATTTTGAGTTCAGATCGAGTTTTCGTAGTGTTTGACCACTACAAAGAAAACTAATGATTCCGTGCAATGGACTAACCCTTTTTGCCTCCAAAGCTTGATAAAATGAATGCATTGTCATCGACATAAAGTCTAACTACCAAATTTCAGCTATTTGGAATGGCAGCAAGTGGGTTAATTAGTCCTCCCGAAGATTTTCCCTCTACAAATAAACCAATACAATCGAAATCAATATTAAAGGTTTACAAAATATACTTCAATGAAAAACTAAACTTACAAGATTTAAAAAGTTAAAATAACTACTTCAGAATACCGCTCCTCAAATACAACATATCTTACAAGAATGAAACAACCTTTTTAACTGTAACCTCATATACCGTCTTTAATAGGTTGATTGATTGATTGATTGATTTTCTGTCGCAAGGGCAACACTAGGGCCAAACTATGCAGCTTTCTTTAATAGGAATCACATATCCAAGGCAATTTAACCTTGCAATCCTCTGATGTACACATACTAATGGCGTGCGTCCTCGTTGCAATGATTTGAGAAGCGATGTATTACCAATTGAAGCATGTTGCCAGTCAAGCCATTCCCTGAATTCATAAAATTTAAGTCTCATTCACAGCAGTAACATCAAAACATTCGTCACAATTTTAAAACTACGTCCTTGTTGAATGAAATAAAATTATCCCAAGTTACGTCCTCATCTAAAATGAAATAAAATTACTCCAAGTTACTGCTCCCGTTCCGGCATTCCTAGCAAATACGTACTAAACAAAAACCCAACTAATCAAAAGTGACGCACAAGCAGCATTTTTAACAGGATTTACATACCCACAAAAAAACCTAATCTTGAAAGACAACTCTATATTATCTGCTTAAGCATTGTAGGCACGTCGATGCAATATCAAAAAAGTGTGTGGGCATAATGCTGCAAGATTAATTTGAGCACTTATGAATTCCTTGGGGGCAAGTGTCACTTGAACAGGCAGTTTGTACCATTCTCGAATTTATAATTCTTAAGCAAATGCATGTGCATCATAGTGTCAAAGTACATAGTTCATATCAAAACATAACAAATAAGATTCCTAAGCAGGGGTCGAATCTTGTGATTTTTGAATGGTTGTCCTAAGGACAACCACTGAAGTGATCTTGGTTGTCCTCGAGTATTGTTTCTTGCCCAAAATTTTTTCAATGTTGCAGAATATGAAAGCTAGGAACTACTTTTACTGTTGTTAGAATGACTTAAACATTTGGACATAAAATAAATGTAATGTTTACTTGCTTAGTCAAGGGTAAGGAAAGAAAATAAAGTTTCCAAAAGTTAATCTATACCTTTACTTCTGGAAATATGCTACCCACCTAAAATGCAGAACTTGCATACATCACTATCATTTGTATCATTTTCTTTCCTTGAAACCACTTTTCGGTTGCCCAAAGAACAAATGAAATTTTTGTTTAAGTTGCCCTTTTAAAAATCTGGTTGCCTCGGGCAACCTCAAATTTCGACCCCGGTTTCCAAGCAAATCTAAACTTCTTATCCGAGAACTATGTGAAGTAATTTAATGCTCTGACATCAGAACTTGCAATAACATACCAGGCTAATCATCATCTACTCTCGTACAGTGCCTATATAACAGGAAAACAGCCTGATATTTCAAGACAGTCCCATCTACATCTACGTGTACATCATTGCAGACATGATGATGATGATTGAGGATGCAATATCCAAATGTGTGGGTATAACTGAGCAATATATATATATATATATTTTTAGCAATTTGTACCATTCTCGAATTTATAATTCTGAAGCAAATGCATTTACAGCATAGTGTCGAAGTATCCTTACACAGTTCACATCAAAATGTAACAAATAAGATTCCTAAGCAAACCCAAACTTCTAATCCAAGTATATAAAGTAATTCATTGATCTAATGACATCAGAACTTGCAAGAGCACACCAGGCTAATCATCGCCTACTCCCGTACAGTGCCTATATAATAGGAAAGCAGCCTGATATTTCAAGACAGTCCCATCTCCCCTCTACGTGTACATCATTGCAGACATGATGAGGATGGCAATATCCAAGAAGCGTGTGTGTATAATGGCGTGTGTCCCCTGATGGATGGATTTGCGCAGCGATGGATTACAAAAGCGGGCGAGTGACACTTGAGTGACAGTCGCACCGGCGCAACCTGATTGATGGAAACGTGCTGGATGCGGCAGATGCTGAGCCAGAATACATCCAGCAAACTTGAATGCCAAGAAATTAGATTTGCCAGGAATAGATGCGATCCAATTCGGTAGCTGCAGAAGGATTGTCCGCTTAGTAACTAGGCAGCTAAATACAAAGATCTTGGAGATTAATTAAAACTAGAGGTGTGAAACATCGCACAACTTTCCAATACACTATAATACTGATATCAATTTGTGTCATTTATCGTTTTTATATTTTCGTCATTCGTTTAGAAAAAAATTACCAGTTTGGGCGATATTTATACTTTTCAATAATTCTTATAGTGTTCTTTCTTATAAGTGAAACTGAGGAGAGAAGAACAAATGATGGTTGATGAGGTATGCTCAAGGAAATAGAGCTCAGTGTTAAAAGCATTCGTTTTTCAACTTTTTGAGCCGTTAAAGTGTATTTACGTGAATTTCGGAGGTGGGGCTCTTTAGAACACTTTAAGAGGCATTACCACAGCGATTTTGGATAAAATCGTAAGAGCCGGTTTTTTTTGCAATTACTAAAAAAACATGATTTTTTTTCAATGGCAGCTGCCTTATGTGCGATTTTGACATAAAACCTCAATGGTAGGTATCTCTACCATCACCAACCCACACACCAAATTTGAACATTGTAGATCAATTTGTTCGGGAGTTATGCTGACCTCAGACACACATACAAACATTTTTTCTAGATAACTATTTTGAAATCAGGATGCTCCGAAACGTGGAGGAATGCAAAAAAAAAAAAAAAAAAATTCGAATTTTACTTTTGACCTGTACTATCATTACCCAATACACACATATGGGTAATCGAAAGTAAAAAGGCTTTTGTGTGCGCTTTCATGTCGACGAAAGAAAATTTGCTTAAGTTGAGTTGTCTATACGACGTAATGAGTTGTCTACTAACAAACAGCACTGTGTCCATAATTCCACACAAAACCAGATTCACCTACCATTTTTTTTTTTTTCCTTCCCCCCCCCCCCTTTTTTTTTTTTCTTCCTTCTAACAAGTGGTTGAGCTTTACAAATTGAGGATCTAAAGATTCCAATAAAATGATCAAGGTCCAGGTGTGATTAATCGTCAGTGTTTAACCTGCTTCACTATTTTTTTTCTCGAAAGCGAGATCAGCCTAAATATTGTTTCAAAATATTACTGATATTATTTTGTTATTATAACACTTTATAATAACAAATATAAATAACGAAATTAGTTCATTCACTAAATGCGTAAAAGGGGCCATGGCTTTATAATTTTCAATTGTGACGTAACCTCGTTTCAGAAGGGGAGTGCGCTAATTTTACTGTTAATACATTTTTAACAACTTGTTATCATAACTGGTACGATACACACATAAAACGTCAAATGCAAGTTGGTTTTATCATTTTATCGAATTGACGAAAGGAAGAACGGAATATACGTTGTAATTCGAGGACAGTTTTTATAAATGTATATAGTTCCCCCCCCCCCTCCTGTCATAAGCTGGACGTATACATATTACAATCGAATTAAACTATGAAATGTGCATAGGCTACCCAATAGTTTTATTCTATATTTAGATTTAAAATTAAAAAATCATGTCGGCATTCCATTTTATAATATTTCAATGAATGGTTTAAATAATGTTAAGGAATTGATCTATATCGATCGTATAGATCAATTCCTTAACATTATTTAAACCATTCATTGAAATATTATAAATTGGAATGCCGACATGTTTTTTTAATTTTAAATCTAAATATAGAATAAAACTATTGGATAGCCTTTGCACATTTCATAGTTTAATTCGATTGTAATATGTATACGTCCAGCTTATGACAGGAGGGGGGGGGGGGAAACTATATACATTTATAAAAACTGTCCTCGAATTACAACGTATATTCCGTTCATACAAAACATCAGTTTTTTAAATGACAAAATAGTTAATATATTTTTTTTTTCAATTGAAGGTTTGATAAAGATCAAATATAAACAACGCGCAATTTTGGGAAAAGCGGCTTTTTCAAGTGTCAGTATTTAATTTAAAAAAAGTATGCCTAAGATTTTCTACTAGTGGGGATGATAAGAACGCCTTAAAAGGCATTACCACATCAATTTTAATCAAAATCATTAGAACCGTGTTTTGGCAATTGCTGAAAATCGTAATTTTTCAATGGCAGCTACGTTATGTACACGAGCAATTTTGACGAAAACCTTAGTGACTGGTCCCGTGACCAACACTAATCCGTATACAAAGGTCGATCATCATAGATCAATCCATTCAGGAGTTATGCTGACTATAAACACACACGCAGGTATCTTTTTCTTATAGATCACTATTTTGGACTTGGAAAAAGTTCCAAATCGTGTAGAAAAGCAAAAAAATAAAATCGATTTTTTTTTTTACCGAATGCAATAATTCCATTACCGAATGTTAACATATGGTTAATTAAAAATAAAAATAAAGGACAAAAGCACACACACTTTTAAGAGTTAGTTGCAGCGCACAACCTGAAAAAAAAAAAAAATACCCGCATCCCTCCTAGGTCATTTCTATGCGCACAACAATGTACCAAAAAAGTAGCTAGAGTGAGCTCATATAGCTGTCAAGTTGACATTGTCCGCCTACCACTACCGAAAACTGTCAGTCTTCTTATCCATTGTTCTGCTTGAGCGAAGAGAAGGAAGGAACATTCAAAATACAGGACTGACAAAAAAAACAAAACACGAGCGGTCAATTTTCCAGCAGAATTAGTTTTAAGCATCATCCATCAGTGATGCATCGATGATTAATGCAAATGCAAACACAGATCCCTGGAACAAATAAAATAGAGGGCGAGATTACACATGAAACGATTTTTGAAGGTCAGCACATGAGTGGATCGTCCAATCAAACGCGAAAAAGCAACAGAAGTGTCGAACACGGAACTTGTTAGTGCTCGAAGTTTATTGATTGGTTGAACTGGAATCTTCCAAATGTGCCGAAAGTTTATAATTATACACAGCGTTATTAGGAGTGGGGTTGCATCGAATGGCAACACACGTGGCGACCAACAACATCACACCTTTAAAATCAAATGCGAGTTTTCACATTCCATTAGCCAATCACAACACGTTTAATTTGTTCCCGGGCAAAGGAATTGACTGTGACGTTGTTATACACAACCCTCATTTTACTGTCAGTAATCAGACACGGCGATAGCAATTTATAACAAGCTATATTCGATAAAAAAAAAATCAAGCTGATGCTTTCGCACATGCAGGATGATTCGTCAATATCCTTTTAAGCCCTTCAAATTGGAAACGGCGTCGCTCTTATAACCAGAATAGTAACTTATACCAATAGAAAAGTGACTATGCTAAATATTTATGCTTATATAATATGCTTTTGCACATTCAAGGTGATTCGTAATATCCTTTAAAGCCCTTCAAATTGGAAACGACGTCACTCTTATAACCAGAATAGTAACTTATACCAATAGAAAAGTGACTATGCTAAATATTTATGCTTATATAATATGCTTTTGCACATTCAAGGTGATTCGTAATATCCTTTTAAGCCCTTCAAATTGGAAACGGCGTCGCTCTTATAACCAGAATAGTAACTTATACCAATAGAAAAGTGACTATGCTAAATATTTATGCTTATATAATATGCTTTAGCACATTCAAGGTGATTCGTAATATCCTTTTAAGCCCTTCAAATTGGAAACGTCGTCGCTCTTATAACCAGAATAGTAACTTATACTAATAGAAAAGTGACTATGCTAAATATTTATGCTTATATAATATGCTTTTGCACATTCAAGGTGATTCGTAATATCCTTTTAAGCCCTTCAAATTGGAAACGGCGTCGCTCTTATAACCAGGATAGTAACTTACACCAACAGAAAAGTGACTATGCTAAATATTTGGAGACGGCTTACAGCGTCCCTAGTGGCGATTTATGGAAGTAACAAAAAATAACTAAAAAAACTAAACAAGATAGGCAAAAAAAAAAAATTCCAGTTAGAAAAACGTTCACAATAATATGCCAAAACCACAGAACAAAGTTTCATAAAGTTATCCGTAAAATTGGAGGAGATATTCGCGACTTCAAAAAGGGGGTCGTCCTGAAATTGAGAAACTTGTTCTCTGGTGTTATCATATAGCTGCATGATCTCTCGTTCTCTGTAATTTGTTCTACATAATGGTGAAGTATAATAGTCGTATCTGAACGGGAAATATTAAAATAAGTTAGACAAAAAATTAACTTCAACTATATTAAGTTGATGTTAATAAGTACTATATTTTATAATTTTTAAATACCATTCTCACCCATCGATATCGATAAACAACTGGATAGACTGCTCCGATGTCAATGCAAGATGAAAAACGCTCAGGAGGTTGATGACGCTGGGTGGATGATTAACCAATCACAGTTTACTTTTACAGTGGGATGGGAATGCGAGAAACTTTGTAAAGTGCTAGAGTAGATATTTTTTGGCATATTACTTATTAAGGTCTACTATTGATTTTTGCTGTGTGCAACCCAAAATTTTATTTTCAACCCTCGGCAATCTATATTTTCCCACCCAATGGCATCTGGTTGGTTGGTTGTTTTCAGATTATCTGGCGCCGTCAGCAACACGAGGGCTATAATGCGCCGAAACATTCGTCATTAGACAAGCCAACATACATTTACAAACACCCATGCCTAACACGGGACTCGAACCCGCAACCTCGCGGTCTAGAAGCTAGCACGCTAACCACTATACCGTTTAATCGGCTCCCAATGGCATCTGGCAAAGGCTGCATAATCCCAGAGTTAAGATTGGTTGGTTGTATTCAGATTATCTGGCGCCATCAGCAACACGAGGGCTACAATGCGCCGGAACATTCGTCATTTGACAAGCCAACACACATTTACAAACACCCATGCCTTATACAGGACTTGAACCCGCAACCTCGCGATCTAGAAGCTAGCACGCTAACCACTATACCGTTTGGTCGGCCCCCCAGCATTAAGAAATCTATCAAGTTGTTTATCTATATCAAGGTTATTACCACTCATAAAAACACCATTTCTCATTTTGAGCTAGGGTATCGATACTATTTCAGTACTTCGCCCGACAGTATAGCCACTGTTTACTAACAATACAGCCATTCAGCAGTATAGCTACTGTTAAAACAAAACTATAGCTATACGGCTCGGCAATATAGCTATAGTTTTGTTTGTATCCAATATAAGCTGCTTGTTTTTATTAACAAAACAAAAAATTAAAGACATTCGAGTTCAGGGTATGTGCCCACCATTGGAGAAGATTACAATGTTTGGTACCCACTACAAATACTAAGACAAAGAGTAAAAAAAAAATTGAAGAAAATGAAACCTTCCACTCACAGGTGTACAAAATAGTAATAAAGTATATCTTAGCTAAATATTTATAATTTATTCTGTAGTGCATGTACCAACCCTCATACAAATAACTAATTCTCACTACCATTACTAAATTTATCATAATTAGATGGACGATTCGAATGTAAATTTAATAGAGTTTTTAAACTATAAAGATCATTTCTTTATATGTATTAATAAATAAGTAATGTTACGAAGGCTTTGATATTTCTTCGGAAATAAGTTCCTATAAATTAAAAACTATAAAGAGGGTTTTTTTATATATATATAAATTGTTTTGCTTACAAACTTGATTAATGCTTAATTTAAAACTAAACAAAGTTTTAGGTCGGTGTATAGTGGCTTTGGACAGAAGTCCTTGGCCATTTTCGTCATAGACCAGATCGACAACTACTTGCAACTCAAAAATCCTTGATGATTCATTAATTCATTTGTTCCAAATTAACAAACGTGCGGACATCAGCGAAAATTATAAACATCTCGTAAAACGAAGATGCGTCAACAGTAAATGAAAAGTTTTGAAAGAAAACAACTCCAAACAAGATCATTTTCACCACTGACAAATGAAGCAATTCAAACAAGTCTTCAATCATTTTCATTTTAAATGTATCCTTCATAAATCGAATTTTGAAACTTGCTGGTTTCGTCGAAGACCAAACTACTAAAGTCACGTGGCAAGACTACTGTCACTGATGAGTACTTCACAGAAAACTACGCTTCGCTTAATAATCATTTATCTTAACCAGTAAATAAAAAATTCGTAGATTTGGCAATTTTCGAATCGGTTTGCATTATGTGACATGCTTTGTCATTTTAAAAGTCATACAGCCTTTATGCAGACTTGTTACGCGCATATGATCCATCTTCCTCTATTGACACTCGGCGACAACATAAATGAACGTAGATGTTTGCTTTTCGCCGTTTTGAAATGTCGAAATTCGACGATTTAGTTGTTTTCGTCATAATTGTGAAGGAAACGGTGATTAAATTACACACAGATTTCACCATTTCAGATATGGTGGTATGTTGGTCCAAAAAAAACTTCGCATGTGAGACTTTCTCTCATTTTGTTTATATAGGACCGAGCTGGAAAACCATTAGTTATTTATTTAAAAAAAAAAAAAAATGAAAACCTGTCATTTGCACAGTATTATTTCAATTTTAGTCTATCAGTAGTCTTCATAATTTTTTTTTTTTAGTTGCCAATGTAAATTTATGAAAAGCAAACGGTTACAATTTTCCAATGTAATGTGTATGTACAATACTAGAATTACTATAAATTTTTTGAAAAATTAATGGTTTTGATTGCAATTTAAATCGAGTTTGAGCTTAGGTCGACTTTTCATGGTGTTTGACCACTGCAAAGAAAGCATCCGATTCCATGCCATTGACTAAAATTTTTTTGCCCTTAAAACTTGATAGAATGCATAGTCCTCGACAACGAGTCTATCTGCCAGATTTTAACTCAATTGGAGGACGGCAAGGGGGGTAATTAGCCCTCCTAACCATAACAGAAATGTGTGTAAAAGTGACTTTTGTGACAGCCCCAAAACTTAATACAGTGCATTGTCATCGACAACGAATATATCAGCTAATCAGATCGATTGGTTAACAGCAAGTGAGTTAATTAGCCATCTGATGGTTAGGTTGCTACAAACACGCCCACAAATTATAAGTTAATATAAAGGATTTTAAAAAGTTTTTTTTTTTAAACGAGTTTCAAAAAACTATGCTTTTAGTTGGTTCAAATGTGGTTTGATTTGTTTGTATGCTCAACAACTTAGTTTTGTGCACAATAACGTCTAACCAGACCAGGACCTACAGCTTAACGAGTATTCCGAACCACAACAAGCATCCATGCCTAACCCCACGATTCGGACCGTGCATCTTTGGCCTACAAGGCTAGAGCACTAATCACACAGCCATCAGGGGGGCTAACTCAATTCGGAGAATGAGACCATGCCCAACCCAGGATTTGATTGGTTGGTTGGTTGTTTGTTTTCAGATTATCTGGCACAGTCAGCAACACGAGGGCTAAAATGCGCCGAAACATTCGTCCTTTGACAAGCCAACATACATTTACAAACACCCATGCCTTACATGGAACTCGAACCCGCAACCTTGCGGTCTAGAAGCTAGTATGCTAACCACTATACAGTTTGGTCGGCCCCAGGATTTGAACCCAGCACCTTTGGCATGCGAGGCTACAGAGCTAACCCCACCAGATTGGCCGTTGCGAAATGTGATTTCGTTTAATTTACTTTATACGACTGTAGTTGAAAGCAATCTATAGTACATACATCTTTCTCTTCAATTGATTAGATTAAATTTGATAAAACTGTAAGTATAATGAGAAAAACAGTAAAAACGTCGGTAACTAGTCCTTCGCAATGTCACAAAGGGGGAAACAAACATTGTTCAATAGTTTAAATCTTAAAATTATGTTTACATCTATAATTTATTCACTACCATATACTGGACAAATCCGAGCAATGCAGCTAGGCTATAAAACAATACAATTTTGAAATATAGCTAAATTTACAATAATCTTACTTAAGGCATTAAACAGAAGTAGCATTGTTAAAAAGGACTTGTATATATCACCTTTTATTCTTCTGCGTAACATATTTCGATCTGAATCTCTTTTAAGTCCAAAATTTGAAACTGGGATCTTCGTTATTTCTTCAATGGAGAATTCAAACTTCAGAGTTCCAACTTCCGACATTCCCACTTTAACAATAAAATAGCTCCGGTGAACGGGAAATTATACCTTCGTCTAAACAACCAAATTCCCTTATCGCTGAAACAAAACAAACTAACAATTTCAAACGTCAACATAAGACGTTCCGCGGGGTGAAGCCATCATGCAAAACCAAAAACTGCTGTCACGGTCCTCAAAAAGAATATTTACCAATCAATCTCACTCAGACGTTTTCTTCGCTTTATTTCATTGATTCGCTACCCATAGTTGCACAGAGGGCTGTTATTATGTTATAAAATTGTGTTCAGACTAGACTAACGGTCGATGGTGTTTAAAATCTTCAAATTTTACGGATCATCGATATAGATAAACATATCTATATCGATGGTGCGAATACGAAAATAATCTGCGGTGCTAACCTCCAATTGACAACCGAAACCACTAATAATCCTAAACCAAAACATAAAATTGATTTTGTTGCAAATCATACAACGAACTCGATATGTATGCATGATATATATTCTTATTGTTAACTAATAAGCCAGCATAGATACAAGAAGGTAGTGAGACTTGACCTTTACAGGGTTCCCACTCAAATCACAGAATGAAAATCAATGACTTTTAAGGACCTTTGAAAATTTATTTTCAGGCATCATATCTAAATATAAATTTTTAATAAAGTATATTCTACTAAAAAAGTTACAAATTGGTGGATGCGTGATACAAATACGTCGGAAAATTCCGATATGGTGCAGATAAGTGGCGGTCACGCGGGGATTGCAAGTCCGAGTAGTATTTTTATAAATTTGCAGTTGGCCACACAACATCTGCAAAAATTAAGGACTTTTAAGCACCTCTAAGTATTTTCAAGGATTTTTAAGCACCTCTAAGCATTTTCAAGCACTTTCAAGGCCGTGAAAACAAGTTCAAAAATATTAAGCATTTTTAATGACTTTCAATGACCATGGGAACCCTGCTTTAGATATTCCATTCTTCAGGTTGCGTAAGGTAGTTAGTATTAATGTCATTTAAAAGCAGCATGGGCTATACTCAACAAACCTTGGACGTTAAATTAATAAGAAACAATAAGCCGACTCACTGTCATCTAAGAAAGTCAAGTACCTTCTTCCGGAAGGAATTTAACCAAAAAAAGTTTATGCTTTCATATATCGGGAAGAAGACTAAGATATGCATATATGGCGTTATTCGACTCCTTAACTCATTCTCCGAATTGAGTTAGCCCACCTGATGGCTGTGAGGTTAGCGCTCTAGCCTTGTAGGCCAAAGATGCAGGGTCCGAATCGTATCATGAGGTATGCATGCTTGTTGTGGTTCAAAACCCACGGTAAGCTGTAGATCCAGGTCTGATTAGCCGATATAGTGCGCAAAAACAGTTCGTTGAGCGTACAAACCAACCGAATTGAGTTATGGAGCCAACTTAGTCATTTCATAACTGTATTTGAGGAAATTATGTTTATTCATTTCGCTACTGTATGAACAATCAGTTCAATGTGTGGAGATCATAAACTTGGAACAAAGAATGGGTATACGTTTTTCTGATGTTGAATACATGCTTTTGCTTCGAGGATCTAAGAAAAGAAAGAAAAATCAGCAACCCCAACTTCGACCTACTTCCATCGTCATTTGAATCTTTAAATGTAAAAAGGAAACAAGTCAATGGGTTTTCAATTGAACATGACTTTTTTTTGCATTTAGCCATTCTATGAATATTGTCGGCTTAAAGTAAAAAATTGCTTATTCTAAACAGTCAAACTTTTCATGAAAGTAATTAAAAAAATGCTAATTCAACATGAGCTTAATGCTATTGCGTATTACTAATTTACCACAAATATATTTCATGAAGTTGCAACAGTCTAATAGATAGGTCTGCTATTATTGTTTCCAAATAGTATACTAAAAAGAGATTTGTGAGCAAAAAAGTCTAGTAAGCAGCTTTTCACTAGCTACGATCTATATCGTCGGCTTACAAGTAATAATTTATAATTCGTTATGTTAAGGAAACGCAGTTGAAATTAACGTTTTGTTTTAATGACAGGTTGTCGATGATTAGCAAATATACTTTATTCCATCGCTAAGGCGCTAATAATATAGAAAATGCGATCATTAAAGGTAGTGGTCAGCAAACTCATCACCCAAAAAACTCCAAGATAAGCAGTACGACGATCAAGGTTTCATATGAAAGCCAAATTAACCATGTTTTTAGGAGTCAGTTTATACTAGCTACTAACTTTAAATAAAATCAAATATCATACTAATAATAATATTATTGACATTTAACTGGCTCGCTAGCTGTGGTATACTAACCACAGGTTTAGAGTAATTTTATTCTCACTTAATAACCAGCACACATCATGGTTGGAAAAGGTTAGTAAAATTACAACACCACATGGTTCTGCTCCGACCTCGGAGATCCAATGTGTTGCCAATTGTGTCCATGTACTCAAATCTCATCCCGATTCATCACTGTGAAGAGGTTCTCTCTTCTGAGCAACAGAAGATTCCTCTCCTCTGAGCAACAGAAGATTCCTCATTAGCAGTCGCGCTATTATACACCTCCAATCGAACCACCTCCGCAATTACAACAACTCGCTCCAAGGCACACACATACACAAAAAACCAGCACAGAACAAAACCTGCCACAAGGAACTCTTCCATAAATCACCTACATCTTTTCTCTGCCTCTAAATAATAATAAAAAAAACTCACAAAAACTTGCCTTTAATTTTTCATTTGCTCGAGACTGATGATCGGAATTTACGACGAACCGCGCCGCCTCTAAACATGTTATTGATGCAATAAACGTGATCTTTCCGATACGCGCGCATTGTTAAAGAGAAGAACTTTGCTAAGGCCGCTATCATCATTATTGGAAAACCTCTAGCGCGCAAGACAATCCGCAAAAGTAGAATGCGCGGCTTCACAATAAAAACCTCCGACTCTGCTGGGTTTAACAAACTTCGGGATCACGTGATAGTGGTCACGTAATTCCTCTTCCATATTATTGTAGGGCCTGTCATCAGGAGCTTGTAATAAATGTGGTGTTACAATGGCTCACATGTTGCCTCTATAAATCAAAGCTCACCAAAAAGGTAAACTTATTACGAGGATGGGTCCCCCCTTCTATTTCTTAAGAGATCTGTGGAAGTTGATGACGCCAGAAGATAAAGTGGATGGTAAGCCACACGTATCCGAGAACAGCAGATGGAACAAAACATTTAAATAGTTGGAAAAAGGTTCATATGTGTCAGGGGAGTTTGTAACAAACCGGGTGTAGAAACAAACGCATGCACGAGATGTCTGTTTCTTTGGGCATGGGTTGGTGAAGACAGAAGATACCTTGTCACTGAAGATGGATGGGAGGGAATCGATCTGTGACTTTGTGGAATCGAGGTAATCCGTAGAACTGATCTGATTCTTGGTAATCAGATGCTCCAGAGAAAGCTAAGTGGACGTAAGAGAGAGACGAGGAATGCCTTCCTGCTAACATGTTATGATTTAACCCTATGTTGACCATGGTGGTTTGGAGTGGTGTTATTTAACACGTGAAATGATAATAAAACATGTTGAGTCGTTACATCATTACATGTTCCATCATCCATCATTAGTGACGTATTTAGGAGGCAAATAGAAAAATTTATTTGTAACAGCAGTGGGTGGAACAAATGCTAAAGGTGGGGTTTTCAGTGTTTGGTCAATTTTTTTTTTTTTTTTATTTTTTTTTTTATGGAAATGGACATGAAATTTATGAATGTACTATGCAAGACTTAGGAAAAGTAATTTTATTGTGAATAAAGTTAAGTTTACACGTACATCGGAATTGCGCTTAAATCAAAAAGAAAATATACAACTGTTTAAAACTCATTTATAAAATGTTCTTTAATTATTTAAAAATCATTCCTACGAACAAAAAATAAATCCTATAATTTTTTATAGAGTTGAACCTCTTTTTTAAAAAAGAACTTGAAAAATAACTAAACGTGTTATACAAAAAATCACATGTTGTTAAAACATCTCGAATACCACTACAATACGAAAATGGACCAAAATAACTTAAATTAAGTTTCAATTTTAACTAAAAAAAAAAAAAAAAAAAAAAAAAACCTTATTAAAATTAATTGTAAATTTAGATTTCGCTTTATTTTTTACATTTTAATCAGAGTCGAAACAATGTCAACAACACACTGTACCAATACACCACAACAATACATCCCACTATCTGAACTCATTACAAAAAGCAAACTTAAAAGAACACCAACATCAAGAATCAAATCCCAATCTACTTGCGAGCTAGACCACTGAGCCACGAGTCAGAATCGGTTGGTGATATTACCTTGTACATAGCTACATCCTTTACTTTTCCTTTTATAATCTAAACATCTTTTTTTATCCAGATCCCGAATCGAAAAACAGAATTTAACCCTCCAGAACCATCTTCCTCGGGGGAGACCAGACGATGCTGCAACAATATTAAGAGGACCCCCCCCCCCCATCCCTCTTTTAACAACTCTATCGAAATTCAACCGCAGTCCCAGAATCACTTTAAACTCTTGCCGGATTTTTTTTTTTATCTTTCTTCTTTCTATCCGGCAGCGAGGCGAAACGCCGTTTTAAACTGCCGGACAATTTGTAGTCGTGAAATCGGGAAGAACCCCCCCCCCCTCTCTCTCTCCATCCCCTCCCCTTGTACAACTCGAAATAACATCATAGTCTTCCGATCGATTTTTTTTTTCTCCCTTTTTCTATGATTTTTTTTTTAAATAAAAGAAAAATGAAACGTAGTTTTGCTTTTTCTGGATTGGAGTTATTTGTGGTAAGTCATCAGGAGTTGTTGCGATACAGAGGTAGATGGCGCTTTCCAAAAAAAATGTATTTTTTTAACCTGTCCGTTACGGTCTATCAGGTTTTAAAGAAAAGTTAATTGAAGGGAACGGTTAAATAAATTTCGAAAGGATGTAAACGAAAATTATATCAAAACTTAAACCGATTACAACTGTACCTGAAATTTTATTCATTTAATTTTAATTTAACTATTTACACCAAAAATATATAATCGCGCATAATTTACAAAATGCGGTATAAATAATTAAAATCTGCACTAAGACACCCTTCCGAAAAGTACATGCTGCTTAAATCGTAACAGAAAACTAAGAACACATAACTCTACACATGCAATATACAAAATGTATCAGAACAAGAAACTAAATATATTCTACGTATTTGATACTGAAAATAAAAATACTATTTATAAAATTACTAATAAAAATAATATGAATACTATGAATGAAAATCGAAGCGGGGAAAAATAGTACAGAAAATTTAAGTTTGATTGCCACATGCTAGATTTTTTTCTAATTCTGATCTTCCAACACGTTTCTGGAAATGTCCACGGTCAAATTCTGTTCATTTATTAGAAAAATCAAAGGATCCTAATTTTCGGAAAGGGCCAGGGGAATAATAAAATTAAAAAAATTTCGTCTGTAAAATCTATCACTCATCGGATCTCGTGTCAGATTTAAACTACAAATAGAGCTCCCCCATTGTTCCAGCCACAGATACCGACAGCGACATCGTCTGCACACAGTCCCATATATCTTAAAATATTTACATACAATGACGGCTAGAAGAGGAAAACCACATCATGCTGGTAGAAATAATAATAATAATAATAATAAAAAAAAAAAAAACGTATTAAATTAACTGGAGACAATTAATTACGGAAATGATCATAAAATGATCGATTGACAAGAAGAATAATTGACTCCATTATAAGAAGTTAAACGCTTTTTTTTCCTTGTTGCCGCCATTCCTCTACTTGAATCTTTTTGATTTGCTTGTGATCTGTCACATGATATGAATAGACAGAAATCCAAAAGTCATCTCAAATGTATCATTACCACAGTGCGATAACTGTTTAACTTATGCTAATGTCTTAGATGTTCTATAGTTCCTTAATGTTCTAGATACTAGTTTTTGAGAAACATAAAAGATTCCAATTATTTTAAAAAACGCGTTTTTTCTCTCTCCCCCTTTTCTCCAAGTTTCATGCTATTTTCATTAATATTTTGCATTTTAATTCTAAGAAAAATGCTTGCTGCCGTTTATCAACCTCACGAATCCAACCATGATTGTTTGCTATAATCTTAAGAACTCAAGACAAACCACCATAGCAGCACAAAAAAAAAAAGAAGGGGGAAAAAAAGAAATAGACTTTTTATGTCTGTAATAATTAATAAAAATCATTTTTTTTTTTTTTTTTGTAAATCTTTTTTCACTTTTAAAATTAGTGCGACTTATTTTAATGAAACTGCAATAGCACTGGAAAGTAAAAGTGTTTAAAGGGAGTTCAACATTTACAATTTTAAAAACATTGTTTCTAGTTTTATTAACGTTTCTAAACGTTTAATTTTTACAGCAATAGCACATTTTTCACAAAAACAAGTTTTTTTCGTTTTTTTTTCTTCTTCTTTCTTTTCTTTTCTTTCTTTTTAAATTTGATGAAAATTAAAGAATCTGGATGAACTATTGTGATTATTATTATTGTTGATATTTGTTTCGACAATGCGTTTTTAAAACTTAGGGATCCGAAATATCGTGGCCGAGCATTTTTTAAAAACTTTTTTGGCGGATTTGTTGAGGATAAATGTTTTTAAAAATCTACATTTTTTCAAACTTGATTAGTAGCTTTTGAGGGTAAAATTAAACGCGTCAAAATGTGACGATATTTAATTTCGACACGAAATAAGTCCAAAAATGAATGTCGGACCAAAGAAGAAGTTTCCAAAATTTACTCCGACTACATATAGCAGAGAACACACATATTTTTATAAACCACAAATACTTTTAATTGTTTCAATTTTTTAGAACTTAAAAGAGTTTTAGAAGATAATGTTAAGCGCGTCAAAATGTGGCGAACAGTCAACAAATGTGACCAAAAACAATACTACCTTGAATCGACATTGAGCAAACAATGTCCTTTATAACTTTTTTATTCAAAGCATATCACATTTGAAGCCTGTTTGTGTAGGTATCAGTGATGACGAAACATCTGTATGTCTCATCAAATTCCCAATATCTTGAATCGACATTAATCAGATCAAGATCTCTTTTCAAGTTTCTTTAAGAATACCGACTACCACACCTGGCAAGTCTTTTTTGAATTGACCATCAGCGAGGATAAAACACCAACAGATATTGTTCAGAACCTAAACTTTTTTTTATGAACTACAATGTCATCGACCAAAGCATTATTGTCTTGAGCAGACATCGATCAAGAGCTCTTTTTGAGTTCATTCCTGAATTCCAACCATAACACCTAGGAAGTCTATTTTCTATTGCCTATCAGCGACGATAAAACTCCATTTTTTTAAATCAACAATAAAAAATAAAAAATAAAAACTTAGATCCCATTAACGTCCAAAACATTGATGTCTTGAATTGACATTGATCACGAGTTCCTTACAAGTTTCCTGTGAATTCCGACCACAACTCTTGAATTCTATTTCATATTGAGCCGGCCAAACGGTATAGTGGTTAGCGTGCTAGCTTCTAGACCGCGAGGTTGTGGGTTCGAGTCCCGTGTTAGGCATGGGTGTTTGTAAATGTATGTTGGCTTGTCAAATGACGAATGCTTTGGCGCATTATAGCCCTCGTGTTGCTTACGGCGCCAGATAATCTGAAAACAACCAACCAAAATATATCAATCAAAACCTAATCTCTGTTCGAATCACTGACAGAAAAAACAACTTTACGTCGTCTTGAATTAACAATGTCGTCTTGAATCAACATGTAGACACGATCAAGAGGTCTTTTCGAGTTTTATTTATCAAGTCTTTTCGAGTTTCGTCGCGAATTCCAAACATATCACCTGTGAAGTCTATTTTGCATTGACCATCAACGACGAAAATATATAGTTGGTTGGTTATTTTCAGATTATCTGGCGCCGTCAGCAACACTAGGGCTATATTGAGTCGAAACATTCGTCATTAGACAAGCCAACATACATTTACAAACACCCATGCCAACACGGGACTCGAATCCGCAACCTCGCGGTTTAGAAGCTAGCACGCTAACCACTATACCGTTTGGTGGGCCAAAAATATATAGATATTGATCATAACCCAAGTTGCTTTTAAATCAAAGGCAATAAAAAATAAAAACTTTTCGGCAACACCAATACTGTCTTGAATCGACATTGCTGTCTGCTGTCTTGAATCGACATTGATCAGACCACAAGGTCTTTTGACCTTGCTCATAAATTTCCAACACAACACTGGTCAGGACCTGTCGAAGTGTGATCCCCTACTCTCAACAAAACCATCCACAAGGGACAGACATATTTTCATAAAAAAAAGAAAAAGAGAAAAAAAAGCCGCATATTTCCATGATCGGCACACATTGTTTGTGTCGTCCTGCGTCCCAGAGTTGTCCTATTCTCACGCGTTTGAGTCCGACTTGATTTATGTAAGACGGGGGCCGTACAATACACGCTGTCCGTACTTTTGTACCCGGGAGGTTTGAAATTTATGTCTTCCGGTGGACACGGGTATAGGGGTATGAGGACACGGGAAAAATAAAGGTGGCTGCTTATGTAAAAAGGTGTCGCTTGCGGTTGCCAGTTCTCTCTCGCTCAGATTTGTGCAGGATTTATAGCGAACGGAAATGTCACATGGGTGTGAAATGTAAGAATGAAAATGCTGGAAGATATATATGTGTCGGAGTTATGGGGGAGAGAAATGGTAGACCACACTCTTGAATGTGAGTGAAGTGTCTTGTGAACGTTCAAAAGCTGCCATTCTCTTGATATGCTTTAATAAGGACGTTCGGAAAGGGCACTAAACAAGGGCAGATGGTCTCCCCCTAAGAGGAGGCAGGGGCATTTGCACTTGCTTGAATTAACAAATCTTCATAAAATTTCGTATACGTACTATTTAAACCATCGGAAGATAGAATATCTAAAGGGGGGAAAAAATCAGTTGACATTTTCGCCATCACAAATAAAAAAAAATATGGCAGTATAAGAGATTATGAAAGTTAACAATACAATATACTTTCATAAAATTTAGTAAAAATGTTAATTTAACTATCGAAGGAAAGGATATCTGAAAAAATAAATATAAAAATCAGTGTCTACTTTCTTCGCCAGATAAAAATATGGCAGTATGAGGGCTTATGAAAGTTCACATTACTAATAGTATAACATTACAATGTAACTTTATTAAATTCAGTTGGTTAGTTGGTTTGTACTCTCAACGACCTATTTTTATGCACAGCAACGGCTAATCAGAACGGGACCTACAGATTAACAAAGATTCCGAACCACAACGAATATCCATGCATAATACGGGATTCGAACCCGGCACCTTTGGCATTCGAAGCCAGAGCTCTAACCCCACAGTTATAAGGTGGGCTCATTAAATTCAGTAGACATACTATTTAAACTATAGGAGGAAAGGACATTTGAATAAATAAATAAAAAATTAGTTCGCACTTTCGTCACCAGATAAAAATATACCAGTGTAAGGACTAATGAAAGTTACCTTTACAAAATAAACCATACCAAGAAAATTGTAAATAAACTTTAAAAAGAAAACGTAACAGTTTGAATATATGTTATATAATAGTTGTCTTTGAAGTGTCATAAGCAATTGACACTTCAAAAAATTCAAATTATTTTTTCTTTTTAATTCTTTTTCTAATTTTTTAGAAATAATCTCTCATGGTCTCAGTAATAAGTAAACAATGTAGCACATAAAAAAAATATGTTATTTTTAAAAACCGCTTTGTAAGAAATGAGTGAAAATAAGCTTTGTCCTTATATGAACCTTCTGATCAGTCTTTATTCAAATTTGTTGGAAATGGTGTGGATTCATGTGCTTACAAAGGTATGATTACTTTGTCGCCTTACATTACAGAGCAATTAAAGTTTCTATTTAAAACAGGAGAACTAAATATTAAAATCTTCCAAGTAATTAAGTAATTTTTCGAATTCTTTCAAATACATAATTTCACAAATTAATATACATTTTAATTTTAATAAATGATTTAAAGACAAAACCGATATCAAAAACTGTATTAGATTTTATTTTAAGTCTAAAACTTCGTTTACAAGTTTTTTGATAAGGCCCACTGACAGTAAAACTAAAGTTTAATCCGAATTTTTTTTTCTATAAAGTTAAACTCTCAGCATTATAAACAGGCTGTGAAATAAATTACTGACCCCTAATAAATTTTTAAACGTAAATAATGAAAATATGATTGGAGATAGGAATATACCTTTTGCTGCATTGGTACAGTACGCAAAAAAAATAATCCAAACGATGGCTATATCTTGTATTCTAATTTATGAAATAACATAAGTCAAGTACCGTTGTAAATCGTGAAAGGTCTTTATTAACTGCATATAATTTTTTTTTATCATGAAGTGTCATTTACATATTAAAACTAAACCAAACATTAAAAAGTTCAATAGCAACCCTATAAATACATGACTATTTTCATATTGTTCCAAAACCTCATTTACAACTTCCTTGATAAGGTTGAGCCTGTAAAGCTACCCTCCATAAAATCCCTTAAAGTTCTACATATCTTTGTGCAACTACCATATTTAGATTTAGAATCCAAAAAAAAAAAACAGTATAAATACCAAATTTCATAATTTTCTAATGAGTGATTATTAATTTAAATTATGTAAAAAAAAAAATGGCTAATTAATGTTAAAAAGAAATTTTGTTTTTTAGCCATAAATTCTTAAATAGTTAATACATATTAACAATTTTTATTTCAAACTATATGTTTTAAAGGCCAAACATAAATAACATGCAACTTTTATTTAAAACCATTTTTTAATAATTAATCATTAATTAATTAATAAAACAAGTCTTAAATTTTTTTAAGGGACGTGTTTCTCAACATAATGAACTAAAATGTGGTATTTAGGGTAAACGAAGTATTCTAAATCGAATGAAAACATAAAAAATAGGGGTTCATATTGAAATTTTTAAAGATAGTTAAATTTAGTATACAGCCCCTTAAGAAAAAAAAAATTGCACCAGACGTATAGAAAATCATAAACGAAACATTTTGGTGCATACCGCTAGATTCTACAATAATTAAAATCGAAGATATTGCAATTGTTCTGATTTTTTTTTCCCCCGTTCTGTACAAGGAAAATTGTAGGTTTTGAAAAATACAGAGGTTTGCCAATTAGTTTTTATCTCAATACCGTATTTTTCGTATCTAACCCATTAGAGAAAATTTACCAATCGACATTTTAATTCTTTTCTTTGCTAATAAATTGCGATTGCGGTTTCACTTAGTATTTTTTAAAAATAATAAAAATAATTTTCCAAAAAATCAGAAAAATTCAAAATATACTTTAAATGATTTAAATAAACAAAGCATAGGATAAAAAAAAAAATTCATTGTTTTTAACTATTTCAAAGTCGTTTTTAATGGGTTAAGTTCAATATGAGTCAGTCCTTTATTAGACACCCTATATTAACCTTCTCATTTCAAGAAAATTCAAAATAATAAATTTGATATATGGACTATTAGATTTCTATTTGAACAAAATTTAATGTTATTAAAAAAATAGTACAGGAAATAAATTCTAATACAATAGCTTTATAGTCAAAAAGTCATAATTCCCCATTTTGGACTTAAATCACTTTTTGGTATAGTTGAAAAAAGGAAGAAAATGCAAAAACTTTACATGACTATTTTCTTATTGTTCCAAAACCTCATTTACAACTTCCCCGATAAGGTTGAGCCTGTAAAGCTACCCTCCATAAAAATCCTTAAAACTCTACATATCTTTGTGCAAAATAGTTGCAAAATATGCAATTTTTTTTTTCTATTTAGTTAAACTAACAACAGTATTTTTCAGTTTTGTTTTGGTGAGCAAGGTTATTTTTTAAGTGATTACATATATCTTTACTTTTTCAAAATACGTGAAAAATATGCAACATTTACCAGACTTTCATCCGAATTCAATTTTTTTTTTTTTTTTTTTTTTTGTGGACAAATTATTGAAGTCTAAGCATTTTTTTATACTACGATGACGTTACAAGTCTCTTAAAGAGAAAAATTTCCACCTTGTGGTAAAGTTATTTACTTCTCATTTATGGATTTCCCATTGTCACAACAATATGTATGCTAAACTTTATGGATTTGCTAGGCTAGACTCTGAATAATTCAAGCATAAAATTCACACTATCGTAGATATTTAAAATTGAGAAATGCAGATATTTGAAATAAAGTTCAGCTTCTACAGTTAGACAGATCAATAAAGTAAATCAATTACTTGCAATTATTACACTGGGCCTTAAGCCAAAGGGTATTGTTTTCAAAATGTCAAAAGTGTGGTCCGGCGTCCGTCCGCACCTAATGTTTGGGCATGCGCAAGAAAGGCATTGAGTGGGCATACGCCTGCTTGCATAAAAAGAGATGTATGCTGATGTTGTATTGATGTATCGATGTTTTATAAAACTCAAATAAAACTTTGTAATGGGCTTGGACTTAAGGACCAGGGTCAACTGTATATCAGCCCTAAGCCGATTATTTATCTTAAAATTCATCGAGCTTTTAGGAATTTATTTTTAAGTTCCTTTAGGCTTTAAATAACTAAATCTTTTTACTTCTTATATATAAATCTGTCATTGTCTCAATAATATGTATACTAAACTTTATGGATATATATTCACTAGGTTAGACTCTGAAAAGTTCAAGTATAAAATTCAAACTGTTGCAAAGATTTAAACATTGTATAATCCAGAAAGTAAGATAGGAGTTCAGCTTCTACAGTTTGACAGATCAATAATGTAAATCAATTATTTTTAATTATTTAATTTTATAATGCAACGGAGGAATTTTTTTTATTTCTTTTATAAAAACGTAAATTTACAGTTTGAATAATAGTTGGAATGTACTTTTACGGAGATATGAGCAGAAGTGTTTAAAAAGTGCAAGGCAGATAGGATTTTACAACTAAAGAAAAGCCTCTTATACGCCATTTTTTATATGTACATATGTTGTTGTGTAAGCTAATAGAAAAGAAAAATTTATAAAATTATTTTAATTTTAAAAGTAAAGTTTTACAAAATTCAAGTAAGTATACTACATGAAATTCGATTTAAAGTAGCGTTGAAAACTCTAGAAAAAATTCAAAAAAAAAAAAAAAAAAAAAAAAAAAACACGCAGACGATGATAAAAAAAAAAATTCAAAAAAAAAAAGTATTTATTCAACGGGATTATTTTGATTGTAAATAGGTTAAAAGAGATACATTTAAAATATCCAAAAAGTTGTAGTTCAAATTTTTGGCAAGTGATTTTTCCATTGAATGATGCGTTTTAATTAAATTATTAAAAAATTCCAGTTATAATATATTTTATTAAATTCAAGAAAACTAAATACAAATTTAAGAAACGAAATCAGAAGTTTTAAAAATTAAACTGTAATGATTTCGATAAACGCTGATTTTGAAGAAAAAAACACAATTATTTATTTTAAAACCATTTCGTATTAACACATTTAAAAAACAAATTAATAATTAAAATACCTTATTTTGAAACACTATATTCTTCCTATCTTAACATGATTTAAGGGTTTAAACCTGCATTTTCAATTCTGACTTAAGTCCAGAAATATAATCTTAAAAGCTACAGATGAAAGGAAAAGTGATCTAAGTCACAAACTCAGTCGTTCGCCACCAGGATAAAGCACAATATAGGCAGCAGAACACAAAACAGGTGGTTTGTTAAGGTTAAAAACCTTTTGTAACTCAAAATGACTTTAACCTTCTTATACATGTAAGGAAGGAAATTATTTCATAACACGGAAAAACAAACGAATTCCAAGTTTCCAGAAACACTGATATCAAATACCTTGAATACCAGAATAATTTTCTTAGGACAAACAAAACCAATTTTTTTTTAATACCAACGAAACTAAAACAACATTTTAAAAACAGAGTGAAACCTGGAATATGCAAGCACCATTATTTGTGAGTGTTCTTTATAACTACAACTTTGTTTTTTCATTGTATATAACAAAGTTGCAAAAAAAAAAGGAACAAATACCTAAATAACACTATTCCGAAGTTTATATATCTTAACTCCCAAAAGGAATTCCAAAACAAAATTTCCTCTAAATTATTTAGCATTAATTTGAGATTTAAAAGGCATTTCTAAACTTCATTTCATAGTAAAACAAACGAGGTTGAAAACAACAAACAATGTTTAAAATGTGTTTCCTGAAAGGGGGAAAAATCGTTTTATAGTCAAGAGAAAAAAAAATTGAACTCTTAAGATAGAAAAAAGTCAAAAATATACTGCTAATATTCGCCTAAAATAATAATTTTTGTGTAGTATGTTTAACGTTATATTTTAATATAGTCCACCTATCCTGACTGTCTCATTTCTTTTGCCTATAATACCTGACGAAGTATTTACTTTAAAAAACTGTATGAATTTTTATACTAGGTGTAACCCAGTACAAGAAAGATCATTAACAAAATGCGGCTACTTTTTTTTTTTTTTTTTTTTTAATTTTTAGTCCGACTATCCTGCTTAATGACTCACACTTCTATTGCCTATAATACCTGACGAAGTATTACTTAAAAAAAATGAATTTTTATACCAGGTATAACATAGTATAAGAAATATCATTAATAAGATTTGAAGAGGAAATATTTAGTGGTTATTTTATTATCATTTATTTTTGTTTTTTGTCCGTTTATCCTACGTAATGTCTCATTTTTCTTGCCTACAATACCTGCCGAAGTATTACTTTAAAACGTATTAATTTTTATACTATATAAAACACAATGTAAAAAAGATTATTAACAAAATTTCAAGAAGAAATATTTAGTGGTTATTTTATTATTATTTATTTTTGTTTTTTGTCCATTTATCCTACCTAATGTGTCATTTCTCTTGCCTATAATACCTGCCAAAGTATTACTTTAAAACGTATTAATTTTTATACCAAGTATAACACAATATAAAAAAGATCATGAACAAAATTTGAAGAGGAAATATTTAATGGTTATTTTATTATTATTCATTTTTGTTTTTTGTCCCTTTATCCTACCTAATGTATCATTTCTCTTGCCTACAATACCTAAAGAAGTATTACTTTAAAACGCATTAATTTTTATACCAAGTATAACACAGTATAAAAAAGATTATTAACAAAATTTGAAGAGGAAATATTTAGTAGTTATTTTATTATTATTAATTTTTGTTTTTTGTCCGTTTATCCTACCTAATGTCTCATTTCTCTTAAATACAATACCTACTGAAGTATTACTTTAAAATGTATTAATGTTTATACCAAGTATAACCCAATATAATAAAGATCATTAACAAAATTTGAAGAGAAAATATTTAGTGGTTATTTTGTTGTAATATTTTTAGTCTTTCTATCCTGCCAAATGACTCATTCTTTTATCTACAGTAACTGCCAAAGTATTACTTTAAAACATATGTATTGTTATTCCAGGTATAAAACAGTATAAGAAAGACCATAAACAAAATTTAAAGGAGAAATAACAAATGGTTATTTTTTATCACGTTATAAAAACATATTAAAATAATTTTTTTAGGTATTTTCAAATATCCAGATTACCAATAATAAAAATCAAGATTATGCCGCATATATTTCAATAATTATAATTCTTTATTTAGGTTACAAATTCAATCTTTTTTAAAATAAGAATAAGTTCTTAAAAAATAAACTTTAAAATTATATTAGCAGCAATCCATTGATAAAAAGTTAAAAACAAGTTATATTACTTTTAAGTATTTAATATTTTTTAATTGGGTTCTAAGTATTTAAAAAATATTCCGTAAATATTTTATGTTGTTATTACTTGGTGATATTTGATGTATAATATTTTTTAATTGGATTCTAAGTAATTTAAAAATATTCCGTAAATATTTTATATTGTTATTACTCGGTGATATTTGATATTGAAAAAGTTCATTTTCAAAACTAGTAACGAAATAAACCAAGTTTATAATATGTTTTTCTTCTTCCCCCCCCCCCCCCCCTTCTTTTATTCATAACTTGTCGAAAGAAAGTTGTGTAGTTATTTTAAAGCTAAATTCACTGCAATCAAAAGTAAAAAAATGTTTTAACTAATTTAGTTTTATATACATTAAAACGAAAATGTTAAGAGGATTCACGCAATTTGTGTTTGTATTATTTAAAAAAGTGTAAGAAATTCTTTCATGGCTAATTTTTCAAAGGTTGAAACATAACTTCAAAATAAGGAAAAGTATTATAATTTAAGTATAATTCAAATATATATAATAATGCTGAGAAAGCAAGAAATGATTGAAATTTTTCTTTAAAAATCTAATTTAAGATAATAAAT
Source organism: Linyphia triangularis (assembly GCA_963978545.1). Classification (NCBI taxonomy): domain Eukaryota; kingdom Metazoa; phylum Arthropoda; class Arachnida; order Araneae; family Linyphiidae; genus Linyphia; species Linyphia triangularis. The sequence continues at coordinate 83,800,443 of OZ021725.1, forward strand.
AAAATATATAACAGTAATATTTGCATAATAAACGTCAGGAATAGTTAATTTCCAGCAAACTTAATATTTTTTAAATATCAAGGTATCGCGTCTTAAAGATTTTTTTTTTTTTTTTTTAATAATTGTCTTAAATGATTTTAAATTTTAATGGAAGAACATATAGAGATAAAATCGGCAATTAGTTACATTTCATTATAATAAAAAAAAAATCATTGCATTTTTTAGATTAGAACGAAAAAAAGAGCTACTCAATAGAATACTTTAATACTTTAAATATTAATTAGCATTTTTTTAAATTAATTTTATAATTTGTATGCATCATAAATTTTTTAAAGTTCCCAAAGTTCCTAAATAAAATTCTTAACTTAAGAAATTCCCTTCCTAATGTACGATTATTATTATTATTATCATTATTTTTATTTTTTTAATTTTTTTTTTTAAGATATACTCCAAAATTTTCAAAAAATATTGAAAAAAAAAACATGCCTTATTTCGTCTAAAAACTTCAATTATACTTAATACCCATTGAAATTTTTCAGTTTTCTATTATACTGTTTAACTTTTTACGCGTATTGCAAAATCATTATTATTATCTAACTAAAAAAAAACACACAAACTATTATTGTTACTTAGAATCTATACAAAAATTTTCAGTATTTCTAAAAAAAAAAAAAAAATGAATGAACCCTCGCTTAAAATATCGTTTGAAAATTACAAATCATGAATGAGAAATATATATATATATATATATTTCTCATTACAGTTTTATGCCACAATTCTTTTCCAATGTTTACTATACACTTTTGTAAAAGGTCTCAAAACCTGATAGTAGAAAAGACGCAAGAAAAACTTGGGTTCAATTTTTAACGAAAGCATTTCTGAATATAAAAACTTCAAGATTCTTTCTTTACAGTACACTGCTGTTTTTTATTTATTTTTTATAAATTCTCAAAACTATTTTTTTAAAAAAAAAACACACAAATTTATACCCATAAATAATCGCTCTTAAAAGTATAATATTGTAAAACTTTTTATATTGTTCGTTTTGTTCTTTATTCTTAGCAATATTCTACCTTAATGTAATTCAATTTTTTAAATTGAAATCATTATTAAAAATATTATAACTCGTGTTAAAATAGTATGGTTTTAATTTCTCCATAATATGGAATTCAAGCAATAATTTAATATAGAAAATGTATATATTATACAATGCTTGTTATTATTAATTTTAAACATAAATAAAATCTTCCTCTTTATTTCCAATTTTTGTGTTAACAAATCATTTGAAAAATAAAAATTCAAATTCAATAATATAGCTATAAAATAACCATATTAAAACATTCTAAAAATTAATGTTACAAGTATAATAAATTTCCTTTGTTTATTATTCATCTGAGATACTATTCAAACTTTTTTCGAATTATTTATATTTAAGAAAAGTAAGTTTTTCTTTTAAAATTGTCAGAAAAATCTCATAATTTGGCACATTGCTAAGATCCTTATTTTGCATTAATTATCACGATTCCCTTTAAACACTATTCAGGGTTTGCTTATTTACTTAATAAACTTTAAAAAAAAAATCTAATTTAAAATAAACTGACACTCGAAAAACAATAGTATTGTCTAAAAACTAAGGAATTCTTTATAGAAACGGAGTTATCTCCATTGACTATACCTCCCATTATCAATCGGTCATTTTAAAAGCAACGTTTTCATTAATATTTGCTATCAAATTGTTTAACAATAACATGATTCACATGTACCCACTTTATATTTTTATTTAAATTAAAACAAAACAAAAAAATAATAATAATAATCTTTGATATAAAATTAAACAGTCGTGTAAAAATATTTTTTTCAAAATTGTCCGAAAATCTTTCGAAATCTATCAAACGAAAACAGTAGTATCCTTTCCCATTACTCTAAAAAATTATTGTTTCGGTACTTCCTAAAATTGATATTATTTATAATAATTTAAACATTTACAAAGCATCTTTTACTTTTAATTTTTAAAAAATTTAATTACAAACAAATACACATTTGTGTAAAAATAGTATAGTCTAAAATTACAATACTTTGGCATTCCATCAAACGAAATCGCATGTCTTCCACTGTCCATCACTCGATTTAAAAACAATGTTTTCTATTTTTGTTTACAATCGAATTGTTCATCATTATACATATTTACCGAATTTCTTATCTAATTTTAAATATACATTTGAACAAAAACAAGATCGTCTAAAAACTAAATTAGAATTCAATCAAAAGAAAGAAAGAAAAGTCTTTCATTAACAGATTTCGAAAACATTGTATCCGATTACTGTTTGCACTTGAATTGTTTATCTAAATTCGCAAGTTCAAAAGTATTTTATGTCATTTTTTTTTTAAATTTAAATTTCAAAGACTATCGTCTGAAAACTAAAAGACTTTAATTCCATCTAACTCAAAAACAGAGCCATATCTCTTCCATCACTCAAACTAACTAATACAATTTTTCTAAATTCTTGTTTACACTCGAATTGTTTATATTCTTCACGTGTTCCAGACAAAAAAACAATTCGTCTACTTTTAATAAAATACAAATTCACTAGCACACAATTGACGAGCACTTTAGAATTCCATCAAACGAAAACCTTCCGCTCTTTTAAAAGTCCACTTTAAAAAACGTTTCGAATTCTGTTTACATTTCATATACACACCCCCACACTCACAAAAAAAAATATAAACAAACCAGGGACCCCCAAACAAAACCACCCACCCCCAAACCAAAAAAAAAAGAAAAAAAGAACAAGAATCAAAGGTTGCGCAGAGCCGCCGCGAAAACGGTAGCAGGAGAGACGGTTTTGATGTTTGACGGAAAGC